>CM065363.1:6556083-7283583 GCA_033032245.1 Poecilia picta
TTACTGATGACATTTATATTGTAGTTTTAAAATTGCTGTGAGACAATATAATATATATGTTATTTTTTAAATTGTATTAATTGTCATTTATGACCAACAGCTGATCTGCTTTAAGAGTTATTATGAACATTTTGTTGTTTTCTCCAGTTTATTATTTAAAGATTGAAACATTTTGGGCCAGATGAGTATCGGATACTTTTTTGATTTTTAGAAGTTATATTTTAAAGATTTTATTTAATTTATAATCACAGGGAGGGAAAGTAGAGCTGAGTTTATGTTTAATCTTATTTTCTAGCTGAATGTATTCCAGGTGATCTGAGGACTCTGTGTGCTGATATACATGAGTTGACAGTAAAGGGAAGTGAAACAGTGAGAGAGAAACTGGTGGAGCAGAAAAAATGTTCAACTGAAGAATCTTAAAGAAAGTCATTCCTCCCTCAGTGAAGATGTTCCAGTTTCTGCTGTCTGGTTAACAGGTGTGTGGTTCCTGTTCTCTAACCTGATTGGTGTCTCCTAGGTGATACCCGCCCCACCCTGACAGTGCTGCCCCCCTCCAGTGAGGAGCTGCAGCAGCAGCAACAGGTGACCCTCATGTGTCTGGCCAACAAGGGCTTCCCCTCAGACTGGACTCTGTCCTGGAAGCTGGACGGCAGCAGCAGCAGCAGCAGCAGCAGCAGCAGCTGGGAGCAGAGCAGGAGCCCCGGGCTGCTGCAGAATGACGGCCTCTACAGCTGGAGCAGCACCCTGAGGCTCCCTGCTGACCAGTGGAGGAAGGTGGGCTCTGTGACCTGTGAGGCCTCCCAGGGCTCCCAGTCTGCAGTCACAGAGACACTGAGGAGAGACCAGTGCTCCCAGTCCTGACCCGACTCTCTCAGACTCTGATACTGGCTTTAATCTGTCACTGCTCTCACTCTTTCTCTGCTGATTCTTCTCTAATTTCACTCAGTCATGTTTGCTTTGTCATGTTGGTAACTGTTCACATAATAAATATTTACTCATCAACTTCTGGTGTCCATCTGGGGATTATTGAGCTTTAAATCTGTTTATCTGGTCTAACGGGTTTTTCTTTGCCTTTTATTGTTTTTAGACATTATGCATCTACAGACTAGGATGAAACACCCTGCAAATTAAATTATTGTGAATTCATACACGCATTTTCTAACATCCTTGTCCCTTGTGGACTCAGGAGGTGTTTCCTCAACTCAGATTTATATTTTTGAAATATAGGTTTAGAGCTATGAAAAGAAGAAAAATGCAAAGATATTAACATTAACATAAATCTGAGGTCCATAAAATCAGGTAATGATAAGCTAGAAAAATAAAATGATGTAAAAATATTATACACAAATATTTTTATAAATTCTTTATATTTTTGTTCGCATTTGTCTGACCACGTAGCTACAGTATTTTTTCTTTATTTAGTCTCAGATTTCATTAAATCTTGAATCTAAAATGACTACATACTAGTAGTAATATATGACTAAAAAAATGAATAAATGTATAAATGATCAAATTAATAAACACATTTCTGTAAACGTTCAGTGTTTTTGTTTCCTTGCAGCTGTTGAGTCGGATCAGTTCCTCTCCAGCTGAGGGAGGTTTTTGTACGACGTTCTATCACTGTGTGAACGAGTAGTGACTCTCCTGACAGTAATAAACTCCTGAATCTTCAGCCTGAACTCCACTGATGGTCAGAGTGAAATCAGAACCAGATCCACTATATAATCACGATCATATCCACTTCCACTGAAACGAGCTGGAACTCCAGACTGAAGATTTGTAGCTGTATAGATCAGGAGTTTAGGAGCTTCTGCAGGTTTGTGAAGGTACCAGTGCATGTGGTTACCTACACCTGAACTGAATTTACATCTCATGGAGACAGTCTGTCCCAAAGCAACAGACTGAAATTCAGGAGTCTGAGTCACTATAATTTCTCCTGATAAACCTGGAAAACACAAAAAGGAATATGTTTGCAACAGATGAAAAATAGTTAAGATCTGAACTGAAGATCATCAACATGTAGAGAATAATTAAGAAAATATTTTCTGTTTACGTGACCCTATAGAGCTTGACTTTGCTACATCAGTTTGCATCTAAAACCGAAGTTCCTATCAGAGTCTCACCCTGAACCTGGAGCCCCAGGATGGTCAGCAGTAGAGTCAGTGACATCATCATTGTGCTGCTGGTGTGTCAGTGGCTCTGAAAGGCTGGACAGCCACTGATCAACTCTGACCTCTTAACAGCTGGAGCAGAGAGGCAGGACACATATGCAAACACACAGAGTCACATGGAGATCAGCTGGCTGCAGGTTTCCTCCTCACTGATGAGAATGTCTAGAAATATCTAAGTGTCTCTCATTACAAGGTCATTATCACCACATTATATTTTTCTAATATGTGCCATAAAAGGTGATATATCAGTTTTTCTTGTAACAGTAACTTAAAATCAATTTTAATAATTGATTTTAAAGAAATTCTGTTGAGGTCGTTAATCTGCTGATCTACTCGATAACATTTCTAACTGAAAAAACATATTAAGTGTTTTGTCATCTTTATAACTCTTAAATATCAGAACCTTCTTAATTTACGTGATATGAATAGTTGATGTGATTCCATTTGACTGCACAATAAAGAAAACCTAATTTCATCGAGCTCATTTATAAAATGTCTTCTGCTTTAAGTCTTTTCAGATCAGAGAAGTAAAAATGATTAAAAATGATTCTTCAAAACTGTGTCAGATGAGAAGTAATAACAAATTATCCTTCTTTCAATCCTTTAGAGTGTTTTATAATTATTTTAAGATTTTTTTTTTGTTTCACAAATATGTTGTTGCAATCATAGAATTGGGTTAATTCTGGTCTCACAAATAGATTTTTCTAATTCAGACCATATTTATATCAGCTATTTTAATTGAGTCAAATGTTTTATCTACTCATATTGTTTATATGTTTGTATTGTTTCTTTTTAGTAATTTCAATCCTGGTCTGTATTGTATACGAGATATTAGATCTCAAACAGGACAATCTGTATAAACAAATATATTTTGTATAAAATAAAATTCATTTCGAGTGGAGAAAAGATTACATGTATTCTTGGTTTAAGTTATTTTAAAATATTTTTTATTAGGTCCTAGTCATCTGGTAGTAGTATAATAATATCCTATTGGCAAATCAAGGATCAAACATTAGTAATGATTAGGATATTATTTTTTTTCCCTTTATCACTGGCAAACTTAGTCATTTATTTTTACCAGGATTAACACATTAAAAAAATCTCCTGGAATTTATTTATTTCATCCCTAAAGATCCTTAAGGATCTGTAGTAAAATAAGTAAATTCTGTCAGATAATTAACAATCACTAAAATATGTTTTATTATTATTAGCCATCATTTTATTTAACTTGAAGTCAGATTTTCTTAAACAAGAGCACTGGATTTTTGTTGTAATTTTCAGAGTTTCTTCAATATTTATAAAATAAAAACTTTTCTGCTGCGTTAGAGTTAGGATTCTGCTGATGTCCTCATAAAGATATTAAATATTCTTTCATTCAACAGCATTGAAGAAACTCCCAGACTTGAAATGGTAGATAGAAATATCTCTTGATTTGTGACAGATTATTTAGTTTAAATATATATTATTTTCATGCAAATGTTTATTAGAATTAAATAGGTTGAACTGTGGGTTTGAAAACATTTTACTGTTTATGCTGATTGTTTGATTTTATTAAATGAATTGTTTCTTTATAGGTGGACTGGAAAACGGATGTCAGCCTTGAAAAATCTTAGAGCCTCATCAACTTCTTTGACAAGTAAGAATATATATAATTTTATTTTCAGATTTGAGGTTTAATAAGGTTTGACTTAACTAAATGGTGAGAGTGTAAATTGTGTGTTCAGTGAACGTTATCAGTGTTTCCTGCAGATTCCAGCTGCAAAATAAAGTTCAGTTTCTGTTCAGACTCAGGGAGGTTTTTGTACGATGGTTTTTCACTGTGTGAACACATACTGACTGTTGATGTAATGATAACTCTGACAGTAATAAACTCCTGAATCTTCAGCCTGAACTCCACTGATGGTCAGAGTGAAGTCTAATCCATTTCCTGCTCCACTTCCAGTGAATCTGGAGGAGATTCCAGAAAATCTGGATGACATTCCATAGATCAGAGCTTTATGGGCTTCTCCAGGTTTCTGATGGTACCAGGACAGGCAGACCTGTGAAGAGTAGCTGCATTGAGATGTTGAAAGTGCCCGACTGGCCTTACAGTCAATAGTGACCGTCTGACCAAGCTGCACTGATTTGGCTGCTGGTTGAGTCACAACAACATTTTGTCCATCAGATCCTGAGGAGAGACAAGAAACTCTAGACATGAGATGGTGAAACTCAGCTTCACTCCAAATGATTTTCACATGACAGAAAAATGATTTTCCTCACCCTGAGTGAAGCAGAAGAGAGTCCAGATGAGGACGCAGATCAAAGTCATGTTTCTGATGATGAGGAGGAGGATTTCTGTGTCTTCTGCTGTGATGAAGGACAGCTGTCAGTCATCCAGTGTTCAACTGTCAGGACTATAAACTCCCCCAGAGGCTGGAGCTGGAGCTGCTGATGCAAATCACTTTATTTAAGATTTGAATGGAATCCTTTAGATTGTTTTATAATTATCTTTATTATAAACTTCTTGCTTCATGAATATGTCTCTGCTGTCTTATATTCAGGTTAATTCTGGTCTCAAAAATAAACTTTTCAAATCCAAACGTGCCTTTTATTGCTGACTTATTTGAGTCAAATGTTTTCATATTCAGTTTGTGCCTGTAAATTTAGTTTTCCAAACCTTTTCTACATTGCAAATGAGATCCCAGATCTCAAAAGTGACAATATGTATACAAAATATGTTTTTTATAAGATAAAATACATTTAGAGTAGATAAAGGATTAAATGTATTCTTGGTTTAATTTATTTTAAAATAATTTTTATTAGGTTTTGAATGCTTTGTCAAATGGTTGAATTTTATTCAATACACTATTGAGTTTCACAGGTTTTACAGTAAAACTAAATTTAAATCATACTGGTGAACTTTAGAAACAAAACATTTAAAGCTTTAAAAACGATTTGCTCAAAAAGTAAAATAAATTAAAACAAACAAACTGTTGGATAGAGCTCAATTGTGAAATTGCTTGACATCGTCTTAATGCAGCCGAGTGATGGACAATTCGTACTGATAGCAGCTGATTATATTTCAGTCAACATTCAAAATGTCAAAATGTATTGAAATTAATATTAGCCTGATACCAAAGGCATAAATTAAAGCATTTTCTTCATCTAAATGTAAATTAATTCAGGGAATAATAGATTGGAACATATTTTTAATCATTCAATCATGTTTCCGCGAAGAAATATGAAGTTATCATTGTGAAGATTAATTTAATTTATATATTGATCAGACTGAAACCTGGATGTCAAAGGTCAAAGTTCAATCATGATGTTTCCTCAGTGTCTACATTGATGCCCCCCGACTCTCAGCAGAAATAGAATCAAAAGGAAACAGTCTTGTGTGGAAACGTTTCTGGTAAAAAGTTTCAAAATGTCTGCAATAAAGTTGTTATATATTGATAAGGATTATGTCTCCACCAGGTTATTTTTTATTTCTTTGCTCACGTCTCTCCATAAATTAGTGTTAAAATATGAATGTTTTTGTGGTGGAACATTCACTTTTCATAACAAGAACATTTATGAGGAATAAACCAAAATTAGTGACTGTTGATGTCAGAAACAATATAATTAATAAATATATTTTCCAGCTGTGTTTTGCAGGTTGAATCTGTTGATTTACAGTTTGTTGTGTTCAGAGTCAGAGAGCCGTGTCTCTATAGTCAGAGGTTTTTGTACGACGACTCAACCAGTTTGTATCACTGTGGTGGACATTTGGTGGAGGAACCAGGCTGGATGTTGGAAGTAAGTTCAATATTTCATATATTTCATTATAATATTAGCGGTACATTGATGTTAGGTTGATGAACAAACTGATATAATTGCAAACGTTCATAATTTAGGTTTTTATTAATTTGCTTCAGTCAATGATGAAAACTGCAGGTTGGGTCAGTAAATAGAATCATCAAGAGAGAATAAATTATTATTTTATTTCTGGTAAAAAGGTTTTAATTTATTATATGAAGGGAAAATATAACTTAAGCCTGATTTAAAGTTTTCATCCAGAATCAGTTTGTTGTGTTCAGAGTCAGAGAGCCGAGTCTCTACAGTCAGAGGTTTTTGTACGACTCAATTAGTTTGTTTCACTGTGGTGGACTTTTGGTGGAGGAACCAGGCTGGATGTTGGAAGTAAGTTTATATTTAACATTTGTTGTAAGATAAAAGATTAGAAAGAACAGAGCAGGATATTTAAAATGATACTTAAAAACATATTTGTAAAATGTGGTCTCCAGCTTTCTACTTTACTAATTTCTCAAATGTTAAAACATTTTAATGATTCTGAATGAACATGTCTCTTTTAAGACTTGTTTAAAGGTTTTAAACTTTGGGCAATTAGACTTAAGTAGATAAATATGTATGTATGTTTTTATGACCATTTGCTGATCTGCTTTAACAGTAAAAATGAATTAGAGTTTCTTGTTTTACGTATTTATTAGAAAAGTTAATAGATCAAACATGGTTTGATTTGATCAACTTGAAATAGTATAAATTTAGAATTATTTTTTTTCGAATTATATAACATAATAGAATTAATATAATATTAGAGCTCAAATTTAGCTCAGTTCATTTATTATTTAATTTTCTAGCTGAATGTATTCCAGGTGATCTGAGGACTCTGTGTGCTGATATACATGAGTTGACAGTAAAGGGAAGTGAAACAGTGAGAGAGAAACTGGTGGAGCAGAGAAAATGTTCAACTGAAGAATCTTAAAGAAAGTCATTTGTCCCTCAGTGAAGATGTTCCAGTTTCTGCTGTCTGGTTAACAGGTGTGTGGTTCCTGTTCTCTAACCTGATTGGTGTCTCCTAGGTGATACCCGCCCCACCCTGACAGTGCTGCCCCCCTCCAGTGAGGAGCTGCAGCAGCAGCAGCAGGTGACCCTCATGTGTCTGGCCAACAAGGGCTTCCCCTCAGACTGGACTCTGTCCTGGAAGCTGGACGGCAGCAGCAGCAGCAGCAGCAGCAGCAGCAGCTGGGAGCAGAGCAGGAGCCCCGGGCTGCTGCAGAATGACGGCCTCTACAGCTGGAGCAGCACCCTGAGGCTCCCTGCTGACCAGTGGAGGAAGGTGGGCTCTGTGACCTGTGAGGCCTCCCAGGGCTCCCAGTCTGCAGTCACAGAGACACTGAGGAGAGACCAGTGCTCCCAGTCCTGACCCGACTCTCTCAGACTCTGATACTAATGGCTTTAATCTGTCACTGCTCTCACTCTTTCTCTGCTGATTCTTCTCTATTTTCACTCAGTCATGTTTGCTTTGTCATGTTGGTCACTGTTCCGATAATAAATATTTACTCATCAGCTTCTGGTGTCCATCTGCTTTTTATTGAGCTGTAAATCTGTTTATTTCTTTTTCTTTTGTTGTTTTTACACATTATGCATCAGCAGACTAGGATGAAACATCCTGCAAATTAAATTATAGTGAAAACAATGAAAAAAAACCATAAATGATAAAATATTACCATGAACATAAATCAGAGTTCTATAAAATCACATGTTGTTAACAAGCTAGAACTATAAAATTATCTGAAAAATATTTTAAAGAAATATTGTTGAAATTCTCTATGATTTTTAAAAAAAAAAAATTTGCCACAAAGCCATGATATATTTTTCTTTATTTTGTCTCATATTCCAACAAACACTGAAAATAAAATGGCTACATAGTAGCATAAATATGTGACTAAATGAATGAGTAAATGTATAAATAATGAAATAAATAAATATATTAACAAGCTAGAATAATAAAATGATATAAAAATATTATACACAAATATTTGTATAAATCCTGTCTGGTTTTTTTTGTTCGCATTATCTGGCCATGTAGCTACAGTATTATTTAGTCCCAAATTTATTTAAATACTGAAAATAAAATGGCTAAATTGTAGCATAAATATATGACTAAACAAGTGAATAAATGTATTTATATTCAAATTAATAAATATATTTCTTGAAACGTTCAGTGTTTTAGTTTCCTTGCAGCTGTTGAGTCGGATCAGTTCCTCTCCAGCTGAGGGAGGTTTTTGTACGACGTTCTATCACTGTGTGAACGAGCTGTAACCCTGCTGACAGTAATAAACTCCTGAATCTTCAGCCTGAACTCCACTGATGGTCAGAGTGAAATCAGAACCAGATCCACTTCCACTGAAACGAGCTGGAACTCCAGACTGACGAGTTGTAGCTAAATAGATCAGGAATTTAGGAGCTTCTGCAGGTTTCTGAAGGTACCAGTGGAGATAGTTATTAACACTTGAACTGGTTTTACATCTGATGGAGACAGTTTGTCCTGGAGCAACAGACTGAGATCCAGGAGTCTGAGTCAGGATGATGTCTCCTGATGAACCTGGAAAACATGAAAAATAAAAAAATAATATGTTTGATTACAAATGACGGATAATCTATGAGTAGATCAAAGAAACCATGATGTTTCACAGCTTCTTTGTGTTGGGATAATTTTAATTGCCATGAAGATGATTTCTTCCTCAAACCAAGTTCCTATCAGAGTCTCACCCTGAACCTGGAGCCCCAGGATGGTCAGCAGTAGAGTCAGTGACATCATCATTGTGCTGCTGGTGTGTCAGTGGCTCTGAAAGGCCTGGACAGCCACTGATCAACTCTGACCTCTTAACAGCTGGAGCAGAGAGGCAGGACACATATGCAAACACACAGAGTCACATGGAGATCAGCTGGCTGCAGGTTTCCTCCTCACTGATGATAATGTCTAGAAATATCTAAGTGTCTCTCATTACAAGGTCATTATAACCACATTGTATTTTTCTAATTTGTGCCATTAAAAGTGATATATCAGTTTTTCATGTAGCAGTAACTTAAAATCAATTTTAATAATTGATTTTAAAGAAATTCTGTTGAGGTCAATAATCTGCTGATCTACTCGATAACATTTCTAACTGAAAAAACTATATATAAAGTATTTTGTCACCTTTATAAGTCTTAAATATCAGAACCATCTTAATTTCTGTGATATGAATAGTTGATATGATTCCATTTGACTGTACAATAAAGAAAACCTAATTTCATCGAGGTCATTTATAAAATGTCTTCGGCTTTAAGTCTTTTCAGATCAGACGTAAAAATGATTAAAAATGATTATTCAAAACTGTGTCAGATGAGAAGTAATAAGAATTGATCCTTCTTTCAATCCTTTAGAGTGTTTTATAATTATTTTATGATATGTTTTTTGCTTCACAAATATGTCGTTGCAATTATAGAATCTGTTTAATTCTGGTCTCACAAATACATTTTTCTAATTCAGACCTTCTTTATATCAGCTGATTTAATTGAGTCAAATGTTTTATCTGCTCATATTGTTTATATGTTTGTATTGTTTCTCTTTAGTAATTTCAAACCTGGTCTGTATTGTATACGAGATATTAGATCTCAAAAAGGACAATCTGTATAAACAAATATATTTTGTATAAAATAAAATTCATTTCGAGTGGATAAAAGATTACATGTATTCTTGGTTTAAGTTATTTTAAAATATTTTTTAGTAGGTCCTAGTCATCTGGTAGTAGTATAATAATATTCTATTGGCAAATCAAGGATCAAACATTAGTAATGATTAGGATATAATTTTTTTCCCTTTATCACTGGCAAACTTAGTCATTTATTTTTACCAAGATTAACACATTAAAAAATTCTTCTGGAATTTATTTATTTATTTTGTCCCTAAAGATCCTTAAGGATCTGTGGTAAAATAAGTGAATCCTTTTAGGTATTTAACAATCACTAAAATATGTTTTAATATTATTAGCTGTCATTTTATTTATCTTCAAGTCAGATTTTCTTAAACAAGAGCACTGAATATTTGTTGTAATTTTCAGAGTTTCTTCAATATTTATAAAATAAAAACTTTTCTGCTGCGTTAGAGTTAGGATTCTGCTGATGTCCTCATAAAGTTATTAAATATTCTTTCATTCAACAGCATTGAGGAAGCACCCAGACTTGAAATGTTAGATAGAAATATCTCTTGATTTGTGACAGATTATTTAGTTTAAATATATATTCTTTTCATGCAAATGTTTATTAGAATTAAATAAGTTGAACTGTGGGTTTACATACATTTTGCTGTTTATGCTGATTGTTTTATTTTATTTAATGGATTGTTCCTTTATGGGTGGACTGGAAAACAGATGTCAGCCTTGAAAAATCTTAGAGCCTCATCAACTTCCTTGACAAGTAAGAATATATATAATTTTATTTTCAGATTTGAGGTTTAATAAGGTTTGACTTAACTAAATGGTGAGAGTGTAAATTGTGTGTTCAGTGAACGTTATCAGTGTTTCCTGCAGATTCCAGCTGCAAATCAAGTTCAGTTTCTGTTCAGACTGAGGGAGGTTTTTGTACGATGATTTTTCACTGTGTGAACACAGGGTCACTATGATAACTCTGACAGTAATAAACTCCAGCATCTCCAGCCTGAACTCCACTGATGGTCAGAGTGAAGTCTAATCCATTTCCTGCTCCACTTCCACTGAATCTGGAGGAGATTCCTGAAAATCTGGTTGATGTTACGTAGATCAGAGGTTTAGGCGCTTCTCCAGGTTTCTGATGGTACCAGGACAGGCAGGGTGGGCTACAACCAGTTAGTTGTCTACTGGCCTTACAGTCAATAGTGACTGTCTGACCAAGCTGCACTGATTTGGCTGCTGGTTGAGTCAAAACAACATTTTGTCCATCAGATCCTGAGGAGAGAGAAGAAACTCTGGACATGAGATGGTGAAACTCAGCTTCACTCCAAATGATTTTCACATGACAGAAAAATGATTTTCCTCACCCTGAGTGAAGCAGAGGAGAGTCCAGATGAGGACGCAGATCAAAGTCATGTTTCTGATGATGATGAGGAGGATTTCTGTGTCTTCTGCTGTGATGAAGGACAGCTGTCAGTCATCCAGTGTTCAACTGTCAGGACTATAAACTCTCCCAGAGGCTGGAGCTGGAGCTGCTGATGCAAAGTGTCTCTATGGAAACGCTCCAACTACCTCCAATAGCGATCTAGATTATTCTGAGGATGCTTCAAATTGAGAATTCCTGTAATCATTCTGTTATGTATGAAATTGACAAAAAATTTAATAACGTTATGTCATAAATTATTTCTTAAAAGGTACATCAAACATTCAGTATTATCAAGTAAAATATTTATCCCCATGACAACAAACCATTATTATAATGCATGACCTTTTTTGTTTTGCATATTTTGACTGGTATTTTGGTGATCGATTTTTAGAAAGCCTTCTTTACATCACCTTCATCTTTAATTCCTTGTCCAAGTTCACAATTCTTCTAGTCTGGGCTCTGGCTTGGCCTCTCCAGAATGTTATTACTTGAAGTAATAAACATTTTTGAGAAATTAAAAGATTACTGTAAAAATAATGTAAACATCCAATTATACTAATAATCTGATATTTTCTTTCTCTGTCTAAGGTCAAGGTTCTTGCAAGATGACTCAATAAGTTTGTACAGTATAACATGATCGTTGGAAGACAGGCTGTAATATGACTCTTATCGATAAATCATTTTCACTTAGTGATAGTCATAACAGCAAAAATTATATATAACAGCAGCTTTGTTATTTCTATGCATTAAACTTCATATTTAATGAAGTTTAATGTATTTTGTTTTGCATGTATTTTGTACCTAACAAATGTTTTAAAGTTTGCCATGAAGCACGTTGTGATTTGTAAAATGTGCCACATAAATAAAGTTCACTTATACTTGATTGTTTATTTAATAATAAATGTGCACACTAAGAAAATGCAGTCTCTTCTTCAGAGCCTAATTATAAAACAATATATTTCAAGAATTCAACCTTGCATTATGAAGACCATTGCATAGGTAGAGATTGAACGTAACTTTTGGTTATTAATTTGTTCATGTTTCCAATGTGCTCTCTGTACTGTAAGGGCCACAAAGTGTGAAACTGCTAACTTTAGACCTGAAACCTGTCTGCTGCCATGGTTCGTTAGTGATGCATGTCTGTTTCTGTGTCCAAGAAGTTTGAAGAGAGAAATGAAACTCTGCATTATTAACCAACGGTTTCCTGTGAAGTCTTTTTTTGTTTTAAAACATTTTTTCCTTTTGACTCTTCAGTTACTCTTCTATTGAGTTGTGATTTTTACATTGTTTTATTTCTACAGTTACCTCTTTATTACAAAGCATTAGTCCATCCTGCAAAAAACTAAGCAAATTATCTTGTTTTGAACAATGGTTTAACTTCTGTCAAAAATGGGACTCTGCAAAAAATGTTTGTATTTGCATGTCCAAATCATGTGATGGATCCAATATGACTTGGGAGACCTTAAAGACCAACGGCTAACAGTCAGTTATTCATGTTTGGGTTTTCCAAAAAGGGGCCATTCCAAGATGTTATAATGAGCAAATATTTCAACTGTATAGATAATTTTCTTAGTAATTTTATTTTGGGTAAATGAATCTTGCAAAACAGAATTGCAACCAGACTGAAAAAAAAACTATTGATACAAAATGCAATTTTACAAAAGTGATTTAGTTTTTTCCTAACATATTACTAATATTATTATTGTATCAGCAGGTTGTTTTGGCTTAATTTTTACTTTTCCACAATACTCTTTCACACGTTCAAAAAAAGAGCACTAGGTCGCCCAAGTCTAATTTTCTAATCCTTCAGGTTTTACATGTTTTCTTTCTCCAATAGAACAGAAACAAATGGCTGAATTGCTCTGCTATTACCTCTCTCTGCAGAGGCCTGATCACAAACCATTCATTTGATTCAGAAGTGAGGGAAACTGGATCTTCACAGTCTGCAACTCCAGGAAACAACCTTTTATTGAATATTTTTAGTAGAAGCCTCAAGAAGAAGGAAGTTAATAATCTATTAACCTTTTTATTGTAACTTCAGTTACACCAGCCCCTACAGCACATGTGTCAAACTCAAGGCCCGCGGGCCACATGTGGCACGCCATGTCATTTTATGTGGCCCCCCAGTGTTTTATAGGCCCATGATTGACTTAAAATATGTTTTGAACACGAATTGACTACAAACTACATCTCCCAAAATGCATTGCGATTGTTACCGGCCAACATTATGGCTTCTCACTACTAGAGAGCGGCAGAGTCACCTCAAGCTGCTTATTGATTTTACCAGCGAATAAAACCAAGACATCGACAAGTTAACATCAAAATGTCCAAGAAAAGAAATATCGATTTACAAGTAAGACTGTGAATGAAGATGTGTGTAAGTTGGTGTCAGGGCGGCAGGTGGCGCTAGACCTTTTTTGCTATCCGTCATCTTGACCGACAACATTAAAAAAAAATCGGTCATGTACTATTTTTATCTGTGAAATTACAATCATCCGCTATTTAGCCGCATTTTATGCGGTTTAGCTAATATTTGCCGTGAATCCAGATCCCATCACAAATTAAGCAGATAAATGTATCTACATTTTTCTCCGTAGTGACAAAAACCACTGACTGTGGCCTCAATAACTTAATAAATTAAATTAAGCGACTTCACTTAAATTAGCATCACTTCACCCGCTGGGATCTGAACCACTTCCTCCTGGTTCCCATCTGCAGAAAAATCTGCGCTGATCAAACAGATCAACTGAAATCTGTGAGTGTTTTACCCTTCGCGGTCTGCTGTGGCTTTTACCAAGTTTATTTTTTTTTTTTTTTTTTTTTTCGCTTTTCCGAAACGGACAGATGTTACGTCTGCAGCTCCTCCAGAGCGCCGGTCTCCTGGGTAACGTGGACCCAGAGGCTCCATTTGTTAAACCCGCTGGATCAGTTACTTCCAGCGGTTTTTTGCGTCCGCAGTAGTTGAGCTGCGCACTGCGCATGTTACAGTTTAATTAACTTTTGTGTCGTCATTTATTACCTCAAGATAAACTGCCGGCTCCTCAAATGGATTAACACTTCAGTTTTCTCTGGTCTGTAATGGAGACTTGAATTTAATGCGCAATTGAATGAATGCGTAATCTGGAGGACCGAACCTGGGCTCTCCTGATTTGTACCGTCAATGTGGCCCGTTGACGGTGGCCAATATAATAAAATAAAAATATCTTTTTATAGTGCTCACTCTGTGTAGACAGGATGTCTATTTCCATTGGTTTGCATGCAAATAACCAATAGAACAGGTTTAATGTGCAACACAGATATTTTGGCTCATGGTGCCCTCTTGTGGTGCACTGCCCTGAGCAGGAAGCTACAACCATAAGAAAAAAACGTCACTGTACAGAAAGTATAATTTCTCCTATCTATGAAACATATGCTTGTTCTGTTAATATTGCAGGATTTTCGGCCCTGGTTGTGGTTAAACATGCTCTTATAAATAAGTTGATTTTGACTCTGCTTGGCTGCAGTAGATTCATAGGTATGAATTGTTTTCAGTTCACACTATATTGCTTGAGGTTCTTCCTAAATTGAACAGAGTTGTTTATTATGATTCATATTCATTGTTTCAGCTAAACACTACAGAAAAAAGTCTGTGCATTATTAGAAGACGGCATATAGCTTCTCTGCTGTTTTTTGTAGTGGTAGAGACAAAGCTGTTATATTTAGCAGATAGGTTACATTATTTTCTTCTGTTTAAAACAGTTTGTTCTTGATTTAGTGGTACTTGAAGTGATAGACAGTAATATAACTCTACTAAACATGACAAGCACAATGTGGTAAAACTACCAGACTTTTTTTTCTCTCAATATTAATTAAATATGACTAGTTTCTACCCACTTCCTATGCCCATGGCCCCAACACACGCACGTCTGCCCTCCCAACACTAGAGGCACTGTGAGGAAACGGCCGCACTACAACACCGGAACCATTTCTAACCTTCAAAGATTCCTCCGGACGTGTTTCTTGTACGGACCCGGCTTCTGCTTTGTTTACTTTTTATTAGCCTCAAATCTACCAGCAAATCTCTCGTTAGCAACATTTTCAAACCCCTAACTCTCGTCTATGTCTCTCGTTTTTTCCTTTCATCTATGACCACCTATTTTAATCCCAATATATATGAATTTTATTTTACCTTTTTGAACAAACAGGCGCTTAGGAAGGTGCAGCGATGTCGGCTGAGCGACAGATGTTCCCGTCGCTGTTCTCTCCGCCGCCTTTCGCTGCAGTCGGAGCCGCAGACAGAGCCGTGGAGCCGGTGGGGAACCCAGAGTCAGAGGTGGAAACATTCAGGATGTTCCTGAACCAGCGGCTGACCGCAGCAGTGGAGGACATTCTGGGCGTGTTCGGGAGGACAGTGGCTCGGTACCAGGAGCAGATAAACACCCAGCAGCGGGAGCTGGACAGCCTGAGGTCCGGGGAGCGAGAATGGAGCCGGACAACAGGTTGGTTTGAGTGAGCTGGGAAACATAGTTACTGCTTTTTAATATCAAAAATGCTAAAAATGACAATATATAACCTCTTACTCTCAAATGCGAATGAAGGTTTAATTTTGAAAACATTGTCTCTTTATATTATTATGTGATAGACTAGTGGAAAGTAGAGCATATTTGTGATGTAGAAGGGAAATGCTGAGTTGTTTTCCATATTGCTGTGATTATGTTTTGAGTCTAACACAGGGTTGTCCAAGGTGTAATCATGCTTTTTGTGGCGCCCACAACACAATTCAAGAACAGATCTGATAGCTTGGGCCATATGCTTGATGTTATCACATGAACACCAAACTTATAAAAAGAAAAGATCAAATTTGGGTGACAAAACGTGAAAAAAGTTCAAGAGGTATAAATATTTTTACAAAGCACTGTACTGTTTAGAGCAGAGGTTCTTAACCTTTTTTTGAGGTACCGAACCCACCAGCTTCATATACGCACTCACTGAATATGATTTTTCCCCCATATTCAAGACATATGGTGACCCAACTAGAGTCTAGACCCCATGATCACTATGTCTTCTTAAAAGGTAGAGTCTCTGAGAACAGTTGTTCAAAATATAGTCAGTGTTTTCAGCAAAGTTGAGCTGATTGTCCAGGAACGACCCAAGGTATTTAAAATTTGCCACAATTTCAACAGGTTGACCATCGAAAGAAACTGGAACCACTTTATTTTTAGAATGAAAAATAAATAATAAAAGACTTTGCGATATTCTGATGTAATTATATTAGTTGTGTTACCACCCAACACCACTAGAGGCAGCACCAACCCCGAAAAGATGCGACTAAGGAGCAGATTTAGAAGAACAACGAAAGATACAGGATTTGGTAAAAACTGTGAGCTTTGCTGAAGTAATTAAAGACACAAGTTCAAATCCCTGCTGAGAGTGGAGCTCCTCCAATCAGGGCTCCTCCTCAGCTCTGATTGGCTAAGCAATGTAACGTGATCCTCTGATTGGCTAAGCAATGTAACGTGATCCTCTCAGCGTCAGAGGCTCCGCCGAACCCCTGAGACCGACTCATCGAACCCAGGTTAAGAACCACTGGATTAGAGTATTGAAGCAAATACTTTTGTATTTTTTTTCCAAATAGAGAATATTTTGAAATAAAATCCTGTGTGAAACATTTGAAAATATAAAAATAGTTTCCTGAAACTTGATGAAGCCGAACTATCATGCTAACAGTTTCTATATTTTTATAAATATAATGCTAAAATGTCTTGTAAAGTGTCAAAAAACTTTTTGAATAAACTTTTTCATTGATCTTCAGCTGGACCTGGTAGAAAGTGAGCTTTCTGTGGTTGTTTCATCTTTTAGAGCCTCTGCCGGACTCATCCTGGATGAAGAAATGTCCTGAACACCAGACCCTCGATGCTCCACTGTTTCATACTGACAATCTTATTGAGAAAGCCGTCGACGCCTCAGCTGCTCCGATTAAGTCAGAAGGTGTGGATGAGGACTGTGGAGAGTCGACAACATGTCATCACCTTAGTTTAACACACCGGCTGGATCCAGAAGCAGCGAGCGATGACCGAGTTACCTGTGAGGACTCCGACACGGAGAACAGCGAGGACGGCTGGAGAGACGATGCCACTTTGTGGAAGTCAGAGGAAATGGCAGAAAACAAAGATCCCAGCTCCAGTTCAGAACCTCAGGGCTCCACTGATCCGCCACAGTTTGGCTGCCAGGTTTGTGGCGTCACCTTCCAGAAGATGGGCTACCTGATCACCCACGCCGCAGTGCATCAGGAAACCTGCGGAGTTTGTGGAAAACAGATGGAACGAACGGAAAGCCTCAAGCTTCACCTGAAGGCTCACAGAGAAACGACGTTCCGCTGCAGCGTCTGTGGGCAGAGCTTCACGCTGCGGGGGAACCTCCGCATCCACATGAAGATCCACTCGGGCGAACGGCCGCACAGCTGCAGCATCTGCAGCAAGAGCTTCGGCCGGCGGGCGTCGCTGGTGCGACACGTGCGCAGCCACATGGGCGAGAAGCCGTTCGCCTGCATGTACTGCGGCCACAGCTTCACGGAGAAGGGCAACCTGACGGTCCACCTGCGGACGCACACAGGAGAGAGGCCGTACCGCTGCTCCAGGTGCGCCCGCAGCTTCAGCCAGCTGTCCAGCTTCTACAAACACCCGTGTCAGAAGAAAGGCCTGATCTGTGCTGCCATCACTACCACCTGACGGCTGGGACACCTGAGCGGCGGCAGAAGGGCTTCCTCTGTGAAACAGAGCAAAGTAACGGACACTTTTGTCAAAGTAACGTTTCATCAGGGTTTATTGATGACTAGAGACTTTTCAAATCAGTCATTTTATTTTAATTTTAGGATTTTTTTGTCTTAAAACCATAGGATTAATATAACATAAATATTTAAATTCATAACTTCTTGAACACCTGTGGAAGCGGTAACTGATCCTTGCTCTATGTAATTACTGATGTTTTCTGTTTGGTTCATTAGATTTATGAGGAAAAGCAATTTTGAAAAACTTTTGATTATAAATCAAAAATATTGAAGAAAAACACTTCATTCACTTTTCTCCAGCTTTATCTTAAACAATGAAACAAGAAACTTTTTGAAAAATTGTTAAAATAATAAAAGTGGGGATAATAGAATTAAATGCCACGTTAAAACATCCTGCAAAATTCTACTAAAAAACCAAATCTGTTTGAAGTAAATAAATACTGTACAATAGGTGCAATAAACAATTTTCATGCAGCTGCACACATTTAGATCAATACTATGTACATTTTTATTTAATTCCAGCATGTAGTTTTCTTTGGCAGTAGTCATAACTTCATGCCCACATCTTGGCTCGGTAATGTAGTATTTTCAAACACTTCCTGCCTAAATTATACAACTCAGTCAGATCAAGAGGACTTCTTTGTCCATGTCCCTCTTCAGATGTTCAGATGGCGGTTTCTGATGAGGGCAACATGGACAACCACCTAGGGCGGCATCTTGTGGGGGCGGCATGAGTCTGCCCCATACCCCCAAAACCCAGTCTTCCAATAGCCGGCAGTTTATTACATCCTTGTTTTATTGTTATTTTGGATTTTGTTCCCACTAACATTTATTCTTAGCAGTGTAAAATGTTTGGATATGATTCTCAGTTGTTTAAACACTCAAAATACCAGAGTATCTACTGTGATGTGAAAGGCTTTTAATCAATCAATCCTCTTTATTTAGACCAGTGGTTCCCAAACCTTTTGTCCTGCGACCCCCCAAGGGGTTTCCAAACATTTTCTGGGGCCCCCCTGTCGATTACAAATAGCTGTCTGGTTGAACAAAGTCTGTTTGCTGGGGGATCGACTTTTAGGGGGCAAAATGAATCTATGTAGCTGAATATAGAGAATATACAGTTTTAACTCCTGATAAAAGTGACAGAGGACACAGATATGGGAAGTGTGGAAGCCCCTATTCTATCAAATTGGCAGAGGAATAACAGAGTTGGCCATTCTAAGGTAAAACCCAGCGCATAAAGCATTTTTTTTGTTTTTTTCCCATCCAGACAACTTCCCGCGCCCCCCTAGGGGGCACGCCCCACAGTTTGGGAACCTCTGATTTAGACCATAAACAGACAAAACAAGAACATCATACAAGTTTATTCTTTTTTACTACTCTACCTCAGTTTTTACTTATTGTTGGAATGTGTGTTATGTGAAAAAGATGTGCTTTATAAAAATATGGGACCATTTAAAATGAAGGGTTTGTGGTGAATTTGCTCAACCGTCAATTTTTGTTGCACGTTTTCTAATCGGTTCTGTCTTTACTAGAAATGTTACACGGAAATGTCATTGGAAATATTTTGTTGAAAAATACATTTGCAGTTCACTTCGGTAAAGTTGCCTCTTTAAGATTAAGACTTTTCTTATTTTTATACCAATTCTAATTTCTTATACCCTTGACTAAAGTTAGCACAATTTGTCTGGATAAAAGTTGAGACTTTTGTTGTGTGGAAGATTAAAATAAATACATGTTTGTAGGAAGAAAACCAAAGCTTCATTAAAAAACTAAGATTTGTCAAACTGTTTTGTTTTTTTTAGATTGTTTTGGAATAATGCGGCCTGTTATGTTTTTATATACCTTTGAGATGAGCTCACTTCATGCAACTGTATTAGTTATTATTTGTCGTAATGATAAGTCAGTTTTGAGAATTCAAATTTTGTTGTAAAACATGTAAAAGCAACATTATTTGACACAAGTAGAACATTATGAGCTGAAAATGGAGCAGAGCGAAGCAGCGCTTTGGTTTCTATCTGCACTTCAGCAGTAGTAGGTAGAAATCCACCTACTGCTGGTACAGTTTCCAGATTATGGGTAATAATCTGAGTATATAAAAAGTAAACAGATTGGATTGGATTGCTAATTATAGACTGTAAAATAGAAAATTAAAACAAATGACTTTTTTCTTAGATTAAATGTAGGTCTTATTTTCAAAAGAGAACTTGTATTTCTTTACAAAGAAATTAAAATAGGAAATGTAGCAAAATCAGGTGTGAAGAAACCTGAATTTTAACACAGCATAGTAACATGTGGGACAAAGACGGAGCATTTTACCAGAAATATAAAAATATTGATAATTATCAAATGTAAATCACTATGGAATATTCAATTATAGTAATATAGAGAAATTAAAATGTGAACATTTTAATGAAAAAAATGTAGAAAACCTATTGGAATTTTTTTAAAAAAATACCTTAGCAATTTTAAATGACAAAAAAGGAAGAAAAATAAACGTCAGCAGTCTAAATACGAAGAAATTATTTTTAAAAAGTAAGTTTTCTTTTTTTAATTGTTGAAAATAGACGTCATGATCAAACATTTGCGTCAACGTTAAATCGTAAAAGCATGAATTTCAATCGTACATGAATCTTACTAAACGTGTATTGAACCTTCCTCACCAGGTGGGGGCGCTGCAGGGCTTTCATCGGATTTCTTCGGACCCCTCACAGAAGTTAACCTGGAGCCGTAGCTGGTACACAAGTCACCAGATCACCAGGGTTTTCTTTTATTATTTGATCAGATTTCTCCTGGTTAAGAATCCTCTCAAGTTTCCGCTGAAATGTCGAAAATGGAGATGCTGTGGCTTCTGATCAACCAGCGGCTGACCGCGGCTGCAGAGGAGATTTTCGATGTGTTTGGGAGAACCATAGTGGAATATGAGGCGGAGATCTCCCGCTCCAAGCTGGAGATTGACCGCCAGCGCCGCCTGCTGCAGCTGTCCAGGCGGCCGCGGGTCTCCCTGCAGGCCGACAGCTCAGGTGGGGAGGCGGTTCACCGGACTGTGGGGTTTTTTTTTTTACCTGGAAACAACTGCAGCTCCATCTCTGGCTTTATGCAGAACGAAAATGTTCGCAGCAGGGGCGGAGCTATAAGGGGGGACAGGGGGGCCCGTGTCTGGAGGAGCCAGGGAGGGAGGAATGGTTTCAAATCGCTTAAATGTCTGATTATAGACAGAGAAAGTGCGCCCTCGCCTGTTGAGAAAGGAGTATTTAATGTTAAACTCAACACTTTCAGTCCTGCTCCCACCTCCTTCTGACAGCTGATGCACGTAAGGACGTAAGGGGCCTGGTGATTTGTTAGGGGCCCGGTAACTGGCCCCGGCCCAACGCTGACTTGTTATGCTAGTGGTTCGCGTTTGGCAACAACGGTTATTTATTACAATACAGCTTTCAATTGAGCCAATATAAGCAAGTTGTTTTGCTCTAAACATCCGATATTTCAGTTCACTTTATTTTCCTCTGATATTTCTGTGGGTTCTTTGTCCATTTATGTTTAAGATGAGAAAACTGAATTCAGTCTTTTAACTGAATAATCCTCAGTTCTTTTGAAAATCTTGTTGGAAATGTGCATTTGCTTAAAAACATAATAAAAATCTAATACGGTGCTCCTCAGCCCCCCCACCCCCCCCCTGCTCTGCATGTTTTAGATGCGCCTCTAGTCCAGAACAGCTGATTCAAATGATTGCCTGACCATCAAGAAGCCTGTTAATCACCCAGAGATGCAATCCAGGTGTGTGTTAGAAGGGAAGCGCCTAAACATGCAGGGCAGGAGGGTGAGGGGGGCGTTAGCACTGGGACTGAGAAACACTGATCTAATACAACCATAGAATAAAAGTGGAAGTGACAAAAGTGCGATTCATGAAGTTCAAAATGAATTATCTGCGTGTGCCTCCAGCTGCAGACTACACTTGAATTTTCCTTCCACTCAACCTTCTTCATAAACCTTATTAGTGACACTGGTGACTTCTTTGCCATTGACTTTTTGATGCCTTACCCTACAGCAAGGATGTCACATTTATGTTTATTATTATCAGTCGTAATTTTCCATAATTTCCAAAATGAGCAGAAATCAAAGATTGAAACATAGTTCTGTTTGTTGTGTTACTTTTGTCAGATATGATGAAGCTGAGCATGTTATGGTTTAACATTAAAAACTCACGCTGACTTTGTTTTGGCTGTGCTCTGCAGGCGCCTCGGAGAATCCGGACTGGAGCTCCAGCGTGAAGCTCAACGAAGACAAACCGCCGAGTCACATCAAAGAGGAGGAGGATGTGTGGTCAGACCCACCGGGCGAGAAAAACGTGGGTCTTCTGTCGCTCCAGAACAACTCGGCAAGAACGCAACAGGACAACGATTCCACCGGGTCTCCGGGCTCAAAGTTCTGCCCGGACCTGAACGACCCGGACATCGATCCGCAGCCTGGAACCTCAGTCCAACAGACCTGCTGTGAGCTCAGCTACGATCAGCCCGTAGCTATAGGCAACGGCCAGCATGACTGCGTTGACATGACCCTCCCTAAAGCTGTGGGCTCCTACATCTGCACCGTCTGCGGTCAAGCGTTTTACCAGCGCGGTCAGTGGGCCAAACACACGCGGATTCACCGAAAAGCTGACGCCAAAGGCGACAAATCCTTCACATGTGACATTTGCGGGAAGAGGCTGACGAGGTCAGACGGCTACCAGAAACACCTGCGGGTCCATACGGGCGAGAAGCCGTACAGCTGCCACGTGTGCGGCCGCAGCTTCAGCGACAACTCCAACTTCAAGCGGCACATCCGCAGACACATGAAGGAGGACGTCCCAGCAGCAGCGACAACCACTGAACGGACACACAAAAGGACTTCAGTATTTCTCTAACTGTCCTTTTTTTAATCAAGTCTGTTCTTGAACATCAGAGTGGATTATGTACCTTTCAGCTGCCATTGTTTTTAGTGATGTGCTGCACAATGGCAGCATTACTGCCTCACAGGAAGAATGTTTGAATCCCAGCCTGGGTTTGCCTTCCACATGCAAAAGACTGTTCGATTCACTGCTCGATACAACTTGTCCTTTGGTGTGTGTGTGCGTTTGTTTGGAATACCTTGTGGGGACGAGTTTCCTGACACATACTACATTGTGGGGACAATGTAGCCAGACCGAAGCCTGGTCCCCACAAGGGGAAACCCTGTTTTAGGGTCAGGGGTAAGAGTTAGGACTAAGGTGTGAATTGAGTTTTGGTTAGGGTTAGGTATGTGATGGTTAGGGTTAGGAAAAGGGTAAAGGTCAGGTTTAGGCAGTAGAGATGAATGGAAGTCAATGGAAAGTTCCCACAAAATAGCCATGCAAACGTGTGTGTGTGTGTGTGTGTGTGTGTGTGTGTGTGTGTGTGTGTGTGTGTGTGTGTGTGTGTGATGGGCTGGCGACATGTCCATGGTGCATCCCGCCTACCGTCCAATGACTACTGGAGATGGGAAGCAGCGCAGCCTCAGTCATATTTTCGTAAGCTAATTATAGTTTCGTAAAGTTCTAACCTGCTGAAATTCTTCCACCAACTGCATCATGTTTCATTCAAAATCTAATTTATTTTATTTTTAGTTGGGACTGAATTGTTTCATATTTTTTTATAAGCATTTCTGCCTTAAATATGTCTTTGGAAAATTACAAAGACATACCGTCCAGGTTTCTGGATGTAGATGTTTATTTTTGCACTAATAAAACGGAACTTTTGTCAGACAGATTTTTAGCTTCTTTTTTTTCTTACTTCTTTACTTGTGCAAAAGACATAAAAGTGCACTATTACACTGGATGGCTCAGTTTCCACAAGATAATGAGCTATAATGAGTTGAAGTGTCTGAATTAATGTTTGTGAGGATAAAGTTATTGGTGTGAGTTTATGAGTGGAGCTGCATGTCAGCATGATTACACTAATCACAGAGAGGGGGACAAAGAAACCTTATGGATATGTGAATCACAGGGAATTAACAAAAGGACGTTTTAATTTGACTTCTTTAATTGAGTTAAAGGTTTACATGGATGATGGATTTCAACAGTGTACATGTTAAAGTGCTGTGTTTTTGTGACCAAAATAAATATTCACAACTTTTTTTTCACCTTTGGTATAACTTTTTTTTTCTCTTGGCACAATTTTGCCTGGAGACGAGCAGATCTGATTGTATTTTCTTTGAAAGACTAGACCAGAAACGGAACCAGAGTCTGGACTTTAAGCCCGTTAAGAATCTGTGATCTTCTGGAGAAGGCGTTCGGACTTTTACATCATCAATACAAGATCTAGGTGAACAAATGAATGCAGGACTGGATGAAAATAAATCTTGTGACGTTACAGAAGATTATTGAAACAACAGTGAATGGTTGTCGTAATCACAGATGAAATAGTTGATCTATTTGTTGATAGTTGATGAAATATCTAATACTTTTGTTCTCAGCTCCTCACTGGTGGCTTTGAACAATGACATCCTATTGATGTGTTGTAACCTGTGGCTTCAGGATACGGATGAGGAAATGTCAGGAAACTCACAGGACAGCTTAGCTTGACCTACTTTTAAGCTTTCAAGTTTGTTCTTTTCAAACAAAGTTTTACTTTTGCCACACCAAAAGTGGAAAAAGTTTTGAAATTATCATAGGTATATTATTTGTTTAAAGAGTTAAACAGTAGTGTGAGGACTGTTAGTCACTGTAACTCAAATTTGACATAAAAGCCAAAAGTAAAATAAACATGGTTATTTTTTGTTGAACTATTTAGAAAAACTTTCAGATGTTAGAGCAATTATAATATGATGTGTAATATGTTATATATCATATTATGTCAGTAATAATAATATTGGCCACTCAATATTTACCATTCAAATACTAATAATGTCTTAAACCAGCAGATGGCAGCATCGCACTTGGTGTGGTGGAGTGATAGTTTTCATAAAATCGTATTGATTCAAAACTGAGATTATGAGAAGATTATGAATTTATCTTACCACATATAAGTGAGATTTAAGCGAACTGAGTTTAAAATATCAGAAACACGTTCACTCTTCATGAAACAAAAATGTCACAATCGGTTTTCATTTCTCATAAAACACTGAATTGTGAAACTGTTTCTGATTCATTTGTGGAACAGAAGTTCAAATTATCCACACTCGCAATCAGCTGTGTGACATCTGTGTCGGTTTGTGGAGCAAAAATGTTTGTGCCATTATAGTTTTAAGATAAAAAGAAAAAAAAATTGTTGATTTTGCAGGTAAAATATTGGTAGCACAATCAATTGACAACAAATCTGGGGATGGTAGGGTGATGGTTGACCTTTGACCTCTGGAAACATTTATTAATATCCTTAAAATTATAATGACACAAAGCAGCACAGATGTTTGACACCGATTATGTTTGATTTGAAGAAGGTGTGGAAGCTAACACTACCCTAACCCTAACCAGGTGCAGCTGATGCGACAATCTGGCTTCAGTTTGTGTTTCTTCTTCGGTGGATTTGTCTTGTATTCTATGGTGCTGCAGTAAAACCGCTGAGTGTTGAGAACATTGAAATGTTTTCTGGATAACTGGACTGGTTACTGGTATCACAATGTCGGTGTGTAGAGTAGAACTTCATGGTCCATGAAGAACTGCTAGGATTACAATAAATGTTCCCGAATCATTTAAAAACATGTAGCCTACTGTAACATGATGACTTTTCTTTCAGGCTCTCTATGCTTTCAATATATTTGGTGACGCCATTTTATCTAAAGCAGCATAAAACAGGTTTAAAAGTCTAAGGAAGTAATTACTGTATAATGCCAACACAGCAGCAGTTCAATAAACTGTTTAGATGGAAATTAGGAATTTTAAATATTTTTTCCATAGCTTGATGGAGTTATTTACTGGATTCTAAAGTCATTAATGACATTCAACGATATTATCACATCTCATGTTTTCACATCATGTAGCTATAAATAAGACAAAGTAAAATGCACAGAACCAGGACATTTTCAAGTACCAACTATACATCTTGCTGCAAAACAATCACATCATTTTCCACAACTGCCAAGAATAAGTGACAAGCAGAGAGATGACTCCAGCTGAACACCGGCTCCATTATGACTGATTATAAATGTCATTTAAAGTAGATTTTAACGACTGAGGTGAGCTGAAGCGAATGCAGCATCCAATTCTCCTCTGTTCTTGTGCATGAAAATTGTAGATGGTTTATTTCAAATAATAAAGATGTTGCAGATCTAATGTTGCAGAAATGAGTTGCAGCATTCACATTTAGAATCGACTCTCAAAAATAATAAAGTTAAAGTGTTGTTCTCCTTTGGTCCACTTGGTGATGCTGTGAATGCACCTTTGGCTGTGGTAAAGCTACGACTTCCCTCTCCTCCACCTCCCTCCCTCCCTCGGCGAGTCGTTGCACGTTTAGAGGACGGGAACTAAGAACCTCCAAATAAACACATTTATATTCAGGGATAAAAGTGCTTCACCATACAAAACAAAATCCTTCTTCTGTTGAGTGTGAGAGCGCCACGTCTAAAGTTTAGAAGTCTGAACGCGTTTATTTCAAATGAAAGGTCCTTTTTTTTTTAAAACCATTATTTTTTGTTGGTATGTATGCAAACTACCGTTGTACTTTTCACCACTTTTAGATTAAATCATCCTGAGATTTTGAGTGAAATATCTCACTTGACATTTCTGTTTTTGCTCATTTCCAGCTGGCTGGCTGGCTGGCTGCTTGTCGTGACACTGAGGCAGCCGTACCGCAGAGAAGTTCCCTTTGAGACAATTTAAAGAAGCACTCTGGCATTTTTCCTAATTGGTACCCATTAATTCAAAGTCACTTTGCATCTACACAAACACATTCTGGCTTCTAACCCTAAATGTCTGAGAAAGGTGGCAACCTGAGGCTTTGTATCCAGCAATACCAGCAAAAAGAGGAAAAAACAGCAATTATTTACTGTTTTTCCTCTGATCTTTTCCTAGAACTGCTGTAACCACATACTGAAAATGCAAGAGATACCAAGGGCAGAAATTAATACACTGACTGTATTGGTTGTAATAAAATGTTCTGCAACAATTCTTTAATGTGCACAAAAAAAGGCCGACCCGTATACACCTGTTTCTGATCAAGCTCGGCCTCTGATGATGATCTTCTCTCTGTCATGTTGTTTCCTGTCTTGTAGGCAGTAAAAATACATCAATCAACCACTAACAGCAGGAGATCAGAGTCTGTTGTCATGCGAGCAGGACTTGTTAATTTAAACTTTGTTTCTTGCAGACTCCCTCCTTCCAGGCACCAGAACAACACTGATATCTCGTAACCACATCAGAGCAGGGGTTCAGGTCAGATATAAAGGAGGCTGATGTAACCCCCTCGTGCACCGAGACATAAATCCTCTCTAAGTAGAAGCCACTGCTTTGCTTTCTTTTGCAGAATCCCAAGAGTGACTCATTCTGGTTCAGAAACGGCTTGCTAATTACAACTTTTAGGACGTGAAATTGTTTAAAGTCAGCTCCTTCAGTCAGGAGTCGGCTCCCTCACACTAGACAGTGTTGCGCTGGCGGACTGGGTTGCATCATTTGGTGCAGAGCCTGTTCAGCCTAACCGTAGCAGACAGGGATACCTCATTAACAGCACTGCATCATTGCCGCTGTGTTATTACTTAAGCTGCTCTGGGGGAGCTTGTCCAGCCAGCTGAGTGAGTCAGATAAAATGAAAACCGGTGTCAGAATGTTTGGTTCAGTGTTAAAGGTGGAATAAAAAAAAAAACCTGTCAAGTCATTGATGCTTAATGGTGGCGGCTCCTCGTCTATGGATTCTCTCCCTGACTATTTGAGAGCCCCGCAATTATTGTCTGATTTTAAAACTGGCTTGAAAACTTTCCTTTTTAGACAAGCCTACCCCACTTTTAAATGACAGTTTGTTTTTGTTTTTTTAAATTGTTTTTGATTGCTGATTTTATGTTTTTAGATGCACCATGTAGCACTTTGAGATTTTTATTAATGAAAAGTGCATTATAAATTAAATTGATTATTATTATTAACAGGTGTTTATTCATTTTTATATCTCAAAGCACAAACTTATTTTCTGTTTTAATGTCTGAGAAATCATAAGCTCTTTTAATGTTGCATGGATTCCAATACTGACATAAATGCAAACATACCACTTAAAAAGACAACCTTTCTTTCCTTTGACAATGAATTGGACAAGCTGTTTTTGGTTTTAGGTCAGTTATAATTACAAAAATTAATTTCAATTAATAAATGCAATGTCTGATCATCATACTGTGCAGGAAGGAGTCGGGTTTTACGTCCCAGAGATAAATGGGTTGTATGTGCACATCAAGTCCAGAGCAAATTCAACTGGCATAATGATGCCGAGTTACATTATCCACCTCACTTTCTGGAGACATCTACTGTGGTCTGATGAAACTAAAGTGGACGTATTGTAAAAAGGGGGAAGACCATCATAACCATCACTAACCATGCTGATTGTAGTGTTATTGTGCGTTTTGCCTGAGGGATTGGTGAACTCACAGGTTGATGGTGGGAGGAATTCATCCCTCTATCGACGGGTTGTCGGTTTGATCCCCGCTCCAGTCGTTTACCATTTGAGAGAGTATCATAAGGACAGAGCACTGTAAAAGAATCGAAGCAACATCTCCAAGACTTGACTGTTTAAACGGACGAGTCCAAGCAGACCACATGAAGTAAAGGGATAAAGAATGACAAAGTCAGTGGTTCCATCCATACTTATCTGTGTTGAGTTTGTTGACGTTGGACTTTTGTCCCAAAATTTTCTGAGCATAAACTCAAAACGTGGAGACATTACAGGGGTAAGAATGTAGAGTTTCAATTCACCTCATGCAATTAAAGCAGAATCAACCTTTTTTTTTAACCTTTATGTAATAAATCTAGGCCAAAAACATCAACAAAAGAAATGAATACAAGACAAAAAGTGCTTTTTAAAATGGGGAAACGACAGATTCCCTTCACAGTTGGATATTTTTGGACCATTTGTGGAGAAATACTCCTACAGACTAAAAGGAGCTGCAGACTGAAGAGTCTGCCTGAGTGAGTAACTGGGATGCAAGGTGGCTCTGAAAAGCCAGACAATCTCAACTAGATGACCTTTATACTACCCTGTTAAACCCAACAGATTATTTTATCTGTTTTATAAAAAACAGATTTGATCTAGATTAATTGATCTAGATTTGAAACACTATTAGAAATTGAAGATATACAGTCATTCTTGAGAATAGGGGCAAAACAGGTCCTATGGATAAAGCACAAAATTTGAATATACACAAAATATAAATTTTCAAATATCTGACTAAACATGGATCATGTGAGCACAACAATGTACATTTTCCTGGTGTTTGCTGAATATTTTTTTTCATTTTAAACATAGTAGGTGGATGTTGTCCAATATCCCTTAGCATCTTTACATTTCCAAAACATTGTCATATTTGCACACCTAAGGTTGAGAAATAAATAAAAAAAAGGGAAAATTTAGACTCATTTCGTCTCTATTCTCAAGAATCACTGTACAACTTCCTTCATTCAGTTCAGCCTTCCTGTTCTCCTGCAGATTAAATTACCTCATTTCTCAAGTCACATTTTTGCCCTGTGACTTATAGTTTTCCTTGCCATGACACTATTTGACCGATATTAATTCATACTGGTGGACATGAACCAAGGAATAAACATTACCGTCTGCAGCCACAAAGACGGCTAATCGCAGGCTGAAAGAAAGATGGCCAGAGCTGGAGGGGTCCACAGTGAAACTGCTGTCAGGAGAGACTTTTCAGGAAGAAGAATGACACTAAAAAAAGGTATCGGATATCAATTTATTTGAGAAAACACTGATGTTACATGTGAACAAATAGTTTTGAGTTAAACGTATATAAGTCGTCATGCAGGTCATTTTGAGCTCCAGGAAGGCAACATCATATGGTGCAGACTTTTATTTCCCCCAAAATAAAGAATCTGAAACAACCTAAAGAACAACCTCCAGCATCACAGTCAGGTCTTTATATTTTCCATATATTAGATTTGAGTATACTTGCCTCAAGATTAACAAACATGTGTACAATTGATTATATTCCCATTCTCAAACATATTTCAGAACTAAATTGCAGATGCTGGCAAGCAGACTTTGGAAACCAATGCAGTGGAGGTAAGTGAGCCGTTATTATTTGGGTGAAACTCTCATTTCTAAGATCCTCCTGTGATCAGCTGCTGAGGAGAAAACATTTCTGATAAACTAAAATTCCTCATTTCCCAAATCAAAGTCTGAAAATAGCAGCCAGCACTTTAAACTGCTCGAATTCACAGAACCTTTGAGTGAAAACATCCTGCAGATGTAAAACTGTTCAAGAGTCAAGATGCAGAAGACAGAACTTTAATAATCTGAGGGATTACTTATTCACTTGAGCCAATTAAGTAATTTGAACCCATGAAAATGATGAGTGCCAAGTTTAATGAGAGCATTAATTAGTAATTTAATGGTTTATCAGAAATCTTTCCTTAATCATCAACTTTTTTCTGATATCAATGAAAGCAGCATTTATCTGGTTTCTGTGTTAATATGGGGGTAAATACTCTGATCTGGATCTCCTGACTGCTGAATTATAACACTTCAATGTGAACTCGTATAGACCGTAACCTCCCTCTTCCTCCGTTTCCGTCAGTAAAAACTATTTTCAAGTCTTGGATTTGAACAAATGGACTCTACGTTTTTTCAGACGGTGAACATTTCTTGAAATTTCATTAATCAAGAGTCAGAAAAAGCAGATCTGCTAAGCAGAGCATTTCTTTCTGACTTCTCTTTGACTCGCTTCTGCAGAAAGCTTTGCCGTCCTTGGACTCAAAGCGGTGCAACGGTCCCAGATTCAGTTCATCTCAGGTCTGCGTTTGTCCAATTCCCTGCTTTTTAAATATTTGCAATTGAAATCCAGGCCCCATTCCAAGGTGCAGCAACTGGGGACATTAGATCAAAGCTCTCGTAAGAAAACTGCATTAATCAGGAATTTTTCCAGGCCACCTCGAGCCTTGGGGACTCCTTTTGAATCATTAACACCTTTCGCCCTGCTTCTGGAATGTTTCTCAGACGTTTCCTGTCTGAACTGGTTTTGATCCAGATTTGCTGTGAAGAGCGAGTCTCCGCAAGGAATCCTGCCCTGCAAAGAGGCAGGTTTGTCTCAGTTGTGCCTCAGAGAGACAACAGATGGCCCTCCGTCAACGGCATGACGATAAGTACAACTGAAAGGTTGTGATAAGGAATCACAAGGACTGAAGTCTCTTGTCCTTTTGGCCCATTGGTGCTCATTTTGTCCTTTTGCACGGCCCTAGCCGGCATTTCAGTGATTTTCTCTGTGGGGAGTATTGCAGCCATGTTTGGGTGGCATCTTGTCCACCTGCAGTCTCAGTAGTTGTACTTTCCTGCCTCCGTTACTGCAGACGTTGCTGTATTTGGCAGAAAAAGCGGTTTTGGTGGGATCTGTGGCTTTAGGGACACCGTTCTCCGGACCATCGCCGCCCGCTGCGCATGCGGCCCTTCGCTGTAACTGTGTTGCCGCGTAAGACAGGCACTGGCGACGGACACCCGCTGGCTCTCACTGTTGTTGCTGGTGTTTGTATTGGCGGCGGCGGCTGAACCAGGGGGTCGGTAGCTGCTGCTGCTGTTGTTGTTTGTATTCATTCTGGCCAGAAAGTGTGCGTGCGCCCCCCGTTGGTTGAAGCTGTGGTGGCGGGGCACAGCGCCACCTGCTGCACCCATCTTGATGAGGGAGTGGCGCTGGGATTGGTGACGCGCCACGGGGACACCGCTCCCTCCAGGCCGCTCCGGGATCACCTGCTGTTGGAGCGGAGTGGAGGACGAGGACGAGGACGAAGACGGGATGGAGGTGGAGGAGGTGGGGTTGTTTGAAGAGGAGGACGAAGACGAAGACGTGGCAGAAGATGAGGTGGAGTTTTGAGGGGCTGAATCCAAGCGCTTGGGGACGCCGTCCCTCGGCAGTGTGGAGGTGCTGTAATAGGAAGTCGGCTCCGTCTCCGGGATCTGCTGCTGGTGATGGTGGCTGCCGCCGCCGCCGCTGCTGCTGCTGCTGCTGCCATTGTTGTTGTGATGGTTGCTGTGGTGATGGCTGTGGTTGTAGTGATGTGTTCGAGTCTGGTTGTGTTGATTCTGATGATGGTGGTGGTGATGGTGATGTCCTCCTCCCGAAGTGGACGGCCCGGGGAACAGTGAGGACGACGAGGTCGAGGTGAGGACCTTGATCCCACCAGTTCCTGACGCGCTGACCTCGTGGATGTGTTTGAGCAGCTCGTCCAGCGCAGACACGTCCACCACCGTCTGGGGCAGGGACTGCTGGGAGTGGTGGTGATGTGGCGCTCCACCCGCTCCTCCTCCTGCAGTTGCCGTGGCGGCGGCTCGCTCGTCATTGGGGATTTTCCTCTCCTCGAGGAGGTGCAGCGAAGTTGACGAGGCGCCTGCCCCGTGTGCCGCCCCGTTGCTCAAACCGCCGCCGCCGTTGTGGTGAGAAAAGGGAAACACTTGCTGGCTCAAAGAATTCCCAACAACAGCCATGAAGCCCTGGCTGGATTTGGAGCAGCTGGGCCCTGACTTGGGGTTGTTGTCCTTGGCGTTGTTGCAGTTTTGGTTCTTCTCGTACTGATGATGTCGCAAACCCTTCATGTTCCTGAAAGGGAGTTCTGGGGTGGAGTCGGGCGTCGGCAAGCCAGAGAGTTCTCCGTCACCCTGAGAAAGAGACTAAATGGAGGTTAGACCGATGCAGTCAGTGATTTTTTTTTTTTACCTGAGGAAAGAAGATTTTTAATTAAAAAATAATTTAATTCTAAATGAGAGCAAACTTTTAATGTCTAGGTTTAAGGTCCTACATTAATTACCCAGTCACGATTGCCTTTGGGTGTGTTCACACCTGATAGATTTGGTTTGATTAGAGACCAAAAACTGGGGAGGTTTGCTTTCACACTGTTCTGTCAAATGATCCAAACATTTTGAAACCCTGCTCACCTCCTCCTGGTGGCGCTGCTTTAACAGCTACTGAAGAAAACCAAGTGAAAACTTTTCCTTCTCCATAAAATGTAAACAAAAATGCAGCAGCATTAGATTTTCGCAGTTGTAAGATTTCTCTTTTGTCTTTGGCAAAAGGCCAGAACCTATTCTGTGTTAGGCTCTCATGTTTATTTAGTTTGTATTTACCAGTAACACCCAGCAGTATAGTTCGCTTTCCGTCTTCTCTGGTCCGCTTGGCATCCACACATACATTCGAACTGCGCCAGAGTTCACTTCAACCAAACCGAGAACGAGGCTCTTAAACGGACCAGTGCTAGTTTATTTGGTTCACATCATAGTTTTGATTACACATTCACGCCTCCAAAATGAACCGGACTTTCTAGACAAACGGACTAAAGTGATTAAAGTGTACTAAATAGGGCTGGTGTGAACGCAGCCATAGTCAACAATTTACCTGCATATTCAATGAAGTGGTGCTTTCAGTATGGCTGCACTATAATAGAAATGATGAATAAGTATTGATAAATATTATAATATGTACTTATTTTCTAAATCCTTCTCATCGGTATGTTCTATACTTTCAACTTTAGTATTTTGGATAATTTTTGTGATTGTTAAAATTGGATCAAAACTGCTTAAACATCTTTGATCATCTCAATCTTCGGTGAATTGATTTCAAGGAATTTTCAATTTCACAAATTACTTGAATTTACAGTGATGGATTCTAATGTTAACGCAGAGGCATCAATGTGAAATGGGAGTGCAGGATTACACCGAAATAATGCAGGAATGTAGTAAAATAATCAATGAGTAATCAGTGAAATATTGATGATGCAGTCTGCTACCGTTATGAGAGTACGCTGCAGCCCTGACTCAGAGTCTGGGACCATTTTAAAAGTGCAAACACTTCTACCCTAAGTAGATCTACTATAACTTGCATACTGTAAACAAACCTTATGCCACAATATGCTTACATTGCACAGCTTGCAAGGTAGCAGCAATACTCTCTCTGCATCTTCAATCCAATAAATAAATAAAAATGCTCATATAGTTTGCTCTACTTTAACACAAGGTATTGTTTACCATCTATATCACGACTCATCTTGTTTGTAAGGGACGTTCAATGCTTGTAAATGAGCGCATCAACTGTTGTGTATAAAAGCTTTTTAATTAAAGGTGGCTTTGCTTGCAAGGGCAGTGAAACTCAGTGTACGCACAAGTTATATTTAATTACAAAAGTACTCAATGTTGGTATGTGAAAGTGAATATTGCAGAAAAGATTTTGGTAAGAGAAAAATTCATTAAAAAAAATGATATAAAATAAATTTTAAAATATATGATATTTAAAAATGTGCAGGATTTAAACAAATGTAATACTTTTAATTAAAAGGTATTTTGCCAGTATGATGGCTGTTACTCCTGCCTGTCTGACCTCCTACCTGTGACAGGTTGAGCTCAGGGTCTCCCAGCTGCAGGCCCTGATGCCCCGGCGTGTGCAGGTGGGGCTCGGCCCGCCCGTTAGGGATGAAGGAGCTGTACATTTTTGGCGTCGACACATCCAGTTTGTCATCCTGGGTAGAGACAAAATGGGGGTGAATTTTAATGGTTTCACACAGCTAATGAGCGACTTGCTTAAATGTATATTTCAGCTAAAAGGTCAGAGGTTAGCAGCAGCTTAGAGACTCCGTTCCTCACTGAAGGACATTTGGAAAGATGATGGAATAATAATGAAACCGTCAGTTGTAATGACTGAATAAAACACCAAGGTGAATCTTATTATGTGTTCCCCTGGGGTGATGAGGAGGAGATGAATATTAATGCTGCTCCTCAAAATTCAGGCAGCTATGTTGCCGCCTCTCGGCTGCATCGTGGAACCTAAAAAAAAATAATCTGATTGAGATGTAATTCAGAAGCAGTGATGAGTGCATTTAAGTCTGTCAGCTTTATGTTTTCATTTAACTTCAGTCTCAAAACATCTTCAACTTAATTTAGATCGATGTGCATTTCTGCATCAAGATCCTGCAAGTTCAGCTTGTGGAAAACTGATATGTTCATTTGGAATGAGATCATTCAAGTAACGATGAGCATCATCGTCTCTTTCTTCCTCAAAATGGGATCTGGAGTGAAAAAAAATCCTAAACATAGGATCATATATTTCTTCAGCTTCAGTTATTACAACTAAAAACCAGCGATCAGGCCCGAAACCTGAGAGCAGTGATGGACTCTGACCTGAACCTTCAGAGCCACATCAAGACAGTCACAAAGTCGGCTTTCTATCACCTGAAGAACATCTCTAGGATTAGAGGACTGATGTCTCAGTGAGATCTAGAGAAACTCATCCTTGTGTTTATCTTTAGCCGTATTGATTCCTGCAACAGCGTCTTCACAGGTCTGACTAATAAATCAAACATCTGCAGCTGATCCAGAAGCTGCTGCTGCTGTTCTGACTAAAACCAGGAAGACAGAGACATAACACCAGTTTTAAAGTCCCCAGCTGGCTCCCTGTAGTTCAGAGAATAGACTTTAAAATACTGTTAGTTTATAAATCACTGAACGGTTTAGCACCACAATACCTTAAAGATCTGCTAGTGCCGTACCAACCATCTAGACCCTTCAGATCTTCTGGTTCTGGTTCTGCTCTGCATCCAGAACCAGAACCAAACGAGGGAGAAGCAGCTTTCAGTTTCTATGCACCACAAATTTAGAACAAACTTCCAGAAAACTGTAAAACAGCTGAAACACTGGGTGGCTTTAAGTCTCAAATTAAAACCCACTTGCTCAGAGTTGCTTATTTTTAATGTTTTTATCTTTACTTTTTAATTTCATATCTCTCTTTCTCACAGTTTCCTTTTTAATGCTTTCTTAAAATCTCTCTCTCACTGTTTATTCACTGTCACATGCCGTTTTTATTTTAATTATGTAAAGCACTTTGAAATGCCTTGCTGCTGAAATGTGCTATACAAATAAAATTTGATTGATTTCTGGGAACACACACAGTTTTATTGTAACGCCATTTTAGTAAAATACAAAAGTTACCAGCTAATTATTTTCTACTACATTATACTTTGAAACAATGAGAATTTAAGAAGAAAATCAACTTTTTAAGGTAGTTAATAACCAAACTGTCCACAGCCAACCTTCGGCTGCCCGTCCAGAAGTCCGTTCAGCTTGGCGAGCGATCGCAGTGACAGAGCGTGTGGCAGTGATGCTTCGGGGTCCTTCCCCAGCCTGCGGGCTCGGTGAGCTGCGCTGCGGCTGCAGTAACAAGACACCAGGAAACCCGACAGGATGGCTCCCAGGAAGAACGCCACGAACACGCAGGCGATCAGCAGAGTGTAGTGGACATTCGTTGGCGCGCTGATCCAGCTCAGGCGGACGACGAACACCTTCAAGATAAAAAGGACATTTAGTATTCAAATTAAAGGCACGTGCTAGATTTAATTTAAAGTTTGCATTCAGAAAACGATTTCAAGTATTCAATTCACACCGATTTGACTCTTAGACCACACTCTACATTCTGATGTGAATTGTAAATGACTATGCCCAACAATTCACCCTCTCACTCCACTGCTTTTTGCAACAGTTACTAATAATAGTAATAGAAAAAAATATACAAAGTATGTTTTTTGTATATTTTAATATGGAAATGTTGCCATCACCACAAAGACACTACTTAAAAATGAAGCCAAATAGTACAATTTTATGTGATACAAAGTCTGTATTTAAGTGGCATTGATAACATATGTAACATGAAAATGTGGTTTTGCTTGGATGTGCCTTCACGTTCTCCAGCTGGACAGAAGAAAAAGCTGTAAACCTAAAGAAAACTTGATCTAGTTTTTAGGCCTGAAATCTGAGACCCAAATCAACAATTATAAATAATCTGTTGCTCCACAAACCCGAAAAATACCTGAGTGCTGCTCAGTTCAAATGTGTGGTCATAATATTATGACTGATCACACTGACTTTGTTCAGCCGTGTTTTCTTGTGTGTTTGTGTACTTAGAGTTAAATTAAATGCAAAACTTGCCTCCCTGCCAGCGGGCGAAGGCTTCTGTGGATGGATGAGCAAATATTATGTTGATGTTAAGTTGACAAGAGAGTTTAAGAGGAGAAAAAAACAGATGGAGGAGAGTAAAACCAAGGTGAATGGGAAACGAGTGGAAGACAGCGACGAGGATTAGACTTAATGAGAAAGAGGTGCTTCACAGGTGAGAAATCTGGATGACGGAGCAGAGAAAAAGACTGGGAGGACACAACGGAGGAGAAGAAAGGGAAGGCAAGCGATGAGATGATTGGAGAGAGGGAGGAGGTCGGGCTGACAAAAGGATGAAGGGACAAGAACAGAAGGAGGGAGTAGGTGTAGACGAGTGGAGATGAAAGAGGGAGTTTATTGTTTGGCAGCGTTTTCACCTCATCAGGTTCAGATACGCCATCAAAGCCTCTCTGACACAATGACTCATCAGTCTGTGCAGTAGTGATGCACACCAGAACACACACACACACACACGAACAACACACACACCACACACACCACACACACACACCACACACACACACACAGCCCAGGACTGGTGACAGGGCATCGGTTCTGCAGCAATCAATACTTTGATTACACATTGTTCAGATTCTTTTTTCCTCCAAGGAAAAAAAAACCCCAAAAAAACCAAGAAACAGTAAAATTATAATTTTATGAGTGACAGCAGGAGCCGAGTGTTTCACAGCCTTTGGCCAAAACATCTGTAACGTGTCCAAAACGGATTCCTGATACACCAGAAGCTGCACTCTAACAAATGGAGCGATCCATCATGAAGACTGATTACCTCTGGTCCGGCTCTGTTGTGTAATTTTTCCAGCTACCAGATGGGGAGGAAAGTGTACTTCATGAGTTGGACTAATGCGTTTAAAACATTAAAGTTTTGCAGAGTGAAGAGGACAATTCATCAATCCATCGCTTTAAATCTTTAATGAACTCATTTTATATTTGTACAGGTTTGCCAACATCAGATTTCGCTGATAGTAAAACGTTTCTTTTAAACGTCTTAGTGATTGTAGAAACCTGACTTGTAAGTATGGGAGTAACAGGCATCCAGGGGCCAGCTGGTAAAAATTAGTGTGGCCATTTTTCTAAGCGGTTAAGTTTTTGCTGTAGAAAGAAACGCATAGCGGCATTAAAGTTTCATCTAAATTCCCGTTAGAGATAAATTGCCCAGACTGAGTTCATGTCCCTGAAACCCTGATCAAAGACGCCAAAAATACTCGAGAAACAAAAAAAGCTAATTCTATGCCCTTCACTTTTTGCCATTAGGGGATTTCATTCCCCACTCCCCGATGGTGTGGGACTCAAAGTGGCAACCATCTGAAACCTCAAAGCCGGAGTGGCCTCTAAGCTTCTGAGGCTTTGCTTTGATACAAGAAGCCATGGAAAACATGACTCTCTTATGCAAAAGTACTCTTGAAATGGAGCAAGCAGTCATTACACACCAGGGCAGGAATTAACACACAAACGCACACATTTACACACACACAAACACACCCCATGCGTTTAAAAGAGACAATTTCATGTTCGTTATTTGCACTCTTTCATCTCCGTCCCTCAGTCTGACAGTTAAAAATAGGATGATGGAGACACACAGAGAGAAATATTATGCTAATTGCAGCCCAACACGGAAATGTTTCATTCTCTGCCCTCTCTCTCTTTTTTTCTCCTCTTGCTCTGTCAGATGGAAAGTTCCTCTTTCTTAGCTGTCAGCCCAAAATGTTAAAGTTTCTGGCATCTGGGGTGAAAACGTCAGGGTGATATCTTGACTTTTCCCTTTCCCCCCCGTCACTGTTCTATGTCAGTCTAGGATTTACAGTATTCTGCAAGACTCTCTTCACTGCTTTCTCCTTCAGCTTTCATCTTTCTTCCTCCCATTCACTTTCTTGCTACCTCCCATCTCTGCAGCCCTCTGCTCGTTACCACCCTCTCGTCTGCTCTTTCTTTTAGATTCAGCTGAAATCAATACAGTCTGTCTGGGAAGATCTAATTAAATCAATCATACAAATGAACCATATAACTAGATTCAATGAAAAGCCATGAGGAGAATTATTAAAAAGGGGGGAAAAAAAGAAAAAAGCTTCAGTAAGTTTCCACCAGAAGGCAATGCAAAGTGTTTTACATACATTCGTCCAATATCAGGGAACGTTACAGATCAAACATTGTGGGCAAATGTTCAGAAAAAAAGACTTTTTTATATATTGAGATCATTTATTATTAACATAAGCTTTAAATTCTGCACTACACAGTTCAACAAATCTGGATTTTCTGAAAGAGGATGATGTCCATGTGAGCTCTGGTCAGAGGAGAGCAGCATATTTCACTGCACATCATGCCTGCAGTGAAATTTGTGGTGGCAGCATCAGCCTGCAGTGTTCATATCTTCTGTTGGGTCAGCAAACTTGTCTGAGTTGACCTTGAACATTTTGGGCAGAGTTGTTTGTGTCCATAGTGAGCATCAGGGGCTGTGAGACTCTCCACCTGCCTAAATATTACATTGGAATGAACAATTGCGATTATTGCTGTCCAATCAGCCTTTTGCAATCGGGATATTGCGATGATGATTTATTCGTGATACACCGAGTTCAAAAAACTGAAAAACAATTCAGCCTGGGGCAAAGAATCAAGCTTCCAGCATTAAGCTAGAGCTACAATGATTGGTTCAAATTGCTGCATATTCATATGTAATAAGGGCCTAGTCAAAGTCCTGACCCAAGTCTGATTACGAATCTGTAGTAATGTTTTAAATTGATCTTTCCAGACCCAATTTATCCCATTTAATAGTGTTTCAGCTATTTTGCAAAGATGAACAGGGTCAAAATTTCAGCCTTCAGAAGAAGGAAACTGGTTGAGACATAAAAAACACACTGCAACAAATGCTGCAAAAAAAAAATTACTCAGGGGATTGAATACAGATCACAGTACTTTCAAAATGACTTTTCCTACTTTGTGCTGACCCATCGTATAAATTCCCAATAAAATACTTTGGGGCATGATACATGATAAAATGTGGAAAAGTTGATGGGGGAAAAATATTTCTTTAATACGCTGCACATACTGGTCAGGTGCTACAACATGTTTAGTTTCTGACGGCAGGAGAAATCAAGCCACCTTTTAAACAGAAGAACCGTCTTTCATTGTTCTATTATAGCATAGGCTTGGCAGTGTTATATCAAAGAAATACATTTATAGAAAACTGTGACTTTAAGGCAAACACAGATCCACTGAACACTGAAGTCAGGCTTCAAATGACTTTGTCCTATTTGCATGCTCTCCTGTCCACCGTCTTCCCATTGGTATTCACATGAAGCCAGACGCCAGTGACAGAATCCGTACAGAGAGGCAGTGAGCAACAAGGATGCCGACACAAAAAAGAACCGACGTCGGGATGAGGTGATTGAGGGAAACGCAGCTGGAAATCAAAACAAAACGGAAAAAAAAAACTGAATAAGTGTGACGAAGACACAGCTTGTCAAGTCTGACTTTGTTCTTCTCTGAAAATGGCAGTTACACACACAACACACACACACACACACACACACACACACACACACACACCACACCACAACCCTCTACCCTTTAAAGGTCACAATTCACACCTGGAACACTGCAGGTGTGTGTCAGGTGTCTTGTAGGTGTGTGGATTAAAGAATGAGGCGTTTCACTCTGCAGACGCTCCTCAGCTCTCCGGCTCTCTTTAGATTCTCATTTAGTCTCCAGTGTTCATTATTTAAATGAATGAAGTGTTACATTTATGAGCTGCTCCAGGGTGTTCAAGGAGGCTGCCGCGTGGGTGGGAGGTAAACAAAGCGCTTTGGCACTTCGGTGCAATCTTCAGAAAGCGGTGAAATAGAAGGTGTCACTGTTTTCTGTTCAACAGACCCGAGGTACTGGAGCAGAAAGGCAGACACTTCTACGCCGAAGAAACGATTCAAGCACCAATCGCCATGTTGATGTGCCAGATAAACCGAGACGCCAGCACTTTACATAGGTGACTGATCCCTGTGGCGTTTGCACAAACCGGTATGTGCAGAAAGGAGGAACTATTTAAAGCAGCAGTTGTTCAATTAAACACCAAACGGCCTCTGGGAAAGTTCAACTCGTCTCCATTTAGAAACCAAGAATTCAGGTTCTCTCTTCAGACTGATAAGCAACTTCTTACCAATCCACACAGACGTCACACATCTGGTTACATCCATCCTTTTTGGTAAATGAGGGAGCCGAGTAGTTATAAAACCCTGCAATCTTAGATGTTTTTTTATTTTTTAAAGTCAAACGCATTGCAGAAGACTACTGGCTGATTTTATGAAAATATTTGCTATCACACATTGTCAAAAGCAATCAAGAAATCTGCTTAAGAACTTTTCACACCAAATTTTAAACTTATGAAACAATAAAAACTGCAAAAGAACTAAATTGTCAAGCTGTCAAAAAGACTGAAATGTTCCTAATGAAATATTAAGAAAAACGGAAAACTAAATAAAATACCCAGGTGTTACCAATATTTCCTGGTCCACAGACAGAGTAAACAGGTTCCCGGTAAAGTCAACATTAAGCAAATTACTATGGTATAAAAATAACTTCATGTTTTCTGACACAGAGAAGATTCAACTATTATGCAAACGCAGAACGGATGTGGGTTTGAATAAAAAAAAGACTCAATATTTTTGTTTTCAATTGGAAAGTATAGAGAAACACCTTCCGAAACAAATAAGATTTGTAATCCATTGAGAGCTTTAATTGAAACACATGGATTTTTATTGTTCAAAACAGAAGGAACTTTGTATTAATCAGGAATTTAATGTGTGTAATGAAATGACACATTAGGCACCGATGTGGTGATGATGATAACCATGATTGCATTGAGGGCAGGGTGGGATGTCTCTCTAAATGCTCACTAAGTGGCATTAATGGACTGTTCACTCAGCCTTTTAATGGAGATATTCTGTGTGATGATACTGATGCATTAGCTGCATATGCATTACGTTTTTTGCATTCATATTCAGCTTTCATCCTGTTACCAATGACATGTAGGAATGGCTGCTCGACAATCCAGAAGCAGAAAAAGAAGTTAAGCATCTTAGAAATGTAGAAACTTTAATGCTATGATTCTCAGTAAATCAAAATTCTGCATTTTAAATTTTTTTGTGTTTTAGATCAACTGATTTTGAATTATTTGTGACCTGCAACATAAATATCTCTTTACACGGTTATTTCTAACAATAATCTGAAGGACCACTATTTATACCTCTTGCTTTAACCTTTGGGATGTTTTGACTTATTTTATATGAATAAGTGAAACATACATCAAAGCTACAAGGCAGCCCAGTGCTAAACGTAGCAGTAAAACAATTTGATGCAAGCTTACAGAGTAATTCATTTCTTTTGTGCATTGACTCAAAATAAAATCAGCACTTATAAACATGGTCCAGGCACTTTACTTGTTGACCTACTTAGTCATGCAGTCATCCATTAAACTGATCCCATTGATTATGTGTAGCAGATATAGATCCGGAGTGTCTGGGAAAGTTAAAATATGAATGCAATTATTAATGTCTGCATTTTAATAAAACAAATCCTCCTTCACTCACACTGCACAGAAATGGACAATAAAGTAAAAGTTTCAGCGTGAATTCAATGCATGTAAATGTCTGGATCAGGTGTATATGTGCATCTCCAAGATAAAAAATAAACACAAGAATATGACGCCGCTCTGGTTTTACCTGGAGATAAAACCACATCAGATGCATATAGAAACTAAATTCTGGAATGTTATTTACCCAAAGCTGCTTATCTCAAGACGCTATAGAAAGGCAAGGCAGACGAACAACGTGAAAGGGGAATTAAACAGATAGAGGGCTACAGTAAGACTAAGTCCTGTTCTGCTTCTGATGCAATAACGTTCTCCTTCTGCAGTCGCTATTGTTTTGATGCCAAAATGCAAATGACAGAGACTTCAGTAAACATCAGCGGCGTCTTCATTTAGCAGATCTGAATCCTGCGATGTACCTTTGGGATGATTGAGAGATTGCCAGCCAGAATGTGGAGCTGACAGTTCAGTGAAGATGATATGATGAATCATGTTGACATGAAACTGAAACTCAGAGAAAGGTTTCGAGCACATCAGGACAAAAACAACTGCAGCTTACTGAGGGAAGAGGCCCGATGTTGGCTGCTGCTAAAAAAAAACAAACTCTTAACTTATTGTATAATCCGTTATTGTCAAACAATCAATCAAACTTCACATGTTTCTCAAATCTCAAGGGATTCAAAAAAATCCCAAAGTTTCATCTCAAACTGGGTGAATAATATTAGGACAAAGACTCTTTCTTGCACACACAACTTACATTGTGAGTTTGTGTTTAACCATTAATATTTTTGTTGCAGTTTTGTTTTAGGTTGAAAAGTTAACATTTAAACACATGACTGAAGCTAAAAAGCAAAGGGTTAAATCTACTTAAACATGGCAATTCAGTCGCCTTTTCTCTGCTGATGGTCCGTCTGGGTGTTCAGGGAGATGAAGGCTTTCAACATGTGGAGAATTTCCTCTGAACTGCAAGAAATCTAACAGCAGCTCAGACTGAAAAGTGAGGAAAATAATAGGAATTTGGGTTTAAAGCATGACAATTTAAATCAATTTGAGGACCATTTTCAACATGTTCCCTGTAAGATGCAAAAAGTTTCATAATGACACAGCTGCTTTTCATCTATGAAATACACAAGACATTTTCTCACTGCTAGTTTGCATATTTGGATTTTTGAATACAAATGAACAACCAAGAGAAAAGCAGCTTAGATCTGAAAGTCGTTTAGGATTCTTTGCATCTCTACATAACAAGCATGCAAAACCAAGTCTGTCCGTTTTGCTGCTGTAAATGATTGTAACTTATCAGAACAAACTACATCGAGAGTTTGATGTCATTTCCTGCTTTTAAACACAAACTAAAGGGTCTTTATATGGGGTCATGCATTTGTTTTACAGAATCAACACATGGCTCATTGTATATATGTAAATATTGTAATTTACCCCCTTATTCCCTTAAGTGTTTTAGCACTTTCAGCTTTTGCAATGTTTTGTCTGGTTAACTCATAAAGATGTGAAAAGAAAAGAGACAGAGCATGCAGAGGGCGAGTCAAATGTACCATTTATATTTAATCTGTAAATAAATGACATCCTCCTAACTGGTGAAGTGAACAGCATCTTCTTTAATACCATGTTAGTCGAGTGATTTAGAAAGATTACATTGCTGGTTTGGACCCAGCAACCATAGTTAGATTATTACTGCTCACAAAGAAAAAGTGACCTCAGTCAGGATTCCTCTAAACTAAAGACACAAAACCTTAAAAATATCAAACTCGGAGAATGGACGTCACACCGACATCATTCCACTGGTGAATTATACTAATCCTAATCTTCAGATTAACCCAACAGGGATCTTATACTAAATCTACCCCCCCCCCCTTCCACCCCCCAATTTTGGGGATTTCAAAGCTAAATATTTTGTCTTCTATTAAAAGAACTTTCACTATTTATATGAAAGCTGCCAGCTTTAATCTGGCAAAGTGTCCTTGTAGGTGAATGGTGACAGAGACAGGTCTTGCATAAGCTCTGGGAAGAACCGAGCCAACAAGAAAAGAATTTAGATAAAGCAGGAAAGTGCTTTTTGAACATTGTGGTAGAAGTTTTCAAACTCCTGGTTCTGCATGTTTGCAGTATTTATAACCAAGAAAGTCAGAAATATCACCTTCATCACTCAAAGCCAGCTGGAGGCTCATTAGCAACAAACAGCCGCCTGAAATTCATCCAGTGAAGCTGCTTATACCCGTCGCCTCATTTTGCTCAGCACTGGGAGAAGATGAAGACAATTAGCGTCAATACGACCGCTTTTGGCTGCTTTCTAACACCTCTCATCCCCGCCAGTTCTGCATGAGCCACATAACGTACTCAGTCCATTTGTAAGAGCTCCAGCTCATTAAAAAACACTTTAACACGCTTTGATGGCTCTTTTGCCTGCTCATACACGTGCATTCATAGAAGGAAAATCACTCACCAAGCCATTGGCAAGCACATTATCACACACGTTCTAGACTTCTACATGATACAGACAACATCTTTTGTTGCACCTTATTGTGTGCGGAAGTACACGAGAAACACTCATGCGGAGTAATTGCACTCTCTGTGTCTCTGTTATCCACAGAGTAATTAGGCTATTTTCCGTTACAGAGAGTGGAGAGATAGCAGTAAGCACACGTTTGGGTTTCACCGCAGAGCCATAGATCACATCAGCTGGCACCTTCCTAAACTGCATGAACGCTTTAGGTAAAAAGGTGAAACTTGCACAAATGGTTATTCTTAATGTTACAGCAGGATGGTGTTTTAAATCAGAATTCATCTAAAAGTGCAAATCTGATTTGGAAAAAATTATTTGCTATTTAAAGGTAAAGTCTTGCAAAGAGTTTCAAATGAAGTTAATATTTTGTCCACAGTGAGGTAATTGCACCTAAATGTATCTTTTTAAATTCAGACAAGTGTTTTACATTACAGGCGTTGTAGGTTCTAATGAAGCTTCTTCTTGCCACAAGTCGCTTTGCTCTGGGCGTTTAAACTAAAGTTGCCTACCAATTTGTGCAAAATTCAGAATGTGACTGAGAGAAGTGTTTAGCATATTTAGTGGTTGGCATGAGTACAAAAATACAATCAGTCCATTTAACATTTACACTTTTTAAATAAATGAACTGTTGAACTTCCCACTCCCATTTATTTACAATAAATATGTATTTAAAATAGGCTGCGAAGGAGTGAGCATAAACTTTTTGCATAGTTTAAGGTTGAAAAATCTTTAGTCAAAAACTAAAAAGATTAGAGACGAGCAGCATTCTCAACAATGTTGATGCAATGGCTTCCTTAGACAGGCGTTCTTTACAAAATGGGATTATATCATCGATTGACTGGATTATTTTATAATTAAGATAAAGTTGAGATGAGTGAAAATTGGATTGAATGTTTCTTCATTCAATCTAATTGTTGAATGATTGTTGTAGAAATAATTGGATTTAGATCTCTTGAACATGAACCGAATCAGTGTGTTTAGTAAAGAGCCTTCATATTGTGTTTGTGCAAAATGTTACTAACCTTCATTAAGAAACACATTTTATTGTTAAAGAAGCAAATATCAAAAGTTTCAACACAAACTGAAATTAAATATAAAACAAAATGGCTGCATAAAAGAAAAACACAATGCACTTTCAGTTTCATGACTAAAACATGATTCACAGGCCAGTCGGTCACTTTTTAAAATGGATATGTGGCATTTTGGCAGCAGCTCTTTCAGGCTGAGCGAGGTGAAAAGGAGCCTCACCTCCGTTTCTTGAAACTGAGGTTTTCTTTTAGTTGTTCCCTTCCTGTGGCAGGCGGGCAGATCTAATGGAGACGCCCCGACCTCCTCCACCGAGCTGCAGCTTTCCTTCATGTAGATATGCTCTTGTAAATGCAGCTCATGCTTTCATTGCACACACACTCAGTGGCAACATTTTCTACTCAGTTAGCACTTATGAAGGTGTCAGACAGAAGATTTTTTATTTTCCTGCGTCTATTTGTTTAACTTTATGAAACTTGACAAGTTTCCAATTTTTTCCATTTTTGTTCTGAGCAAAGGCACCGATGCCCAGTTTATAGCAGTATGTGAGACTCATGTGCAGTTTTGATGAAACATGGGAAAGAAAGACCTGAGAAAGAAATACTGGTATATCTTATTCAATATTTAGGAAAGAATTATGGACAATCCAAAGAACGCCTGCAAAACGCATCGACTTTTCTGTTAAATGATGAAAAGTGACTAATGAAAATGCTACACGTTCACAAAATTTCCTAGAAGTACTTCAGCTCTGTAATACGATTGAAACATCCTGAAAATACAAAACGGCATCAATCTGCAGTTTTGTTGATCTTTTAAAAATATTGCATTTGAAACTAAATTGAAATGAACCAGATTACAGTTTATTTTAAGTACTAATGATTTATGAGAAGTATTCAAACTTGTTTTAGGATTTAGTCACCACTTATTTAACTGCTACAGATCATCCATGAAGAATATTAACCCATTTTTCCCATCTGTACTTATTTCTGTAAGCCAACTGTTTTAAGGTTTGTGTTTTGATGGCACATCATAGACTCCATGCACTACAAGCTGGTTGATTAAAATCCTTTGGTTATAAGAGATGTCTAAAAAAATCTGTTGGTTGTTTATTAAAACAATAAAATCAGTCGCAAATGCTGAAAAAGGCAATTATTTGTGAAAAACACTTTAGATAAGTTAATGAGTTATGTTCCTTGATCAATAAAAAATAAAGGGCAACATATATTTGGTTATACAACATATCAAATCCAACCATCAGTAGGAATAATATATGGAAATAAATGCCTAGTGGGTTATTAATTGAAATATATTGCATATCCTACGGTTTATTGTTCCAGACATTTTCTCTTACAACATTCCTAGACCCAGTGAATATTTTAACGTCACGTCTACAGTTTTTGTTGTGTGATTAGTAAATTAATGCTCCAATTAAAAAGCATCTGAGCTGCTTTAAATGTCAGCTTCTCACATTCATGTAATTACAAACAGAAGAAGCCGTTAAGTCACACCATCGACTCCCTGGAGGCCCCAGAAATCGCCCCAAACCACTGGAAGGAAGGAGCCGCTCTGCGATCAACAGCAGCAGAGAGAGGCTGGAAAACAGCCAGACGCTGCTGGAATAAATAAAGACTGAGAGCTGCAACACACAGACTTTGCCCTTCATGCACTGGAGGAGTTGTCTTAAAGTTAAACAGCTTCCAACGTGTGTAAAGTTTTAAAGCGCAACTGAGCCCATGAGTCAAATTCACATTCAAAAGAACCAACACATTTGTTCTTGGAGAACATTTTGACGTGGTTAAATATGGTTTTTCTAGGCTGTTTGCAGACAAATTTATCACAGATTTGATCAACTTATTACACGTGATCATTTTTCTACAAATGTCTATTACACAACTCAATGCCAAAGAAAAACCCTTGCTTATTAGAGATCGGCAAAAACACTAAAAATGTAAAACATGAATCTTTCATGTTTTAACTCAATGTTTGAAAATTCTAATTCTTTGAAGTTAAAATTTATAAGGAGAAATTACAGTACGTCATATTTTCCTAACTCGCCAACATTCACAGTATTGTAGGATCTAAAAATCTCTCTTTATTTCACAATTTTTTTTCATCCCTTTATATTTTATTTCATTGTAGTAATTTCTTACTATATTGGTGCTGATTTTGATATTTTGTCATTCTTTTCTTCTATTTGGTCCCATGTTGGTGTTACTGGTAATATTAATGATCAAATAATTTTAACCACAAAGAAAAAAAAGGTTGAATTTTGTCATTAAATTCATTATTATTAGTTTTAATACCAGAGTGAGTATTTCAGCAGTACTGAATAAATATTGTTAAATGTGAACGCTCAGCCACTTGTCACTGTTTTTAAACCACTGGAGTGAAATCTGGGGTTTAGTTCCAAATGAGCATCTTTTTAATTCAGATTTTCCTTCTTGCTGCCAAAGAGTTAAGTGTCCAGATATGCGACCTCTACCTGCCCAACATGGCTTCCAGTCAGACATCATCAACTACCGGCCTAAAACCCCTGCAGCCGTTGTAAAACTTGGCAGGAAACATAGGAAAAAGGAATCGGGGGGTTTGTTGCCGAGAAGAGCAGATATTTTTAGCCAAGTATTTTACCTGGAACTTTATAATTTAATTGAATAAAAGAGCACTGGAGACAGATCTGTGGAACCACAGTAATGTCAGGTCGCTGGCGCACACAGCCCGACATCCTCAACTTCTTGGGAAGTCAACTTAAACGACTTTTTAATTGGGAATTATGAAGCCAGGCACTCCAGCTCACCAGCAGAATAAACTTAATTTACTGGATCGTCTGCACAACAACAAGCAATTTAAAGGTCACAGACTGCATTTATGTCCTCCCAAAACCATTATAATTTGCATTTGCACCACTCATTACGCACAATGTCAGCTCTCATCAAATAAAAACATTAAAAAAAAAGTCTGTCCTGTAAAAAGCACTGGGCCAATTTGTGTCCATTCAGGCCCTGAGCTGGATCTACAAGGTTCTCCTCGTCAGTGCATTAAATAAGCAATCTACTGCAAAAACCTCATTAAGGGAATAGTTACCCAGCAAATTATGTCATTACAGTAATGATAACCAGTCTAGCGTACTGCAGATGAATAAGGGCGCACAAAAGCTAAAACATCAGTCATTGTGTTGGGACACTACAGAGTTAATGCTGCAGAGATTATGATGCATAAAGCACCTTCTGACAGTTTTACCATTAAAAAACCCCCAAAAACACAATATAGCTTTGATTAATCACAGTCATCTTCACAATGGAACCACTAAAAAAAGAGAATAAAAGGGAACATTGGTAATGTTAAAAAAAGATGTGATAAAGTGACTGGCAGTTCTTATTGTGCTATCGTGCAATTAACTCCCCTGGAAAGCCTGCAGGCGATGCAAGGTCTAAAACTTAGATGACAGTTTATTTCAACACAATTAGAACAAGTCAAGCAATTAATCCCAACAAATGCACGATTTATTATAAGGCTGTGGTTTCATTTAAAGTATTGCATTAGATCAGATATACGACTGTAATCAAAGTTGGGCTAATCTTTTCACCGGAAGGTGGAGATTTGTCTGCAAAGTCTTAATTATGCAAAAAGAAATTAAGACATAAAGCTACCGTTTCATAACTTAGGACGTGGATAATGGCGAACAATCTTTATTCTAACATGATGTATGTTTGAGAAGATAAAGAAAAAAAGGTTGATTTCAGAAAATAAAACTCACAAGCAGCTTGTGGGTTGAAATATGTCTATTTTTAAAAGCAACAGATAAATGCACTCTAAAAAGATATAAATCAGAGACTTTATACATATTTTTTATTACCTTGCATGTTTTTTATGATGCTGCTTTTGAGTTTAAATTGAACTCAAACTTTCATTCCAGTTAAATGCTGTTAGTGTTATAAGACTCCTGTGATGGCCAAATCCATGGCCCCACTCTGAAGTCGGTAACTTTCATGCACAATTTATTTTTCATTCAACCACAACACTTTAGTTTCAGTAAAACATTTATTAGTTGATTTGGATACATTTGTTCTTTATGTTAGCGCGCACATTTAGTTGACATGTGTATTTATATCAACTTTAAAGTTTGTTAATTTGCTTGCATAATAACTTTGTTTTCTTTCCCGGTACTTACCTTCCTTGGAGTGGCCAGACAAAAGATGGGGGCCAGGCCTCAGCACGCTTAAATGCTGATTGGCCTGCACCACTAGTTCCTGCTGGCAGGGGAAATGTATAGTTTCCTTGTTTAGATAAGTTTAAGTAAATATTAGTATTTAAACTTTAATATTTTTTGATTTTCATTTTGTGAGTATTTAGTTTAGCCAAACTTAGCTGTACTGTTATTTGTTTTGCGTTTGTAATTGTATTCTGTTTAGTTACCCCTAATGTGTCTTAATTGGTCTGATCAGCCAGTATATAAACCCCTGTGTGTCATTACTTTGAGAGGTCAGTTATGTTTGTTTGTGCAGCCAGTTTGTTTGCATTTCTGCCTGAGTTCAGTTTTGTTTCTTTGACCTCTTTTATGAGCTCAGTTTATCTTTTGTTATTTTATAATCTTTGGGTTAAAATAAAAACCCTATTTTTCAAATTAATATCCTGTGACTCCTCCTGTTTTTAACTCGGTCCATCACATGTGGTGTCAGAAGTGAGGATTTTTGAGTTGAGGAGCCAGGATTTTTGTTTCTTTTTTCTGCTTTTTAAGAGCAAATTTTTCCCCACTCTAACAAATCTTTTGAGCCATGCAGAGCGGTGTGCGCACAAGAAAAGGAAACAAGGTTGAGGCTTCCCAGCAATCAGAGAGGGACGAAATGGAAGGAGGAGTTTCAGCAGCAGCAGCTGAAGCCACTGATGATGAGACCAGAGAGCCAACTTTGCATGCTATTGCTGGGATTCTTCAGGCATTCATGGGACAACAGGAAGTTCGGGATAAAAAGCAGAGAGAAGTTTCTGCTCAACAAGAACAGCGCTTTAAGTGCTTGCAACACCAGTTTCGGCTTTTGCAGACAGAAATGCTTGCCAGGACAACCCCGCCCCCTGAGCCCACATCAACTGATCCACAGCCTGTTGAAACTCACACTGATCAGATTCAAGCAACATCTCAACCTGATGATTCAACTTCCAGCACAACAGGTCAGTCTGTGCATGTTCATCATCCTAAATTGGAAAAATTAACTGCTGAAGATGATATTGAACACTTTCTGACCACTTTTGAGAGAATTGCAGCTGCTTATCGTTGGCCAAAGTCAGATTGGGTTTTCCACCTCATTCCTCTTCTGACGGGTAAGGCTCGCTGTGCCTATGTTAACATGGATGTGGATGATTCCCTGGAATATGGAAAGGTAAAAGCTGCCGTTTTACAAAAATATGACATAAATCCAGAAACTTACCGACAAAGATTTCGCTGCCTTGATGTTCTTGATGAGAGTCCAAAGGAACTGTATTCAAGGCTGAAAGAACTTTATGAGAAGTGGATTCAGCCTAAAGATAAAACTGTGAAACAAGTTGGTGAATTGATTATTCTGGAACAATTTTTGAGAATGTTGTGTCCTGAGCTTCAGGTTTGGATCAAGGAACACAATCCAAAGTCTGCTGCAGAAGCTGCTACTCTGGCGGATGTGTTTGTAGCTGCCAGAAGTAGGAGTCAGCCATGGAGCAACAGCGCATGGAGAGCTGCCAAAGATTCACGTCGATTACAACCTTCTCAGCCTCATCAAAAGTTTGCAACGGGTGTGGGTAAGCCTTTAAGAGAAAACCTGCCCTTTAAGGCAGGAAAAAGGCCTCCAGTGTGTTACCTCTGTGGACAAGAAGGTCACACCAAACCCATGTGCCCCAAGAACCAAAGTAAGCTAACTCAAATGTGTTTTGTGCCTCATCAGAAGGTAGATATTAAATCTGAAATAAAGCAGTCAAGAAAAATCATTGCAGTGAAGATTGCTGGACATGAAATGAATGCTTTAATAGATACTGGCAGCACACAGACTCTAGTGCACAAGAAACATGTACCAAATAAGTGTATATGCCCTTCTGAAACAATATCAGTTTGCTGTGTACATGGTGATGAGAAATCATACCCCACTGCTGATATGTTTATTGAGGTGCAGGGGGCTCCCTATCTGTTGAAGGTTGGGGTAGCTGATAACCTACCCTATCCTGTAGTTTTGGGGGAGGACCTGCCTGTCATCTATGATTTGTTGAGGGATGTGCAGAGCTGTAATGTGGCTGTAACCAGAGCCCAAGCTAAAAAAGATGAGCATTTTGCAACACTTAGTGCTTTACCCTTTTTCGAGGCCGAGTTGCAGACAGAACCTGGAAAGTCTCGGAAGCCACGCAGTCAAAGAAGGCGTGAGAAATTTCAACATGCACTGGGTGAGACTTCAATTGAAGTGGCTCCAGATACGCCACTGGGTTTTTCAATACCCACAAACATCAGACAAATGCAGCAGAATGATCCAACTTTGTCTACCCTGTTGCTGAAGGCTAGGAGGGAGGCATCTGTAGGATCTGACACAAATAAAGAGCAGTATATAGTGCAAAATGGCATTTTATATCATCAACATGGCCAGTGTAAGCAGTTAGTGGTCCCTAAAGAGGCTCGCGAGACAGTGCTGACTTTGGGACACTCTATTCCCTGGGCCGGCCACCTTGGGAAGTACAAGACCACTGCTCGCATCAAGCGGTATTTTTTCTGGCCTGGTTTAAGATCAGATGTTGCTTTATTTTGCAGAAGCTGCCCGGAGTGTCAGAAAACCTCAATTAGAGTCCCTACCAAAGCACCACTTCAACCCCTTCCCATTATTGGCACACCTTTTTTACGCCTTGGGATGGATGTAGTTGGCCCGGTGGAAAAAAGTAAATCTGGAAATCGTTTCATGCTAGTCATCACAGACTATGCGACAAGATATCCTGAAGTTTTTCCACTAAAGATTGTTAAAGCAAAACATGTGGCTTCCTCACTGATTCAACTTTTCTCAAGGGTTGGATTTCCACAGGAGATTTTAACCGATCAGGGCACTAACTTCATGTCCACACTATTGAAACAGGTCTATAAGCTGTTGGGCATCAGGAGCATGAGGACGACACCATACCACCCACAGACGGATGGCCTGACGGAGCGTTTTAACCAAACCCTCAAACAAATGCTTCGTAAGTTTGTTAATGATACAGGCTCTGATTGGGACCAGTGGTTGCCATACCTCCTTTTTGCCTACAGAGAGGTTCCTCAGGCTTCCACTGGGTTCTCCCCATTTGAGCTCCTTTATGGCCATGATGTGAGGGGCCCTCTGACCCTGCTGAGAAATGCATGGGAGGGAGATCAAAGTAAAGAGAATCCTGTCAATATTATTTCATATGTTCTCCATATGAGGGATAAACTGCAGCAAATGAGTGAGTTGGCTCAGAGTCACATGGCAGCTGCTCAGAAACACCAAAAGGTTTGGTTTGATAAGAAAGCTCGTCACAGAAGTTTTGCTCCTGGTCAGAAGGTTTTGGTAATGTTGCCAACTTCTGACAGCAAGTTGCTTGCAAAGTGGCAGGGACCCTTTGAAGTACTGAGGAAAACTGGACCTACTACCTATCAAGTCTCTACACCAGGTCTCCAGCGAGGGAGTCGAGTGCTCCATGTTAACCTTCTGAAGGAGTGGGTTCCACGGAAGGAGAATGAAACTGAGGTGATGCTTATTCACAGAGTGGAGGAGGAGGAAGAAGTTGATGACTATTTGCCCTCAGTAACATCCTCTGTGCTGGACTTAAGCCATCTCACCAGTGAGCAACAGTCTCAGGTAACACCTCTTATTACTTCTGACATATTTCAAGAGTGTCCAGGCCGCACCACTCTGGTGGAGCACAGCATTGTTCTAAAACCAGATGCTGTTATAAAGCGTATGAGTTACAGGATACCCGAACGCTTCCGGGTGGAGCTGAAGGAAGAAATGGACCTCATGCTGTCTCAAGGAATCATCCAACCTTCAACAAGTGAGTGGTGCAACCCTGTTGTGTTGGTTCCAAAAAAGGATGGCAAAATAAGATTTTGCATCGACTTCAGGTACCTCAACTCCATATCAAAATTTGACTCTTACCCAATGCCACGTATAGCTGACCTCATTGAGCACCTGGGGGAAGCAAGATATTTAACAACTATTGATCTGTCTAAGGGGTACTGGCAGGTGCCCCTCACCAAACAGTCCCAGGAGCTGACAGCATTTCGCACCCCCTGGGGATTGTTCGAGTTCACAGTCCTGCCATTCGGTCTGCATGGGGCCCCAGCAACATTTCAAAGACTAATGGATCAGGTACTCGGTGGGCTCTCGGCATTCACCTGTGCATACCTTGATGATGTTGTGGTTTTCAGTGGAACTTGGGAAGAGCATGTTGACCATCTAAAGGAGGTCCTGGATCGGCTGCGTTCAGCAGGCCTTACCATCAATCCAGCAAAGTGTGCTCTTGCTAAGACAGAAATACAGTACCTGGGGTACACCATTGGAGGTGGTACTCTGAAACCTCAAGTTGATAAAATCAATGCGATAGCATCCTGTCCGCTCCCACAAACCAGGAAACAGCTGCGGTCTTTCCTTGGCATGGCTGCATTCTACCACAGATTCATCCCCAATTTTTCAGCTAGAGCAGCATCCCTAACAGACATGATGGGCTCCAGAAGTCCCACTAAAATCCAGTGGACAGCAAACGCCATTGCAGCATTTAAAGACATTAGCCAATCTCTGAGTAAGAATCCAGTTTTGCACTCACCGGATTTTTCAAAAGACTTTTTGTTGCAGACCGATGCTTCTGAAAGAGGCCTTGGGGCAGTGCTTCTGCAAGGACCACCAGAGGACCAACATCCAGTTGCCTACATCAGTCGCAAGCTGCTGCCAAGAGAGAGGCGATATGCAACTGTGGAGAAGGAAGCCTTGGCTATTAAATGGGCCCTTGACTCGTTTAAATATTATTTGCTGGGAAGAGAATTCACTCTTCAGACTGATCACAGAGCCCTCCAGTGGCTAGAAAAAATGAAGGACACAAATGGAAGAATCACCAGATGGTATCTTGCAATGCAGCCATTTCGGTTTAAGGTTCACTACATCCCCGGTAAAGACAACACCACTGCTGATTACCTTTCTCGGCGCCCGAGTGAAGATCAGGAAGTGGGGGAGTGTGTGATGGCCAAATCCATGGCCCCACTCTGAAGTCGGTAACTTTCATGCACAATTTATTTTTCATTCAACCACAACACTTTAGTTTCAGTAAAACATTTATTAGTTGATTTGGATACATTTGTTCTTTATGTTAGCGCGCACATTTAGTTGACATGTGTATTTATATCAACTTTAAAGTTTGTTAATTTGCTTGCATAATAACTTTGTTTTCTTTCCCGGTACTTACCTTCCTTGGAGTGGCCAGACAAAAGATGGGGGCCAGGCCTCAGCACGCTTAAATGCTGATTGGCCTGCACCACTAGTTCCTGCTGGCAGGGGAAATGTATAGTTTCCTTGTTTAGATAAGTTTAAGTAAATATTAGTATTTAAACTTTAATATTTTTTGATTTTCATTTTGTGAGTATTTAGTTTAGCCAAACTTAGCTGTACTGTTATTTGTTTTGCGTTTGTAATTGTATTCTGTTTAGTTACCCCTAATGTGTCTTAATTGGTCTGATCAGCCAGTATATAAACCCCTGTGTGTCATTACTTTGAGAGGTCAGTTATGTTTGTTTGTGCAGCCAGTTTGTTTGCATTTCTGCCTGAGTTCAGTTTTGTTTCTTTGACCTCTTTTATGAGCTCAGTTTATCTTTTGTTATTTTATAATCTTTGGGTTAAAATAAAAACCCTATTTTTCAAATTAATATCCTGTGACTCCTCCTGTTTTTAACTCGGTCCATCACAACTCCAAAGAAAAAAGAAAAAAAAAACATCTAATGGTAAGGATGTAAATTATGCAGGAAATTTCAACTGAAGGAAAATGTTTTGGTGAGGACCAAAGAATGAATAAACAAAATTGGAGGATAAATCTGTTGAAATAGACCAACTTGTGCTAAAAGCACAAGATACAAAAATGTACAAATATTGACAGCAGAAAAAAAAATTGTTGGATTTTACCAAAAAGTATTTTTTTATTTTCTACTGAATCAATTAAAAATATATATTTCAGTGTGAAATTATGCAACGGTGATAAAAGCCACACATTTGAAGGCTTTTTGCACATATTTGCTATATATAAGAGCTACAGGTGGAAGCCACTTTGTCATACATCTAAATAAATATGTTAATTTAAAAGGAAAACTCACTTCTGTTTACCAGGTCTTCCTTGCATTGAGTTCATAATTTTGTGTCCATCTCTGGAGGCTCATTGTGTGTTTTGCCTGTTCTGGGTTGCAGTGCTTTGTGTCATAAACTCTGTTAAGGCTAATAAGATCACCTGAAAGCCTTAATGCAGGAAAATCACTAATGCTATAAAAGAAAAGACAACATTAACTTCAAGTTCAAGGTCAAAGTGCACCAAGAAATGTTTTATCCTTATTGAATGTAAGAAAGAAATGCAGATAGATATTTTCAATATTCATAGTTCTTTCTGTGCCATTTACTGCTTGATGACTTAAATTGTGTTTGAAAAATGGTCAATTCTTGAGAGAATTTTAAAGGCCAGTAAACAAATGCCAGCTGCCATGTTTGCAACCTTTTTAAAAGTTAATGCATGTATAAGAACAAAAAACACTTTTTTTTAAAAAAGCTTACCCTGTTTTCAAAAGTCTACACTGAACTAAATGAATTTCACAACAATTTCCTAAAAAAAACAGGTTTAAATCATGTAATCCAATAAGGGTGACAATAAATAAAGCTGACTATCAGCTGAATTCGAGTCTCTCTGCGCTCCACTTCAGTTTTCCTTTCCTAAAAGTATAATTTTAATTCTTGTCAACTAACACAGCCTCATTTCAATTCCAGGTGGATGCAATTAAGCTAAGTGGTAGAATACAAAGCGAGCCGCTCTCTGTGCTCCGACGGCTACGGCTCCAACCTTCGCTCTCATGGCCTACAGTGAAATTACCTCAGGAGATGCTGCGTCTGACTCAGGGTTGCTCACTTAAAAGAAAATAACTTCAATACATGGACGTGGCAATGTCAAATCGAGGCGGTGATTGAATTTGAAGAGACTGATGGAGAACATCATTCAGAGTTGAATTAGGTCTGTAAATGTTTTCAGTACGTGGTTAAAAAAAAAGGAGTAATCATCGATCGCTTTCATTTCCCTGATTCATTGGGCTCACAGTCTGACGACCTTGCTCTCCCTCACCTTCGTTCTCTTCATCAGTGCTGCTGACACAACGCAGCCTCTTGGGCTCAAGTGTTCCTGAAAAACAAACTCGGCTCGAGTCAAGTGGACTACAAACCAAAAAGTGTCTTTCTGGCCGTCCCCTCTCCGGCTTTAATCACTGGAATGCACCACATAGAGCCATAATGGGATTCACTGTGTGGGTTCGGCTGCTGCTCGGTGAATGACAATGTTGCTGCTGGTTTACGAGAAGGACTCTTGACAGTCAGGTAGCTGCTGAGCTGCAGCAATGAATACAGAGCAGGTTGCTGAGCGAGGCCAGGCTTTGATCTGCTGGACTGTAAAGTGGAGGAAGGTAATGATGTCAAACTGAGCAATGAGGTGCTGTACATTAACTTGAGCCAACCAGGCGACAAAATGGGGTTTCTTCTGGTTGAGTCTACGCTCGTTAGTAGAGACGTCCCATCGAGACAAGGAAGTTCCTTGGCTTCTTGGTTTTAGGGGATTCTGTCTGAGTTTCAGAATGCCATAGATGTGAAAGAATGGCATGAATGCCATTTTTTAATAAATGGCCAGACTTATACAGTTCCAACAAAGTACAATGCACCACCAAGTTTTATTTTAAGGGAACGGTAACTTCACCACAACAAGTTGCGTTTAGATCTTCTCGAATATTCTCTAATATTAAACCTTCCCTAAATATCTGAGATAAATATCTGGAGTCTGAGACGAATAAACCCCATTTCACCAAAAACACTAACTTATAAACTTACTGCCTACTATTACCATGTCCTACTTTGATATATTAACTGGAGACAAAATATGAAAAGAAAAAAGGAAGAAGACATGTTTGTGTTTACCGTAGGCAGAGTCAGCTGCTGATTCCTGGTTTCGTGTTGTGGCCAACACATCAGCTGTACAAAAGATAGCAACACCAGTCAGATTTCATAGTACTGTAAAGATAAAATCAGTGTTCATTTTACTGCAATGCTATCCTTGTATGAGACAGGAATGTTCCACTTTAGACTGAACAGAAGAAAAATTCAGACTGGTTTCACACAAAGCGGATAATCAGTTATCAGGAAAAAAACAAAAAAACTCCTCAGGATATGAATGACAATTTGAGCAACTGTTACTAACCAGTAGGATTTGATTTGGAGACTAAAAGCAAAGACCAATCCCAGCTACTAAACAGAACAGATACAAGAAAACCAACAAAGAGCCCAAACACTCAGCTTTAACACAATATATGGTCAATCTTAAACATAGCAGAGGCAGGATGGCATTGCACAAAAATAAAAACACAAGCTGTGGGGTCTTGCAAAAACATTTTACTTTTAGAGTGAAGGATACTGAATAATTTGTTGTTTAAATAATTAACAGACAGAACTTGGTCCATCTGTGAGTACATTAGAGACAGAGGTAATTATCATGGAGTCCATAAGGAGAAATAGCTGGAAAGCGTAGCGAGTAAGTGGGAGATGATGACCATTACACTCAGAGAAGGAATACAACACTTCTCTGTATTACGTGAGATAGTCTGTGTTGTATTCCACTGGGTGAAGGGCAGGGCAGACAAAAACTCAAATGTGTTTCTTTGGTTCCACTAATAGCTTTGAATTTCTCCAAAAAGTAAAAACTAAACCAGGCGGTTCATTTTTTACATGACCCAGATTTTCCAATTAGGTCTCAAACTAGGATGAACTCCATAACTTGGATTGTAAAATCCATGGAAACAAACCCCAGGCTGTGTTTTAACAATTCACGACCTTTACACCTCTACAGCTCATATCATGGCTCCGAAAATCGTTACTGAGGCTTTAAAAGAACAGATTCATCTTACTGTGACAGTTGTCGGGGTAGAAAGAGTGGTCGCCCTCTATATCCTGTTCGAACCCGGCTCTGCAGAGAAAAAACAACAGAAAAGAGCATTTAGAAAAGAAACGCTTCACACACACACACACACACACATCAGACATGGCTTTTCATTTTGTTAGTTGCTGTCGGGTAAAGCTTATCAGGAAATCCATCCGTGACTTAGCATCTATAAAGACGAGATAAGACGTTTAATTAGCTTATCACCCATACTCCATGTCCAAGTTTTTATTTAGTTTGAAGGCCAACGAATTTCAGAGGTCGAAAGAGGTGAAGCAGCAAACTTCTTCACCTCCTCTTTGTCCTCCAATTAAAGTGGAAAAAGGTGAAACTCGTCCAGACAGGAGACAGGCTGTGACAAGAGGCGAGCATGAAAAACACTCGCGCTCACCGTCAGTGGCAGTAAAGTGAAGCGGCGTATATCTGAGTGCAGCGGCAGTAAATGAAGCCATTTACACTGGTCTGAGTGTCTGTCTCTGGGTCTGAGTCCCTGTTGTTTGCAGAGTCTGCCTTCCTCACCGCCGACACTTCCATCTGACCTTCAAATCAATTTTTAAAGGGACTACAAATCAGGATTTCACAGCCACGGAGCACAAAATTACTTCCGTAAAGCAAAGGTGTCCAAGACGAGGAGCTTTGCTTTATTCTCACCATTTGTCCGCGTGAGGAAATAGAAGTCATTTAACTGTTAAAAACTAAAAGATAAAATAAAGCAAAATGAGGGCAGACGGAGGTGAAACCTTTATTTTCCTCCAGCACACAGCTGACATCCCACCAATGAAGTTGTATCGATTAGGCCGACGTGAAAGAACAATGGTTCCTGCTGTAGAAACCGCAGCCATCACTCATGTTTTGTCGCTGGCGTTTTATTTCATCTCGATGTTTTACAAATAAAAATAAAAGCCTTGAGAAAGTTGAAATGGGGTCACGACCATCTTACTGATTAGTTTCAGCCAACATTGAAAAAAGTGTTTCATCAATAAGAAGAATCTGATGCCAAAAAGAAAAGTTCTGTTTGGCATCGGTTGTAGTTAACACACATTTCTCTTATTGATGATCTCCCATCCAATTCTACAGTCATGTGAAAAACAGGGCACATCTTTTATAATATACCTGGATGTTTAAGACTAATTTCAAAATAGAAATGCAGGTAAATCTGGTCTGGACTAAGTTAGCACAGTACAACATTTGTTCCAACTTAAAATAGCCAGAATAAGACACAGGTGAATCATATGGGGAGCTCATGATAAGAACAGTGTTGCATAGTGTTTTGAAAGAGGTTTGATTTGTTTAAACCACTTACATCTACTAAAGGAACTGCTAAAAACCACCAAAATGATCTGATGTACAGAAAGCTTTAGCCACTATTGATGAAAGAGACTTACTTTTGTTTTAGCTATGTAAAAACATAAATGTCCTCACGTGAGTGAGAAATGAGTAGTTTAAGCTGATTTCCTTTGTTTCTCCTCATATTTTCCGAGACAAAACCACCAGTAGAGTTTGATGGTTTTGGTGGATTAGGTTTGTAAAAGTAAAAGTATGGGAAGACATCACTTTCCATCTGTATAAAAGAAAGCAGTTGTTAAAAACTCCAAGATTACTGCTATACAATGTTCTCAATCCCATGATTTTAACTAACCCGCCTTTCTTCTCCTCCCTTGTTTTGCCAAACTATCCTTCCTCTACATCCGTCTTCACTAATGTCTCTGAGCCGTATTTAACTCCTCTCGCCTTGTTTTCATTTTACACCCCAGCAGATTTCCTGGTGCGATGCTGCAAGCGAAAGTCTGCGGCTCAACAGACTGCACTGCCTGAACAAGGGTGAGCACAAATGCCCAACCGCTCACCAACTGTTGTGTTAAACAGAACTCAGTGCACGGCTTGGAGTTGTCATTCAGTGCGCTGCATGGACCAGCCAGAACGCGGAGCATGCAGAAGACGAGCATAGAGAGTTTACCCCCCCAAAAAAATTACGCTAAAGCAAATGTGACGCAATCTGCAAGATGCATTTTTGAGTTGGAGGAATTCAGTGCATTTCTTCACATATGGATCTGTCTGAATGGGATCTAAGCATTAATTCATAGGTGCTGTGTTTGAGAAGTAATGCAAAGAGTGAGGCTTCAGTTTCTTTTGTCTGGGATCATTTCAAGACAAATAATGCACTTTGGGTTAAAATGTCATTCTGTAATGATGCAACCTGTCAGATATTCCCTTCTCTGCCATTTTGATGCCTCTTGTGGCAGTAATGAACATCTGTCTGTGTTATGACGAGGTCTCTGGGCAACTCTGCGCATTGAAAATATATGTAAATGGATGCAACACCACTTGCAGCAATGATGCTTTACCCTGGGAATACAGAAAGCGTGATTTCAGCTTAGAATCAAGCTGAACTCGGCACAAAATGCACCTCTGTAAGATGCATGCATGCAAAAAAGTGGAGAGCAGAGCAAAATGGCTGAGGGGTTTTCTGGAAATCTCTGGTGCTAATGAGTTATTTTATTTTACTGTAGAACATTTAAGTTGGATTTGGTTCCAAAGTCTTGACCTGAGCTGAGAATAAAATTAAATCTGATTAAAAATCTTAAGTTTGACATGAACCCAACATCCTAAACATTGACTTTGGGCTTGTCCCGTCTCTATTATCCATTCTATCATCTTATGGGTCAGATTCTTTGTCACAAAGAATTTTTCTCAAAATTTGAAGTGCACACATAGTCTACCCTTTTAAAAAAAGAAAAGGGTTTGCACACGTTCCTCTGTGGAGAGACCTGCAGGACCCTTGGAGGCATTTGGCAGCTAAGCAGACACCCAGAAAGCGTGAAGCACATTTTACTAAGATACAGCGTATTTACACTTCATTTACACCTTCATTAAAATCACTTTAATTTATTAAATGTACATGCACCAGCAGTGAACTTTAGATTTTGATAGGCTATGCATTTGCATATGAAGTCCTCAGCATTTCTTAGTTGCTTGACTGAAGATCTCATTTGATCACTCAGCATGTGAACCAGAAGATTTGTCTGAAGTAAAATGGGTTCAACAAACTTCAGAACGGAGACAAACACGATTTAAAGTTCATCTCAGGGTTTATTCCACTCAGAAACCGTGGCAGGAAATGAAATTAAATGTTCTACAACAGTGTGACTGTCCTCCTTACATTTACTTTTATTGTGTTCTCTATTTACTGTATTTACATGGCGGTATAATAAACCTGCATTACACACGCACTAAGTAAATTATGTAACAGACTAGAAGTGGAACATTTAGAGCCCATTTAATGAAATGTAAAAGCATCATTTTAATTTCCTCCTCTCATGCACTCCACTTCATATCTCTGTACCTCATATTTGCTAACTCGTCCACCCCCTCAGCCACTCAATATTTATCTCCCCTCATTGCTCGTTTCCTCTCCTTCCTTCTCTTGCTGCTTTTCAGCTTGAGCTTCATTTCCACCAGCGTGGGCTAAGCTGTAAGTGAGGAGGGGAAAAAAAAGAGGAGAGAACAGGAGGAGGTCGATGCAACGGTGAGCAGCTATATATCCCAACCGCTCTCAGGCACCTGAACGCCTCGCTCATCTAGCGGGGAGCGACTCGGAGGAGGGGATGAAAATAGACTCGGTTGGAAAAGACAGCCAAGTTATCAGACGCCGGCGTCGCTTACATTGTGATTTCACGTCCCCGGTGTTGCGGCTCGGCGGTGGAGGCGTTTGAAAGACTGTGAAATGTAATTGCGATGTATGCGCGGCTGCCGGAGTTTACTGCTAAATGAACATTCACAGGTTGTGTGTACTTCAAAGAAGTAAAAGTTATTGAGACTTTGAACAGCTCGAGGTTGACTGACAAACAACTTCATTTGACACAGAGCAGCTCAAGTCTTTAATAAAGCTTTGAATCAAATGAATGGAGGAATATATTTCAGGTAGTTTGGTTGGGTATAAATAATATTGTTTTTTTGCAAAACATGATTCAAATTGGAACGCCAGAATGTGGATTAACTTGATTTCTATGCCTGCAAGCATCTAATGCAAAGGTTTATAAATTAGAACTCGCGTTATAGATTTTGAGACTAGACCAAAGGTTTGCTTTAGATGAAAATTAATCCCATTTTCATGAGGTGAGAATACCGAAAGAGCTTTAAGAAAAGCTGTGAAGACATTTACTGGTCATGAGCCAAGACAGGACTTCACTTCAAAAATCTGAAGCAAAACTGGAATATTAAAAAGGAGGAAGCTCCTCAATATGAGATTAGAAGAGGTTATTAGACACTCAGAGGTAAGAGGTTGGGCTGAGTGAAGGTGATGGAGGAATATTGTGAGTAAAAGACTCAAAGTCACTGCATGTGACTGAATAATGTTTTTCCCCCCTTTGGGTTCCGTTTCATGCAATGCAAAAATATTAGCTATTCATGATGAACTTGGAAACATGTCAATGATGGAGTAAAAGCATTACACATTTTTTATAAAAACGGCAGATTTTGCAGCACCATTTTTTTGAGACAGAATGTGAGCCTCTGTTTAATGTTGGTTGTATTTTCTTGAAAGTAGAAATATGAGTAACACTATTTGAAGCATGAGACTGACATCACACTGTCAAACATGACACCCATCATGAACATGAAGGAGACTTCATGACTGACTGTTGTCATGAAGTGTCATTTCGTAAATAACATTTTAAATGCAAAGTTGCTTTAAAAGTTACATTAAAGTGCCAATGTTGCCTTATTTGGTAAATAAAGACACTTTGATGCAACATTGACTAATCTAGAGGTTGTATCTATTCTATAATGCGACTTTGAACTCGTCAAACCAAAACATAATTGGCTCCAATTTTAACAAATGCTTGCTCTTCATGCTGCCAGGCAAGATGACTCTTTCCATTTCATCTCTCCTTCAATCCACCATCTCCTTTCTGAGACGGTTCAGTTTCCGTTTCGGGTTGATGTTATGTAAGACGTTACTCTTCCTCTACAGCTCTTTCTATTCTTACTTCATCATCCTTCCCCTCCACGTCTTTCTTCTCCCTGGAGGAAATCTTTTACTCATCAGCAGAATTTTGCGAGGCTAAACTCACTTCAGCTTACAGACAGTCAAGGAAAACTCTGAGCCGTAGCTCTGCCCGTGGAGGCTGTTCTATATTTATCCTTCAATCGGCCTCACTGAGGTCAGCCTGAGCAACGGCTCTGTGCTTTGATTTGATAAGACCTCAAGTCATTTCATAAAATGATGCATTGTGTGGTTTGACGTTACTAAAAATCTCATGGCATATTAATCTTATCAGATTTTGACACTGAAACTTAAAATTTACTGATATTTTTAATCAAACTCTGAAGAAATTATGGGAAAAAAATCACTTTACTGAAACGACTTTACAGGTGTACCGGAGTAGTGAGTAGAAGGTAGAGTGTAAAGGATGTCAGAATGCATTTTATAACATTTTCAACTTTAAAGTTACATGACAGTAGTATTCGTCTTTGAAGAGGGAGAACTTAGTCATTCTCACTTGCTCCATTAAACTTCACATATGAGGATGATATTTTGTTTTGCTAGTCTTCCTTCTCCCAGATGGGGATGCTGGAGATGCAGGACGAGGACCTGCGTCTCGGGAATCTGTGTCTGGAGCTGGAGAGTTTGATGCTAAGCGAGGCGGACCAAACGCAGGACGAGTGGGCTGTTGTGACTTATATTGCTGTGATGTGATGCTAATAGAGGATAATGACTGAACTTAGACAAACTTTCTTCCTTGCAGAGTGTGGAAGACAAAAAAGAAATCGGAACAGAGCCTGTAGCGTTCAACTTCTCCAGTTTGTCAGGAAGCTGTAACTCATTATGAGGTTTACTGCGGGGAATAACAACGGCCTTCAAATTATGTACAAATCCGAGACTTTATAAGCATGCATCAGGTGGTTTTAGTAAAACTGCAGTCACTTTCTCACCTGGGAAATGATTTTTGTTGCAGTTTGCTGTTGCTTTAGCCCTCCTCTTTCTGCTGTCTCTCTGTTTACATCAGTCTTGTCAAATAAAGTTTTCATCTTATCTCACAACATGCAGCTCAGTGATTAGTTCCGTCCTGATTCAGAGTTTGTAATTTTTGAAAAAAGCTGTGTTTGCATTTAGTGTGTTTTTTCCTCTAACCCCAAGTAGTAAACACTTCCACACAAATTATTGGTGAAATTAATTCAATGTATAATTAAATAAAATGCACTTTTAGAAAATATATGCAACACACAATCATTTGGACTTAAAAACAAAACAGATCTCAGAAATCAAACAGTTTTTGCAGTTTTCACACCCTCTTCTCCACATGCAAACTAAAAAAAAAAAGGTTTTATAATGTGAGATATTCATAAAGTGTTTTTGTGGACCCTTTGTGACTTATACAATCCAACCATTACATACTTAGTGTTTCAATGGTGTGGAGAGATTTAAGTAAAGCTTCAGCATTGATTTCCTGCACATCTGATACTGTGGTATGCAGAATGTGATCTCCAGCTAATCTGGTGGCCACAGATTTATTGGACATGCAGAAAAAGTCTGTGGCATTAGCATGTCAACTCAGAGGCCAGACATACCGTGAATATGAGCTGCTGCTAAAATGTTTTCATAAAATGTTGCACAAATTAATTTTATACAACATGCATATGCTTCGTCTACACTAAAGAAGATTTAGTCACTGGGAAAGTTGAATGCTTGCATCATTAACTGTATTGACACTTGATATTATGAGGTAATGATTTGGTATGTCATGACATAGCAATACACTGTAAATTTTACACCCTGGGCCCCAGTGCACACCAGTAGATAATAGAGTTCATCATAAACAATATTCTGATTCATAGACATAACAGGGCTTAACCTTTTGCTGGATTCTTCACAGTCATGCAAAATAAAATTCTAGGGTTACATGGAAACTTTGGATTGAATCTGCCTAACCAACAAGCGGCAGATTCAGAAATAATTATTTAGTTTATGAGAAAATACTGACTACATCATGCTTAAAAAAAACAAAAAACAATCAGGTGATTAGCTGCATCGGTGAATTTGCTTTGGTAAATTAAGGTGGTGACTTTCTGTGGTCAAAGTGGCCACTTTTCCTTTAAAGAAAATTAGAGCCTGAATGGATCTGAAAACACTCGATGTGGTTTGCTTAATAAAACGGCGAGATGCCCAACTGATTGAAGACGAAGCCCTGATTTATAATTGCCGACACAAAATCAAGAAGAAAAGCTCAGAATGAAAATAAAACGGCTCTCTTGAATTGTCTGTCTATATCTGTCTTGCTTTTATTTCTTCATCCCTCAAGTGTCTGACACAGATATTGCTCTTGTTTTGTAATTTTCCGTCTCGTATGTTTTGCCCCCTTTCTTCTTCCTTTCCGCATCTTGCATCACAGCTTCGCTTCCCCCTCAGTTTCCTTCCTCGCCTCTTTTTCATCTCAACCTGCTCATCCTGTCCATTTTAATCTTCCTGCGGCGTCTCCTCTCTGCTCCATCTCCACTCCTGTCTGTATTAAAAACTATGAGCTGAGCGTCTTTTGTGCTGCCGCGGAAGATATTGTTTCCTGTGTCTGTGGGCAAATGGACGATTCTCTCAAGTTAGCAGAAAACAGTGTTTTGACTTCATCTGGCTTTTCTTTTCCAGATGAATTGAAATGTCTCATTTCGAAAGTAAATGAAGCAGACCGAAACAAAACTGCCTGCCAGCTTTTCCATCAGCGCCATCATTTCAGCAGAGGTTCATCAAGCCCGAAGGAAAGGATTGATGAGGCTGTTAGAAACAGTGGACATTATTCTCTCACAGCCTTTGTTTCTGGGATGTTTCACAAATATTTCTTGCATATTTTTACAACTTTAAAACAAATTCAACATTAACTACAGCAGAAAGTCCTCTATTTATTACAACAGAGGAAGAAGATCTGATTTAGCTTCCAATATTATTGCCAGGCTATAAACAACAAAACAAAACTCTGAGTTCAATATACATTCAAAACAACTTTCTTTTGAAATATTAGTCATTTCTTTTCCATTTTCTTCAGCTTAAAATGATTCATCATTTGTTTTTAGTCCTAGAGATGAGAAATGTGAGTCATTGTAAATTATTTGTTTGCAAATATGACAATGGAAATGCTTGCATAAGGCTGTAGCGTAGATGGTTCACTTTAGTGCAGTTTTATTTCATGTTTAAAATATTTACAGCTGAAAGAAGCCAGGCACATTAGAAAGACACATAGAAGAGGAATGTTTCATTTTAAAGTTTTAAGGCTTTGAATTACGTCTTTTCTGCTAATCTATAGGTAATTCCACGTAGATAAATTGTTGCTTTGCATCAGAAACCACCACATCATTTATTCCATAACCAGTTTTGTTGTGTATCTGGAATCAGTGTCAAGTTTTTCTCCTTCCTTTTTATCCCAAACACCATCTGTGAAGCACTGATGTCACCACTAGTGGTTTCCCATATGACTATGGTTCTGTTTTTTACTTTTTAATTACAGATTGGACGAGGAGCAATCGCTCCATGATGCTAACTGCCTTAGCTTAACTGAGCCGAGTCGGTACTGCATGTTGGTCGTCTCCTGTAGGTTTGAACATGAGCTACAGCGGCGCTCAAGGTTTTATTTTTTATTTAACTCCAGCATCCATTTAGAATTGGAAATAATGAATCTCTCATTTGTGTCCATAGACTGAATACTGTGAACATGACTAATAAATGTGCAAGCATGCTCACCAACTACGAGTATAGATTTATGGATTGACCTTTATTTCTCTGCTGACCACAGATAAGCTCTGAAGCACCAAGTTGTTATAATAGCTCCCTAAAGACATGGAAACCTTTACGTAAAAGCCCGTCTCAAAACTCATTCCCTGTCATAATGACATGATCTTATTAGAAACGCCAATCATGCGTCTTATTTCTCCTAAAGTCGTATAACAAACTCCTCAAAATCAACGAGAGACAAACACGGCATCTGCAGCTGCAGTTCTCAAATCAAAAGCAAATATATTATCATTAAATCATGTTATCAGAATCATTATGCTAAAGAGGTTTTTGAAAACAGAAAAATAGAGCTTTTAATTAATCAAAACTAATTTTAACCAACTCAGTGACTTGAGCGGAAAGCTTCTCTCTTTCTTTGAACAAGTGCCCATAAAAAGTCGATGAGTTAAAAGACAGGCGACTGCCCCCTCTCTCCTCGCATCGATCCACGAGAGGAGACGCATCAAAAAGATGCAGGCAAACACAAAGAGCTGGCAGCAGAGGAGCCAGATCAATACTAGGATTATGTATGCTAGCTGGAATATTTGTGTTTGACACCGATAATGTTCAGTTTGATGGAAATATTGGTGCGATCAGACTGGCTTGATGTATATACAAAAAAAAAGAAAGAAAAAGAGCAGAAAATCTCAAGTTGAGTGCTGCTGTAGATCTTAAAGGGCACAAAGTGCCTCAGAGAGGTTCAATGAAACTCAATTTCCATGCTTCGTTCCAGCGGACAGGTTTTCCTTTAAATTGCATGAAAATGCGACAAATATTTAAGACACGACCATTTCACTATCAGCAGCCTGAAATCCATCAAAGGAAATTTCTAAAAGATACTACTGTTCTGTTTTGACATAATACCATATAAAAAAGAAGAAAAAAGTAAGGTGACTGTAATGTGGTTCTTCATACGAGGGGACAAGTTGACCCTGTCAAATTATACTGGGTCCCTGACAGCCTGGGTCTCGGAGACGGAGGCTTCAGTAGTACGTGTAAACACCGTCTAGATGGAGAGATGGTGGGAATATGTGCTGGGAATGAACCGAGCAGAGAGAAAGGTTTCACTGCGGAACATTTATATGGCTTTAAATCTTTTAAATCAAGGGTTTTAGTAAAAAAATGCAGCCTACCCAGGCTGATCTTGGATTTATTTATATATAAATTGGAGGACATTAAACTCGCTGTCCCGTCACAAACCAAGAAGATTCCAACTTCAGAGCACAGCATGAATCCGTGTTAGAGTTATCCCAGTATTTTCTTTATTTCAAGAACTGTTCCAAACATATTCTGCAAACAATTTTCAAAAAGAGCATCCCAAAATTATTGTTGATTCTTGTGACGTATACTTTGATATTCATTAATCCACATTTTCCTCTTTAAAATTCAAAGGATTTAAACATGAACGCATTCAGCTTTTTAAGGTAACTTTTTAAAGCGTATTCTGCAAAATTAACTTTTTATATCACATTTTAATATCAGTCCCAGACTCAACTCAGTTGAGCATGTTTGAGAAATCCTTGTTTCTCCCTTGGCAGCCTTTTGGGGGTGCCTAAACTCTTGCCCCTCAAGACTAGCAACAGCAGCCATTATCCAGCACCTGGTAGAACTGTGTGCCGAGTTCATCAAATTCACTACAAAGCTCCTAATAATGGCTATAAACGCCATCCATGGATGGCAGGGAGAAGCACTGCTGTGATGATATGCTGAAGGGCAGTCGCAGAAAGGCTTTTTAAAGAGACAGCACCCCATTTCAAGGTATCAGATACGGCTATGAAGTCAAATTTCTTTTAAACCATTTTTCATACTCAGCCGTTTTATTACAATTAAGGTAACAGTTACTTAACAACCTGATTCAAGGTGACAAACTGGTGACATATTACATTTTATGATGAAATATTTTGTGCATTTTGCCTCACTCCTTACTTTGTGGACATCCAAGTTCAGCATCAACGATTTGAAAACCTGCAGAGTGTCTCCTTTAGGAGATTCTGCAGACTCCCAAATGAATCGGATCAATTCATACCACATTCATACCAAGAGATTCCAGCCCTGAGATAAAAGCCCACTGTTTTCACATCGAGTTCGTCAATATTCTCAAGCAGTACCAGGATTAGACATACACGCAGATATGCACAAACAAACAAACTCAGCAGGCAGCTTCTAACTTGTGAAACCCAGTGTTTGTGGAACCTCTCAATCAATACCTTTTAAGTGTCGGGTAACTCGGGCTCACGATGCAGCACGTCATAACATCGATCTGCGGCTATTGGATTTTTTTCCCATTCCTCCAACCCTCCACAAATCGAACTTATATTATTTTCACGTATGTCTCCAGAGGAAAGTCTTGTTCCAAACCTCAGGGAGCAACGAAGCACCTGCAGCATTGTAGTATGTAAATATAATCAGTCACAAATGCAGCAAAGTGATCTGAGAGATGAAGAACATCAGTAAGACTGGTCCTGTGATTAAATGGACTCAAAACCATGTTTGGCTATAATAAGTGAAAGCAAATTGAGGTTAGGAGGAAGAAAACGTTAGGAGGAATATATATATATATATATATATATATATATATATATATATATATATGAGCAACTTATGAATAAAGCATAAAATTAGTGACGCTAAGGAAGGACTAAACATAATCACGTTGCTTTGTGGGAGCAGAAACTGCTTTAGTCTTTAGGCCTGAGTTGAACCCTGAACCCATCAGAGTCCAGAGAGTTTCTCTCAGCATCCACGTTCAGCTGCACCGGCATCTCCCACCTGTTCTGAAACCAAGCTGCTTCTTGCAAAGGCAGCGCAGGAATGACAAAGGTCTCATCTGAAGATCAGCATCACAGATCAGTGATCAAAAACCAGCCGCACATAAATGGCTGGAATGCCAACCATCTGCCAGGGACGGGAAGCTGAGGAAGCAATTTTCCAGCACCTGGTGCAGCGTCGACGGAGCGAGGCTGGGTCCTCAGATGATCAAAGTTCCAACTCTGGGAAATTCTGTTCTGACTCGGAGTCGGGGGAGATCAAGAAGTTTCCCTGGGTAAAATCACAGAGCTGCACACCTATGAGAGCTTTATGAAAAATGATACTCTGAGGCTTGGGAAGGTGGTGAGGTTGGAGGTCTATAACATGCATTGCAAATGTAGTTCCAATGAGAAAATAGCATTAAAGCTTTGACAATTAAACTGAAATAAACCTGGTAATTTTTTACTATATTTTAAGGTTTGAGTAACTGACACATAATGTCCACAAATGTTAATGATTACATTAATGAGAGACTCAGTAGCTCTGATTACTACTTATTTAATCCACTCAGATCTAATGTTTGGATTCAGTCAAATGTAATTTGATGCAAAACAACACAATCTCTTAGACTTTGAAGAGGAAATTACGGCCGGTTTTGAAGATTGCGATGAATCCAGAGAAAAAAACCCAGCATTTTAGTATTTATTTTTAATATTTTGCAAGTACCAAAGTTATTTAATAATTTAAAAGTTCTGCTGCGAATATCTAAAATTGTCAACCTAAGCAGCATGAAAGAAACAAATGGAGGATGGAATTTCTAAAGTTACAAAAACTCTTTCCAAAACAAAAAGTTTGGCATTTGGTGGAGTCACTGAGCGATAAAATGCGATCAAAAAGATTTGTAGGAATTCACATCAATATATAAAAAACAAATCCCTTCTGCACATGTTTTATAAAAATGGATCTCATCACTGGATGTACAGAATTCTCATTAATATGAAAAACCGAAGCAAAATAAGTGATAATTCAAGAACCGTCGCCGTCAGCAGGACAAATTGCTCAACAGAAAATCAGAGGCTGAGTTTGTTTGTGACCCAATAAATTTTTGACTTCAGCTGATTTAGACCAACATCACTCCCAGAAATCCTGTCCAACATTTGTCCTCATTGCACTTCTACATCCATCCTTTCACTCTGGCATCACAGATTTACAACTTTCAGACGTCCGACCCTTCAGCTGCCAGGGCTGACAGATGAGCAGGACCTCCGGAGCCTTATTGGCCGTCAGACTGATGATAACAGGAAGTACGGGGAGACAGAACGGCAGCGTGACAGTGAGAGAAAGACTACAAGGAACTGGAACATACTTGAAGCCTGGTGCCATGTTGGCGCATGTCCCGGTGCGAAGCCAGATGCAGTAAGGGTCACGAGAGGCCAGGCAGGCTCTGGAGGAGGAAAAGGAAGAAGACGGGGATTTATTGTTATTTGTTTTTTCCTTCATGAGGTTAAATTCACACACAGGCTGAAGTTCAAGGGGTTCATGAACAATTCAGGACTCTCCATTTTCCCCATAGCACTGATCTAATTTCTTCATTATCACATAATAAACCTTTGTTACTTCTCTGTTTGTTTTCATTGATTCAGCTCACTCTGCTCATCTACAATGTTTAGCTCTGCCAGTTAACATGGACATTTCAATAGTTTCTAATCAGTTGCTCTCCATTAAAAAGATCAATCAGGATTTAATGAAACGGGAAATTTCATTAAATTTCAAGAAAGTCACCTGAACGACACACAATTACTGGTAAAACAGGAGCCAATAACAAACAATATGGCAAAACTATATTCTTTCAAAGTTAAATCAAAGTTTAAATATTATTGCAAATAAATTTAAAAAACAACCCTTATAAAATACAACAAAGCTTGTAGAACAAGAACAATATTTACGTTTGATCCAAAAAGTGTAACTGAAGAACTAAAATAAAAATCTATTTTAAATTAAAGGTAGAAATAAGTTAAGCAAAGAAGCCTTTTGGGGATTTAAGATTTAAATCTCACTTGCATTCTGTCTGTTTTGATATGAATTATTGATAATTGGATTTTGTTGCAGTTGTTTGTATACAAAGAGCTGAAGAAAAAGCCATCTTCTCCTTACTGTGCACATTACAGTATCCTGCTTTTAAGATGAAAGTTAAACCTTCAAAATGGCCTTTTGACAGTCGTCACAAAATATCTCTACAAGTCAGATAAACAAAGACATGTTCAAAAAACAGACCCGCATTTAAGATCAAGGACACATTGATAATACAACATCTGAGTTTTCCCTGCCTTTGTTTAGAGACAGTGAGCCGTCACACCATCTTTTCATGCGTTTCTGAAACACACACAGACAAACACGCTCGTGACAGCAGCTGCCATCAGGTAGCCGTTTCAAATCTAGCAGACCCTCGGTAACGCAAACAACAGCCGCCAACAACTCGCACGTGTTTGCACGTCTATTCTCAAACGCCTTCATCCATTACCAGTCCAGTTTTATTCGGGCTCTGCCCATCAATCACGCGCGAATGCACAGTGGCACAATTCACAAGCAAAACACCGAGGCGACACGGCGGCCAGCCAAAACAGCAGTGTAAGTATTTACCAGTGCTGTCAAACAGTCACATCGCAAGTCATTCTGAATAAAGAGAGCAAGTCCCAGCAACCAGGGGGTGAAGTCAAGGCAACAGTAGAAAAACACGTTCAGGTTCGGGGAAATTAATGATACCGCAAGCAAAAGACAAAAGGCACAAAAACTAACAGACAACAAATCTGAGTTCAAAAGAATAAGTAATGGTAAAATGTGCCACAACAACACATAGCAGAAAATACAAGACAGGGAGAGAGCCAACAGTGTAAGTCATCATTAACCAACCCTTACTAGTAACATGGAAAAAAATAAACTTTAGTGGCAGATCGTCACTCCTTAAAGTTCTAAAGAGGGTCCGACAACCAATAAATCAGGTGTATATGTATATGGTGTATATATGATGACAGACGCATGATAAACATGAAACAGAGTTTTCATTTATTTCACTGAACTGTGATCGAGAACCGCACAGCCTTCTGGGGAATGTAGGCAGAAGGTTTAGCCACTCAACCGCTCACAGCCAGATTAGCTGGGTTGGTGGCATCAACTCACTCATTCTTTGGTTACCTAGCAACAACCAGTTGAGTAACTTACGCAGCAGCAGCTCAAGGTGCCCGATAGCCGTTTAAAAATTATTTAAACAAACAAGTTTGCCTGCATTTCAGATACTTAAAACAGCAAAAAAAATCTATAACTATTGATAATGCTCCATATGAAAGACTTATATGATAGAATTTCAGCCATATTGTTCAGCATAGCTCCACCTCCTAAAGTTTAATTCTTCCTCTAGTTTCCACCAGATATACCTTCTTGTGTTGCTCCATGGCACAGTTCTGATGCAACATGCCTATTATTGGTACTTTCGGCAGTATAAGGGTTTCCACATGTGTTCTGACTGTTGATCCAGGCTGCATTTCAACTCCCCCAACCATAGCTGCATTTGGCATGAGATTATCCTTCCACACATGTTAATAGGCGTCTTTTAAGGTTGATATTAACCAAAATTTACCTCAAATATTCTTCACCAACAATTTGCTTCATTACATTGAAAGCAGACGTCTTGTTCATACTCGTTAGGTTTTCTGAATCAGAGTCTCGGTTGGGTGTAAAAACCACAGTGGAGCTGCTGTTGTGTGCTTGAGTAGCAGCAGAGCGTGCGTGGCATTGCGTGATGGAGTTACAGCTGGTGCAAGCCTCGCTTTGCCACTGCAGCTGTTGCCACACCAGACTGGCTGGCTTTCATTCATCCTGCTCAGTGATTAAAATGAGCCTGATTAACACCAATGTGAGTGTGTGCATGTGTGTTTGTGAGCACACATGCATCCCTCTAAAGTGATGAATGTGCTCTAATTTGGGCAGTGAGTTCTGTTCTTTTCAGCCTAATGAAGTCTATAAATAAAGTTCTTTAATGTTCATATTTTACGATTCAGATTCCCCCCATTATTACCCCGAATGCACATGTGTTTCTTCAATATTTATTATGCTACCAAATTAGGCTTGCTATTTTAATAGTTAAATAGATTTGTAGCTAACAAACTTGAGACTTTGTTAAACTCCTACATCTCACAGTGACTCCAATTTCATTTTTAAAATACATTCTGATTGAGTGTAATTTCCCTACGATTAAACGTTTGTATGAAGTTGTTAGTTTTAATCCCGTTTTCTTACTTTTTACAGGCTCCATGTTGGGTGCAGCGGCTGAGTGGTACTCTGATTACACAGCTGGTAAAAGCAACAAACAGTGCATGATGGTCCTTGTCCAACTCCAGTCCCAGAACTCTCCTGTCCTCCTGACCCTGAACATTGCACCTGAGCACACGAATAAACAGAAAACAGAGCATTACTCTGAAACCTGGGCGCATTTTTCAACGCCAGCGGTAGGCGGATTAAAAATGAGAGGAGCAGTACTTGGAGGAGTTATAAACGTCGATGTCCTCCAGGAGTTTGGATCCAAAGCTGTCATTGGGATGTGTGCTGGCCAGAACTTTCAGGACACGGCCGTCGTCTGAGCCCAGGAACATGACTGTTCTGTCCTTAAGGGGACCGGCTGAAACATCCACCACAATCTGGGTCAACTTGGATCTGAAAAAGAAGAAAAGAAGAAAAAGAGCTTGAAAATCCAATCTGTGTTGTGTCTCTAAACAAACTCAAATACACAGTCCAGTCACATTAATGTGACCACCACGTACTTTCCACTTCAGAGTTAAATAACCAATCACAGAAGGCAGGTGGCAGCACAGTGCAGTTGAGCGTATATAAAGGGTGTGTGTGGGCTTCGGAAAACATTTCAATCGTTGGCGTAATGCAGAAACGAAGCGATTTATCCGACGTCCAAAAGGGCATGATCATTGGCTTTCGGGCCAAGGGTGGAAGCATTTCCGAAACGGCTGAGTTTGTGAACTGTTCGCGTGCCGCCGTGGTAAAAGTGTACCGTGCATGGCAAAATGGGACTGTCCAAAATCAACGACGTGGCAAATGTGGTGCACCACGGGCCATAGATGACAGAGGCGAACGACGGTTGCGGAGATGCGTTCGGGCAGATAGACGGGCTACCGTTGAGCAACTGACCACTAAAATGAACCAAGGGGCTACCACAAGTGTCTCCCAAACCACTATTCAGCGAACATTGCTGCGTCTGGGCCTCCGAAGCGGACGCCTGGTTCGTGCACCTATGCTGACTGGTGTTCATCGACGACGAAGGCTAGAATTTGCACGCCAGTACAGCAGCTGGACGTCCACTGAGTGGCGACAGGTAGCGTTTTCAGATGAATCGCGTTTTATGCTCCATCGGACAGATGGACGTTGGCGTATAAGGCGTGAAACCTCTGAAAGGAACCACCCTGCAACCATTGCAGGAACGGTCCAAGCTGGAGGCGGGAGCATTATGGTCTGGGGAATGTTTTCCTGGCATTCTCTGGGTTCACTGATTATTGTGGAAGGCACGATGGATCAATACAAGTACGCATCTGTCCTTGCGGACCATGTCCACCCCTACATGCGCATTGTTTTTCCTCAGGATGATGGCATCTTCCAGCAGGACAATGCGAGGTGCCATACAGCTGCCAGTGTACGTGCGTGGTTCGAAGAGCACCAGGATGAGTTTACCGTCCTCCCCTGGCCAGCAAACTCACCTGACTTAAACCCAATCGAGCATCTGTGGGACCATCTCGATCGAGTTGTTCGCGCCATGGATCCTCAACCGCGTAATCTAGCGCAGCTGGCCACGGCATTAGAGTCGGCATGGCTCAACATCCCAGAGAAGACCTTCAGGGACCTAAGTGACTCTCTTCCTGCACGTCTCGTAGCAGTTCGCTCTGCGAAAGGTGGTTATTCTGGCTTTTGACAGATGGTCACATTAATGTGACTGGACTGTGTAAATACACCTGAAGTTATTAGAAGCTTGTAACGACTCCATAACCTCAATGTCCAAAAAGTGCATCTAAAAATTAAACTTTTGTCAATAATTATTGTGTATTACAAAATCATCAGCTACTATTACAAACTAATTTATCTATAACAGTTAATAGTTAGGACAAGTTAACTACTGTATAGTTGCAAGAAATTGTTCAATTATCCAATAAATCAATCAGTAAAGTAGTTCACAGCCGTTTTTAGAGGAAAATCTGACACAACAAGTCCAACTAGGGGAAAATGGCAAAGATCTGCCCTCATTTGGTCATAATACACAGAGTACTGACAGCATCAAGAAGACTCATACTACCAGGAGATAGTATGGCATCAACTTAAAACCCACCTGTTTAGAGTTGCTTACGGCTAAATTGCGGGATTTGATGTCTTTCATGTTTTTTTTTGTTTGTTTTTTAATGTTTTAACCTTTACTTCTCATCTATATATTAACTTCTTTTTATTTCTCTTTCACACTGTCTATGTAAAGCCCCCCGGAAAACGTTCCAGTTAGGCAAATCAATGAGTCTCAACTAAAACTCTGAGGTGTGAGATGTTTAACTGAAGTCCTACAAAAGGGATTTTAATGTTTTTATCTTTTTTAATCATTTTTCTTTCTTTTAAAAAACCCTGTCTTCCTGTTTATTCACTGTCACATGCTGTTTTTATTTTAATCATGTACAGCACTTTGAAATGTCTTGCTGCTAAAATGTGCTATACAAATAAAATTTGATTGATTGATTGATTATTAAAAAGGCTAAAAAGTGAAAGTGATATGAAGCCCAATGTGGTTTAAACCTCAAACTAGTTCCAGCTGTCTTTACATAAGTAAAAAGATTGGTCTCATATTGAAACATGAAGCTAAATTTCTATTTATGGTTTAGAAATCCGCATCAATTCTTACAGAAATAATTCAAAACCAACCATTTGACTTCTACTTTACTTTTATCATCACTTACACCCTTGTTCTTCATAAAACTCACTTCAAAATGGAAACAAACTGAGGCTCACTCCTTACCCAAGTGCTCCGATGGGCCCAGACCGTCGAACTGACTAATGCTGCATAAAGGAGTCAGCAGATTTGCGCTACCCTTCGGATATCTGCATCATCATTATCTGGGTCAGCCAGGACCTCTCCAGCAGAGAGGCTAATTCGAACATGGAATTAAGAATCTCATTCTCATTTCAGACTGGTAATTAGAATCCATCAGAAACTCATTTGAAATCTACAGCCGGAGATTAAAAAGGTCAAAGAATCTCCGAGCTGCCGAGTCGGTGGGAGCCGGAGCAAGAACTTACTGTGAGCCAGCATCTAATCACGGCTGATACAGATGATTATCCTCCAGGCTTTAGGTCGGGTAGCGGATTCACTATCCCTCACTGTGGCTGTAATTTTCTAACTTGCCCCTTCCGGGTACACTTTACATCCTGCTCTTTCATTTTGACCTTTAAGAACTCTTTTTATTGCCCTGGCCTTCCTGGAGCATTTAGTTCAGGTTTTCTCTGGGTGATAAAAAAAAAAACACCAAAGCATTTTGCTTGTTCCAGCAATCTCTCATAGATGTACTCACACTGCTACAACAGCACATCTGACAATAATTTAAAGAACAGATTTATTTGTGGATGCCAATTTCTGCAAGAAAACAAGAAGAAGAAGAGTATGAAGGTAAGGGGGGATTTGGGCAGGTGTCATCTGTGGGTGTAAGCCAGTCAACACCTGCTTATCTTGTGAAGCAGACTCCTTCTTTCCCACCATCTGCAGCAGGTGTAACGGTTGCTAAATTTTCTATCTGACAGCAAATGACAAACTTAACTCTCTCCACCTACATGTGTAACCTGGCTATTGCTGATGATTTGGACCATGCATCACAGGATGAGCGCTTTCTAAAGGTCTAAAAAGAAAACATTTACCCAAGCACAACATGCATGTTTAATCAAACTTCACAGAAGATCTGGAGCAGAACATAATGGCTCCTGTGTTTCCAAAATGGAGCTCCTCGTATTCTTAACGGGTGCTGATATTTTAAAACATAATCAGTCTCCTTCACGGCAGAGAACCTGAACCGAAACCATCTCAGCATTCATATTGTGACTTCAGGAAGCGGGAACGAAGCTCTGATGCGTTTTACCTGCTCGATGTCCGTGTGAAGCAGGGCCGGTCGTTGACGGAGGCCACTGCCTCATCCATCAGAGGATAAGATTTGATGAAAGTCAACATCTCATCTGGGAACTGAACCGAAGATTTGTAGTCTGAGGCCGGACCGTCGCCTGCACAAGTACCAGGTCTGGGAATAAAAGAAAACACTTTTACAATCAGCAACCTCACTACATACAATATGATAATATTCAAATCATGCACACACATTTTTTAGCATGTAATAATGTTTCTGGTTACTCTGACTGTAGAGAAAGCCCTCACCTTGGTCTGGGAACTTGTTCGTCTGGCACTGGAGTCCAGGATGAGTCACTGGTCCTCTGCTCTTTGAACTTCCCGTTGAAGACTTTCTCGATGTCGTCCATGTAAAAGGCACAAACTGCTGAGCCTGGGATGCTGGAGAGATGCAGGAAATAATGACAGCAGGTACGCATCATACAACATTCTGTCTTATGTCTGCGTGGGTTTGTTGGTGCCGATTCTGAACTGGGAGCTTGTTTGTTGTTTGGCAACCTATTGGCCCAGGTCGGCCGCAAAAACCTAGCAATAACCCAACTGTCTCGCACCATGATGGCCAGCAACAAATACAGCGTTTCTGACTCACGCCAGGATCCATTTAGCAATTTAAAGTTTATATTTACACAATGAAAACAAAGTCCAACATTGGACTGACTACTACACCCACTGAGCCACATTTGCCTTCGTAAACTCAATTTTTATAAAATAAGCTGCAACTAATGAGGTCAGCCTCATGGATTATTATGAGTTTTCTGAAAATGGAAGGAAAAGAAAGAGCACAGAGTAAAAAAAAGAAGGAAAGGGGATTAATTAATTGAAAATGGCAAGGGAAGAGAGATTCCAAGAAAAACCTGTATATATTTTGCAGACAGTCATGTAAAGCTGTACCTGAGAAGACCCCGTTTGACATGTTATTATCCCTGACCCAAATCTTAACAGGGACCCAATTTCTTTGTGAAATCTTTAAGTCCCGAGAGTAAGAACCTGGGTACCGCATTCCTAGTTTTTAAATGATGTCCTCATTTCCATAAATGTCGAGTGAAAGAAACGTCTTTGCTCTCCAACAATAACCACACACATCCCTTCTAACAAAAACGTGCACATTTAAAAATGGCTCCGTCTTTCCAAATGACCTCCTTAACAGCTAAATTACCTTTACTTTTTTTAATTCAACTAAAACTAATCTAATTTTTTTTTCATTTGGAAGAAGGATGTAATAAAAAAAGACATGCAACAGTCTTCTAAAACATTTTCTTGCAGAATTTTTCATTAGTTCTAAACTTTGATAAAATTGTCTCAATTTTCTGTCCACCCTAAAATTATGCTCAAAGGAGGATGTCCTAAAACAAATTTAAGAACTGAAGACAGCCATGCATACCAAAACTACTAATCAATAGAAATCTTAAAAACATGAGCTTTCTCACCAATGAAACTTATTTCCTGTAAAATGTCTCAACACACTTGGTGAGCTCACCTGTTGGACTGAGTGGTAAACACTCCAACAACTGCTGGCCTCTGGTTGATCTGCAGCACGTTGGTGAGAGACTGAAGAACATCAAAGTAGAAGAAGGAGTCTCCTGGAACCGAACAGTTCAACCGAGCCTGAAAAACAAACTGATTTAGAGATGGGCCGGAAATGTTCGGAAGTGTTGCAGTCATTTTGGATGTTTTCAGCCACTCAAGTTTGCTCTCATGCTAGACTAGTGTTAGCATATTTACACTGGTATGAAACAGTGCCATTTTACTATGGTTATGCATCACAACAGATGTCCAAAAGTAAAACAGAAATAAAGAAAAATATCCTTCAAGCTGCCCTGCATCCAAAATAGAGATGCTTCAACCAGAAAAATCAGGAACGAAATTTTCCAAAAAGAACAAATCAGAGTTACTCCAACGTGTTGCCACAATGAGGTTCAATTCTAGCATATTTATAACTGTATTTATGTGCACACAGCTGCATTATGTGACATGTTGCTGGAACAGTGACTAACAAAATCACAAACAGAATCAGAAACTTGGTTTCATTCAGGTGCCTAGTCCAGGTCATCTAAACGAGATCTTCCATCCTGACTCTGATCAATACCTGTGATCAAATCGGCACATCTGCAACTTTCACTCAAGAAAATCACCTTGAGGAAGGAAGTCCAGTATCTTTCCAGAACTCTGGGTGATCCTCCGTTATCATTCTTACAGACACGCGCGACTCGAGAAAACACAACCTGCGGAAATCAAAAACAACGAAACAATGAAGACGAGTGGCTCATCATTTAAAAAAAAAAAATGTTTTACTGCTTTCAGGATAACAAAAACAACAAAGTAATATTTAAAAAGGATTTATGGAAATATAAACTCATCTTTTAGGGTTTGTTTCCGTTTCATTGTAATAAAAAGTTTCAACCAACTTGTTTCATAGTAGAAGAGACTTTTCACACATGCACGTACCTTGCCCAAGGCTGTATATTCCACTGCAATCTCACTCAGGAAAAAGTAGACATAGTTACCATAGTCGATGGCATGCAGGAAATGAGGCTCTGCAGACAGAAAAGAATAACAATCATCTGTTTCATCCATAGACCTCTATGATGAGTCACAACTTTAATCTGGCGTTCCCTCGCCCGGACGCGGGTCACCGGGGCCCCACTCTGGAGCCAGGCCTGGAGGTGGGGCACATGGCGAGTGCCTGGTGGCCGGGCTCAGCCCGAAGAGGAGACGTGGGTCCCCCTTCCAACGGGCTCACCACCTGTCGGAGGGGCCAAAGGGCTCGGGTGCAGTGTATAACGGGCAGCAGCCTAGGGAGGGGACCCTGGCGGTCTGATCCTCGGCTGCAGAAGCTGGCTCTTGGGAAGTGGAACGCCTCCTGGACGCCTCCTGGTGAGGTGTTCCGGGCACGTCCCACCGGGAGGAGGCCCTGAGGAAGACCCAGGACACGCTGGAGGGACTATGTCTCTCGGCTGGCCTGGGAACGCCTTGGGGTTCCTGGAGGAGCTGGAATAAGTGGCTGGGAGAGGGAAGTCTGGGCCTCCCTTCTGAAGCTGCTGCCCCCGAGACCCGACCCGGATAAGCGGAAGAAAATGAATGGATGGATGGATCATCGATTTTCAACGATTTTTCTCTAACACTTAAGCTTCGTTTCTGTGGTTGAAATCATCCCTGGAATGATCAGGTTGGAAAAGCTGATTCTACGGTTTCCAGAATCCTTTCAGAAAAAATACTAAATATTGAGTATAAATTAAAAGGATTAACTTGTGAAGGACAAATTGATCCTACTGTCCGTCTTATAAAGTGAACAGATGTATCATCCCTGCAGTCCGCCAGGGCAACACAATAAATTTTAATTTATTTCACCATTAGCTGGACCAATAAAGGGACGATACTCATGTGGCCAAGACTCTTGAGTTTTAAGATCAATTAGGTCTGCCTTTATAAATACAAAAATACAGTTTTTGGGGCTTCAAAGCATTTAAAACTTCTCACTCTAAACCCCAACAATACAAGTTGTGTTTTGAAAGCAAACCCGTTTCCTTCATTTGCTTTCTATTGAGGTTTTAAGAGAATAATTTTTTCCCCAACATTAAATCAGAGGCTCAGCTTTGGTTTCAGCAAGTTTACATCATAGGTGCCTGCTGTGAAGATCTGCAACACCACGAGGGAACATGCAAAGCATCTGTAGAAGTCTGTGCCACAGACTGTAGGGACTCATTGACTACAAAGAATATTTCACACAACTGGTAACCATTGCAATTTATTCTGTTAAAAGCCGAGAATGATCTTTAAAGGTTTTCATACTGATGCAAACGTATTCAAATTAGAGAAAATAGCTTGGATTTTAAATGTAGTATTAAGTCGATGCATGCTGCAGGCTGCGCTGCTGAAAGGTGTGGCACCTAAATGTTATTAAAGATCAAAAATAAAATGTTGCAGATGGTGAAGATGATTCCAGCCATGAAGTGTTCAAAGTCATGTTTCTGCAAAATACCTCGGAGCCATTTGGAGTCATATTTGACGGTCCTGAGTACCGGCCGGCCCTCGCCCAGGCTTCTGTAGATCACAGCATCGCTTGCTAGAAAGTCCGTCATGGTGGCCGAATAGAAATCTCCCCCTGCAAACAGGACATTCAATTAATGAAATAAAATTAGAAAAACAATTACAGGTAATTAAATGTCCCAGACAAATGAAAGCTTCATTCTATGTCTAAGTATTTGCTTTTTTAAATTACCACTAAAACATTGGTTTTCGTCCCTACATTTTATTAAGCACACAAGTTAAGAACTTTCATTTTGGTCTCGCCAGACCAGAGCAGCTGGTTCTGATTGGTTTATGTGCTGCATGTATAGCTAATACGTCCCTGCAGCATGTAAAAGTATTAGTAATTCAGTAAGTAGGAATAAAATCACATTTCTCTTTACACTGATTGCATTTTATTTCAGAATGATTGATGAAAATATAAAGTGTTTTTATGAGAAACTTGTTGCACTGTTGCATGTAAACTTGTAGAGATTAATTCACTTGGTTTTCTAAAACTTACCAGCAAACAATCCAACATTGGACTGAATGGACTCGAACGGACAGCGAGCCTGACCCACCACTTCCTCCCCAACCTGCTCCAAGGAGGTCATCTGAAAACCAGAGAAAAAAGAAAAAAAAAAAAAAATCACATTTTTGCCCACCCGTCTCTAAAACCAACCAAGAAACTCAAGACACTTTAAAATAATAAAAATGTTAGTTTTATCTTGACCTTCAGGAAAGAATTTGCAGAGATATTAACAAGATGTCTGCAAATAAGATAATAACAGCATTAATCTGCTGGTGTCAGTCAGTGTCCAGCTGCAAATCACTTGGTGTTGCTGTGCTAATAATTCACACATGTTGTGCTTCATCCTTCCTTACTGCAATGAGACTGATGGCAACAGCACAGATGACAGCATTTCAAAAACAAAAGGTCACCGTTTCAAATGCATGTCAAAACAGTTCCTTTGGCAACAAATCCCTGTTATTTGGCACGCTGCAGACAAAAACAAAAAATAAATCCATCAGGAATCTCAACATCTGTTTGCCAACAAAGGACAAGTTTGTGCCTCTGATAAGGTTCTGTTTTATATATCTGGCTTAATTATCATGCCAATATTCAGGCTGGCCTGGTAGCCCTTCGGTATCATCTCAGCGTCGCCCTGGCAGACAGCAGCTTTCTGAGTGTGTTAGCTGAATCTCTAACAGAGAGAGTTTAGCCTCCCGAGAAGCCTCATAAATGCACCTGTCTGCTATTTTCTCCCTTGGGGAGCCGAATCCGTTTCGAGCTGCAGATGCTGAACTCCCCGATGTTTCTGCCAACCTACTTTGCCGTTTTAATTCCTAATCCAGCCCTCGGTTATTATACTTCCTTGTTTAAAATCGGAGCAGAGCTTTGTCCCTTTCGTGCGTACCTTTACAATTCCTTTTTGGATTTCTACAGTTTCCTAACTTTCCAACTCAGGAGATTAGCTGGATTTAACCTAAAACCCAAGTCAATATTTAATTAATGTCATTTTTCCTTTTTCTTTGGTGTTTATCTCCAACAGTCTTGCCTCAACAGCCACATACAGAGTAAATAGACCCTAATTTCCACCAGTATTATTGTTCATCATCTGCTGCTGTTGCAGCGCTTGGAGACAATGATGTTGATGAATTAAAAGCCCTCTGCAGGAGTAGGCCAGGCCATATGAGCCCGCATTTATAATGACTAGCTGGCCTGCATAAACAACTCTTAAAGGGACTTTGGATCATCATGGCCTCAATACAAAGAGAATATATAAAATGATCTCTAAGAATATCTTAAATGTTGATTTGGCAGACTGCAATTGTTCCAACTTACAACACAATGTTCCCAGAATTACAAAATTTTAATGCATAAGAATTTAAATCTGTCAAACATACAAGCTAAGCTTTGAAATCCTTCAAGAGAAACATGACTTTGCGGTTTCTCCAAATTCCTAATGTCTACTTTTAGATCCAATGTTTCAAACTGGAATAAAAGCTCCTTTTCTTCAGGTGAACATGTTTTTTTTTTCTCCTCCACAGCAGGAGATTTCAAAGCCCAAGAAGTTTCTGCTAAACAGGGTCATAAGCTGTCAATCAAACCTGCAGCACTGCGGCGGAAGGGTAAAAAAAGAAACCGCCGCTCCTGAGTGGCAACTGGGATGGCGGGATTTGTGAAAGTTTGTTTGGTTTCGACGAGGCTGCCAATTACGAGTGAGAGGAAACTCCGACAGAATCAAAGGCATCATATCCCTGAGACAGATCTCCGGCTTATCTAAAACACGGGGGGCAAACAGGGCTTGTAAAGTGAACATCTGGGAGAGTAATGGGTCTGACTGAAAAAACAATAAACCCACAACAACCTCTTGGAGGGTTTTAACAGAGAGAATGGAATAAAATATACAAATGACAGAAACTGCTGGATTTTTACTCATTAAGTGACGTTAGAAACAAAAAATTGTTAGAACTTGAATTCTCCCTGATTTGGTTCATGAGGCCCTAACTGATCTAACTCTATTCATGTTGCTGATACAAAATTTGTAAATTAAGTTGCACCCGGAGTGTTATCCAAATTGTCATATTGCTACTTTATAAAAAAAATCCAGCCATTTTTATGATCAAACTAATCTTTTCCTAAACAATAGAAATGCTTTGGGATTTTTTGTCCTATTATGAAGGAGTTCAGGATGAGAGAGAGAGAGACTGTACCAGCTGCTGCTGCTCCCCATCTATCCATTTTATACATCACCTGACTTCTAGAGCTGCATGTTTGGAGGACAGCTCCAAAGATGGCAGCTGAAACCCCAGATGCTAAATTCTTTAACGTTAAAAGCAAAGTTTTACATTTATTAGGCAATTGGTTTTTCTGTACGTTCTTTACTGAACTTACACTGAAGCATGTGATGCATGATAAGTGAGTCATATTGATGCAAGCTAGTATGTAAACATGCTACTATTAGCCCAGCACCTTAGCCAACATCTCTGCATCCTTAGCAAGAGCAAAACATTATTGAATATTTTAGTCAAGTCAGTTCTAATTTAAGCAAAAAAAAAAGAAAAAAGAATTATGAACATGTTATCCTGGTAATGTTTCGTCAAAAAATTAATGCAGCTTTCTTAAAGCTATTAAAATATGCATTTCATTTATTTTATTCAAAATACAAATGCCAACGAGAGCTCGTCTCTTAATTATTCATTTATTTTCACATCTGACAAATGACATAAATTAACACCAATTTACAGCAAAACGAAGCAGAGAAGAAACCAGGGTTCAAAAAGAAACCCTGGTTTATTAGTTGGAAGGAACATAGTTTTAGGTTGTTTTAGAACCTAGAGCCATAATAATAATAATAATATAATATAATAATAATAATAATATTACTAACAGTCAGGTGTTTTAACTAACCTTTTGTCAAACCGTCACTGAAGAAAATCTGATATTTAAAATTCATCAAACTCCTTTGTGTGAGATCATGATTGTGAAATAAAACACACAGTAGTGTTACTCTTAAAAGCTGTTTTGAAGAAAAGACGACCTGATAATCAGAAGCTACAACCTAGTTAGTAGCTTCAACCTCTTAATAAAGGACAACAGTAAGGCTTGCCCTCATTAATTATTGAAATATTAGCATTATGACAAAGGTTCAGTTGACATTCACCTTCAGAAAGTGAAGAGATGACCTAGAACTATCTCACACCTCCATTTATCTGCTTGTTTTCCATCATCTGCCTGCAGTATGTCAGTACAGAGGTTCATTTTACACCTGATATGATGGAACAAGGTGGGAGGATAAAGTAAAAGCAGATTCAGATTCAATCTACTTTAAGGGGAAATACTATAAAATACACTTATTTATAACACACCTAATATAAATGTAGGAATCCAAGTGACAATGTTTTATACTTTTTTAGCAATTTAATTCTGTTTGAGGAGTCCGAGATCCCTCTCTATGATTCTTAGTGTTTTAAATCTATTAGGTAAATTACAGGATATTTGCTTCGGATTTGATTAATTTCATTTGGGAGTTTTACATGCAAATATTTAGAATGTTTTATGAAGAGATTATTACTGCAATAGCTACAGTAATCTGCCTTCTGCTGTTGAGCAATATAATCTAACCTTAACACGCTGTACATATAACTTGATATAAGACATAGGAAGCTAATGCAACTGTAAACCACTACTTGTTATGCCACTTCTACTCATCTGGGATTTATTAAATCATAATCCTTTCAATCCCTGAACCAAATAAACATTAGAAAATAAATGGAATTAAACCGTTATCAGGATTTCTGTTTGCCTTTTCTGATAACTCAATATTTTTTTTAAGACCTTCCAACACCCAGGAGTTATTTCCCACCATTTCAGCCTGGAAACTATCAATATTTATTGAGCTGGGAAAGAGCTCTCACAGAATGAATAAAAATGTGCTGGGAAAAAAAAAAAAAAAAAAAACACCTGCGGGGTTCTTCAAATGCCCTAACGAGGAAGAGCGCATGTCTGAGGAAAACGTTTTACCTTGTAGTTCCGGCAGGTTGGGTTGAAGGCATTGGTACCACAAGCAAACAAAGTCTCGTCGTTTCGAGGTACCAGAACTTTGACGTAGTTATAGCACTCGTCCTAAAATACAAACATGTATTAGAAAATATTCTTCCCATGAAATTAAACCATAGCGAGGTTGGAGGCAACATCTGGAAAATGTAGACAGAAGTCAAACAGATTGAAAACTCACGCTGTTCTTTCCCCTGACTGTACACTTGCTGACGTCTTTGGATCTCCACGTCAGCTTCTGAAACACAAGGCACACGTTTGCTCAATAACGGAGCAGACGTTCTCTGGAGCTTTGCCTGGTGAAATCGGTTGATTAGAAATAAAAGCAGCAGCCCCTGATGAGCAGGAAGAAGGTGAGTCATATGCGACTGCAGAGCTGCAAACACTTCAGGTCAATCAGGGAGGCTGCAGCTCAGGTAAGTGCTGATAGACTCCAAGAGAGAAGTTTTGCCATTATTCTGTTATTGGTTCTGAACTGCTCCAGCAGTTTATAATATGTTTGAGATCCTAGAGAAAGTACCAGAGAAACTAGAGTTTTTCCTCCATACCTGCTGCTGCGTGTGATCCAATCGATTGACTAAAAAATGCCAAGTCAAATTTCTTTAAAGCTTAATTTTTATAACAACTGAAGGTAACATAATTCCAATTCTGCTATTAAAAAAATCACTTTCTGTCTGAAACATACATAACACTCTCCTTTAACCAATATATAATTAAAAGCATTTGGGTCATGCTGACATTTATGCTTAAATTCATAATCTCACACCATCCAGTGCCGTCGGACTTATTCCTGCTTCGAGTGAGAAATCTAGACCTTTCTAGAATATAAAATACTTGTGATCAGTAAATGTTAGATTTTTGAGTCAAATATTTCAGTTTTAAAGTAAAACAATTCGTCTGTATGAGATTGTTTGACAAAATACTTTTAAAGAAACCACAAATTTTCTGACAAGGTTTCCAGAAAAAGAAAAAAAAATGTAAAGGTGAGATTATGTTCTCCTGATTTTGTTCTCTTAATAGTAAGAGAGATATTGTAGTGATGCTGCCAATCAAGTCATGACAAACTTTTTGTCTAGAAGCACTAGTTTCACTATAATTAAACCCACTGAGAAGCAAAGACAAACATGTTATTGCAAAAATTTAAAAACACAGGGAGCTCAAGAATTCCCAAATAAAGAAGAAAAACATTTCTACGAAGCAAACGGTTCAGAGATACAGAGCAGGATGCCATGCGGTTCTCAGATGCACCACTGGGATCGAATCATTGGTAACGAGTGTAACATCTCACATCAAAGAGCTGCGGCGAGCCCGCCATCCCACAATGCACTAGAAGGCCTATTACTGTCAGAAGCCACCCTGTAACCTTTTCCCTTTGATGAAGAGGAGGTGTGAAGATCAAAGGAAGCTTGTCCTTTGTGCTGCCTCAAATATTACAAGCCGCTTTAGTTTTGTTTTGCCGCCCTGATATTTAATAGATCTATTGTGCAATAAGGAAAAGGGTTCTTTGCTGCATTGTCAGCTGTCAGGTCTAATGCTGCTCTGAGGGAGATAACCTTATGTAAGACTGAAAATCAGAATGAGGCAAAAGCGCATATATGAAGTTCACTGAACAAGTTTTTCCATCATTGCATGGACTGATACATGGATATATTATTAACCTTAAAGTGTTGATAGAAACTTGCGGTGAATGCAGATTTTTAAAAATGGAGCTGAGCACAGTTGAGTTAGAAGTGGTGTGCCACCGGGCTCTGTCCTTGGCACACATCAGTATATCAGTTTTGCTTCCATGATGTGAATTATCCAGACTTTGTCTGCATTTTATTATTGTTTTAATAAATTAAAGTTCAGCTTTACTTGCAAAAGCAACTAAATATCTAATTAAATTGAACACAACTTCAATTTATGTGTACTTTGTTCTATCACAACAATTTCTGTCACCAAACAAAATCTATCTTAGCAGCAGAGTAGATGGTCTCTTCTGTTGTCCTTGTTACAAGAGTGGATATTCTTCAAAATACAGTTACTCCTAACTTTCTTATTGTTAGAACTTTAGTTCTTTTAAAGCTTATTTTAAGTATTTTTGCAACACGTTTGACCAACAATGAAGGAGAAAATGATGATTTTCAAAACAGTTCAACTCTGTTGAATGACCAATATACGCATAATAAAAATGCATAAAGTGCTGTATACAGAAAAAAAAATATAAACTGAATCACAAACCAGAATATATATATATATCAGTATATATATATAATATATATATATTATATATATATATATATTCACATCTTCAATTGTGATGTGTGTGCAGAATATGGACTGGAAGCCCCGAGATCCAAGTGGGAAACAACCCCAAAGGTGGTGGAGAATGACCGAGCTAAGATCCTGTGGGACTTCCAGATCCAGACAGACAAGATGGTAATGGCGAACCAACCGGACATTGTGGTGGTGGATAAAGAACAGAGGAAAGCCGTTGTGGTGGATGTAGCTATACCAAGTGACTACAACATCAGGAAAAAGGAGCATGAGAAACTGGAGAAATACCAGGGCCTCAGGGAGGAACTGGAAAAGAACTGGAAGGTGAAGACCACAGTGGTGCCTGTGGTCATCGGGGCCCTCGGGGCAGAAACCCCCAAACTGGAGCAGTGGCTAAAACAGATCCCAGGAACAACATCAGACATCTCAGTCCAGAAATGTGCAGTACTAGGCACAGCCAAGATACTGGCGGAACCCTCAAGCTCCCAGGCCTCTGGTAGAGGTCAGAGGTCAGAAGATGAAAGAGAGAGGAGACCACCCGCAGAGGGTGAGAAGGGAATTTTTGTTTATTATATATATATATAGCAAAAAAGGGTGAAATACAGCTGTGTACCTCTACCTGCTTTGGGGCAGATACAGGTACACAGTCAAAGTAATTCCGACATCAAGAATACTCAATGCAGACACGTTTGTGATCTCTTGGAGCAACAGATCCAAAAATAAACTGTTTATCGTATAAATTTACTCACCAGCTGTGGAACAAACTCCTCTGATGCCGTCGTGAGGTTCACAGCAAACACATGATCCCTGAAGAGTTCAAAGCACAGAGTCAGGCCTCGCCACACACACCACTCAGATTCACTGAATTATGATGAAGGTGAAGCTTCAGACGCATCACATATACATGCTTCCGTATGTGGAAGGTCGTTTTCCGTCCAATCCAGTATTGTTTACCGACTCTTCTAGTGGTAGTAGTAATAATAGGACCTGCAGTTTATACTGGTTTTAATTTTATTTTGTCATGTATGAATATGAATATTTATCAAAATCAAAGAATATATTGGATTATCAGAATGTTTTCCAGTCCTGTACCTTACATTCTTATTTGCTCCATTTATTTTCCTTTAGAGTCAGTAACTACATGTGAGCAGAAAGTAGCACTTTAGACGAGGCTTGTGGATGCCATGTACCTCTTAAATTATAATACTCTTTTTGAGTTGGGCAGAACAGATGGAGACAGAATGTACTACGAGTCCTACATATTAAATGTCAATTGCACTTAATGGTTTTTGGTAAATTGCACAAACTGAGTAAAATCAGTTTGGGCTCCAATGCTTCATTATATCATAATTTTAAAGGATGTGACTTTACAAATGAGAACGCAGAGAAGTCAAACTAAATTACACAAAATTACTGATTGAACCATTAAAAAGGGCAACATTTTATTACAATAAGTACTCAAATCGTCATTGTTTGTGTATCATTAAGGTAAAAACAATCAAGATGCACAAAAAATTAAACATTTTATGGCTATAGATATCCAGTACAGGGATACTAACCGTCAAGTGCAATTAGCATTGATGCCAACTGCTTTGGTTCTGACCAACTAACCTCGCTGCGATATAGAGAATGTGATTGATCCGCAACATTCTCTGGAAGTCCAGACCCAGACGCAGCGTGTCGTTGTCCTGCAGCAGACCCTGAAACCCTGGATACTGGTACGACTCTGCAAACAATTTGGAAATGTCCCTTATCAGCTTATTTCTTTTAAACAGTCTCAGTAAAGATGAATCTGTGTAACTTAAAACAAAGAAACTGCATTTTGTCTGAAAACAATAAAATATAGTAAACTATATTTTTACACTGTACTTGGATATAAACGTTTTCTGTCAAGGTTTGATATTAAATCGGATTATGAGATGTAATTATGAAATGTGTAAATTTTTTATTCACTCACTTTAAACTTAGATTCTTAAATTTTAAACATCAAATTAAATGTTTCTCACGATAGTTTATTACCAGACCTGTGGAGATCCAAAATGTTCTTCCTGATATCTTATTTTTTACAGTTTAACAAAAAACAATGAGCTTAAATGTTGTTTTTTAAATATGCCATATTATATCATCATCATCATCTGGGATTCCCAAATTGTATAAAAAGCATATTAATCTTATACGCTTATAAACTTCTGAATACAAGGAGTTTAAAAAAGTAATAGTTTTTCATCATTCTTGTATTTAACAAGTAGACATTTATAATTTTAGCTGATCTAAAACAGGAAAAGTTTATTCAGATTTCATATCAAACAAAATATCAAAAGGTTATCTGTCTTTTTACAGTGATCAACAGTGATTTCCATTTTTTGTTCTGAAATGAATTATTGGTGATTGCAAATTGTTATATGACCACATCAATAAGGCTTAGCTATGAACCAGATACAGATAAATTTAGCAGCATCTAAAGTTAGCACTGAGCCAACTCGTCATCAAGACCAACGCGGCCTCGGAGGGATTCACTCACGCTCCGAGCCGACAACATGGAGTGGCTCCAGGTCTTTGGGGAAGGCTGTGGTTGAGGCCGACACAGACAGAAAACACGAACGAAGCTCGAGGATCGTCAGCAGCAACAGCGGCAGCCGCTGCAGCCACAGCCAGCCGGTCGGGGCCATTTTCATGAGAGACCTCGAGAATGACGGAGGGTCGAGGAGGAGGTCGGTGTCAGTGGGTCATCGCGAACATCCGCTGCGAGTAGACAGAGAAAGAAAGGAGGGTAAGACTCTCAAAAGGAAGACGGAAAGCTTCCAGTCTCTCCTGAGGGTTTCATCCGCAGCTATAAATTAGAAGAAATTAGCATTTCGCCCTGCGTTAACCGATACGACCACAGTGCAGAAGCTGCAGTCATTTACAAGCATTAGCATACTGATGGCACGTCAGAGTCACCACACAGAAACGCTTCCATCATGATGAAAACAGTTTTAAAGGAGCTGGTTCATCAGCAGAAACTCGGATCAATCATTTCCACGCAGGATTTTCACAGAATCAAAGTGTTGAGCCGTTTGTCGCGCCGACAACAGAAGTCTGGAAGTTTATTTAGATAACTTCAACTGAGCTGCGTTTCCTTTATTTTGATTTTGCTCGTTTTAGGGGAACCGCTTCAAAAATCGAACGTTATGACCTCAATTATTTCAGCTTCTGTTGAAATCCTCTGAACCAAAGTTGTGTTTTAAAAAGCTCCTTTTACTTGCTCTGATTTCTGTCTGCAAGTAATTAACACTCATCTAAACCTCAAGGCAAGGTCAGATTATCACATCGTACAACTGAAATAAATTAGTGGAATTACCAAGGTTTTCTTGGCTTCACACTTCTTATTTTAATCGTCAATTCTGCTCTAAAATGCATTATTATTATGCATTTGGAATAATTGTCACCTTTTTTCTCATGTGTCCCTGTCTTGTCATTCATGTTGCTCCGATTGCATACCACTGAATTTCTGTCTGACTTTTTCCAACTCCTTGTTTCCTTTTTTATAGTCAGCCAAAGTAACAAAGGAGAGCATGAAGGTGACACGCTTCCCTCTCGTCCCCTCTTCAATCACCTTCGTGTCATCTCCTCAATCTCTTGATTTGTTCTGTCGTATGAAGTGACAAATGAAAAGAAAAAGAGATGAACTCAGACATGGCAAAAAAAAAAAAAAAACACTTTCTCCTTATCCTCAAAGGAAACAGAAAAAAAATGAGCAGTCGGAGTAACGACTTGTTTTTTTTTTCTCCTCCGATTTGCGTCCTTTTCCATTTTGATCTGAAAGCGTCATCAGTTATGTTTTCTGCCCTTTTCTTGCTTACTTTTCATCTCAAACTACAGACGGCCCAAGCTATTCTTAATGTCATCCACTTGATTTATTCAGTGTGTGTTGAACAGGAAAAGGCGGGAAGAGCAACAACGGCAGAAGCATCAGAAAACACACATTAAGTAGGTAATGGGAAGTAATGTGGTAATTCCACCTCAGAACCATGAGATTGACCAAGATTATCTTGGCAACAGTGGAAAGTTGCCATTTTGTTCAGTAAAATTGATCCTGCTTTGAAAAATCCCTCAGCGCGGCGCTGATATCTTGTTTCAAGCCATGTACCTTTGATAAAACGGCTTCTGTGATGTGATGATTGCTGGAAATCTTGTACTGGAGCTTTGTGGCTTCGCAGCGTTTGAACAAACTGCTGGTGGTAATAACCATCTTTCACTCTCCCTTTTGACAGTTTAGCAGAGGCCGCTTCCCTTTTTCCCCCCTCTAGCTGCTTTTTATTGGTTTTATACATGAGACAATTTAAGTAATCAGCTTTAGACTGAATTCCATTTAGCAAATTCTCATTCAATCACTGGTAGATTTCCTTCTTTCTAATGAGACTATGTTGTGATATATAAGCTGGGAAACACAAAGTAGCCCAATGGCTTTGTGAAGTAATTTAAATGATTGAAATACAAGAAAAAAACTATTCAAGTCTCCCAGATACAAAATCATTTCACACTAATATCCAATAAAAGCGACTCCCACAAAAAGTCTTGTAAAAAGAAGAAGGAGCATGTGTTCCATCTGTTGTGGGAAAAAAGTTAATTAGTTTTAAATTTGAAAAGAAATTAGTCAGCTAAAACTACACATTCTACATATGCAAAGTGATGAGCTAATTCCATCTGGCCCATGAAGTATTAATTTGCTCATAAGTCAAATGTAGTCCAACACAGTAATTAGTCTGCTTGCTTGCATCACATAATTAGGGCTTATTGTGGACACTGGTGCGCATTATTAACTACTGGTGTCCAGGTCTGGTCCACAGTATTGCACATCATCGCATTTTTAATAATCTGTGTGGGTGTCCTTAAATAAACTCAACACCCAATGCCTGTTTCTTGAGTTGTGTTTGTGATTTTCAGCCATGCAGGTGCAAATTGCACCACCAGCTTTTTAGCAATTGTAGCATATTTTCATTTGAACAGATAGAGCCTGTCTTATAGGTCTCACACATTTTGACTTGCATGAATGAATCTGAATTTGTTTTTATTAATTAAATGTTTTTAACCCTTCGGGATGATGTTCACAGTTCAAAAGAGAACTTCATGCAACAACTGCAGCAGGATTACACTTCACATGTGGGAAGTTCAATGTAGCTGCACTGCTTCTGGTCTTCCTTTGCCATTTAGTGTTATGCAACCTAAAATCTACTATTACATGAAATCTGATCAAAGAGGTTGGCCTCAGTTTAAGCTAAGCATTGGTACGTCTGTGCAACTGGTGAAACGAATTAGCATTAATGTTAGCATTAGCAAATAAAAACTTTAGTTTCCAAAGATTTCTCAAAAACTCTGGCTGCCAGGAAAGAAGCACCTAGATTTTCAAATTACAAATAAATCATGCAACACACAAATGCTGTTTAATATAAATAGTACTGGTCTTTAAGAGGCTTTGTTCTAAGAATAATGCTAAATGCATATACAAGTAGTTTAGTGCAATGCAAGAAAAAACAAACATTCAAAGAGAAACAGAGGATTTCTTGCATATTTAGCTTAAAAAAGTAGTAAAAAGCTAATTTATGACCAAGTTCTCTGTGGGATGAGTCATTTTTTTCAATACAAAACCTCCTCAATCAGTGTGCAGGTCACTGCGTGTGTGTTTTATTCCTCAAATCATTAATTGGTTGCTGTAAGCTAAAGCAGCCCTGATGTCAATTCTCATTCAACGAGACGAGACCGAGACGAAGTATGAGCACTAATGAATGACTAGTCAGTCAGTCAGTCACGCTTGTACAGCTCAGAGCTCACCTTGGAGAAGAGTTGGCTTCATTTAGTCCTCGCTCTGCCTAAAGCTGCGTCCCACTTCTCATATGTAATTTACACCTGGTACTGCTGTATGGGATGGACGCATGGAAAACTTTCCAGTCAGTCGAGACATTACAATATGTCGATCTCCAGGTAAGTATGATTGTTTGGAGTCTACAATATAATGTGAGCTCATGTCTATTTTCCCTCTTTGCCACTTTGGTTCTGTTGATTTGTCAAATTCAGAGACACCATGCATTCAACTTGCATAACTTGGTCAAAATTAACCAAAAGTAATGAAGAGTTAAAATAGCAAAAGATTAAATGTAAAAGATAAAGTACATGACAGACATGCATATACTGTGGCAATTAAACTATTAAAAAGAATTTAATGATTTTCCCACCGAACAGGTCTCTGCTGCATTACTTCTTATTTCAGCTACATTTCCAACATAGCATAATGCCAAAGAAAGCTCAGAGTTGCTCCAGTTCAAGACATTTTAACAAGCAGAACTGCTGCAATGCAAATAATTCCCTAAAATCCATCAAAGGATCCAAAATGCTGCAGCCAAATTGGTCTCTTCTGTGTTTTGCCTCTCAAGATTAGCTTTCATGTAAAATCTACAAAAAGATCATTCAATTAAAATTGCTTCCAGGTGCTGCCACTCAGTTTTTTTTAACTGTGCTGTTTTAGCACAGAGTTACACGTTTTAATGGTAAATTTTAAAAACACAGCTAATTAGCCCTGACTCGTTTGTAAAGGGAAGATAATCGAATATAAATGGCTCTTGTCTGCACTGTAGTAAGTAACACATTAAGTGACATTAAGTGATTGATGCACTTTTATGTCAGAAGTACGGGATTATTAGAAGACTGGGGTTCTATGGTGAGGTTATTAGCAATAATCATCTTGCCTACCTAGACAGCTCTTTGAATATCTTGAGTTTGGATGAACAGAAAACAGTTCAGTTTTGTGTTATTTTCTGAATTGTAGACCAATGACAAACACAGAGAAGTAATCAAAAAGGAATAATGTAGTTTTTAAGAAAAAATATTCAGCTTCTATAGAAAACAAATGTATTGTCTGGTTAATGACAAACACAATCTTCAGTTTAAAATAGCCTACCTTCTCCTTGTTCCAGCTAGGAACCACATGACTTCATTTTTATTTTGTCAATTTACCATTCTGTCCATGTTCCAATCCTAAGTGAAGGTCATGAGCTGTTTTTTTCTTGACTGAAAACACTAAATCCTTGATGTAAGAGGTTCAAATAAGCTTCCTCCCTCCATGGGGTGGGCAGATTCAAACCTAGAGATGGCGTGAGGAGGACCGTCCTCTGGGGAGCACCTGGTGGAGCTCCAGTTTCTTTAAATAAAAAGGAGCAGCCGAGTTTAGATGGGGTATCTGGTCAGGATTTTCCTCACAGATTTCCAAGAACGAACTATAAACTAGCTCGAGGGAGAGGTGCATCACAGTTTCACTCCTGGATTTGTTAATTTCATGATGCAACGCAGTGAAGGGAGGATACAACTTTGGTGTAAACGTGGAAGCATGCATGATATATTTTACACAGCCTTACTTATTCTCATTATGAATCTTCCTCAGGTTCAAACCAGTTTGCATCTTCAAACAAATGTTTAAATTAAACAGGAGGAATAAATGCCACATATTGATGGGACTTCCTGATTGCCTACCAGTAGATTTAAAAAACATTTTTGTTATTTTGTTTGGAGAAAAATGAGATGATTTAAGTGCATTGACAGCCCATTTAAAAACAGAAGAATCCAAGAGATTCTTGGCTTTTCCAGTTTTAATTATTTTAATTTCTCATCAAGATGCAAGAATCTAAAATCCCAGCTCTTCCAGCATTTCTTATGTGGTGGGCCAAGCTTTAAACAACCTTTGTTTTCTTCCTTTAAAAAGAAGATGATCACACTGAGGCTGAGCATTTTTTTCTTTTAATCTTTTGTCATTCCCTGTCACTCAACCGGTCCCCCATTTGGATAATTGAAACATCTTGTTCTTCTCCTCGCTGCACATTTTCTGTAGTCTGAACATGAGCATCTATTTGGCAACGACGATCCGTCATCTGAACTGCAGAGCTAATGTGCCACACAGGGTTCAAACAAGAGCACCAGACTCTGCAGTGATGTACGGTGATTTATAGAAAAGGCCAATATCGAGATTTGATCATAAATCTGATCTGGTTTGGCTGCTGTAGTACGCCCACTGAAGAGAGTTTGATCGATTGCACATTTACAACAGGATTAATCAATAGAACGCTGCTTCCTGTGGGAGTTAAGACATTAAGCTGAACAAGTTTAACTCTTTACCACCCATCTTTCTGCCTGCAGCAGAAGCAGAGCTTTGTACAGCTTTGGCATTTCATATAGAAGTAAACTAGACATATTTCACTGAGTTCTTCTGCCATCACAAAGCTTTATATTCAGACTAGTTGGAAGGACAGAAGTGATTTTCTTTCATATCAGTCAATCAAGTCAGCGCTGAAGGGAAGAGCATCACTGTAAAGGCAGCTGGCTTGTAGACAGCAGACAGTTCTTTTAGACAGAGGCAATCCACTTGACCTAAACGGTATGGATCGTCTTTTCTTTATTCAAAGTTATGGTTTTCCACAGTATTCCCAACTTTCCACTGCAGTCAGTTGTATGAAACCACAGTTCTGTTGACCTCTGGGTTATATGATTCAGTTAAAGATTATTTGTGAATCTTGGAGTAAACAGGAGCTGCATCAAGAAGTCGTCTCATAGCAGTTTTAGTCTCAGTTCAACCGTCTAGAACAGTGTTTCTCAACCTTTTTTGGCCCAGCGCCCCCCTAGCACTTATCCAGGTCCCTCAACGCCCCCCAGTTGCGCAAAGAGTGGGTTTGCAGGTTTCACCTCGCGCACGTTACGAGGTAGAGGTAGCGAGTTTTACCCCTCACGTATCGTCGCCTGGGGGGGGGGGGGGGGGGGAGAGAAGTGCATCGCAACTTCACGGGCGCCGATAAATGTGTAGTTGCGCCACTACCCCCACCAAATAACTTGCAGGTTACTTTGCACTGACCATTATTTTATTATTGACAATAAAGTTTACCTTCGACCAAACGCCCCCCTAAGGTATCCCAGCGCCCCCCTTTTTGTAAAAATGTCCGCCAGCGCCCCCTGCCGTCCTCTGAACGCCCCCTGGGGGACGGTACCGCCCACGTTGAGAACGTCTAGTCTAGAAGTTTCATTGGTTTCAGAAAAATCAACATTTAGAGAAAACAGAGGAAAACTGAGAGCTGGCATTTAAAAGATAGCACCTAAAACACAGAAAACAAAGATGGCCTGGATAGTGGCAAAATGCAAAAATATGTGTTTTGATAAATATAACAAATATTCTCTGCTAATACAAGGACACACAAGCTACATTCAAACATTAAAAAAATGTGAAACATCAATTAATTACACACTGATATTTTGAGCATTTTTTTCATTAAATTTAACTGATTTTTAGCTTATAACTAGGTGAAAAAATACATTTAAGATTGACATTTTACATAAAATTCATGATGTGCATGTTATATATATATATATATATATATATATACATACACACACACACACACACACATTTTAATCTGTCAAAGAAGCCCCATCCAAAGTCATTTTCTAATTTACTGAATATGGCAGATTCAGCTGAGGATTGGGAGACGCGTAAAAGCATAAACACAGTCAAAATGTCCCAAGAGGGCTACAGCTTTCAGTAAGTGGTGGCCCATCAGTGTGGTAATGTGTTATTGAGGCCAACACTTTACTGTCATTCACCATAAAACCTGTATTGCCATCAATACAATCCAGGACAGAGTTTATAGTTTTCCTCAAAGCTGCTGCAAGTGCTTCACCAGGACTGTGCTGCTGCCAGACCTTTACTGTGTTTTACAAACAGCCGGTTTAGGTACAGACAGCTTAGAGATGCATAATTATATCACTAAAAACATGTATTTGAGGAAATGTGTCATTCTGGCTCTGCTGTATTTTTAGTTCTTTAGCAGATCCCAATGGAAACGGCACAAATCACTATGTCAGCATCTACTACCCTATCATCACCATCACAATATAATTGAGTTTGAATGCTTCAAAACCTCAACCAGCCAATCACTAATCAGCAGCAGCAACGTTGCAAATGAGACTCAAACACAGCTTACAGAGCAAGATTTATTAAATAACTGGTGATATTCAAAGACCAGCACTGTGTGAGGATTAAGAGGCAAATGGCATTTATGGAGCCAGTGGAAAATAGTGGTCAAAAGTCAGCAAACATTAGTGATAAGGCCTGATTAACATGCAAAGTTTACTCTTTATTCATGCTAAAGCTCAGAGTTCTACTATTCATCAAACTGAAAGCAGAAAAGATGTGACATGTTGCTTAAAGCATTTTGATTCTTTAGTGAGCCACATGTGCCAGCATGGGATGGTGCCAGTTTTACGCTTTGGAAACAAAGAATTGGAGCAAACCAAGCAAGAAAACCGTTTGCTGGAGGGAGCTATCCATGGTGCTGACACACACACCTACACACACACACACACACACACACACAGGCACTCAGAACTGACAGAGAAAAGCACGTTTATTATTTCTCTGACATGATCTTATGGTGATACTCAAAAACATTTTATTACTTTTTGAAAAAAAAAAAAAAAACTCTTTACAGATATGACTTGCCTCAAACTAAATATCCAGAAATTAACTTGTTCAGGAAATTTGTTATTTTTGCCATAAATTTTCAGACAAAGCTGCCTCGGTAAGGACAATTATGCATCGCCTCAAGAGACAGCCTGCCAATTAGTGTGTTTTTGTGACTGCAGTGACATGTTTATATTCCCATTTTGCTGGGGGTAAAATTACCTTCCCATGTATTTATTCCAACATGAATGCAGACAATCTGAAACACCAAATTTGCACGGTGTAGAAATTAACCTCTTGCCTAACTGCTTATTTTACTGCAGAAAAACACATTGCACACACCAGTGCAGTCTCGAATAAGCACTAAAGAAATCTAGAAGGCCAAATTTCAGCCACTGAAATTGTTTCACCATCCATGCAATTACATTACGTGCTTTTTTTGTCATTTTTATTATTATTATTATTACAAAATACAAAAACGTTGCAGTTTTTAAACATAACATTAACGGCTTAACATTTCTTCCTTTCCCTGAGCTACACCTGAGGCTTCCTCTGCCTACCTGTCATCTCTTAAGATGAAGCAGAATTAGTACAATGAATGAATCTCATTCTTACACAGGAAACCATGAACAGCCATTAGCTAAAGTCCTTAACCTGCTGTCAGTGGTTGAAAAAAGGGGGAAATAAGAATTATGTAAATCTATTCTTTACTGTCATACTTAAAATATTGGGTCAATTTATATTTTGACTACTCACTGTCATGTCCAGTGGTTTTCCATCATCTCTGCATGGAAAATTTAAATTACAAAAGAATCCTCAATGAGGCTCTTTATAGCTGCTTCTGGAGTAAAAACTGGCGAATACAAAAAAAGAAATCACTGAAAGCAACTATAAAATACGTATAAAAGATTTGAGGCTAGCCTTCACTAAAGCTTAAATATAAAAAAAATAAAAATAGTTGTCACTTGAGCAAATGAGCTACATGTGGGTATATGTAATATAATGTGATCTTACTAGTCCCAATTCTACCCAAAGTATTGGATCACAGCTTTATTAAACAGTCAAAGTTTCCTGACTAAATACTGGTTTTTGGTACATCATCTGCTTTTCTGAGCCACACAGAATAATTAAGTGATCAAATTTAAAAAACAAACAGCCAATTTTCAGAAGCACCACATGTAAAAAGCTATAGGCTGCATACTCTGAGGTTAAAGTTATTTTAAAGACAAATATTTAAAAGTAAAATATTAAAATGCTGAAAACCAGTGTCCAGAAAGTTATTAGGATTGTCTTTTAAGTTTTAAGCAGCAGGAATAAACTGAGTGCTGCTGTGTAGAAGAAACTAAACCTCCATGTTGTTGAATGCCTTCATTATTCCTGCTTAGCTCATGGGGAAGCTGGACACAGCAGAGGCTCATCAGTGAGCTGACTGGACCACTTCACAATCTGCCTCAAGGGGTTTCTTCCAGTGAAACATAATCACACCAAGTCACCAACAAAAATCAAAAATTAAACGGCCACACGATAAATTATGCTCAGTCAATGTCTGTGATGACACCATCGCTGATGAGTCTTTTTATGCATCTATTTGTTAAATAGAAACAGAACACTGTTAGCTGGAGCAAAACAGTGTGAATTGTTGGAAATAGACTAAATAGTTGGATGTACTAGACTCCTGTTAAAATAAAGTATCTGTTAATGTTGAGATGGATGTTGTGGGTATTTGTTTGTGTATTTGTTCATGAGTTAAACAGGACACTTAATACTAACAGACCATGCATTACTAAAAAATGTGCTGTGCATCGTTTTACATGAACAGACTGCGACTCAGGTTTCTTCATAGTTCCAATATTTATCTACTGACAAACTGCAAGAGTAAACCACCATTTTAGTACAACCATATTAGGTATATTATGACTATTATCCTAAAATGTAAATATATTTAAATCCTAGTATTTGCATCATCTTTAATTGCAAAAGCATCACAGATAATGCACCCATCACCAACTCTGTTGGTGCATCTGTTTAACAATCCATCTCTTCTGCTTTGCACAGCCATTAATTCTTACAACTACCACATTCTTTGTAAAGCAGCTCCTCCCCTTTGAGACACTGCAGCTGCTTTCATTTAGATAATTGACAGAAATCATTCTGTGGCAGCTTCCCGTTTGTGTGCCAGATGAACAGCGGTTCACCTCGGCAGCCCGGTGGCTCTGGATTAACCGTTATTGGGAGAATGTCAGAGCAACTCTGAGGTTTCAATGAGATTGGTGTCAGACGGGTCGCGGCGGCTGAAGCGGCTGTGATTATAGTGAAGGCTGATAAGTGATAATGAGATTAGGGTCTGCAGCAGGAGGGCAGATCCACTGATTTGGTCATTTACAGCATCCAATGACGAGGTCGGTTTAGATGCTGCGGCTTCAGTTCTCTCATTTGGAAAAAAATGAATTTAAGCCATAAATAAAAAGAAGTTGGCCTACTAGTTGGTAGAATTTTATGTTCTCTGGCTAACTTTCTTTAGGTCTTATTGGATATACATATCCAGTCAGAATGCAGTTAGTATCCATCATTTGATGGTTGTTCTTTACATTATAAAGGTATTTTTAGTATTCAACTATTTGAATGGATTTATGCCACATGTGTGGATTCCTTTGTTTAATTTGAACAGAAAAAGTGTTACTGGAACTATTTTAGTCACCCACATTTAAAATGGTTAAATATTTCCCTGAGAAAGGATTCAATGCCTGTTTTCATTTGCTTGTTGGGATGAACTGACAGTAATGTGAAAAACAATATGCCGACTTATCAAACCACAAGTTAGAGTAGATGTTCTCAGACAACAACACATTTTAACAAAGTAAGATGCTGTTGGTGCTGTATTCATTCTGGGTCAGGGTCATGCAGTGAATATGAATGTGAAGACATTCATATTGGTTGGGTGTCAGTAATGTTAATTTTTCAACAGAAAATATTCTGTTGAAACACATTTTCTGTTTTGAAATTGCCAAACAAGAGAAATGGAGCTGCACTTTTACCCTGCTGCAAAAACAGATTAGACAGAACAGAGTTTTGCATCTTTATCAAGGTTTTATTTTAACCCTACGAGAAAGAAAATATGCTTTGCTGCTGCAATCGTGCAACTTTCAGTAGAAATTAGTTTGACTGAATTTCAATTGACCGTTTTGCTGTTAGTCTTTTATATTATCTAGTAGTTTTCTGTAAACTCTGAAGCCAATTAGATGAAGTATGTTTTAATGTACAATAATGATTGACCTTGAACTCCGTATTATAAATTTCTTGGAGCTTTTGAGTCTTAAAGATGTTTTGCTACATGTGCATCATTCCAGAACTGACTGTTAAAATGCTGCATCAGGCACCAATTAATTGTGGAGAGTGACTTTTGACTAACCGGTATGTGCCAATGGGATCTATTAGTCAGGACATTTATTCATCTGGTTCTGGAGCTCAATCTGTAAACACAAAAAACCCATAGACTACAACTTCAGAAAGATAAATGTGGACATTTATAGCTACTGGTACGACTATCACTATTCTAGTGTATTTTCCACCTCAGGAGTTCAGAGTTTTTATTTATACAATGAATCAAATTGATTTGTGGGATGTTTATTATTTAAAATGATGTTGATCAGTTCACCTATTCCTCATATGTTATGGCCAACATTTGCAAGTATAAAAGAAAATATTTTGAATGCATCTTTGTACACAGTTTAACCTGGTCAGTTTAACCTGCTTTACAAGCAGATTATTTAAAGTTATTTTTTATTATAATATTGATTATCAACTGTCAAAAAATAGGGATGTAGTGATACAATAATCTCATGATACAATACACGATATTCTGCTCACGACACAATATATATTGTGATATTCAGCAAACGATACAATTCAATACACTTTTGCGATTTTCTGAAAGATTTTAAAGGGACAGAGTGATTTTGGTGACATTTTGTGACTGTTACAAAGTTGGATTGAATAAATTTAACTGAAAACTGATTAAAAGCACCAACTACACAATACCTGGCTCTGGTTGGACACAGACTTAAAGTCGACAGCTAGACAAAATGAATCAACATGAGAAAACATGTTTCTTTTAATTGAAACAGTCCAAACTGTAGCTGACATGCATTAGTAAAGTAAATAAAGTGAACCAAGTTCCTGCTCTGAATAGTTTGATACCTTTTTAACCTGAACATCTGAAGGAATCACTCTAAGCCTGATGACCCGGTGAAGCAAGCAGTGAGTGAACAAGGTGACAGCTAGATGTTATATCATTTTTTTTCTAGGAAATAAAATCGATATACATCGCAAAATTGACATCATTACACAGCCCTACAAAAAATTTGCTTATGTGACTGGAATGATCATCATCTACCAGTAGGAGGTAACTGTCATTCTGGTTTGAAAACATGTCAACAAATTGCTACTAGTTTATAATGCACATTCAGCAGAATGCATCTGGCTACAAACCATCAGCAAAATGAAGTAAAAAAAAAAAAAAAAAACTGTGAAATTAACCAAATGGGTGCAAAATGAAAGCAGGTGCGTAAATGAAATGGCAAGAGATGAATATGAATTAGCAAACAAAACCTGGTCTATCTTCAGTCTAAGTGAGCATGCATCAAATCAGACTTTTATATACATTGTAAAACATGTTTACTACTTTAAATGTACTTAAAACACGTTTCACTGCTGAACTGCATCACTTCTCCGTTTGTCTCCCTCAGTCTGGCTGTGTGTGGGACTTTAAGTGTGTGCTGGGTTGATGCTTCGCATGCATGTTTGTGTGTCTGCTGGCCTTGAGTGGGCGCCCCAAGTGCCAGACTGAGAAAGTGGAATCAGTTTTCATCCTGACAGGCAATACACCAGTTTCTGCCGCTGTGCGCCTGTGTGCGTGGTTGTGTTTTTGTGTGTCAGGCTGAAGGACAAATTCTAACAAAAAGACTTCACGGGTGCCAGAGCAACTGAAAGACCACCTAAATGAAACTGAAACTATAATCGGACTGAGGAACTAACAGAAAGAGGGAGAGGAGAATAGTTATAGTCTTTTGTTTGTTTCCACTCCCTCCGCCGGCTCTCACTGTTTCCTTTGAAGGTTTACGGTATTAATGAGTAAACTATGGATTGGGCACAAAACTAATCCAGGCTGTAATCAATCTGCAGGCCTCAGTTTGGGGAGGCGCAGCAACACATTTAGCTCTGTGAAATCTTGATTTCATGCAGCTTGAAATCGGCTCTTATGCTTCCTGTGGTTCACTGCTGGCTGAGAAGACCCCTGCCAACCGACGCCTGGCCTCGGTACAGATTTGCTTTCTGTGTCTCTCCACACTAAATATGTTTAAGAAAATTATAAAATAGAAAAAAGGAAGGTACTTTGATCTGCAGTCTGATGCAAGCCCATAAACCTAAATGTTAACCTAATTCAAAATGATTCCTGTGTGTCACAAAGTTATTTCTTTCCTCAACCATTGCATCCATTATGCATTCATCTAATCTATAAGCATATAAAAAAAAAAGTTTTGGCACCACACAGGTCTTGGACAATCTGTGAGCAACCAAACGTAAGCACAAATCCACCAAAACTGAAAACACAGCTTTATGTATCAAGTAATTAATTGAAGAGTGTTGCAGATGGGATATCAGTATCTTATGTTTTGCAATCTGTGCTGGCAGATTTGCGAACTGAGTGCACACATTTTCAAACAATATCTTTGTTCAGAGAACATGACGGTGTGCCAATGTCTACAGGAATTTACAGGCCGCCCACAGTTGAGGAAATCAACTTTATTTCAAAGTGTTACGTTGAACAATGCCAAACTGTGCAATAAAAAATAAATAAATGCACAATATCATGGCTGAGAGGCGAGAGGGGAAGTGGCTTGGTTTTAATCCAGTCACTGAAGGTGGGAATCAAGAAACCTGACAGCATCTTTTCTGCATCATTCCTCACCCCTGAGCTGAGAGCTGCGTGGTCTAAATGCATCATTTGTTATTCAGCGACGTAGGCTGACGATTTTAAATGCGTTACGTCTAAAATCGCCTCTAGTTTGGGTTCAGACCCAAGGAAATGAAGAAATTGAGAAACAAAATAAGATAAGATGTGCATCATTTATGAAGCCCCCATGTTTTATATATTTTATAAATTGTTTTTTTTACATATAAAAGCAACCTGACCACTTTGGGCTGAAAATTCAGACTTTGTGTGAGGTTGAAAATAACATTTTTCTTAAGAACTCATGAGAATATATTGGCATTGAGAGGAATTTATGGCCCGAAACTGCAATGGATCTAGAATTTGAAATATTTAACAACTCTCAAATAGGGATACAAATATTTGTAAATGTATATCTTTACTTTAACAACCAGACTGAATGAATTCATAAATATACTACAGCTATTTTTCATCATATAGCAAATAGTCCACTGCATACTGCATGGATATTAGATGTTATTGGCCATTACACCCCAAGCAGTGTGCATTCATCCATCAACTGGAAACGTATATATATTTTATTGTGATTTGATGCTTTTATTTCGCCAATGCCACATTCACACAAAATCCATAATTGCTGCATATATATCCAGCAGCTATAAGTGGCATTTACTCTTCTGAATTAAATCTAAACCATCTACAATAGTCAGCAGTGCTTCTGCACACGTTTGATTTTCCCATATTTTTACACATCAGGATCATTGATAAAACAATTTTAGCTGTCTGGACTAATTAGTTATATTAGTAATAGATTCTTAAAAAATTATCTGCAGGAGAAACTTTTTTTAAAACAAGTCAGGCTGTGCTTTGAGTGATGTGAAATAAAGAGCTTCTTCTCATCTTTCCACCACTGTAAGGTGTCACATTATTTACATAACTAGTGAGAGGAAACAAATTAAGATTCCTCAAAACAGATCAGAAATGAAACTTCAGATATATATTTTTTGTGGTTAAAATGTAACAGCATTTTCCTTCCAGAACCATCTCCTTTGTAGATGGTTGTAGTTGATATTTGTTAACCGACAACAAAATGGTAAGATTGTGTTTGAGTTGTTTGTCACTTGAGACACGTAAATATCAGCTATCGGGCAAAGAAAAAAAAAAAGAAATTTCAATAATCTGTCCCATTTAAAATGAGCCATTTCAGGCTCTCAGGGGTCTGGCTGAACAAGAAGCAGCGATTGAGTGCTGCATCGGACCGCCTGCCCTCAACAACCTCTTCTTGCTCCATTTCCGTTCATTTTTAGTGTTCTTATGAACCATTTCATTGGCTCACCATTGTGCCACCACATAAGCGATGACTGCACTGATTGCGACATTGGGACGTCTTTTTTTTTTCTTCTATTTTTGCACAAAGTGCTGTCGAGCTGAAACATTTTAAAAAGCATGTGAGCGAGTCAATCTAGCTGTTCTTGTGTTAGAGGTTGCAGAATGTCGTTTTTCTCTGGATTTTGTAACTGGATGAATGGAGTGAAGTCAGGAAAGGAGAATAACAGAAACAGAGGGTCAGCTGGAAAATGTCATCGAATGAGAAGAACAAATGAATTTGCATGAAAATAAAGACGCAACAAATCCAAACTGTGAGGATGAATGAACAGAGATTAATAAGAGGAGAAAACGTGGAGAATGAAGGGAGTATATTGCAGTTTGGATGAAAGATTCCATAAAAGGATGCAAGAACCGCACCAACCAAAAAAGGAATAAAATGATGAATAATGAATGTCAAAAAAGGAGCCAACAGCTGAAAAGCAAATTAAGCACAGACAAAATGAGGAAGCTTAGAAAAAGTGACTGAAAGACATTACCATTTGAAAAAACAAAGGAAAATGGGAAGAATCGAGTGCAAAAGAGAAAGAAAATACTAAATTCTAGCATTTCCTCTATTTTTATTTGAATTCTCTTCCTGCTTTCCACATATCTTTTATCCCCAGTTGCAACACTGTTGTGACATTTACTGTTCCAAAGCAGGAAAAAAAAACAGGTGGACATAAAAAAAGAACTTTTTTAAACTGAGAGGCATCAGAGGCAAACTGAACCAGACTGAAAAATTTATTCCACAAAAAGAATAAAAAAGGCAGAAGAAAGAAATCTCTGGCCAGCCAGTGGTGGTTAGTGTTTTGCTTTATGGAGGTCACACGTCTGTTCAGATACCGCAGGGAAAAGTGATCATCCAATTTTTATGGTGTTATGGTTCATCTGGGAGCCGCACGTTTTTATGTTGTTATTGTTGCAATTTAACACAGTTGGATCAAACATGTTGCCTTGGAAATCTTGCAGCATTTAAAAATTGTGCAGAAGAAAAGAAACTACAAAGTCTTGGGTGAAGACTTTAATCTGGTTCATTTACACCTTCACAGCTGAGCAAAGTTTCCACTAGAGACCAAACGGTTACATTTGATGGACCAAACCCAAAAATGACCCAAATCACTTGATATTAAAAATGACTCGATGCATAATAATGCAGTGATTCCTTTTGTTCACATAGCCACACACAGATCAGGAGCCACCATGTTTCAAAGGCAGAAGTGACTGTGGACTCTAAGCTCACCTCTGATGAGAACAGAAGAGGAAATTAGAAGCAAATCACTTCATTACTGAATTTTGTGCATGGTAAAGAGCCGTACTAACAGATTCGCCCACTTGAGGCTTCGAACACTGCAGCTTGACAGAACAGCTTGTGCAAAATCAGAAATCTACTTCCCAGTTGTTTAAATGAACAAGATTAAAGAGTTTCAACCAGCTGATGAACACGACACCTACACGACTCATCTGTCAGGAAGAAGCTGATTGGATAAAACAAAAAAAGATGGATTAACAAACCTTTCTATGAGGCGAGAACCAAAAGGAACAGAGATGCTGCAACAAAAGCTGCCTAAAGGGATTCTGGGAAACTGAACAACAATCTGCACTTTGCAAAATAACATTCAGTGAGAAAATAAAGCAGAGAAAACTGATGAATCTGCAAAAGAAGGACTTGTAAAATATTGCTTAACGTTAGCAATCATGCACAGACTGAGCAGATGTTCTGTTGGATTCATTTTTATCTCTTTGATTATGAGACACTGCTGGAAAGTGAATCCGTCCATGTTCATTTCACAATGCAATGCCTTTGCTGAAGCTGAATGCCAATCAGGTCATAGTAGCCATTCTAAAGAAAAACAGGTAACGACAAACAGGAAAAAAAGTCCCTGCACATTATTAATATAGCAACAAGCCACAACAAAACTACACTGAGAATTTATTGATTTTCCTGTTTTTGGAGTGGTGGATTACGGCCTCTGCTTCTGTTCTCTTTTTCTGAAAGTACACTCAAACAGACAAGGACACAACTGCACTTATTTTGCAATCTCTTTACATCTGCCTCTGCACCTGCGGACCGCAGCCTCGCCACTGCAATCCAACAACTTGAAGAGCAACTTTGCATTTGAAAAGAACAAAAAAAAAAAAAACAGACCCCTACAGCTGAAACCAGTGAGGTTTCTTTACGGCTTTTAGCACAAAACACACAAAAAAGTCAGTTCACAAGGAAACCTGCATGGTGTATTGACACAATAGATGCCATGAGTTCCTGACGCAGCTGTTTAGGATTTGGCACAATAACTCCTCCTCCTTCTGTTTCGGCCACTTTCTAGAGGAGAAGCATGGAGGCCAAGAAATATCCAAATATAAGTTAAATCAGGCTCGTCATTTACTGACTGCTTCATTTACATCACCTGTTAATTGAGACAACAGTGGGTGCGAATCAAGGCCAAACTCAAATATACCAACTTCAATAAAAATTATTAATTAAGCCAATAGAAATGATAAAAATCAAAAGATTTAATGTCAAGAGCAAGAAATGCATCTTTCTACTGTAAATGTCTGCATTTTTTCCTATTTTCCATCTTTTTTTGACCATAACTGTTACAGTTTGATTTAAATTGTTACATGAGTCAAATTTGCTGAAAAGTACAAAAATCTATACAGCAGTTTTTTTTCTTATTAATCCATACAAAGATTCAACTTTAAATACATGTGGATGCAAAGGTTAAGTGTACTTACAGTATTAAAATATGCTGCGTCTCATCTGTGGCTCTTCCAGCTGGAGAGGCGACAGCAGCGTGAAGAACAAGTCAAGAGGCGGGGGTGGACCCCCTCAGATGTCCTGCAAAAACAGACATTTACTTATGAGTTTTCTTTTTTTTTATTCATATGTTTATTGATATTTTTGCATATGGAACAAAGGTGTTTACATATTCCACGGTGCAGGAATGCTGTCAAACAAACTGTTTACACCATTGACTTAACCAACAGATTAGAAACAAATTATGCTCATACTGTAAAGTCAGATAATTTCCCAAATGTCTTCATTTCCTTTTGATGGAATCTGTTCGAGTTTGGAAGAGGAAACACTAAAGTTGACATTCTGTTGAATATCCAGAGAAAAGTTCAGTGAGGATGTGTGCAACTTTTCATTTCCTTCCAACAAATGATTTCATTCATACTGATGTACTTTTATCTTATAATGTAGGAACCATTCACTACAAAACCCATTTGAATCAGCAAACGGGTTCATTGATAAAATGTTTTAAAATTCAATCATGCAATGTAAAATAGTCAATACAAACCCCTCCATTAGTTTGTATTTCCAAAGTCTAAAATGAAACGTGATAAATTCAGTTAGAAATGAACACCTCCATCTATACAAAGCAAGGATAAAGAAAACATGTTACCTTTCAGTTCAAGGGGTTTGAGTGTCAGGACATTATAAAAAAAAGATTTGATCTCCATCAGATTCAATCTCACCCAGTTGAACAATCTTTGTATCATTACTTAACAATAAAGTGAAAGAATGAAACTTCTATGTGAAAAACAAAATCTGCTGCAGCATTCTGCACCTTTCCATCGTGAAGTAGCCCTTTTCTTTATGACACCATCAGTCCTTCATGCTGTTGTGGGAGAGTTCTGCTTCAATCTTCTCTACAAGATTGCTTGCATGAGCCATTGTTGGACAGACTGCCTCACATTTTTGACTCTGGGATACTTTTGTATACAATAGAGATCATCATCCGTCCCTGAAAGGTGCCCAGCTTGTGTGACTGCAAGGCAAACCCACATTTAAACACTTGCACTCTTGTGCTGGTATGTGGTGATGCTACATTTGATTTGATTTTAATAAATAAATAAAAATATCCTTTAATTTAATCTGTGCAAGAGATATTGTTTCAGAGACAGTGTTTTAGTTCATTTAGATGCTTCTCAAACCATACGAGTTAAATATTTCTATAACTGCACTGACATGAACTTTAACATTCAGCTGAAGTTCGTATGAATCGAGAGAACTCTAGAATTTTTCTTTGTGATTTTAATAAATTTGTTGGGATGTTGATATTAAAGAAGATTGACAACCATCTTAATATATCCACTTATTTAAAAAAAAATCAATTTTCACTACAAACAATTGAAAATCATCTTCAAACTACCTGTTGATCAACACTGGCCGACTTCAGATCATTTTTGTATCACATAGCCAAATCCATTCAGCGCTTGAAATACAAACAAGTTGTCAAACACCATCTTCCACATGTTTTCTAAATCAGATTCTGCTGAGGAACATATTTCTCACATCAGACGGCTTCTGGAAGATCATGCCGTGTGCCTGCTCTCCACTGCGAACCACAGAGTCCTGCTGGCTCTGCAGCTGTCTTTGCTTTGCATCATATCATTATGTCACACTCGCTCAGAAACCCCAAGCAAGTTTCAGACTACCTCCCAATGAGACCAGGAGTGCAATAATATTATAATGTTCCTGACTTCAAGTCAGGAGCGTAGCTTTGCATCTACCACAACAAGCTCTGTTGAATATTTTTCTCCAAAGTTAAAAAAAAAAATCCCACATAACCATTATTGATGGAACGATTTTATTCTGCATATGGCAACACATCAAATGACAAAAGTAAGCACCAATCAGATTAAAAGAGGCCTCAAATTACATATAGAAAGGATTTGTCCCACGTTGCCACCAGGCAGGATTCTTCACGTTCTGGAACTAATCAGATTTCTCCGCTTGGAGGATTGTAGTTCGAGTCTCTGGAGGATTGAAATCTCATCTGGTGGCAGAACTCCAGATCGAAGGAAATCTAATCAGAAGGCGTTTGGCATGAGGCGAATCCCAAAGCTGGCTTTCATTCATGAAGAAGCAAGAAGAAGAGCCAAAGGGAGATCGGCACACGTAAATTAGATCAACATGCAGGGAGGAAGAGAAGGAATTAATATCCAAGATGTTCCCATCTTGCAGTGAGTCGGCGAAAGGTATGCAAGGGTTTTGATTTCAAAGACGACGATATTAGCCACTCAGTTCAAATCCGAGTTCGGTGCAAGTGCAATTCTCCCAACCTCAACTTTAAAATCTAGACTAAAAAGTTAATAATCGTTTTAGCCAAACAGGACGTGTAAAAATGGGAGGTTATGATTTAAGGTTGACCCAACAAGTTCAAACAGGGCATCAGTCGAGATTCTAGAGCAGCGCAAAATTCAAAGGGGAACAGAAAATTATTTAGAATAACTTTTAAAAAAGTAACAAAACAAAAATCAGAGAACGTCCAGCTATCATTACCTGCTATTTGAGAACATTGATATTTGTCATGCAGCTCTCAGCTGAAACCATTTAATGAAAACATAATGGATACAGGAGTAAAATAAGCTGAAGTGTAAATGGCTACCTGTAGCATCCAAACTATTTTCCACACTATATGGCCCATTTTAAAACTTTCTTCATATATACGGCGCATAGAATAGATGCTACAGTAGAGGTTGGAATTACGTTATGCATCCACTAGATGGAGCTGCACTAAAAGGAATGTCAACAAAACAGTCCAACTCCAGTGGAAAATGAAGTTGGCTGCTGCTTACCGTAATTGCTAGGGCTGTTGTGGCTCAATATTGGTCCATATATAAGGTGCACTGGATTATAAGGCGCACTGTCGGCTTTTGAGGAAATTGAAGGTTTTTAGATGTGCCATATAGTGCGGAAAATATGGTAAATTGTACAAAATGCAGCGAGAGTGGAAGGAATTTCCATGGCTGAGTCTTGATTTTTCCAACAGCTGCAAGTTATATTTACATACAGCTATTTAAAAATGTCTCAATGTTTTCAAGAGATTTTATTGTTGTATGATCTATTCAGCCATCGACTATACCTCCTTATTCTTTGAAAAATATCCAACCCAATTTAAATCCAATTCTATAATTTCATTACATTTGAGATTTTTTTTACTGCCTATAGTAGCTTTGTTTTTTCTTGATTAGAGCATGCCTAAAGCATATCAAACTAATTTTGTGAACCTTTCCACCTCTACCTTCGTTTTATAGTACCTTGTTTTAGATTTAAAACACAGCTGTGTCAGTAAAACACAAAACGGGTTCAACACTGCTTTGATTATTCCAAAAGTCAATGATTGTTGTCCAAGTTTGTAGAAAACACAAACAGCGGTTGTTTGTAAAACATACATCTAAAAATCAATTGATTCAAGGTAATAAAACCCACTGTCCCTCTGATTTGGATTACAAGGGGAAACAATACTGATCACACAGTGGGTACAGTTTAACATTTTGTTCTTGGAAACAAAAAAGGTGGCCAGTTCCAAGCAGACACTAGTGGTTCCAAATCTACGAGCCTGCCAAAACACTTTGTGATGGCAGATATATGCTGGCAGGAAGTCAAAAGTTAAAGTTCTAATAAATCCACCTGCTGTTCCTTCAGCTGTTCAAGAGCCGAGTTTTTTAACCAACATGCACAGTTTGTTCCATTAGAAAACAAGCCGTCTATCAGAAACATGCCCAAAATATTCCTGCACAGCGGTTCTCTTTACCAAGTGAGAAAGAGTGAAAACAAACCCGACAAGGTGGGACTACTGCATAAAACTCCTTTGTCACAGTTGGGAAGGAACTGAGGGAGGCAAAGTAAGGATGTTGTTTTGATAACGCTCATTTTTAGAACAACAAATTGCCAGCTTGCAGTTGGTCTCTTAAGTTTAGCCATATTGTGTTGCATAACTCCCCATTTAGACCCTCGTTTGGTCAGACCACTTTTTCAAAAAAACACTCGGGTATAGCATGAAAGATCTATGCCTGAACTTAGAAAGTTTGTTCACATCACTAAAGAAAAACCAAATATGTGAGCAAGGAAACATTAATGAAGAATCTGATGGGTAATGATGGGAAAATTCAATGTTTCAATTGTTGACTGTGTTCCATGATTTTGCATTTTTGTGTTATGATGCGAAGCACTTTGAAACGCCTTGTTGCTGAAAGGTGCTATATAAATAAAATTGATTGACCAATCATAATACTCAGATTCAGTGGGTGAGGAAGTATGTGTGAGTGTAGGCATTAGTGAGTTAAATGTGTGAGGATGGGGAAGAATATTTATATAAATTTGGAGGCTGCAAGGCTGAAAGTGTAAGAAGGAAAATGTATGCAATATTTGGATCTTGACTTACGAACTGTATTCACTTTAATGCTTAGAAATGCCCAGCCAGGCGCTGGTGATGTGAATTAGCTTTAGCTATGTAGTCTGGGTGAAACAGATCAGTTACAGATGTTTGTGTGCCATATTCATGTCAACTAAACAAAGATATTAAATAAAATGAGCTCTGCCTATTTGAGATTGAGTCGTAGAGGCTTAGAGACAAAATAAGCATATGTTCTAACTGAAATTGAAGTTTAGTGCAAAAGGTTTGGTTAGTTGAAAACTGGGTTTTCCTTTTCCTCACAATTACTAATCCAAAGGGGATGCGAGTTTGGAACAGATTCACGGCCCCGTCAGCAAATCCCAGGCCCGCCTGGCGGTTTGCTTCCAGTGTCCAAATCTCCTTCCCATTGGTGGAGCTCCTCACCTGATATGTAAAGTTGTGCTTGACGGGAAGCTCAGTTCAGCTTCTTACAGCTGAGATCTCCTTGTCGGAGCCACGATCTAAATCTAATGACCACAAGTGGGATCGAAATATAGACAGAACGGTAAATTAAGGCGTTTGCTTTCTGGTTCAGCTCTTCACAGCGAAGAACTGAATGCATTATTGCAGAAAAAGGTCTATGCTGTCTACTCATCTCCCACTTTAAAGAACTGTGCAATTTTAAAGCGGAAATGTGTTTCTCTAGCAAACTATAGTACGTCCTACAATTAAGCGTTGATGAGCAGCTCCTCATGACCCCAAATAGCATGTAGGTGATGTACAATTAGATCTTTGAAAGTGAAATTATTTTAATTTAATTCCATTCATCTCATGTTGGAGCAATTATACCATTAGCTTCCTGGCTGTCATAAAAAAACAGTTTTTAAGGGCATGACTCGAGCTATCAAACATTTACTGCAACACAGCTAAATTTAGGAATTTTGGCAAAAATCAAATCCTGAATAAACGAGGCTTTCTGGTTTTCATTGTTTTACATTCGTGGGTAGGAAACTTGGTGAAGAGGAACTAATCGGTTAGTCAGAAGGGTTACACTTTATTAAGTGGATAGCAGCCATGCAGGCTCGTCAGAAGATCCTCTGATTGGCCACGGTCTCTGGTTTCCATAGATACGATTACGATGCTTCATGTCTCCACGTCTTTGAGGTTGAGGCCGTTATGTTTGTTCTTCTGTTTGAGCCTCAGTCAGTAAACATATTAAACCTCTCAACAACAAATCTGATCTTTATCGCCCGGCTCAGGCACGCACAGAAAAACACACAACGAGGCAAATGGGCCGAGTCAGATTTTCATCTGTTTGTCCTGCAATAATCCCATATGTGATCTTTCCATGGGTTAATCCCTTGTGCCTCTGTGCCTCCATCCGTCTGCTGTTGTAGATTTACTTTCATCACTACAGACATTTACTCAACTTCTTTATCTATCCTCCTCCTCCTCTGCAGTTTAACCCCCAAACCTCCATCATTTTCTCTTCAATTTCACAGTGGTTTTTCATTTTTCCCCCCTTCTTTTTGTCCGTCTCTCACTCTTTCTTTTAGTTTTATGACTTTATGTAATCACTGTAAATCCCAACAGGCTAAAAGCTTTATTGGCAGGAGATCTGTGTTCGTGCCACCATAGCATTCAGAACAACACAGCAAACAGCAAATAAGATTTACCAAAGAGAGCGTCTCTGCAGTTCCAATAAAAATATGTCCTTAATGGCGTTCAGACTTAGCAGGAGTGCAGCTGTGGTTTATTGGTCCTCTAATGGCCCTTAAAGCTGCCTACAGACTTCATTCATCATGCTGCTTGAACAACATTCAGATCTTTATGAAAGAGGATGTTCGAAACGATAACGTAACGTCAGTGTTTGCAGCTCTATTTGAGCGTCGTTAGAGTTATATAAAATGACAAATAATCATTCAGGATTACACAAACAGGACAACATTAAAATAAATAAATAAATCCTACAGTGATCAATTTTAAGCAACAGATCTTTTGTATCCGTTTTATGTTTTTTTCCTCAATTGATTGGCTTTTCTTGTCATCTCCAACAATCTGAAAGGGTGAAATATCTGCCCTGATTGGTCAGCAGGACAAGAATAGACAAATATGAATAGGGTCTGTATTTGGGATGTGAAAATTATGTCATCAAGCATGCATTATCTCAATCTTTGGAAAACAAAGAAAAACACCTGAAAAAAATCTGTTCACCAAAAGCCTTTTGGAGTAATTTTAACTTTTTTCACACACATATTGTGGAGGACAAGTAATAGAGTAGCCTCTTCAAATAAACTAAAATATTTATAGATTGTGTATGAATTCAGTACAACAGGAACAAATAAATATATCTGAGCTGATCTAATGGAACATTGATTTTAGAGACCATAAGTGAGCGTGTTGCCTCTTTGAGGTTTGAGTTGCAGAAGGGAAGGTTCTGGTTGTTTAGTGTTCAGGAACCAAGCAGCAGCTCCGGTTACCCGGCCTTCTGGGAGCCTCCGAATGGTTTCCTGGAAGGAAAGCCGTCTGAGTGTTCGGCTCTGCTCCTCTACGACTCTTTCCGCATGTGGGCAGTGACCAAGTCACCAGGAAGGGTCCGATCACGACGGCCGCAGAGCCGAGCTTTTTTCCAAATTGGATTTTTGTGCTTGGCTTGTGATATCCATAATGACCAAACACCAGGTGGCTCATAGCTCACTTGGGACCAAACGTACATAATCAGACTTTTTGTGTTTGTTCTTGGACACTCGGGTGAAAAGATAAGTCCAGTTCTCACCTGATCACCACCTGGCAGCACACTGGATTGCCAGGGGAAGCTTGAGGACAGAATCAAAATGAGAGGGCGGGGTGAAGAATGAACGCCTGGAGGTGGACCCTTCAAGAAATCCATAATTTATCCCTCCAGAAGAGCTTCTCTAAAGGTCGTTGGGATTCAGCAGCATGGATTAAAAAGTGGCACCTATTTTAGATGTGCCATGTGGGAGCTGTGGCCTGAAATGCACAGGTGTGTGCTGGGACAGCAATTAGAAGAGAGAAAGGAGGACATTTTATGTCAAATCCTTTTTATTTCTGCAAGTTCACATTATTCAGTAATTGTTTTGTTTTTTTTATTTAGCTTCTTTCATTTTTTTATGCATTTGCACAGCTTTCTATACTTCCAAAAATACTCATAATTCCTTTTTTTCCTTTGGGATTCATCTTTTCAGATTTCCACATGCAGTTTGGATTATACATTGTTTTCTTCTATATGCGTCTTAAGATTACTGTTGAACCTGGTGCAAATACTTTGGTTCCTTTATTAGTTAAAGGTCATCATCATCATCATCTTTGATGTGATCTGTCCAAAACAATAGCCCCTATTCACACCCCAACTCTTGTCCCACGTTTCCATGGCAATGTAAAAAAAAGGAAAGCTAATGAGCTGGATCCTTGTTGGATCATGAAGTATTGAATCATTCCCGTCTCTTTTCTCTTTTCTTACCCATCTGTTTGAATTCTCTCATCATTTCTTTAATTAGATTCTGTCAAGCTTTTCTTCCTCCACCTCCTTTACATTTTCTACTTTTCCCCCTGATCCTTGTCCGTGTCATCTTCAGCTATAACGAAAAGTCAGCTTCAGCCTCTATTATTTAACAACAAACTACTATCTACTTACTTTCCTATCCATTTTGTGAACAAATTTTTAGTTTATTTTTTCTTCTAACCTTATTCTAAGTGTATATTGTTGATCAATATTGCTATAACATTCATTTCCTCAGTTTTTTGGAATTAATTTTCTGTTTTATTCCAGCTGCAGTCTCACTGAATTTCCATCTGGTATTAAATTCAGTACTTGTCTCAATAACTTCAGATAACTTATGCTTTAATTTAAAAAAGATCAGACAGACTCCTAAAATAAAACAGTTTAAAACACCACATAGGAATAATTACATCGTATAAGAGAAATAAAGAAACTATAACATAGACTGAAACCATTTTAAATGTTAGCTAACTAGCTGATAGCTAGTAGGTCTAATTTATCTGAAAGGCCTCAGCATGATCCTGACTTGGACAAATTCTCCATCTTCCACTCCCTGCTCAGCCATTCTCATTCTTTAATTTCTGAAAATCATTTTCTCGTCAGCTCATCTATTCAACCGTTTATGATTTTTGTCACTGATGAATTCATTAATTCAGTTTCTTTCCTTATTACCCCAAGCTCTGACAGATCATCATCATCCTGTCTCCATCTCATGAAGTCCATCTGCTAATGAACGTCCTATAACTCCAAATCATCTGTCCAAACCTAATGTCTTTCTTTCCATCTTCTCTGTATTCTTCCCATTTTTAAATAGTATCTCTTTATGTTAAATTGCATTGCATTATAGACTAAATATAGAATTTTCATTTACAGTTTTCTTCCAACTATAAATGTCATTTCATGTAGATCCCAGTCATTACTGATGCTGTGCAGGTTTGCAGAATATAACCTACCATCTTTCAGATATTGATATTTTCTGAAACACTTCAAGTTCAAAGGTAGTGTAGCAAAGGACTGGAATACTTTACAACTTTTTAAGCCATTTTTTGTTCTTATGCCTTTAAAATTCAAATCCAGGTCTCTTTTTCCTTTTAATGTTACGCGCAATCAGGAACGCCATAATCGCCAACCCGCCTAGTCAACAACAAAACCACAAATCAGGGTTTTCTTCTGCTGGTATGATCAAATCAGTATTTCAGTCTTGACCATTTGAAAAGCATTAAAAGTACTTTTGCATCCCTCTGACTGGGATGCAATGAGGTGCTTTTTTCGTCTTTTTTCCCCCATGGATTCTTTATTTCCCTCCAACTTGTTTCTTCTTTTATTCTGAAGTTACAGATCAGCTGCAGTATTAATTTGCTGACGATCCAGCAAAGACTTCTCAGAAACAAAGAATATAAAGAGAAAACTCAACACATCTCTAAAAAACAATAATCAACTGTGAGCAATCAATGGGTAATATAAACTAACCCTCTTTTGATCAAACAGTAATCCATTATTCAGTCAGACAAAAGTTAAGCACCAAAATGGAAATAACTGAAAACCTTCTGAGCATCTTTTGTAAACAGACGAAGCAGCTAAATAATTCATTATTTAGCAAAGTGACAGAAAAATGTCAGCACATTTTTCCACACTTCAGAATTCAAACACTGTTTTTATTTTTTTTATAAATGAAACTGCTTAAAAGCGTGGTTATTTTCAGCAGCTCTGAGGAAACAAAATGCCATTTGAAAATCTAAATATTTAATAGCAGCAAGTCTTTTTCTGTCCCTTTTTCAGTTAGTTTGTTTAGTTTGAAAGAAAAAGACTCAAACCTCAAGAGCTCTTGAAAAATGTCAGACCTACGGCACCAATATGAGAAAAGCTGAGACAAACACTTTCTTGTTGGATGCAGAAATATACAGTCACACACTGAACATACAAATTCAGTTCAGTTTACGGAAAAGCTGTCAGTGTGTGCAGAAATGCACCAACTGTTCTGCAGCTCTGCTACGTGAAAGATGGGGGGCCGCTTTCCACCTGACAGCTACCTGATTTATTCATGTACCGTCTTTAGCAACGTGTCTGCATTATTTTAGACCATTAGGTTCTTCCTCCCATGACACCCCAGAATCAAAGTATCGGTCTAAAAAGAAAGGAAGAGACCTTTGCTTCACGTCTTCCCCCTTTCTCCCTCTGCACACCTTTAGTTTGAGGAACAAAAAAAGCAAATAGAAGCATCTAGCTGTATAGAAACTGCACAAATAGCTATACAAATCGAGCTGGTTGTTTCAGACAAGAAAACTCTTCCAGTAACCAAAACTTTTCAAGATGTTGATACCTCCATTGATTTCTAACATAACCAAAATGTCCTTATAAATGGCCACTGCATGACGGAAACAATAAGCCTCAAGAACTCAATGATCACATAAGACTTAAAAGATTAATTCTGCAGGGCTGATTGGATGGCATGTCACAGAACAGATGGACAGCGACTCAAAACAGATCAGGAGTTTCTCAAGATAAAACTACCAGAATATCCTACAGCTGTCAGATCATCCATGTCATCTCAACCTGAACAGCGAAGGAGAGTCATGAATATAGAAATAAATGGCTGTTATGTTGAACTGTGGATTTGTCTGGAGGTCATTATTCTTGTTTCAACTACAAGAATAATTTGAGAAAAACATTTTCCTTCTTTACAGCAGTTCAACTTCTAAACTTCAAGACTATTTACACACCTAAAATTAAGATTTTTAGAGTTTAGAATCTAGAAACATTTTAACATCCAGCAGAAACCCTGCCAGGTAAATCACAAACACAGAGAAAAAGAAATGAATCCAACATCATCCGTTTAAGTGGTGCTTTCTATTGGAGCCAGAATGTTAAAAATATGGAGAAATACATTTAAGGGACATTCAGAGAAGAGTAGACCGACTCTACAACCAGCTTTGCCTCCGATAACCTGGGGTCATGGGTAGGAGGTCAAAGGATCCAGCTGATTCTCAATTGAGCAGATTACAAGCAATACAGGAGGGGGCATGGGTCACATAGGCATATGACTGGTGTAAAAGCTTTGGGGATTATTGCAGTGTTTCTAGACGTCAGTGGTTGTGAGGGCAGGACCCAGACGGACTCTCCTGATATTCTATAAGTGCAAGTAATAGCTCTTCAGTAGTTTGTCATTCCAACGTGAAAGACAGATGGGCAGGATGTGGCAATACAGGCCCAGTCTTTTGGGTGACATTGGAAATGGCAAAGAAAAAAAGTTAAATACTAAAAAGTGGAACAAAATGACATTACAGAGCAGGTGAAGTCATACAAGTAGAGCTCAAACAATGGCCAATAATCAATGGAGATGAGGGCCAACATTTCCAATATCGAATGAAACAAGTACCATACTTTTCGCACTATAAGGCGCACCTAAAAACCTTCAATTTCCTCAAAAGCTGACAGTGCCCCTTATAATCCGGTGCACCTTATATAAGGAACCAATATTGAGCCACAACAGGTCTAGCAACTACGGTAAGCAGCCGCCAACTTCATTTTCCCCGTAGAAGAAGTGTGTGGTGCATGCAGGGATAGTTGTCAGAACGCTGGTTTGTTAATAAAGTTTGACTGACCTATCTACCTACCGATCGCCTAGAATCAGGTCGTCTGCAGGTCATTTAGCACCACGTTCTCCACCAACATGCTGTGTGCGAACGGAGCAGAGTGACTATCGTCCGGCCACACCCCAGCCCAGTCGCAGAAGGCTCTCCTCACCGACCGGAGTCTGACTGTTTTGTTGACATTCCCTTTAGTGCAGTTCCATCTAGTGGATGCATAACACAACTCCAGCCTCTACAGTAGCGTCTATTCTATACGCCTTATTCTATGCGCCTTATATATGAAAAAAAATGTAAAATAGGCCATTCATTGAAGGTGCGCCTTATAACCCGGTGTGCCTTATAGTGCAAAAAATGCGGTATATCAAAATCTTCCTGAATTAAAAAGCTTACATATATTTTAATTAATTTCACATTGGGGCCAGTAAAGAGATCAGGAGACCATCCCAGTGGTGAATATTGGGTAAGAGGTGGGATGCACCCTGGGCTGGTCAGGGGTTAAACAGGTTAACTAAAAAAATGTACCCATGTTTTTAAAACAAGCCCAAATGATTAAAAATTCAAACAGAGAGAGCAGATGTAAGGTTACTGGTAGAATCTGTAGAAATTTACAAAAGTGACATCTATTTTTATCAAATTTTCCTCAAGTTGTTAAAAGGCAGTTAATTTTGGACAGTGAATGAAAGCCTGGTGGCTACTTCTTTGCAAAGTTGTTACTTGTATGTTAAGCTTCATCTTAAGTTATGTGAAAACAAACATATATGAATAACTATTATAGTTGTGACAAATGGAAGACTAAGAGAAATTGCAAGAACAGATCTGGGTCAAACTGCCAGTTCATCCCAACCCGTTTCCCCCTAAAAATAGCATATTTTCTTATACATTTACAGCACACAGAAGTTAACTTCAATTAGCAAGTAATTGATATAAAATAGTTCTGAAAATGTATAAATACATCTAATCTGTGTATCTTATTTACAGAAGATTTTGTATTGCACTCGTTCCATTGATTGTGGTTCTGACCCCCGTTTGGACCGTTCCATTCTTATCAAAAACTTAGCTTGATTGAAGCAAAGTTTTTATTCACTTGTATTTAAACGTAGCATACAAAGATTGACATGTTGGTGTACATACATACAAAACTACAAACAAAAAGCAAAAGGGCCGAATCACCAGCATCTCTGGTGCCTTTTTCCAGATCAACCCTTAAATCAGCACAAATAATATTTTAATATATATATGGTAATAAAAAATTATTTCGGTTCCTTCAGACATGAGGAAGATCCATTATGTGTGGCCAGCACCTGATGACCCAGAGACTTTCTGATCAACTCAATTCAAAGAGAAATCCAGCTCAAAGTGAGCAAATGCTTTAGTACTAAACATGAATGCAGCATTACTTTACAACTGTCCCTGCAATGAAAACCTCTGTATGCCAGTTGAATCTTTTTCCAGTTCTGATACAAACGGCGTCTCACCGATATGAGAACGATGTGATGCAAGATCGCAGAAGTCTCGCATCACTGCAGAAAGCACAAAGCGGCTCATTCAGAAAAAGAAACGCCTTTTTCATCTTACTCCCATTTCTTTGAAGCAAAGGCTGCGTTTTATTCCCCAAAATGTCTGTGTCACTCATTGTGGTAAATAATAACAGTGACTAAGTGAACAGCTCGGCCTGCAGCGGGGTTTAAATCTCTGCTAAACCTCCCGATTTGATCTGGTTCCAGCCGAGCAGCGCTGTTGCCACCGAGCGTCGCCTCCATCTGTCGCTCAGTCTTCCGTCGCTGTCGAGCGGATCGGTCACTAAGGAGACGACGGCACCTGAGCACAACTGTCAGCACACCGCTGAGGTACTAAAGCAAAATCATGCATTAAACCAGGATCCAGATTATATTTTAAATAAAACTGTACATTCAGTATGACAACTTGAGCTACTGATTTCTCATCAGCAGACTCTTCAGTGGAATTAAACCGGGACTAAATACATGTTTCCGTGGGTCTGAAGTAAGAATGCACACCTGTTGGCTTCAAGGTAATGCAAACCAGTCATGTATTCTTTTCAAACGTTCATCTTATTGACCAAAAACAATTTAAAAAAGCCTTTAAACAGCCAATGAAGCCGGTATGTTAATCAGCTGAGTTTCCCCTGAAACAGTTTGGCTTTACGCTGTAAACAAGCTGGATTCAAAGACAATGTTTATCGCTTTAAAAGCTCTGAAAATGTTATTTAAAGAATGGGTGGCGTCTTCATTGCTTCAATTACTTTATTGAGAAAAGAAAAGGAAACAGTTTTGATGCTTTTTCTCCGTTTCTACTCCAGCGGCTTGTTTCCTGGTTTACCTGTGGCATGTTACAATTTTGCTTTAAACATCAGTTATTGCTGATCAGCAGGTAAAATATAGCAAAATGCTATGAAAGGAGGGATGTTATCCTTATTCATTAAATGCAGCAAAACTAAGAACTCCCAGCATTTTCAATCCATCAACATGTCGACCAAGACAATATGCACTTCCTTGAGTTTAACAAAGATTTGAAAAACTTTCCTTCGTGTTTTTGTTTTCTAAAAGAATGCTTCTACAAAGCCCAAGGCACATTTCTTTCTTCCATGTTTTCTAGTCGTTAGGGGAAAAAAGAGACAAAACAAAGCAATGTAATCGGCTCGTCAGACCGCAAAGAAAACCAGAAGTTGCTATAGGTTGAAAAAAAGGAAAGTCGGTGCATCTCTTTGATTTAGATGCAAGAGTAGGTCCTGAAGTGACCCAACTTTTCTAGTGTTGCAGAGTTTAAAGTGGACAAGCTTTGCCTCTACATCACCTGGAGCTGCAGGTCAGCTGGCTAAGTTAATGCTCCAACCTTTTTCTTATTCTTACAAAAGAGCCTGTTCAGATCTCCGGCAGTGAAAAGCAAATAGTGGTGGTATGAAACTGACTAAATGAGTACCTGAGATGGTCCTCACACACAGACACTGTTTGGAACAAGTCCCAGGAAAAACTCTGCTTCCCGCAGCAATTCAAGAGAAGCAGCCGACCAAAGAAGTTCATCTTCTACCTTATCCAGTCTGTCCTGAGCAAACAGTCACTCTGTCGTTTGGCTCATCCTCAAAACAGAACAGACTCAAACTGCAAGCGGCAAAACGGTCAACAGCAAGGACTGTCAGAGTTGGCATTCCTCCTATGAAAGGGCATGCAGGGACCGGAAAAGGGCAACTAACATCTCTGCAGATCCCCCACATACTGGACATGTTTTGTTTTTTTTGTTAAAACTCTTGATGAAAATAAAAAATACAGATTTTTGCTGTTCTTTTATGATGTCTCACTAGCTCAAACCTATGAAAAATAAGTTTTATTTGACAAAGTTAATTTGTAAACATCTAATCAAATTAGAAATGGTAAAAAAATCTTTTACGTTCAGAGATGTGTATCACATGCAGCAATGTGATGTTATACTTTGCTGAACTCCATCTTGTAGATATTTAAATGAGTGAAAACAAAGTTAGTTTGTTTATCATCCATTTTATGCATAAATATCAGATGTTGGGTCTGACATTTTCTGCTGCAGTTTCCCACTGAGCATGAGAACCGGGATGAGCATGTTGTACAGCTAGCTTGATCCCTGGGCAGCAGAGGCAACAGTCCAGAGATGAGAAGATTACACTGGATTCATACTTGCCTGATTATCTGCTACATGGAAAGTGTTGTTTCTCTGTGTGTATACATAAAGGGATTGTGGTTTTATAAGAAATTGGCAGTATTTGCACCCAGAGAACTGAGTGTTTTCCTGGGAATTTAAATCTCTTGCAAGTCTAACCTTATGTAAATTTTAATACAATTCTCCTGGTATCTGCAGGACTCGCATGTACAACCGCATGCTTAAAGGTTTCCATGCCATAAGTGTTTGAAGCAAGTGGCAAAGTACGCATATCTTCAGGCGTAAATGCTACATCTTAGCTAACACTTGACACCCAGCACTTAAGTAAATGGTGAAAATTAAAGTGCTATAGAACTAACATGAAGAGGCAAGTACATTTATCATTAGCTATGCAATTGTATAATATATGCAGACATTCAGAAGATAGACTGTCACTTTAAAACAGGTTTGTATTATTCAGGATTTAACATTTCAGAAAAACAAGGCAAATTTATTTTACAAGCAAGTTAAATAATCCAGCGTGTTTTTACCATTAGCATATGGTCTGTTTGTTTTCTGCTGGGAAATTGTTTAAGTACTAAAAAGTTATTTTACCTATATAAAACATTTCCAAAGCCATACCTTAATACCCGTATGTTTTTTCCTACTAAAACATTCTGTGTTAAGAGTAGTTTAGCTGGTACATCTGCAGTGAGCGAGGTTGTATCCTGTCATCATAAATGATAGCCTGACGGTAGGTCTGGAAGATTTTCATAGCTATAATTTGGCCGTTTTTCACCCACTGACAGATGGACTTGTTCTGAAATACTCCGAAGCAAAGCTAGAGAAAACCTAAAAGGCTTCTGTCAGATCTTTCAGGGCCCTGCTTCATCTGCCGACAAGAAAAAATTAGACTCAAGAGCTTAAATCTTAAGAGGGAGATGTTGATTCTCAGGCCTGTCAAAGAAAAAGGACTAATGGTGAGAAAATGGGGAAAAGTTAGAGCAAAGGAAGTATTTACTGTGAAAAAGGAAAAATCGACAAGTTAAAATGTGGCAATACGAGTCCAATAGGTTATTTTTTACTTTTTTAGCCTTTAGACAATGAAAATGTGCTCAACCAACATAAAAAGGGAAAATTATTCTTAAGTTCTACTTCTTTCAGGCAGTGATCTACAATTAAAAACTGTTAAAGCTACAACATCAAATGTATTTTAAAAAGATTACAAGAAACATGCAATTAAATAAGTAAAAGTAGATCAACATAGAACAACAACAGGCAATGAACAGTACAGACCAGTACAACTGTGCTGGTCATGTTCCAGTACAGAAATACAACAGAAAAAAGGAGAAAATCCAACAGTAGAAGCCAGTTTCTGTTCAATTCTTTCAAATAGAAAATAATTCTCAAAGAAACAGGAGCAGAAAAAAATAAAAGCTTTTGTATGAAGGGTGCTGCTGTAGGTCACCACACCAAGTAGAAAAACAGGAATTGTGAACTTTGAAATGCACTTCAGAATGAAACATGTTTCCAAAACTACTTTAAAATAGGCAAAGTAATGGTATTCAGTTAGTCTCTGATTGTGTTGTACCCAGTAGGTCAAAACAACATCTGATAATGCAATTTTATGAGCAGTGGGCTTTCCATTAGTCCAGCATTCACACTGCATTGTGGACATATTAAAGAAACTTACTAAAATGAATTAATGTAACCTAGAAGTTAGTAAACAAATGCCATCATCAACTTTCCAGCGAGTCCATAACGTGTCACTCAATGAGGAAGAAGCCATTACCCCAAAAGCAACGTAAAAAGCCTGATAACAGGTTGCAAACACTCTCAGGAACAATGGTCTTAATTTTTGGAGGTGGTCTGTGGCATGATGAAATTAAAACCGAAGTGTTGTATTTGGAGGAAAACGGGGTAGCTCGCCTGCCTGAGAGCGCCGCCCCTGCTGTTAGGATTGGCAGCTTCATGTTGGGAAGTGCTTTTTTGTTTTTCCCGCAGGAGAGAGAGACTTCACAAAACAGACATCATGTGCACAGAACAAAATGTGAAAATATTAAAGCGACCTCTGTAGACATTAGCCTGGAAGTTAATCTAGGGAACAAATGGGTCTTCCACATCAACAATGAACCAGAGCAAACCACTAAATTATTAAAGCTGCTTATAGCAAAGTCAATGTGTTGAAGCAGACAGACCTGATTTCAGTCCCATAGAAAGTGTGTGAGTGGAGCTGCAGGTAAAAACAAACCTGACTCGGTTCAAACAGTTCTGTCAAAAGAAAAATGGACCAAATAATCAAATGTTGCCACAAGTTTGACCCATGTCATAACGTTTTCTATACAATGCTCAAAAAATGTGTGCAAACATTTGAAGAAAACAGAAAATAAGCTAAGAAAATTAAGTAACTACGCAAAATATATTTTTTATACCGCGTATGTAAATATCAGTTTCATTTGTAAATAATTAAAATATATCAGATAAGATAATCTACTTAAATGTACAATTTTCAGGAGATTATCTGTGGCCATCTGTGACTGTAATGAAAAAGCAGAGATTATGACTCCTGATTAATAAACTTGACTGAGATTACTAATTACTATTCTTCAACTGGAGACTAAACCTACATATCACTTCCACTTTAAGAAAATGTAGGAAAAGAAATGAGCCAATATTATAGGAAAATATAGGAAAATACTTTGAAATAGGCAAACAATCCACACTGGTTTCAGAGCAGAAATACTAATTGATGTTTTTCTCTGAAACAGTGTGGTTAATGTACACATTTTATAACCTACACACCAATATTTTCACACACACAAAGCTGGGTGACATTTCTCAGCCTAACAAGCTTATCCTACAACACTAAACAGCGATGCTAACAAAGATCTGCTGATGACAACATTGACTGTTTCTGTTTGCGTATATGTGTGTGTGTGTGTGTGTGTGTGTGTGGTGTGTGTGTGTGCGTGTGTGTGGCGTGTGTGTGCGCGTGTGTGTGTGCGCGTGTTGGCCACGCTGCGTGACTCACCGTGATGTTGGAAAGAAATTAGTTTCTGCTCTTTTTATCTTCAAGATTCGTTGCGTTTTCAAAAGCCTCTTTTAATGTTTTTCTGACATCCGATTCACTCTTTTCATCTAAACAAAGACACTGATTTTCTTTCTTTGGGAGGGATTACTTTAATAAATTTAGAAGTGCCTTCAAATAATCACTCCTAACAAGGATAAAAGACGCATCGTTTAGCTGGGTATTTAATAAAAAATAAAAGTGGAGAATAATTGTCTTGTGAAAACTGTAGACTGCCAGCCAAATCAAGATGAAGGTCTCCATTTCAACTAATTTCCACGTAGTGATAAATAATTCTATATTTCATGAAATACGGGAGTTAAATGTTTGATCGCAAATCAAAGGACCTATTTTTCTGTCTCATAGCCAAACACAAAAGAACAACATTTTGTATAAAAACCAATTTACAGTAGTCAGCAAAGCAAAGCAGTAAAATGGGTTTATTGGACATTGAAAATCTCCTGCTTCATAAAAACAAATTATGCTCCGACTATATAAACGGTCTCATGTATAATGGATTTTTGAAAATATGGAGAAACACTCACCCACATTTTTGGATCATCCAAATCAGTTTTCTTTGTCTTTAATGTACAAAATGTTAGACTTATTATCTACTCACTCTCAGTGAGCAAAAAGTCTAATTTATAAACGTGTTCACCAAGTGTAAAATCTAGAGGTGTGCCGATCGATCGGTCACCGATCACAATCGGCCGATTTTCGTGATCGGTGATCACCGATCAGGCACTCAAATACCTAATCTGTTTCTCCTGTCACTCGGATATCAAACTAACAGTCTTAAGTGCTGCTGAACAACATTTCTTTACTTTTGATAAAGAACACCAGTGGGAAAAAAATTAATCACCATTTGCGATATTCATAATCACAAAAACACTAAAAATAAAGTTTGTTTTAGAAATGCCCGATATATTGGCAATAGCATTGATCTTGGCTGATGTTTGTCATTTAACATTTTGATATCGCTTCAGTAATATTGACCCAGTTTTACTAAACGGGGTAAACTCGATGTTTGCCCATGTTGTTGCATTTGTGTTTCTGGAAGGGGCCGGTCATGTGATGTTTGTTTAGTAATGTGACTGATCAAGAAACAGTGGAGTGTCTGATGTTAAAACAACAAGAAAATGTGTCAGCTATCGGTCATCATAGCAATATTAATATACCAGCCCAAATTTTTGCAACAGTTGATCTGTAATTTCTTTGGCCTACAGGTTTAATATACTGTATAATGCATAGATTTGCATGTCCAGTTTCGTCTGTCTAAAAATAAAATAAAAACTCATCAAGTTCAGGTGGTTATCTTCATATGTAATGAATTATTACATTACTATACTTCAGTGTAATTCCAGATATGAACATTAAACTACTTAATCTTTTTCAGAACATTATGTTCAATATAAAAAATGCTGCAAATTATTTTTTTTTTAAAATTACGTATATTTAACTCAACAAAAAGTACAAATATGCACAAATTTACGGGAAAAGCCAACATATTAGTATGTCATTTTACTTTGAAAGAAAAATATTTGTTAGGTTCCTAATGCTCCATTTGAGAATCATGGACAGAACAGGAACATCTTTTACTGGGGCAAACGAGGAACCCACATGTACCATTACCATGACGATCAGCTTGGTAACCGAGAGGGGAAAGACGGATCATAACTTACTCAAATGATTAATACTTATTAGCTCACTTTCACTCTGATCACACAAGATGAAGACTTTTCATGCGACTCAAGTCCCAAACCTGAAGTCTAAGTCAAGACTTTGTTTTCTCACCTTAATCAAGGTTAAGTTTTAGACTTCAGTCACCAGTTCTCTAGTGATCTGGGCATAAAACACTCGGTGAATACAATTATTTTCAACAAACATTTCAAACCAGAAATGAATGAGGTTAAGTATTGAAAGCAGGAAAAGAAGCAAATTACTCATGATTTTTGAACAAGTGGATTAAAAGGTGAAATTAATGAGCGCGTCCTCGTTTTAGTGGACTTCTGTAAAAATTCCTTCTGCTTGGAGTTTGTGCTTTTCCTTCGTTGAATTCACCAACAGTATTTCTGCTGAATAATTTGAATTAAAATCCTTGCTGGCATGTTGTTGCATTTGTGTTCATCCCCTCATCAAAGACAAGAGTCTGCAAGCTTAGTGATGACAAAAGAATGAGCAACAGATGTATAGATGCCGAGTTCTCCTGGATGATTGGACCTCAGTCCTAGCAACACTCAACTGCCTTCACAGGACAGGTTTTACAGATGAAATATTTGCAGACAAAGAGACAAGCTGAGACTTCTAAAAAGTGATAAAAGCTCAAATAAAAAATCTTCCTTTTGTCCAGAACTGAGAGCACCCCAAGTGAAATACTGACCCAGAACGAAACGACATGCCGTTTCTGGCCCTTATCAATCAAGTGCAGAAGATGGGAGCAGTGCAGCTTTTTGAATTGGTTACAACAGCTTTGACTTATTTCTGCAGAAACTGCTGAAAAATAGAGCTCTGCAGGAAGAAAGTTGCTGTGTATAACATAGAATGATGGAAGCATAGAAATGACTGAAGCCAACAAAGGCACAAAAATTAAAATAAAATACATATTCGTTCCAGCTGGATCCATTTCATATGCAAATATTTTAATGACAAATTCTACAGGAACAGTAACTTCCAATACAGCAAATTCCACAAAAGTTAAATAATTCAAATGAGCCCAAAGGCAAGCTTTACATTTGAGCTGTTCTGCTGCTTCTGCTGTGACTAAGTGTTACTTTCAGGTGCTTCTGCAGAACCTAATCAAATGCAGAAAACAACGCATGGATCTTGTTACTAACTTTAGCATTACGAACAAACACTCTGAACTCTGACTGTACCTGCTTTTATAGGTGGAGAGACTCTGGAGATGCATTGTTTATCTTTGCAAATTGAGTATGTGCCTCCCACACCTACCCACCCACATACACACACACACACACACACACACATCCACCCACAAACACTCGCACTTTCTCCCTCTGGCTCCCAGCTGAATTGACTGCAGACCAGCCTACCGAAGAGCTGAGAACGCATCAGATCTGAGCTCCATTAATTTGTCCTTCCAATAACGTCCAACACACACCGCTAGCTCATAAATACTCATCTGTGTGTGCAGACAGCACCACACAGACACCCGTGGAGGTTTAAATATAATAAAGGCCACACATGGACAGGCAGGAAGGCACAACGCAGGAATAACCAACCGCCTGCCAAAAGCTCTCTGCACACAATTATACTTCCATCTTTGTGTGCAGCCTCATTGACAAAATGTCCCACAAGTAAACGGCCAACCCCAACACCAGGGCTACTCCTGGCAAGACATTACGGCATTCATGAGAGCTTGGTTTTTCTAACAAGAACAGGGAAAACATGACAGCACAACATACAACATGGAGTCAGAAGCCTTTGTATGTGGTGCATGAAGCTTCAAAGACTTTTGCAACTACGTTCGTATGCATAAAATATGCTGTTGATACAGCGACAAACTGAATTATCTCCTCAGAGTTATGCAATAACAAAGTCTGGGCTTCCAACTTGCACATTTGGAGGCTTTTCTTTGACAGGTAGCTGTGGTTGATGTATGTCCCACGATGAAGAAGCTCTGCAGTTGGTCTGCTAGCGTCAGCACAAAGCAGGAGCTAGTTTTAGGCCCCATGTAGAATGAATGGGTGGTTTATCGATTGTCCCTCTGTAAAAACAGGATACAATGGCGCTGACACGGGGATTTGAACAGACCCGAGAATCTGCTGAAGAAGCTGAGGGAGAGTAGTTAACATTCTGTGAAGTTTTCCTGAGCGCATAGCGAGGAAGGTAAACAACGATGTACATTTCAACCAATCGGGTTTACAAAAAAATAAAGTCAAAACGTTGGCTGACGGAACATTTCAGTTGAGCTGAAGGGGATTTAAGAGTACAAACAGCAAGCTTGACATGTCAATGCTCAAACCAAGGCCCAGATTTACAGAAGCTCTCAGACTTTTGCTTGATGTTCGAATCTGAAGCGGTGCTGAAAAGTTGGCTTGTGTTCTCTTTAGAGTATTCATGCAGCATGTTCAGTGTCCCTTCAGAAGCCCTATTCTCCTAGTCTGAACCTCCAACATTTACGTTGACCCATCCGTCATTACCAATGCTCTCCACAGCTCTGTGGCACCATCTAATGCTGACGACAAGAGCCGAACCTCCTCCACTCAACAGTCTAGTCGCCCCTTGTTAAGTATGCTGTGACAGGGCAGCTGCCAGGGCAACTCCGACACCGACGAGAGGAAAAACGTGAAGCAGCAGCAATGGGGTGATGTACAGAAAAGAGGCGAAGGAGAGGGGATGAAAAGATGAGACGGGGATGAGACGGCGACACTCAGTCTAAACCTGAAGGCAATCAGATTTGCAAAGATCTGAAGACACAGCAAGATGCGCACACACATGCACAGAGTGGCTCTCTGCTGTTGGTTAATCAGCTCTTGGCCTTGCCTCTCTGGGATTAGGATGCCGCTGGGAGTCCCTAAAGAGATCAGCCCTACACATGTCTCAAAGAGAGCCACAGGATCTCTAGATCAGGGTTGATCAAAGCATTTTCAAATGTGGTCAGTTTCTGCTCTATTAATCCTGCTGCATTTTCTAACAGTTGGTCATTTATGATCATTTGCACTGAAAATGTGGAAGAGTTGCATCCATGTATCATCACTAGCTGTCAATATGTAAAACACAAATGGACAAATTTAAAGAAGAAAACATAAGGTTGTGTAACAGGTTTTAAATTCAGAAATAAAAAAAATCATCTGATTTCACTTTGAAATGGCAAAATGGCTTAAAAACTTAAACTCCCCATTTGCTATACTGAGATTGTAAGAAGCTGCTCAAACAAATACAACAAATTTTGGTAAAGGAAGATACTGTATTAGTTATACTGAGTAAGAATTAAACGCATTTAAACCAGACTACATGCTCCCTTTACTTTGGGAAGGATTTTGTTTCTCCTAATTAATTTTTCTCCCACTTCAGGTGCAGGAAGATGCAAGACATTGATGATATAACGTCAGAGATTGATTTTCACACTGCAACTAGATACCAAATGGTCAATCTAATCATGCACAGAGTGAACATAATTTTACTGCAGCTCCACCAACCACTGAAGGGTTAGCTCGCATTTCAAGAAACCCATAAGAGCAGGATTAATGAGTCTGAAATAAAAGCTGAGATTTTACTGCTTTTCACAGAAGGATGAAACTTACAGCTACTGTTAGTATTTGTGAAATAAAATTCACAAAAATAACTACATATTCAAACAAACATTCTATTTTACAATGAATTTCAATAAATTCAGTTGTTTTCAATAAATATTTATAAAGGTCTTCACATTCTTTCATATTTGTCCTTCAGATAAATTCACATGGGAAGTTATTCTTAACGCAACTGTGTACTTTAAATAAACCTACCCAATAAATAAAGAGTAAGTTAAAAACAGCAAATGTTTCTTCACATTTATTAACACTCTGAGGGAGCAGACGTGAACAAATAATGTCATTAACATCTGTATCATTACATTTAGATGCAAAAGGAACATCGTGACCAACACTGAGGACACACTGAATAACTTTCACAGGCAAAGATTTAGAAAAGACTGGAGGTCCACACCAACAGACTGGTCCAAACAGAAAAACAGAAGATTATGCAGATGTACAGCATCAAACCACCGACAACTGACTTTAACCCAAAAGTGAGAATAATTTATAGTTTTGACTATTCTTTATTTTGAAAGGTTCTTATGAAAAAAAAATTTTGTTAATTGACTGATGGAAAATGAGTAAAACATTATTCCTTGATTTGGATGAGTAGTTAATTTTGGCAACTTGGTATGGATTTTTAAAAAATGTTTTACTCATTTTCAGCAAAGGAGCAGTTTAATTTTGCAACACCTGCAGTTTTGCACTTGATTTAAATCTTCATGGCTGTGCAGCACGATCAGCTATTGACAGGTTATGACAATAGTAGCAAGATCACTTGCATCATTACCAACATCATACCAACAAATCGCACTAATATAGCAGGAGCACTTTTTAAAATAAAAAACAAATCCTGACAAGAGTTACCTCCTTTGTTCCAGTAAAAATGTGACTTGCTGGACTTCCCCCTGTGAAGACATGCTGTCCTGTTCTAATGGAACCGTTTGTGGCATCTGGATTCATCTTTTATGTCAAGTCTTCAAAGCTGAATCCACCCTGCAGGTGTGAGCATAGGATGTTGATAAGTTGAAAACAACTGTGGCTTTGCCAAAATACACACAGCTTGAAGCAAGAAAGGATGGGTTGTATCATGACTGTAATCTCACAAATCTTGGGAAATTCTCTCTGCTTGTCAATAGTTTTTTTTCTCTTCTCCTCTCCTTGCAATGGATACCAGCACATGGCTGCACAAATTCCTAGAAAGAGTGTGAAACTAAGAAGCAAAGACAAAATATTATTTAAGATTTGACAGCTGGGTCATGCAGATCATCTTTTCTTACAGTTTGAACACAAGAAACGGAGCTTTTGTCTCTTTTTGTCCCAGAGACATCTGAGGAAAGGACATGTTAAAGCGAACCACCTGTGTGAGTCGTCTGCTGGCTCAGTGATGTGGGTCAGGTTCAGACAAGTTAACCTGGGACTTTCTCCATCTCTGCACCACAGGAGACCATCTGGCAGATTACTTCACTGGTTTTTAACAGCTAAACTTAAAGCAGAGCTGGCAGCTTCGAAAAGCCGATTCGCCAAATAATTATTTGAGCTGGTGGAGTCGGGCAGAATGTAAAGTTCTGTTTTGCCTGAGAAGGTAACGAGTAAAAAAATAAATAAATCTAATTAAAGCAAATATATTGGTTTATTATCAATATCTAGACTTGGATATGAAGTGAAAGCAGTTGAGCGGTTAGATGTTGAGTTTTAAGGTGCTTTGCTCAACCTTTCGGTAGAATATGTGTTGATATGGGATTCTGATAGTGATTTTAGGAATTACATCAATGCAATAGATTAAAATACTACCAATCATTATCTGTTCTCTTTTTTAGACTTTCAATTGGATTTTTACAGCATTTACAACAAATTACACCAGATTTATAAGGTATCCCTTTTAGCTATACAATAGATATTCAATTTCAGTTTTGTTAACCTTTTCACTCTGGATGAATTGGGTTCAATTAAACTACAGCGTAAACTCACTTATTTTAGCTTTTGTTAAAAATCCATACCAAGTTGCCAAAATTAACTACTCATCCAAATCAAGGAATACAGGATTTCTATAGCCATAGAGGTAAGAAATGAGCGTTTATGCAAGTAAACATTTATCCAAGATTTGGTAACTCGATGGATTAGAAACCATCTGAACAATAAATCCAGCGATGAAATGTTCTTGCTACTAAATATTTGATTGTCAAAAACACAAACTCAGCCAGAAATTGGATGGATTGAACTGATTAAAGTGTAGAGGTCACCAACTTTACGCAGAGTCAATCGAAACCTCAGATTCTATAGTCAATCTTCAGATTAGCCATGGCTGAGCAGATCCATCAAAGCTTTGATGGATGAAATGTAAATTACAATAAGCACAGCGGTTGAACAGTTCACTCTGGACCAGTGAAGATATTCTCTGCAGTAGAGCATGCTGCTGCTGCTGCGATACCAGGTCCATAAAAACGTGGATGAGTAAGTTTAGCAGGAAGAGTTTGATTAGACTGCCAACTGTCCAGACCTCAAACCAGTAGGAAATCTTTGGCATGAAATAAAGCCAGACCTTCACATTGGGTCAAACAAATTTAATTTTGGAAGAAAGATTAAAAAAAAAAAATCCAATAAAATCTTTATAAACCTTGTGAAAAGGCCTTCCCAGAATAGCTGTTGGAGTTTCAGAGATTCTAATAATAAAAAATTCTGTGTTTACTTGGGTTTCCCCCAAGCTGCTGCGTTAAACTGGCTTAATTTCCAGCAACAGTCAGAAACTTTATTTTCCATTTCCGTTCACAGTTTCATTACCGCTAAGGTTTTAAATTAAACTCAGAGGATTATATGGTTGGCATATTCAAACCCACATAGTTCTGCAAGTCAGCAGCATTGGGTCAGACAACCGTAACCTTCATAAACTGAAGCATGATTTTATGACTATTATCCATCAATCCCTACCACAAAAGCGCAAAACTAGTCTCACCAAGGTGGATATTTACAACAGAAATTATGAAAATATGTTTTATTTAGAACAGCCCTCCGCTTTAAAATGGGACATTAATCCAGCTGTGGTCATTAGACACACAGACTCCCCAGTGCACCACAACCAGATGACTCCGTCTGACACAGTTGCCAGGCTGCAGGCAGCAGCCAGTTTATCTGTAGTTCACTGAACCTCTACTTGTACTTACACAATAACCCTGCCCTGTATAAACCCCTGGATGGGCCAGTTCATTTGGACCTGCTCTTAACTGCACCTCAGCTGTTTAGATGATAAGTGACAGACAAACAAAAGCACCGATACTGCCTGAGAGCCACTGCTGCAGCTCTGTCTGTAATGATGATTGGACTGAGAAGCCATTACATTAATGATCCGTCTCCACAGGGAGGTTGTGACTAATGATCGATGAGGTGGACAGAAGGGACGAGAATGGAGAGAAAAGCAGCAGCGAGAGAAACATTCAGGAAGGGGTATGGAACGAAAACCCGGAGAAATGCAGGAAAGTCAGAACATTTTTAAGGAAGTTGTAATTTGTGGTTGTTTTAATAATTTAAGCAATAACATTTTTTCAATGCAACTTTAATTATGTACAGCTTATGTACATGCTAACTCCATGGTTCTACAACCCGGAGCGATATGAAAACAAGACAACTGGGTTGAAAATCCAGAATATTTTTATTTTGTCAAAAAAAGAAACCAAAAATCCTAAATGCAAAAGTTATCCAAAGTTCAGATGTGGCACTAAATTAAGATAAAATCATCTCCAACATCTCATCAATCCCTTATCTGTCTAAACTATGTTGTTTTAGTTTATAGTTATATGTGGGAGTTTGTTTATGTGCAAATGGCCGTTTATCTGTAAACGGCCTGATCAAGCGACTCGGTCTACGACTTCAATTGGATTAGATTTCGGTAGGATTGGATGGCTTTGAGTTTGACTTTATTGAACGTGGTGAATTAAAACAGAACTCTCCTACTTTTCTTCTTCTGTTTGATTTTCTTTTGTTTTGAATTGATATTTTGAGTTGCATTTTTAACTTTGTTTAGTTTTTTATTACACTACCTTCAATAAAGTCAAACTCAAAGCCATCAAGGACTATAAATAAATATATTCCAAATGGTTATAGCTCCAAAACTTCTACAAGATATTTATTGAAATCTCAGTAAGTTATGGAGCTCAGAGAAATGCAGCATTGCTGATCCCCACCTCATGCTGAGCATTGCCGTCAGATGACTGATGGTTATTATGCTTTTAAATAAAGTGATGCCGTTTCAAAACTACAGTTGGCAAACTGTGTTAAGCAGCTACATCCTTCCTAGCCAAACAAATTAACCAGCTCATGTCAGAATAATATGTTATTTTACTGTTGCACTTGTTTTGCTTGTTCCCTGCACCACCGTTAGGTTGTTTTGCCTCCATTTTCTTTATGTCATAATTTTTGAGTCTTCAATGAAGGCATAGTTTTGCATTATTCTCTACAGAACAGAATAGATAACAATTGCAATAATCCTCGAAATAAGACCTTGAAATTAATATATCCAAAAAAATACTTTAAAATGTTGCTTGAGCTTGTATATCAAAAATTGCAGGAATAATGAGGGATATTTTTTTTTATTATTTAAAGGAGGGTGTTGTGTAAAAAAATCGACTTTTCTGTACAATGTTATAATGTGATTCCCTCTCACAAACTGGGCTTGTTGCCATCATACATGTCTGCTGAGTTCATCTATACTAATCAACTCAAAACTCCAAAGAACTGTCGTAAACGGCATAATGGAGATGCACTGTTGTGACAGAGGCTCAATTTCAAGGCTTAAAATTGCCAAGTCAAGTTTCTTTAAGGTATGTTTGATGTATATTTTTAGAGAAACTCAATTATATTTGATTGTGCTATGAAATGGCACCATGTGCCTGGAGAATATATAATACCCCTGTTAAAATAAAAGCTAATTAATGATGGTATACGACTTTATTTAAATGTTCTGTTTAACATCACACTTTAAACTGCGCTACTTTTTGTTAAGGTCCTCATATCATAAGAAACGTACTGAACATGCATATAAACCGCTTTGGTGAAATAGGTGCTGCTCACAGAAACATTTTAATGCAACTCTGACCATCTCCCTCATCGACATTAGCTGCCATTCAGCTTCAACTCCAAACTCCACCAGAGTCCTTGTACCTTTGAGTCACAGCTACTATCCAAGTGTGGTTCAGATGCACTTGGATTTTTAGCCTCCAACTACTAAGGAAGATGGATGAGCATCCTTGGTGCTTTACGGAGCAGCCGTGAATTTCTCCTCTACATAAAATGATAGGGATGGTTTGATAAAAATGCTTCTGAGGTCAACTTGCACACCTCTAGTGCCACATGGCTTTCTTTACCAGTTGCCAGGGTTTGTTGGCTGGATGGGCTCTTTTTTTAATACTTTAAGAACACTTTTCTTCTAAATTACCTTCATGACAGTTCCAGACAATGGGTGGCATTGCTTCAGTGAGGATGAATGGGTCCTGGCAGTCAAACTCAGTCAGCTTTTGCAGCCATTTTCCCATTTTCTGCTCCATCACTGCCAACAATAAAACTTCGACAGAAAGAGCTTCGGCCCCCTTTAGCTCTCCCCCTCTCTTTCTCAATCTCCACCTGCTTTGAAGGATTTTATCCTCATCTTGTTCTCTGAACAGATGTTTACTTTACATCTTTCAAGCAATTAAATCCATCTTGAACTGCAGATTTAAAATGCAGAAAAGAACCAGAAGCGGCTTCAGACACTGAATAATGAATGTTCGAAGTGACTGCCACACCAGACCAGCGGCAGGTCATTATCATGCAGCAGGTTCTCTGGACCTTACTATGGATCTCAGTTTGTTTTCTGTCTGACTGAAGGTGAATAAATATTTGCATCTGTGTGGGGATACGTGCCAGCTAACCCAATTACATCCAAGTATTATATGCATTGGAAGGCCAGGTGAAGGCGGGCTCTCCAGGAACTACGCAGTTAATTGCAGTTGCGGATTATCCCATGGACCATTATGGTGATAGTCACTGTTCATTTCCTCCTGATAGATGGTCACATTTAATAGAGCCAGGATGACCAGAGGAGCAGCATTGTAAAATGTAAGGTGAGTCCTGGACAAAGCAGGAAGAAAGTATCTCAGAAAACTGTTTTTTTTACTATTTGACAATGAGACATGTTGGGTCAAGATTTTGAAAACAGATTCATCTCGATATAGTATGTCAGCACCTTTATATGAAGGTGAACAATTTGTTTTCATCCCAGTATTCAAATCCAGACTTTAAATGATAGCATAATGTCGTTGTCAGGTTACATATCGACACTACTGGACCACAGAAAGATCACATGTTGGATTTATCAGGGCAAATTAATTCTTATAGTCGCAAATCAAAGGTACCAGAGAATCCCAGAGATGCGAGGTTCTGGTGACTAAAAGACTTGACTCCAGACGATCCAGATTGAGTCGACAAGACACAGCAGCTTTTTGTCCCCGTTTAGACACCCTAAATGTTGGTAAAGTTATTAGAAATATGGGTACTTGTAATCTAAATTAATTTATATATTACTCTTACAAGTTCAGATATTTTGTAGCTTCTGAGCTGCTTGACCAGCAGCACCAATCATGAAAATAATGATTGTATTGACCTCAGCATGTCTGATCACCTGTTGTTGTAAAGTTTAACAATTCACTCTTTCCTCTTTATGAAATCTCAAATGGATACAAACCTTTTAATGTTGCACACTACCTTCACCTTTTATAGATTTTCAAAAGAAAGGACAGAATGGCCTTACCAACTACAAAACAGAGCTGTCAAAAGACTCTTTTATACTAATATTTTGGCATATTTAACAGAACTCTAGTTAATTTCACCCGACTGTGTGTTTCTGCTTTCTTTCATGGCCTGATCCCAGGCCTAGAGTGGTTCTGTTTTGAAATATCAAAGCTAGATGGCAGAAAAGGGAGACTGGCAGCAGTGTGATCGTAGCAGGTTTGAACTGACAGCTCAACCTGAAGTAACCCGGCATGAAACAACCAAAACTGCAGAGATGGGAAATCCCAATCTGACAAAATGACCAGCAAAGCAGCAGCAGTGAGTTTTAACCAAACAAAACGTATTGTTTGTGTTTTTTCTTTATGTAATGAACATTTTAACAGACATTCAGCTAATTTAAAAGAAGATTAAAACCCAATGAGTAATTGCTTAAATAAATGTGACTTCAATGCTGACTAAAATGTTAATGAATGATATTTTCCCATAATAAAGCAGCCCTAATATCTATGATCTCCTTCAAGTTCTCTTCCCATAAGCACACACTTCTTTTCAACTTCAGGGCAGCCTTTTTGTTGACTGCAGCACGTCTGGCAAAGCTACATAAAAAGTGGGTGCCATTACCCAGAAGCAATGGTGAAAATATGTTGTGAGTTCATTTCCTTTTGTTGGCTGAATAGAGAGCGGCTCCAGAAACTGTTTGCTGAAACATATTTCTCCCCAAGAGTTCATTTTCCCTCCAAGCAAGTATCCAAAGGAAGTTGATTTTATTTGTGTATACACGGAAAGTAAAAAAGAAAAGAAAAAAAACCTTCTACAACCACACAGCAAATCAATATTTGGAGCACATTAAAGCTCACAGCTCTGAATAAAGACCTCCATTAGTTGCATTAAGTAGTTTGAGAACAATCAGCTATGAAACTCTGAACGTCCCGGCTGTAATTTCAATATTAGAGATGGGCATTTTAGCAGCTTAGCTCAGTCTTACATTAGAGCTAATGTTGATCCAGAAGAGCTGCACCAAGCGTAGCATCTTCTCATCAGTTAATCTCAGATCTGAACCATAAATGCAAATATTTATAGGGATGGAATTTAAAACGATATGAAAAGATTGAAGGGTGAGTATGAGAACAGGATTAAACTGCAGCACAGATACAAATCTAACATTTAATCATCTGCATAATGAGGCCTTTCCCAGTTTTCCCCCTACGCCTGGGTTCCCACAGGAGGCAGCATCAAGTTCTCACAGAAACACGCATGTCACCGTCTATGGCTGTGATTTGAAACTACGAACTGCAGCTTGAACTATAAACATCAGCGCGTCTCATTTCTGCTGCCTCGTTCCAGATAAACAGACACATCAGACAGACAATTAACACTGACAGAGCCAGAAACAGACAGAGAGGCAGGCAGGGAGGGAGACTGCAGATTAGATGGGCCAAACTAAAAATAAAACGGACTATAAACAATAACAAGTGTGAAATGAAGGGAGGAGAATCAAAGGAGGAGAGAAAGTGGCGGCATCTCAAAGGTAGAAATGAATGAATCACTACACTGCATTTTTCTAGTGATAATCCCGTTTTACTACACAGCTTTTGAATAAAAACGACTAATTATTGTATAGTCATCGTCACCTTTTTTTTTTTTAAATCAGAAACTCTGCTTGGCTTTAAGAAAGAACAATCACGTGTGTTTAGAGTTCGAAAGTGTGTGTTTTTGTGTTCTTGTTCGTGTCTCACCAAATTAATTTGCCCCCCAAAGCTGCCAAATAAGATAACAGCCAATCAGATCTCCCTGCACTCCCTCACGGCTCCCCAAACTGGATAAGCGAAGGGCAGAAAGTTAATAGAAGCACACACACCATTCATCTGTGTAATGCCAGGTTTAAACAGCTGCGATCTAAATCCCATCAGTTTATGGTAGCTGCTGGCTTACTTCACACCTAACAAAAGCTATTATTTAAGAGCAGAAAAGTCCTCCAGACATTTCGTATAGGAGCTCTCTAAGGAAGCCATTTTTTTAAAATCTGATTTATTAAATAAACTTCTGAATGGCAGACAGAGCCTTAGGAGACACTTGCTAAACTAAGTAAGAGAAGCGGCTTTCATTTCCTGTGAATATGAGCTCAAAGGAAAAGATCTGAGGTTCTGAACCAATGTGTTTTTAGGATCCATATTTTGCATTTCACAAAAAGAAAAACAGCATTGAGGAAATTGAGGAAAAAAGATAGATCAAAGGCATTATTTGAAAAAAGCAATCAGATTTTATATCAAGATAAGACGTAAAATAAATTGGTATCTTTCTATGCAAAGTGAACTCAGAAGCAGCTTCAGTTGGTTTAGTTGTTTCCACTCTGGATCATTAGGTCACTTTTCAAAATGATTTTCAATATTTAGCTTTAAATGTAAGGCTGTTCACCCCTTACTAGATCAAGGGGCTCGGGGAACAAAATTGCAACATTTGTTACATTTTCAGCTGATGAGGTTTGCATTCACACTGCACTGTATTAAACAATCTGAATTAAATTAAAAACCTGTTCACCTCCTTCCCTGTGGGGGCGCTGCGTCAAGAACCACTGAAGGAAACGACACAAAAACCTCTGAAGATGACACAGAGCTTCTTCAAGACATGTAAACAAAACCAAAGTAGTGTCAGACTTTAGCAGTTGTAGGATTTTCCTGTTGTCTTTGGTAAAAGATCACAATCCATATTTTCCAGACTCGAACATTTGTTTTGGTTGCATTTACCCAAAATGCTTCCTGCTTTTGGAGCGGTCTCCATACCCGTCATATTCACATTTGCGTTCAAACTGCGTCAGAGTTCACTTCAACCACATCTGGTCTGCATCAGTTTGTTTCTAGGCAGATGAACTAGAGTTTGATTAAAGTGGACTAAACAGGGTTGGTGTGAGCGCACTCTAAAACAGACAAACTAATTGTAAATTGTTTTCTGGTAATGTGAGATCAGATGAAAGGATCTGGGGAAGCAAGTCACTTCCCTTTTTATTTGGATTCAGTGCAACATCTAACTTGTTGTACTTCCTATAGAGAAAAGCTAAGAGAGTCACTGTCCAGCTGAAAGGACAGTGGCAAGAATAGTTATTTTTTTTAGAATGTGCAAGAGAAAGGTGTGGATTTATTTTAAGAAATTTTCTAGATCTTCAGGTTGCAAATTTGTATACCTTTGTAGATTATTGTTCACAGAACCTGATGAGCTTGTGATCTTCAAGGTGTAACCCGCCTCTCGCCTAATACTCTATTACAATTCACAAAGTTCAATATAAACCTGCACTTAAACTAACCAGACATTAAAATAGGATAAGATGCCCATGTGTGAAATATTAACCACAAACATCAACATGACGTAAGCAGAATTACCCCTTAAAGTGATCGATGACGTTTTCTCAATGCAGGATGTTTTGACAACACGCTGGCAAAGACTCACCTTTAATTCTGTGTAAATATCAAACTGCATCACCAGCTGTTTGACATTTACACAAGAAATTATGCACTGTTTGACCAAATCTCCCAACTTGTCATCAAGCTCCAGCACAAACTCTTCCATTTCCCTACAGCCAACAGGCTGAGAACCCCACAGACAGGTCATCAGTCCACCACAGGGCAACATGCAGGCAGATCACACTGCACACACTCTAATGTAAGGGGTGTTTACAGCAGAGTGGCAAGTTAACCTGGCATGTATGTTTTTGCACCAGAAATGAGCCGAAATACCTAAAGGAAAGTCGTACATGCACAAGAAGAACATGCAGTAACACCAAAATGAAACCAGGATTTTGGAATTAGATTTTAAATGGTCAACTCTCTCAAGTTTTCACTGTTCCAATCAATAATCTATCATCGTTTTTCTCTCTCTCTTTTTTTTTTTAAAAGTGTCAAAAGTTTTTCAGGTTGAGGTTAAAAAAAACTTTTAAACACAACAGTATTCATAATCTTTAAACCTTCTTCCAATTTGACATTTATAATCAGGCTTGTGTAATTTGTGGTTCTCTTATAAAAGAGCACAACAAAGTTGTGTTTGATTTTGAAGTGCATTGAAAAAAAACATGCTTTTCAGCATTTACAAGAGAAATTCTAACACATGTTGCATGCATTTGCATTCATAAGTCACCAATTTTTTTTGTTTTCCTTCCACTTCATATTTATGAGCCAATTTGAGTTTGCATGTTTTAATAAAAAATATAGCAGAAAAGGTACGACTACACAAACATTTAACGATGCAGCGCTTTATCTGATAGTTTTTTAGTTCTGAATATACTTTGAGTAACACTAAGTAATTTATTGGCTGCAAGAAAAACCCAAACTTTTTCACACCGAGTTTCTTTGTGCAACTTTTCTTGTCCTCCAAAGTTTCCGGCTGAATGAAGTTTACATGCCTTTACATGGAAGTTGGAAAAAAGGAGAAGTTATTGACAGGGTGCAGTTTTTGCTGTCACAGTACGACAGGAAGCCCTGAAGTGGTGTCGTGTTTAAGTAGCAGCAGAGCAGCAACAGTAGCCTCTTCACACTGTCACTCTGTTCTTCCACTTCACCGTTTCAGTTTGCTGTAAATGTCAGAATGATTTTCCATCCCAGGTGATGCTCAGCAGCACAGCTACATCACAAAAACAGTCAAATTAAACAGAGCAAACTCACAGCTCCACTTTTAAGGTCTCCCTCTAGTCGTCTGTGCAGGTGAGCAGGACAAGTCGTTTCCCATGTTAATTCAACATTACTCTGAAAAGACACAAACAGCATGATGATATAGATGCAACAGGAGTTTCACTTGTTTTGAGGTGAAATATGACAGCAGAGCCACAAATCAATTTATATTCGATTATTCTTTATAAGAAAAAAAAAAAAACCTTTAACCTCCTGCTGCAAAAAATGTTTTCTGCACTCAGGTAAACATTTGAAAGAGTCTGCATCTACAAAAAACACATACTTGACAGGAAATATGAATAAATTATTGACCATGGAGCCGGTGCCAATTCACTATGAATAATACAATAACAATGTGTCACAGTGTTTGCCCTGCTAGCCTGGCCCGTTCACAGCCACAGCTGCCGCAGGCTAAACACGAGAGACTGCTGCTCACTGCCATCAGCATTTTCTAAAAAAATAAATAAATAAAATAAAAAAGTTTCATGATGTCAGGACATGACTGCATGAAAAGACCTTTTAGTTGCACATTTCACATTTAGCCGTAACCTGATTATTTTTGTACCAAAGTGTGTGATACAATTATCTCTGTTTACATTTGAGTCTGAAAAATGCAACCTATAATGACAAACAAAAAGTCAAGAAGAGTGGAGAAGAAACAAACTGTTTAACTCAACAGCAGTGGAGAGATGCTCCAAGTAGCAGCTTGTTCACCTTTAGAGCTTCTGCATCGTTTCCACTTGCCCAGAACCCCAGGGAGTTTGTTGACAGACATACAAACACACCTGGTTCACACCGTTTTTGATCCAACTATGGCTAGTATGCAAGAGTCAAAAGATCTGCACTTAACTTTAGCAGATGGTAATAACACTAGTGGGGTGGGATATAAATGATTGATATATTTAGCTGGACTAAACCTTATAGATGGGGTGAAGACCTCCAACCGGAGGTCAAAGTAGAGTCACTGCTCCTTTAAATGAAAAGGAGTAAGGAGAGGCAATTCAGCCTTTCTGTTCAGAATCAACCACAGGTTTTTCACAAACATCCCATTGAGAAAAGAGTCAAAGTTAGATGATCGGGTCAAAGTAGACAACAGATGCATGAAGCAAAAAGACTTCTAGTACAAGCAATTATAACAGAACAAGTCTCTTTTCAAGGATTATGAAAAAATAATGACCTAAAGGCAGCAAAAAAATATTTTGGGAGGAAACCCTGAAATCTAATGGTTAGATCTGGAGCTACATGTTATAATTTCATCAACATGAGGTTTGTCATCCAATAGAAGAAACTGATGACATTACGCTATGTCAGTCAGTAACAGTTTTTGACAAAGTCATGGGTTCAAGTCGCACAATACAAACTATAGTAAGAAAATTCAAACACCAAACACACATGAGATGTATGGATAAAAATGTTACCTATATAAAGACTTGACTGTAAAAAGTTGAAAATTCTCTCAACTTTAGCAGAATGTTGGAAAAGTTCAAATTATTCACAATGTCTACAGAGAATGTTTGAAGCAGAACATGATGCTGTGACCAACACTGCAATCAGAGCCCAGACGCCGACACATTTTAATGACTCAGCACAAACGGGCAGAAAAACACTCGTCATGTGATCAAAGCCATCTAGAAATTACCTGGCAACAGCAAGCAGAAACAATCACCAAGCAACCGGAGGCAGAAAGGGAGAGCAGAGAAGGGGTGGGGCTGGACAGAGGAGTGAAGGAGGGGTGGAGGAAAAGACAAGAGGAAGAAAATGAGGATGGCGAAACAGACAGGAGGAGGAAGAGAGAATGTTTTTGATCAAGGGTTAAAGATTGAAAAAGCAGGAAAGGTAAAAAGAAAGAGAAGGAAACAGGAGAACAAAAATAGGATGAAGGAAAGAAATGAGAGAAAGAAGAAAATGTAAGTCACATAATTAGTAAGAATAAACAACCCATAAAATACTATAAGAAGAAAAAAGAGAAGGCAAAAAGCAAATGTGATGGAGGAACCAAAAACAGAATTAAACATGAATACAGAAAATTATATCTCAAAAAAAGGCTTGGGTAAAAATATGAAATGTAAAATATGTAGAAAGGCACAAAAAGGCTAAAAACAGAAAAAGATGAGAAAAAACTGGTGAAGAAATAAAATACATTGACATCAGTTGTTTCTTCCCACAACAAAGTGAGAAATGGGGTTTATATTCATGTTCCTCTGAAACTAAAGAGAAAAATTGCCAAGAAATTTCCGGTTTAATTAATTTACAACAAGGAAAATTGATGCTTTGAACTGCATCGGTTTATCAAAAAGCTACAAACCACATTTTTCTGGGTCTGTGTTGGTGCATGAGGCTCTGAACTCGGAACAAAATCCAAAAAAAGCAAAGCCAAAAATAAAAGCTTTGTGTGCGTGTTTATATGGGTTTCTGTGTGTGCGCGTGTGTGTGTGGGTTTGTGTGTGTGTGTGTGTGTGTGTGTGTGTTCTTGCAGGAAGCAGAGAGATAAGCCAACACTCAGGAATGCTGTCACTCGTTTTTCTTCACAGGCTTGATAAACTTTGTCCCGCGTCCTGCAGTTTCCCAGCATTCCTTGGTGATGACCACTGCACTTTCACACACATTAAACCCTGATAGTGTCGACCACTTACTCCACTCAAACGCTGCTCTTGCTTTCAGTGAATGGTTAAATGATTTTGTGTAGGATTACTATATTTTACCGTTTAGGATCATTTCCTCCTCACTTGTGTAAACATGCTTTGATAATTGTGATATTTCTTTATTGATATTTAGAAGAATCTCAGACCAGGCATCATTATTCAAGCAGAAAATACTTTATCCCTGTCAGGTTCACTAATAGCATCTGATAAATCGTTCCTCTCTAATGTAATGTTGACGTCAGGCTGATTCCTATTCCACCATGGATGCTGCGATTCCAAAAAAACAGAAAAACAGAAGTTTAAAACTGGAGACATTGAAAATCCCCAAAGATTTAAGTCTTTCCAGTAAAAGGAAGAAGCCTTTACAGGTCAGAAGTGACATCCTGAACACTATTGTACTTATTTTTAAACACAAGTGGAAAAGGCATTTGTTGTAAATAAAGCAGTTAATAATTTTCAAGATGAAAGTGAAGATTTACGACTTTCACCCAGACATGTTTAGAATTGCTCCATATTCAAAATGACATTTTAATATGTAATCGAAGGTCACTGTTTGTATTTTTCACAATGTAATAAACAGGCTGTTGTTGTGCTGACACTTCTTATATTGAATTAATCGTCATTTGTAGCAATAAGCATGAAAGGCTGTCTTTCTTTTCTCATCTGGGTTTTGTGTGCATGCGTCTACATATTACACAAATATGTGTCAAGAAATTGAGAATGAATGTGTGTGGTATTAACTTATAATGCTGTGCCCTATTAAGGAAATACACAGTCCAGTCACATTAATGTGACCACCACGTACTTTCCACTTCAGAGTTAAATAACCAATCACAGAAGGCAGGTGGCAGCACAGTGCAGTTGAGCGTATATAAAGGGTGTGTGTGGGCTTCGGAAAACATTTCAATCGTTGGCGTAATGCAGAAACGAAGCGATTTATCCGACGTCCAAAAGGGCATGATCATTGGCTTTCGGGCCAAGGGTGGAAGCATTTCCGAAACGGCTGAGTTTGTGAACTGTTCCCGTGCCGCCGTGGTAAAAGTGTACCGTGCATGGCAAAATGGGACTGTCCAAAATCAACGACGTGGCAAATGTGGTGCACCACGGGCCATAGATGACAGAGGCGAACGACGGTTGCGGAGATGCGTTCGGGCAGATAGACGGGCTACCGTTGAGCAACTGACCACTAAAATGAACCAAGGGGCTACCACAAGTGTCTCCCAAACCACTATTCAGCGAACATTGCTGCGTCTGGGCCTCCGAAGCAGACGCCTGGTTCGTGCACCTATGCTGACTGGTGTTCATCGACGACGAAGGCTAGAATTTGCACGCCAGTACAGCAGCTGGACGTCCACTGAGTGGCGACAGGTAGCGTTTTCAGATGAATCGCGTTTTATGCTCCATCGGACAGATGGACGTTGGCGTATAAGGCGTGAAACCTCTGAAAGGAACCACCCTGCAACCATTGCAGGAACGGTCCAAGCTGGAGGCGGGAGCATTATGGTCTGGGGAATGTTTTCCTGGCATTCTCTGGGTTCACTGATTATTGTGGAAGGCACGATGGATCAATACAAGTACGCATCTGTCCTTGCGGACCATGTCCACCCCTACATGCGCATTGTTTTTCCTCAGGATGATGGCATCTTCCAGCAGGACAATGCGAGGTGCCATACAGCTGCCAGTGTACGTGCGTGGTTCGAAGAGCACCAGGATGAGTTTACCGTCCTCCCCTGGCCAGCAAACTCACCTGACTTAAACCCAATCGAGCATCTGTGGGACCATCTCGATCGAGTTGTTCGCGCCATGGATCCTCAACCGCGTAATCTAGCGCAGCTGGCCACGGCATTAGAGTCGGCATGGCTCAACATCCCAGAGAAGACCTTCAGGGACCTAAGTGACTCTCTTCCTGCACGTCTCGTAGCAGTTCGCTCTGCGAAAGGTGGTTATTCTGGCTTTTGACAGATGGTCACATTAATGTGACTGGACTGTGTACATTTTTATTCCACAAAAAGCTGCTTTTCATGAAAAGCTAAAACTAAGAAAAAAAGATTAAATGAGGAGAACTTAAGAGATTTTCCTTTCTCATACAGTAATATTCCTAAAAGTCCCAAACAATGATTACTGAACAATTTTTAAAGTGGAAAAATCAAATTATCCATCAAGATGGAATTAAAAAAAAATAATCATGCCATATGAAGGGGTAAAGTGGCAAGCCAAGAACAGGCACAGAAAATAACATGTAATCTGGTCTCCATATTGCTGCCACCCTCCACATTTTTTTTCTGAGTCACAGAAAAGTGCACCGGTTCTCAACTTTTTCAGATTGCAAGCATCTGGAATAATCATGTTGATGGTTGCAGGTCCATTTCCATCAGAGGCTCGTACAGAAACACTCAAAGGTCGGGGAAAAACCTAAGGTTTACTGTCCTGCAACATAAATTACATTTCTGAAAAGGCTATTTTATGTACAAAATCATCTGTTCTGCAACTTCACCAAGCTGTACTCTCCTCTTTTTCCACAGAAATTGGTGAGCGCCACTAGAATCTTAGGTATTAACTTTCAAATTGGTAAAAATTGGAAAAGCACAACTATAAGAAGGTTTAAAAAATGCATTACGGAACAGCAATGGACACTTGATAATTTAAGCATTCTGAGTAAAAATGTATTATTAAAGAGCTAGTTGTGATGATTGGAGCCAACTAACAGGCAGAAACAGCAGCACACAGATTAATTAAATCTGCAAAAGAATGATGTGTTCATTAAAACAGTCCAAGTGTCCTGAAAATTTGTTGATTCTGTGAAGATACGTTTTATTTTCCTCTGTAAACTCTAAACCAAGTAAGATGCTCCATTTGCAAGACAACGATCCCAAAACTGTATTCACATATTTGTTTCCCTTTCTGCTGGTTTAAACTATTAGAATGAATTCACTTTTATCCGTTTTTGCTTAGAATATCTAGCATCTAGTTGTGTTTTGGAGCCGTCTCTCTGCTGAAATGCAAACAATATGGTACCGACCAGATTGCTGTATGACGAGCCATGAAAACGCTTTTATGAAACTCCTCCAAGAATACGCCTGATCACATCAGAATGGAAACGACTTCTGTGACAGAAACACACGGAAGCGACAACAGGTCCAACAGGACTGACCAACCAGGATACATTTGTGGTGTTTTACAGATTTTTCACTTAAAGCTAATAAAACCACGTCTGACCTTGAGGCTGAGTTGATGCTGTGCTGATCAACAGGACGTTCAGAACTAATCCTGATCTCACCGGTGGCACATTAATACCCATCGACTGAGGTTTGCAGGTTTGACCGTCTTCTTCCCGACACGTTGACATAAAACTGATGAGTCAGGGTTCATCATTCATTCATATGGCAAGTTGTCTGTAGAATATTTTGCATGGAGGACACTTCAATGTCAAACTCGATAACCACAGACAACCTATAAAATCCAAATCATTATCTCACCAACCTATTCAACAGAAAGAATGTGTTTATATGCTGATTTGGTTTTGTACAAATAAGGAAGGCACTGTGTAGAAAAAGCCAAGCATCTCCATTTTGGTCTCAACTGTTCAAAGGACAAAGGTTTGGAAAACTGCATCTGAATATCCGAAAAAACGTTGCTACATTCAAAATAAAATGTATCATCGGTTTCCAACTGCAGCGTCACAAACTTTGACCTCAATAGTTTCGGATGGAGCTCTAGAATTTCTGGGGTCCATTTCCCCGTTTGTCCTTGAGGTCAGTTTGATGGGATTTATTGTCATAAAAATGTTCCACTTGTGACTAATCTGTTTAAAAAAAACCTTCATACAAATATTTGTTGTAGAACTTCAAACATGCTCCCAAAAGTAACAAAATGATTAAATCTCAGACAAACCAAGATTGACCAGCATTCAGATGCATTCAGACCAGAAACCCTCATTGCCATCCCCAACCAGTCGTCTCCCTCATATGGAGATACCCCTCTGTGAACCACATTCCAGCTGACTAATAATCAGTCTTCTGAAGTGGCGATAAAAGAAAATATCCCCCTTATGGCTCTTGCTATTGAATTTTGCTTCAAATGAAGCTGCTGCCAATCATCAACTAGCTCCCAAATACACGTGAAGAAGAAAAGGTAGAGATTCCTAATGCTTAGCTAAACCCCTGCTCGCTTGCTATTGAGCCTTTAAGGGATAAATATTAGGAATTAGGCAGGAAATGCTGCCTGGAAACCTTTCAGGGAGCCGAGACTGAGAGGCGAACTGCCGCTGAAGCATAAACTTTTTGACAGAGTCGGTATGAGCCCTGCATAAGGAAATAAATCACTTGACTTTTAATGAGACTTTATGGCCAGGGGAGAAAACACACCGACGGAAAGAGGGGTTGATGGACGGAGCTGTTGTTTTCCAGGAAGATGGCTGGAAAACAAAGAAGGAGGATAGAGGGGAAAATGGAGGGGCTGACTGGGAGAGGAGGGGGACAGGACGCCGGAGGGGCCACTTAAGCTAATTAATGGATCATTGTGCACATTCAGCGAGCGTGCACGTTGTGTTTTAAGGGGGCTTAAGTCTTCATCCATTAGACAAATGAGAGGGTAGGAGGGAGGCTTCAAGTAGAAGTCTAATGGGCAGCAACACGCACACACTAATGGCTACATAAAGTAATCAGTCTCCTGGACTAATCAGGATTTTTTTAATGAACATGCAATCTCTCACTCCGAGGCTACAAAACGCACTGATTGAATTAGAGCATGGCTCGAACCACAGCCGTGGGGTAAAGCAGCAGCAGGGGTGACAAGGGGAGAAGAGGGATGTGTTGTTTTAGGGGGAAGGAGGAGGAGAAGGTGCACAAGAAGCTGAGCAGGTGATTTAGTTTGAGTGAAAGTGAGCCCAGAGCCCCAGTCGGTCTCCTCCCCTGTGCCGCTGCACCTCGTCACTCAGATATTTATGCATCGGTTTTAACCCTTAACTGACAGCAACAGATTTACAAACTGACCCATCTACTCAAATTTTCAGCAATACCGCATCAGACGTCATGCTTTTTTTAGCTAAATATCCATCAAGTGGTAGCAGGGCGCTGGATTCACAGTCCCACATACTATAGTTTTCACTCCCAACATGTGCTTCTCATGGTATGTGTCAAGTTATTTCTGGTGCTTTGGCTCTTAACCACTTCTTTTATCATGCCAAGTTGAAGAGCAAGTCTGGCTGCTGCTCCCCTCTCTGCAGGCAGTCTGTAAGCCTCTCTATGATATGTTTTAGAAATAATAATCAGATTCATTCTGGTAGATTAGAGCTCCTCGTGGCTCCATAAATACCCAGCTCACCCCACACTGGCTGTCGACCACCTCATCAGTGACTCAAAGAAATCTCAACATTTCTTCTTTTTTTTTTATTCCATTCAGTCCGAGGCGACAGATTAAACAGATTGCGCTCACAGCAGATCTCTGGGTTAATTTCCATTTGATTTAAATATTCACTCCCCTCTTTGAGGAATCAGAGCCTGACTGATATCTGAATCTGATCTGAAATGGCTCCTTCGAATCTCTGAGCACACTGCTGCCTGGAGAAAGGAAGATTTTTAAACGTACTCACAATCATACGCTTATAAAAATATGGAAGACTGAGAATATTGCCGGTTTCCTGACAGGCAGAGACCACTTTGAAATCTCAAACCCTAAAGTGAGATAAATGGAATATGCTTTTCTTTATACTCAAGAAAGCCTAAAATGTAATCCCGTTTCATGTTGCTTAGCTTTTTCTTTTTTCTTCCCACAGCAAAGTAGCACAGGGCGTATTTAGAAAACCACAGTGAAATAACATTTGTCGGCTAAAACCACGGTGAAATCTGTACCAGCAAATACAGGTCTGCATTTCAGCAGATATGAAGCTCAAGTTGTTCAAACAATTACCATGAAAATTTGTTTTATGACAGTCGCACTGAAGCCAAATTATGCAAATTTCATACAAGTAAATGAATGACTAAATTTATAAGATGCTACATTATACACTATAAATATACTTTTTTGGTCATCAAGTCTAAAAAAGTAAAATAAAAAATAAACCAAAAACTCGCTGATCTAGAATTACATCGTCACTTAACAGTTCAAAACAAGAAATTCTTAGTCCATGTACTAGTCTGATATTTCTAATAAAAACATGTTTAAAAGATTTAACTTCATTTTTCATACATTGTGTACTCTGGTAATTTGATTGTTTTCATTCTGATTTCGATACAGTGGTTCATACTTTTTATTTTCATCTCATCTGGAGTTTTGTCTGGTAAAACAGAGGAAACTAATAATTTGTTTGTCAAACATTAACCTGTCCAATTCGTTTAGGTAAATACATCTATTAGCTTCAGAGTGACCCATGGCTCTACTTTAGAGTCCGTCTTTTCAACTGACTTCATACCAAAGGGATAAGACAAAAACAAAAGGAAACGTATGTATGCATTTCAAGTTCTATACTGTTGATTTACACATCTGCTTCTCCATTCTTAATATCATGTGTGTATTAGTTTATTGTGTTTATTAGTCATTAACTAACACGACTTTGAGAAAGTGACCCATGGTTTGGATCATTGGGTTTGGATCAGTCCATCATTCATTCCCTGCAAGTTCTCCAAAACTCAGCCGCTTGCCTTCTGAAAGCCAAGGGACATAAACGCCTTATGCTGGTTTTAGCCTCTTTGCTTTGGATTATTTTAGCGATTAATTAATCAGTCACATGCCCATCAAAGTGTTGGAAATGTCACACCAGCTACTTTTATAAATTCCTAATGGGGGATTTTCATTCCTGACCCTTAAGCTCTGGAACAATCTCCTGTTTCAAGTTAAATCCACCAGGACTACAATGTCTTTAAAATGACTTTAAATCCTCCCTCTCTACAACAGGCATTTTGCACATACTGGTTTCTATTTTTTACCTTTTTTTTCTTATTTCGCATTTCTATCAATTCATTTATTGATTTTTTACATCTTTTCCTTTTATTAGACTCTTATATTGTGCTAAATTTCATTCCAATTTGCCCGTAGAGAACTTTGGTGTAGCTGCGGTTTTTAAATGTGCTCCATAAATGATATCGAACGATGCACAATTGGCTGGTTTACAATTAAACCAACCAGCAGCAAGAGTAAAAAAAGCTATAACGATGCCGTTAAAATCCCCCATAAAGAGAAGTGTGAACATCTCCTCTGAGCCCTCTGCCCTTGTTTGACAAAATGAGAACACTGAAACATACTAGACCCTCCATGTTGAATTTCACCTTCAAATAATGATATTTTTCTTCTTCGCCTTCCTCCCGTGTGTCTCACTTTCAGTCAGTCTCTCCTTAGTGTGGGTTTTCTGGGTCAAACAGGAAACAGTGGCTCTTTCAAATTTGGGACACTGTCCAAATTAAAAAAAAAAAAAAGATGAAACTATTCAATGTGGGTCAACAACAAGATAAAATGACCAACCGGATGAGGAATAGCCAAAACATCCATGGTGTTTTCTTCTTTCTCAGACATACAAACGGTAGAGATGATATACTGTCTTGTTTTGAGATGCTTGGGAAATAAGGTCATAGACTAAGATAACTTTCAGGGTGAGAAAAGGGCAAGTTGGGATTAACAAAGACCCAAAAACATCTCGATCAAGACAAAGTGGTTTCTCTCAGTCTATAAAAAACAGCTAACTGTCAACCAGGCTAATAAGTTTGTTTTTGGAACTATTTAAGTGTGATTATTAACTTAAAATCTATCAGCATCTAGATTTTCTAACTACTTCAGTGATTGGACTCGTGGAAAACCTGGATGTCATCACAGTGAGTGAAAACATGGGTCAGTTTTTGATCAAATGTTTTCCAACTTTATTCTGACATTTCCAGTCATTTAAGTGAATAATAAGATCATACAATTACACAAAGCTGGAGCAACAAGTTCATTGACAAACACCATAGGAAGGCATTAGTTGTTTGAATTCATGCACTAGACTCAGATTGGTCTAGTGCAAGGGTCTAGAAAACCTAGAAACTAGATCTGGAAAGCATTTCACATTAGTTGAATGTGCTCCAGATGCAAGACGGGACACCAGAGGGATTTACCAAATCTGCTCAGGACAACAAAACTGGCAACACAAGCAAGTAAGAGCAAATTTTTAACATTTGCAAATTAACTCCATATACAGTATTTGACTACAGCTGAGACTCTGTATGAAATCCTAAGTGAATTTGTAAATAAAAAATATCCAAATTTCTCCTTATGCACACTGAAAGCAATCTCTTATGTTCAAATATGATATGTGTTATACTGTATAAACGTTTTAGATTTTGTAAGCTTGGTGTAGACGTAACAAATTTTGAGCTCTGGTTGGCTCAGAGACAAAGACCAAACTTTACTTTAAACTTTTCACACATCATTTGTTTAGTATTAAATATTTCAATAGAGTCTAAATTGCAACTGAATGCAAGTTAAACTGATGGCAAAATGATATTTCTCACTCAAGAAACCTTTTTTTCCCAGGTATTTTCACTGAAAGTTTTTCATCCCTCATGTGTATTTGTGTTTATATAAAAACAACCATATTACCCTTCATGCTGTGTTTTTGCTTTTTGACTAATCACTAAAATGCCTCATTTTCCAACCGACTAGTTACTGTGAAGATATGAAGCCTGGCCTGTAAATAAAGAAACCCAACAACTCAGTACCAGTTCAGCTAATGCAGCTTCTATTACAGCAATTCCACATAAATCTTGAAGAGGCCATTTTAAAAGCATTAGCAACAAAGAGCAGAGTCAACAGACATACATTAGAGCTGTGCAGGAAACATTCAGAGTCGTACATCACAGGCGTTGGTGGGGAGGGGTCAGAGGGCATTAGAGCGTTTTTCAACAGGGGGGATTAGAGACATGAGGGAAACAAGGGAGGAGGAGAAGGAGGAGGAGGTCGAATCTTATTGTGTTTAATCTTAAGACAGACGTGAGGCCCCACCCCAACACCACCAACTGGTCAAGGACACACACACACACACTTTGACAAGAAGATTAACCCTTTCAGCCATTTAAAGTCGAGGAAACGGAGCCAAGTCAGAGCAACGATCTGAGACGGAGATTCCATCATCATCCTCACATGACCTCATCCAGGCCAAGGGGAAGTCAGGAATATCAGAAACTTACTAGTTAAAAACCATAACGCACAAAACAAAATATGGTCCAAACTCAATTTGAGGCAAAATCTAAAACTTATCCATAATACAGCGCATGACCAAATATTCAATTTTTTGATTGAAACAAATGTTTACTATTAGTAAATCATGTAATGGGAAAAAAACATAATACACAAACACCAAAAACTTATTTTAGCATTTAAAGTCCACCATATGCGACATAACGAGTTTCATTTTAGTAACCTTTTTAATTCAGGTTTAATAATAAAGTGTTTTAATGTGACCATAGAAGGAAGCATTGCCCTTATTCTGGAAGCTGCTGCAGTCGGGTTAACGGTGTGATTACACATGGCTGCTCCCTGGAGTCAGACTAACAGGAAGGTTTTTCAGCTACTTGACAGCCGAGAAACAACTCGAGGTGGGGGATACTGGGCCCAGTCTTCTAAATCAGCTCTTGGGTTAATGTCGAGGTGCTGAGACATGTTTTTGTTTCCGCAGCATTTCCGTTTACAGGCACAATTTCCACAGTGCTGCACGCTCCAGCCAACCCTGGGGTTTGGACTTTTCTGCACTAAAAAAAGACAACTGGAATGTTACACCACTCTGAATTCAAGATTGCTGCTGGTTTAACATGCTTCTGCTGGGTGTGTGTGTATGTGTGTGTGTGTGTGTGTGTGTGATTCACTGTGCATTGGGGCGACTCGGGCCTTCACCAGGACAGAGATCAGATAATCCCTCCTGCCCTTAATCCCTGATCGGGGAGAGGAACAGTTGGGAAACACAGGGGGCCCCAACATGCTTCAAATGTTTGGGGTGAATAATCTCCAGCCAAAAATTTATAAAGAGTTTTTACACAAATACAAAAAGCATGGGTTTATTTTTTATTAATTTATAACTGCTGCTGTTAGTCTTTCAAATATACAGAATGTTCTAGTAAAACTAAAGTCTCAGTTTTAAAAGCTACATCAAGTTTACGCTTATGGTATGAATTCTGTTATATACATTAGGGACCTTCAGCAGTGAAGTCTCCTTAGGAGGTTATAAGTCATCATCCACCTCATTTTTATTTCAAAAACACATTTTGACATATTCAACTTTATCAGTGATGTTCAACTCACTGCAGTGCATCAAATAGCTACAATAGAAACAGCTGATTACAGTTTATTATGTTCTTATTCTATACACCATTAGATGGAGACAAAGTAATAGTTTGTCTTTTTTAACACTTAAAAGTTAGATTGAGAAATTGTTCAAAATCTCTGAAAATGATCCTCCTGCAAATTGTAGGGTTAAAATAGAAGAGCAGCCATATGTTCTTCCTGGGATTCGGGCCATCTGGTCAAAGCTGCCAAATCGGTTCATTTCAGGGATGCAACAACATTTAACTGACAAGACAAGATCTTTGGTTTGTACGAACAGGATAAGAGCTTGGCGATATCTTTTTTCAGAGTTGTGGTAAAGATTTAATGAACTACAAAGTGCATTTTCACAAAAACATGATTTGTTTAATTACCACTTTCTAATTCTTGTCTAATGTGGCTCCAATGCTAACAGAAACCTTAAAAAAATATCTTACCTGCTCTGCATTTTACAAACAAAATAGAGCCTACAAAAGTCTCAAACTGTTTCAAAGTTAATATTTTAGGTTTTAAACCTAGAGCTGATCAAACTTGGTCAAGACTCAAGAAAACTGAACTTTTCAACATACGAGATGACGAGTTCAGCTTCATTAAACCCCAACGGTTAGAAAGCTGCATTCTCACAGAGCCTTCAAATCATTTCCGCGTTATCCGTCAATGTCAGCGTTTCTCCCTCCTGTAGAAGCCCAGAAGTGCCAGCACATAAATTATTTTTAAAACGGTCGTGTTGCATTAACACTTTTGTAGCCAAGTGTTATCAGGCAGAGTAAAGAGATTTCATGATCGGATAAAGAGCAACTTCCGTCCACGTTTCAAAATAAATACATGGATGCTAATAACTGCTTACACTTACTTTCAAACAAATTATATGCCAACAACAACTTTAGACTTTTCCAACAAAAAGTTCATTTTGAGAAACGCTGAGACCTTTCACATAATGACGTCAAAATTGATTGGCTTTTAATATCCACACTAATCAGCAAAGCGGGCATTTCAATAATTTAAAATCTGATTATTAATTCCACCACTACTTTCAATCAATACTTGACTTTTAATTACTTTGAATTATTTTTAATCACTCCAATAATGCAAGTTTTCTTTTAAAATTACCCAAAACCATCCAAAAACATTAACGCCAACTTTTACAAAAGAAAAAGCTTCTCAAGCAGCTCGTAGGAGTTGGTGTGAAACTGATTTCATTAGTAATTTATGGGTGTTTGTTGCTACTTGGCCTCTCAGAAAGAGGTGCTGGTTGGCATCTGATTCTCCATCTTAGCGAGGCAAGACAGGAGGAGAAGCAGGAGGAAACAAACCGAAGGAGCATTTGGTATTTTGGTTTGGTTGAGTGTTTTTATTTGGCAGCACAGAAAGTGAAACTAGACTGTCAATAAAACCAAAATTTGGCAAGTTGTGTCTGTTGAACTGGAGCTAAGAGGGTCAGTCAGAAAATGTGGAAAGCTTTTATTTTCACAACCAACACACCTCTTGAGTTGTAGAGATATGAAACCGAAAGGGTTATTTAGGTAATTATCTGATTATTTTCCCACTTAGCTTTAAAAATACATATTTCAAGTCAATTTCATTTTAATAACTTATTTTTTATTCAAGTTTTTTTGTTTAAAACTAATTTCCAGGGTTGTTTGTTTTTCTTTTGCAATACAGTTCTGTTAACGAACCATGACCTCAATTCCTTTTTATTTATAACCCTATCTTAGCTTAAAAATAATTTCCCTTCAGTAAATTCACAGTACGTCAGGCCAAATTATAACACATGAAACGTAAGAAAAAAAGGAAGTGAAGATCTTTGTTCTGACTATATGTAAAACTAACAACCTGCTCACAAGATGAAGCGATGAAAGAAAAAAGTTGTGTGGTGTCACATCAGTTCTAAGCTCAGCCTTTCCTGCTGTCACTCGCGTAAAAAAAAAAAAAAAGACAAAAAACTGAAACAACAAACACATTAAATAGACAGCGTCTGAGTTGGAGGCAAATATCAAAGACGCTCCCAGTTGGAGTTTGACGAAGTGAAGTAAAAATAGAAAGAAAGTCTGTGTTATGACTGCTCCTGTCAAACGAGATGCAAAGAGGAGAGCACAGAGTTTCATCAACCCCGTTTCATCACGCACACAAATAAGACATCACTTCCTTAAAGGAATTATTTTGAGATCATTAGGATACAAACATTTAAGATTTACTGCACTGCCTATGAACGTACACACCACCTGTAGCTCAACGTTTTAAAGATTCAAAAATGTATTAAACATTCACATCTTCCTGATAATTGCACTGATTTTAATGATTAAATGTAGACAGAAGCAACACTTATATACTAAATCTAAAGAAAGTTGAACTAAGACATCATCCTGTGAACAAACTGTCTAAGGCCTAAAGGATTATTGCTGTGAAATGTGACGTTGAAGTACAGCCACACAGGAGCTGCATTTCATCCCAACCACGTCGCAGCACAACCATGATGAGTCTTCCTCCTGCAAGCCGCATTGTAGAAGCTGAATGAATGCATCTGGAGCTTTAACCCCTGGTGTCACTGTTGATCCTGTGCAGTTTGAAAAACGGTGCGCATCGCAGCATTTGATTTGGCAGAGATGCAAAGAGCCAAGAGATATCAGAAATAGATAAACACCACGTCTAGAAAACATTACATAAATGTTGCATCAAACACCATTTCCATCATGGGAAAAAAGTGGAGGAGTTGAAGGAGTGCAAATGCCTCGGCGTTCACCTGCACAACAGGCTGGACTGGAGTTTCCACACTGAACGAGAAGAGACAGAGCGGACTGTACTTCTGGAGGAAACCAAGATTTATGAAGGTTTGCAGCAAGAAGCTGCAGATCTGCTGTTGAAACTCATCTGTTGGGTCTTAAAGTTCAACAATCTGACACACAAGGCCGATTATGTTCTGGAGACGATGCTGCAAAGATGGATTCTTCATAAAAATAAAAAATAACTGTATTTTGCTTCACTACAACAGAGTATCTTCAGTCAGAGGCTACTGATCGCTGTTGTACAGTCTGCTACAGGAGATCATTCCTCCTTAAAGCCAGCATCTAACAACTCTGAAAGAAATTGGAGTTACAACAACTTTTAATTTTCTTTTGAGATCAATAAAGTATTTTTAATTAAACTGAATTAGGGTTGCAGCCAGGGTGCACCGTATCCATTCCAGATTACTGTTCCGCTAACAATCTTAGTGATTTTATCCATTTAAAATGTGAAAATGTGCCAGGAAATCGTGACTAGGACATTTCAGCAATCAAAACACTTTCCTCAGGTTGAGTCAGCATTTAATGAAAGGAAATTTGTGACTGGATGATGCGGAAACATGTTACAGCATTGGAAGACTAAACATTAGTTAAACAAAAACATTGAGTAACCAAACATTATGAAGGACATCACACCCCATCACCACATCAAGCCTCCCTAGAGGGAAACTTTCACATTATCACCTTAAGGCTTTGCTATAGAGTTTGAGCAACTTGAATTATTACTCATGCTGCTGAACAGCAGCTTTTACTTAGAGACATACAGAAATTTTGTACACTCAGAGGGCCATAATGCACCAGTTTAGAGACTGTCTACTTGGAGAGGAGCAACAAAAATGACTGAAAAACACAATGGAGTGATTCCTCAAACATATTCAAGCAGCTTCTGCATCCTTGTGGTCCCTGAGAATTAAATGTATCCAAATGGGGTAAATGACAGATGATCTCACTTTGCTTTTCTAAAAAAAAAAAAAAAAAAAAAAAAAAAAAGCATCACTGTTTTTCTTCTTCTGCACATGATTTGACTTTGTGTTTTCTTTAACAGCTGTGTGTTGGGTGATACCCTTTTGAATGAAAGTATTGTCACTGTGGGTGTGGACAGTCGGCTCCGTCGCAAAAAATCTGGGCATAACAGGCACTGAGAGCGCCAGCAGACTGATGGTGAGCAGGTACAGGAGACGAGATTGATGTCACAAAGTTCAACATTAACCAGGCAGAACACAGGAGAGAAAGGTGCTAATGTCGCCTGAAGAGTGGTTTCTATCCAGTTACATATCTAGAACAAACGTCTTTACCTGTTGAAACCATTCACACAAAATCAGAAATGCATATACAAAGTGGTCCCACTTTAGAAAATGTCCGTTCTTTCTCAAACATCAAACAATTATGTTGATTGTTTCCCCATCAAGATCTCTCCAATCTAAACATTTTCCACAAAGTCTCAATTCTGAAAATATACATTTCTAAAATATGACAGTTTTCAAAATATTTCCCAATCCTTCAGAGGTGTTTTAGCAGCAGCTCCAACAGCCTAATAAATGTTCTGCTAAATATATTTAGAGGGAAACATGTGAAGCAGAGGTACCTGGTGATTTATCACATAAAAACCTGTTTATTATCTTTCCAGGCTGTGTTTCTCACACAGCCTAACATTTCCAACACATCAGCTGCAAAAAAAGTGAACTGAATATCTTAACAGAGTGGAAATAATTTGGCTGAAAAATGCAATAATCCAAACATAATGACATGAAGAAATTAACAGCGGGAACTAAAGCCACTAGTTTTCAGTGACCGATAATACCTTGCTGTTCTTTGTGCAAAGGTCATCACCTCTAAACAACTGTGTAGGAACATATTTTTCATGCCCCACATTTCTACAAACTCTTTTTCTGCAACAAACCTAAACGAGACTCGTCCAGATTCCCTTGATGTTAATTAGCGACACTAAGCCCCTAAACGAAACTCCTTTCACTTCACTTATAAAATGCAGACGCTGAACCAACTCCCATCTGAAAACACTATTTTTATCAAAACCACTGGATACAGTCTTCACCTCTCATCCAGAAATGAACTGAACTGTCCTGCGTGCGTTTTTACAAGTTCAAGCAAGTCTTTAACCTTCACTTTTCCCGTGAGATCTCTGCAGCGATTCAAAGTAATCTGGGACCAACACAAACACACGCACACACACACACACACACAGATGCTGTAGATTATATTCACATTCACACAGAGCAGGATTCATAGCAGGCAGCTGTGTGGACCTTCCACTAAGATGCAACACGTGCCTTTCTTACAGCAAACTGTTTTTCTTGGACTGAATTCAGGAAAACTATTGATTCTAAAAACTGATTTACATCTACACACAAAAAAAGAAGTGCACAGAGAAAGATGTTATAACCAACCTTGTGAGGAACACCGTTCTGTCCAGTTTAAAGGAGGACACAAAGCATGCATGAACTGAGATTCAGCAAACAACCAGAACAAAGAAAGCCAAGAATCTATTCAGATATCTCTTGTTTTACGTTTTCTCCAGTTGTCTTTGTGGTGTAGCAGTTTGAAATTCATGTGAAGCTGTAAGCATCAAACTCTGTAAGCCAAACACAGAACTATAAGAGCAAACAGTCACTTTATAAACCATCTAGAACACATTACCTCAGTGAACATCTCCGCTACAAAAAACCCAACAACTTATGTCAATAAATCATGAGGTTTGGTTCCAGCTTCCTCTTGTCACATGTTGAGCCATTGCACAAGAAAATCTGTGTTATCCGTGTATAAATGTTCTAATTTGTGATTGTGAATGGATGAATGTGTCTGGATGGTCAATATGACTGGAATGGGGCTATAAAAATTCAGTTTATCATTTATATACAGAGACATGAGTGTCGGTAGGAAATACAGGCAAGCAGTATTTTATACCAACACAAACAAATAACATGTTTAAGATAAAAGTTCTGATAGAGCAGGAGGTATAGATTAAATCATGAATAAGATTCAGCCCACTAATACAAAGAAACACACAATAGGAACAATAGCAACAATCTCCTTACCTTGAATATGGGAGTGTTGGGCACAGGCAGCGTCGTAGCAGAACCAGTGACGGAGTGAGACGCTACCACAGCCAAGAAGCAAAGGCCGTTTCCGTCCCGATTGTCCCTGTGAGTTTATAAATCTGCAGAGAAGAAGAAGACACAGAGCAAGGAGTGAAATCAGTGTTATTTTACTTTCACCCCGATGCACAGTGGGATCGGTTCCTGAGAACTGGGACACGCATATCAGAATACGGAGACGCTGGGCTGATCATGCTGATGGTTGGAGCAAACATCAGGTGCCACTACGGTAGTTTTATTTATATAGCACATTTTCAGCAACAAGGCAATTCAAATTGCTTTACATTAAGAAAGAAATACAGACAAAACCGTAGGAAAGACAAAAAGGAGAAAGAGAGCCAACTCCTTCAACACCAACTAAAACATGTCAGCAGAAGATCGCATTATCACAGGAACTGGGTGGTGTGCTTCTTTCTAGGATCATTTGTCAGTTTTGAACACTCTGTATGAACATTTCCACATTCAATGAGTGATGAGCAGAAAGCAAACACTGCATAGAGGTAGGTTTAATGTTGGTAGGTCTAAAAACAGCTTCAATTAGTACTCAAGTTCACAGAAGCACCATATTTGCACAAAGTACGAAACGTATGGTTTTTAGATTGTAGCAGAATTCAGCACTAATTCACAACATGTCATCTCAAGCACACGAGAGTAGTTTTCTTTGTTGCCAGTAGTCAATAATTTACAGATTTTTTTTGCATGTTTGTCACTTCAGAACATGAAACTAATTTAGATACAAGTCAAACGAAATAAGCAGACAAAATTCAGTGCATGGATGGAGTTTTTCATTAAAGGGAGAAAAAATAAAAACATACATTATGCAGTATAAAAAAAGTGATAAACATTTGAACCTTTACCCTAATTTACCTACAGGCATATCTGGTCTTGATTCTCAAAGGTGGCATTGATCGAGGTGGTGTGTGAATAATTTGGAGGGAGTGTGAAAAACTCAGATTCTTTCAAAAATGGTTCAAGTCTCTGCTTTTGCATTTCACTGCAAAAACCAACAATAGCCTCAGAGAGCATGCAACAGGTTTGCATAAATGTTTAAATATCTAATGAGCATCAAAGTCGATAGATCCATGTTTTCCCACATATAATCTACATCTTGTTCACCTTTTCACACATGCTACAGTATTCTCTTTTAGAGAGGGAGTATTATTTAAATAATGCATCTTGTTAACCCAATGGCAACAGAAACAATAGACGCTGCTAAAATGTTTCATTCTTCACCCATGCAGATTGACAAAAGTAAAGCAAATTAAAATCTGATTTTGCCAACTTAAATAACTTTACCTTGAAATGATCATTTAAAATCTGAATTCATTCAAGACATAAAAATCAGGCATTCGAACCTCAAGTCAAAAGTGACTCCAGTTGTATTTTAAGAGTTGCAGTTTTTTGCTCAGTGGTAAAAATCCCTTTGCCTCAGTATGCTTACTGTGAAACAGACAGATGACTGCTTCATGGTTTTTATGTATTCTAGATACAGACTTTATGCACCAAAGTATCTCTTTGAACCGAGCGAAAAAAATTTAACCACCTGAGTGAGAAGTAAAATACTGCTGGTGCTCAGGAATCAGGTCTCCAGCTCGGTTACAAATTGGAGGTGCTGAGAGTCTGCTGGCGGCAGCTAAACTTCCAGAGCAATAACATATTAAAGTGGAACTTACCGCAACTAAATGTAGTAAAATAAAACCGAATGGGCTGCTGAGGGAGTAAGCTAGTTTACCCTGATGGATGGCAAATCAAAAATATCTAAAAAAGAAAAAAATCATTTGATTCTCTAAAAACAAACAGAACAGCTCAATTTGCAACAGCTGATGCTCAGATTACAGAATAAATGAGTGAGCCTCACTTCATGATTATTTTACATTCGACTTTTATCTTATGAATTTCACACAACTTGCATAATATGTCACTGCGTTTGTTGCCATTAAGTGAAAGTCTCACTTTGAATCTCAGCTCTAATTATCTGCCTTGTAAGGCAACAATGAATTTATAGTGAGCATGAAATCTCATTGCAGTCAGATTTAGCAAGAGGCAAAGAGTTTTTCACTATCCACCAAATCCCATTTATATATAAAAAAAGAACTGAAAAAAAAATTATACATGCCTCCCTTTATTTACATATAAGAAAAATAAGCTATTGAAATCAACCTGCCTCATTGCAAAAATAATACAGCTAAGATCAGTGATAATCATTCAACAGCTTCCTCACATTTTGTTGATTGGAGCAAAACATGCGGAAATATTTTTCAAGGGATTCAGATATGTTTAAAACACAGCAGTGGTAGTGTAGTGATCTGTTATCAAAAACAATAAATTCCACTAAAACATGCAAGAGTGGCGAAAAAAGTAAAAAGAAATCGGTAAGGAGGCAAACACTTGTTCACAGCAACAGCCTGAATCATAAAACGAACTGATGGAGGAAATCAGAAGAGATTTTAACATCTGGGAGACTCTTAGTGATCATTATCTGACTTTTTCAGGATTCTATAGCCAGACATAAAGCTTCCACCTCTCTAAAGGTTTTCTCTCCTCATACCAGCTGATTTATGATTCAGTTTTTAATTTGCATTAAGTGCCAGCAAATAAAACAAAACCCACACAAGGGAGGATACAGCAGGATATTTTTCATGCATCATTACTCCTTAAACTACCTGTGTGCGACAGAATTGTAGTAAACTTTTCATTTAAATCATAGTTGACACGTTGAACCTCCACACGCCATTACCCAGCAGCCCCTGCTGTGCATCTATGACACATGCGCTCACAGAGTATGCAAGGTCGGTTCATTAACGGCCCTCAGCAACACGCTTTGTGTTTCCATAATGAAATTCACAAAAACAGCCGAGTCGAGACCAAATCAATTTGTCTCCATTTATTTTTTTTCCTTTCTTCTTTAACAGACATCACACATACCCAAAAACACACAGTTTCCTGCCGAGTCTCCAGTTGGTCGGAGCTCTCAGCCACTCTGAAGAGACATTTCAAATCGAGACTGTGAGGCTGAAGAAATCAGGTTATCTGCTACCGGAAACAACAAAGCCAGGATGGAAAGATGACAAATGTTAAATAATTCCCCATAGAAAATAAAATTAAATTTTAAAAAGAAAGTGAGGAGAGAATACAGGAAATTTTAAAACCGAAACCAGAATTTTGTGTTTTTGTACACACAGATAGCTCAGGATAGATTTACACAGTCTCATTTATTTAAAAATGTTTGCTAAAATTAGTATTACCATTACTGTAGTTAGTTGATTGATTGAATAATAGGCAGATGTTTTGTATTTGGTTTGGTCATCGGTTAATGCTAAAGTTGGTAATTGTGGCTCTTCAGTTGGTAATAAATTGTTAATTCGTTGTTTAGGAGGTAAGTAATATTGGTGGCTGGTTAATTGATGGCAACAACTTCAGTTGACTGGAGGGTAATAGTTGCAACAGTGGCAAGTTATTGGCTTGTTTGATAATTATGGCTAATTGTGAAGAAAAAAGAACTATGGAGTATTTGTTTGGTTCGTAATTAGTTTGCTGATAAAGATGTGCATAAAAACCTTAAATCGTCGTGGCTCTTTGGTTACCTCAACATGTCATTTTTATTGCTACAATGATCAGTAGATGAAGTTAATTCTTGTTCCGTTCATGTTTATCAGAATTTCAGTCGAATAATTAAAATTTCCTAGATAATTTTTGAGTTGATGAGAAAGTAAGTTAATTACAAAAACCTACAATTACATTTAACAGTGTAAAAAATTTCAAAAGGGTGTTCCTCAAGGTGACACTTTGTTTTTAAGAGATAATGAAAATGCAGTAATATGACTGTTATTTTAAGACTTTTTACACATTTTATGCATTTGTGAAGTAGATGGATAAAATGTGAATCCCACTATCGAAACGTGTGTCATTGCATTGATAGTTACCGTAAAGGGATAACAGCTGAGAAGTCAAACTGGATCTCTGGCAGCCAGTGGCTCATGAAACAATTAGGAGCTTTGCATCAGAGCACAATAAAGATCGGAGGAGTTTTCATAATTAAATATGCAGACCAAGAGAGTATCATCGCATCGAGGTTCAGACAGGTGACTTGGTCTCTGTCCATCTGCCTTCTCAGCTGAAAGGTCAGAAACCCATCAGTTAAGGTGTTTACACCTGCAGGCTGTGTGATGACACAGCGCAGACACCTTGTGGAAAGAAAAGAGGGGGGTTGCGCTGAGGTTGACAATGGCCAGCAGGTGAAAACAAAAAAAGGTGTAAACAACTTCAGCGACGAGGCAGAAGTTCAGACCGTGAGCACGGGAGCAGAGCAGCAGGGGAGAAGCTTATTTAGAGACAGCGGGAGAATCGGATAGGAAACAGATGGGGTGAGGCAAACCTACTGGCAGCTCTCAGTCAAATTTCTCTTCATGCAAACATGGCAGCTGAATCACATTTGATTGTGATTTGATTGCTGGCTCACAGTGCCGAATGCTCCTTGACCATCGTGTTTGTTCAGGATGAGACTTTGAAGAAAAAAAAGATGGTCTGCTTTACTGGGAAACAAACCCTGCCAGTTTCAAATTAAGCTCCAAGCAAAGACAATTTGAAAATGTCCAGCAAATTACAGTTCTGGGCGAGAGAAAGCAGAAGGCGGTAATTGCAATTACAGCATGTAATCATTTATTTCAATGACAATGTCCAACAAGTAAAACAGAAAAGAAACTGCAGAACTTTAACAATTAGTGACATGAATAGGCAGCAAGTTCCACATCATCATTTAATCAAAGATCTAATAAATTACAAGCAAAAGATATTTGCACATTTTAATTAAAATGTTTCTTACACACCAATGAATTATGTAGCTTTTTGTTTCCTGAAAATGAGGAACATCTGTCAAGAAATAATCGAAAGCAATCCAGAAACTAACAGAAGTTTTGAGCGCATATAGCAGTTCATTAAAAATATCCACTTTACCCTGAATTTCATGCATCTTTTGGAAATTTTAACTTCTACTTTGTCAAGAAAAAGTGAGCAGGCAGCAGTAACAATGCACTTTGAACTTTGAGCAATGTAAATGCTCAGAGTTCAAACAAAACTTTGTCACTTCATCACAAAATAAAGCAAGTAATAATAACATTTTACAAATATTATCATTGTTGGGGCACAAATACTTAAGGGAAGCTAATTTTTTTATGACATGGAGGCGATAAATAAAAGGGTGTGGCTCTTTACTGTACAAAGAGACATTCAAACGGCTACAGAAAAGGTTGGCGGTATTGGCAACTTTCTGGAAGCACTATAAATGAAAACCAAATGCAGGATAATCTTTGATTTTCTGGTTACTCAACGCATTTCCCCCCCTCTGCTTTCTGAGGATGGATCTAGGACGTGCATATTTTAATAAAAGATCTATGAACGATGCACTTAAATTATGTCTGTTGTGATTTTATGCCAGAAGTCCCACTAGTATAATGGTAGGAGAAACACTTAACACATTCAGGTTTTGTTTTATTGGTCCAATTTTTGGTTTCTAAATGGTATCTTGAGGTTTTAAAAATGTTACGCTTTTAAAACTTCAAAAACCTTTCAGTCACAGCGCTCCTACGGTTTAATGTCCTTTTAATGAGATGCTAGAGAAAGGGCTGGAGAGCACATTAAAGCCACAGTAAATGAGTTTTGGCTCATGCCGCAGAAATAAGAACACTGAATATCTCTTGGGCCCAATTTCCTCAAAGATTTATTTGCATTTTAATTGTTTCAATAATGAACATAAAGCAGCAAGTTCTTTGAAAGTTCTTCGGAATTCAAGTCATTTATCTATATTGATATTTAAACGCAAATTGCACAATTGTCTGTCTTGTCGGATCTTTTGTTTTAGAATCAAATATGAAAATCGTCCTGCACCAACTCTCTTGTATTTGCTGTTAACATACAGGTCACAAGCCTATCATAAAACTGAATTCACTGCTATAATACGTGAAGTATTAACTGGATAGTTGCCTGTCGGTTGAAAGATGCCCCCCTTCCCTCAGTGTGCCGTCAATACATACCATGAAACACTGTTGTAGCTCTAACAGCATGGCGGCTTTCTGTTGCCAGTTAAGCAAAATTCATTCCAAACTCCACAAGCCGACTGAATCTAATCCCAAGCATGAAAAGCTGCAGGGATCCAGGCATGGTTACACCCGGTCCCGCTTCACGCTCACACACTCTGCAGCCTGCGTGGGTTAATAAGTGTAAATCTGCTGCCTGTGTCTGCAGGAAAACTGTCAGATCTGTCACCTCATGCAGATTTACTACACCGGCGTCTCAACCTCACAGGGTTAATGTGCCGCACACACGCTCACAACGTGGCAAAAAAGCTGCAGCTTTACATCTGACCCCTCAACTTTGGCATATATTTAATGATGCACACGGCTGACTGAAATGTGAGAATTATTATGAGTGCTTCAGCAGAGAAACCATCATTTAGTCAAATATTTGATTAAAGAGTAATTAAATTTCAACTCTGAAAGACTCCACTTCTGCACCTGATTTTTTTTTTTTTATATGGAAATTTATTAAGGAGGGGTAATGCAACTGTCTCAGGCTGCCATAAATGATCAGGATTTTGCCAGGTTTAATGCAAGACATCTCACTTAATGGCAAATCCCATTTCCGAGTGCTTCCCCCTATTAATAGGAATTTAATTTGAAATCACAAAGAGTAGCAGTTCAAATATCATTATGCAGCAAAATGAAAAAAGAACAAGAAGCAGTCAACGGTTTTTGCTAATGCATGCGATAGCAGGAAGTTGGTACAGATCATGGCAACTAGTTACAGATCCGTTATAATTACTGAATTTGTGCTCACATTTCTCAGCTTTCCACACATCTTGGTGTCTCTAAAAATGCTTTTTTTCATGCGTCAAAATGTGACGAAAAACCACACTAAGAAAAAAAAAAAAAAAAATCACATCCTTTCCTGAATATTCAATTTGTGCCATTTATGATTCACCCCAATTAAGCAAACTCATCCACTTCATCAGGTTAATCTGGCTGGCACCATGCTGGGTTCACCTCGCCTGTCAGAACCGTCGTATTTTCTGCACCATAGCTCACAGGTGCCCAAGTCCAGTTTTGGAGAGCAACCATCCTGCAGCGTTTAATTGGATTCCTTCTCCAAAACCTCTGAATCAAATAAATGTTCATCAGGACTCTGCACAGCGCAGCGACTGTAGAACTTGACCTGGATTTCCCTTAGGTTAAACAAGGTGTTGAAAGCATTACTCAGATTTTGCTCCATATCGACATGATGGCAAAATGCAGTTGATGCACATTTGTTGCTTGAACAACCGTCATGTGAATCTCAAAAGGATTCTCTGTTGATATATAATCTGATGACTGTGGAGGCCATTGGAGTAAAACAATTATATTCCTGCATATCCTGGTTGTAAAAAGTGGTCGTTTAAGCCCTTTATCACTTTGAACCAGTCTGTCTGGTTTCTTCTGAAATCAACAATCCATGCCGCTGCTGCTTCCCAAATATTTTCTGGTTTTTGGAGCAGCTTCTGTAAACCTGGAGAGGCTTTGCCAGAAAACCCAGCAGATCAGGAGTTTCTGAATCACTCAGATCAGCCAATCTGGTGCCAACAATTATGTCCCAAAGTCACTAGCGTCCAGTCGTTCCAACTCTGATGCTCTGAATGTAAGCAAGTCGTATTCGCCGCATCCAGATGCAGTTTGTTGACTTGCTATTTTTTAACAAGAATTTTTTCCCAACTAAAGTGGCCAGAGAGTCTACATTGCTGGTATAGTATATTGGGTCTCGCTGAACAGAAAGAGCCACACAAAACTTAAACTCAAATAAAAAAACCACAAACATACAAAAAAAATTAGATGCTTCAAAAAAATGACAATATCCAGTTTTAAAAACATCTTTACAGATGAAAGGTGTAAACAAATACAAAAAACTTGATTTTTTTTTAGCTTAATTATAATTTTCTCCCCGTTAGGAAGGAAAGGAAGCTTAAAAGGTTACTCATAAATCTCACTATAAGCCGCACCCACAGTTTAAAAAAAAAGCTGGAAAGTAAATATATAAGCTGCACCGGACTACAGGTCGCTGGCATCTCCAGACGAAGCCCTCCGTCTCCAACGCAAACCATGGATCCGTTCACGCCAAATTTACGGCTCTATTAACTGCCGGATCGACGGCCTTCGACTTAAAGCTGAACTTCTACCTTCGTGTTTTTTCCATGATAAGGGGGTTTGAGTTTGAAAACATTTCTCCGTGGCGCCTGCTGGTAGAATGTGCTTGTTCTAAATGAGAATTAATCAGCACTTTCTTCTTTGAGTTCCAATTTCGACTTCCAATGATTCACTTGCTGCTAAAGCGCCCCCTGTTGGTGGAAGAGAAATATACAGAAAAGCCGCACCGGGCTATAAACTGCATAGTTCAAAACATGGGGAAAAAGGTAGCGGCTTATAATTCAAAAATACGGTACTCGTATACTAGAAAGACAAAAAAGAATAAAAACATTTCTAAAAACTTAAAGGGATTGCTGAACACCTGTGAGCAGCTAAATCTGTGTTTCCATCAAACAAACTATAAGGTTGCTGGAGAAGAATACTCAATTATTTTGAACAAATGAGTTTTGTTTCCTGTAGTAAAAGAAGGTAAATCTCCTTGTAAGCACACACAGCAGATTGTAATAAATGGGTTAATCCCACCATTGTTCTCACAGTGTGCGTGTGTGACTATGTGGAGTTTCAGAGCTTGTGAGGAAAGGTTTCCACAGACTCACTTTGGACCTCAAATGATTGTTTCAGAGCCAAATGGGATTAAGATGCAGTGAAACTACAGTCAGACCCGTAAAAGGGAAAACGGGTTACTACTTGAATTCAGCAAAAAGAGGGATAAAGAAATAGATGCTCTTTCAGCTTTGCACTCCTGACATGAAAAGTATCCTAAACTCAGGTAAAGCAGATCAGAATAATTTTTGTCCAATTGTAGTGTATAAATGATTGAAAAGGGGTAATAGCACGGAGCTGCAGGGCAAAGAGAGCAGCATGAGCGGACAAGTGAAAGGGCAAGAAGCGAAAACGTTCAATGAAATGCACACTGCGAGTGTGAAATGATCTGCTGCAATCCTCCGCATGTTTGGCTGTGTTTAGATCCTGGCAGCTTGGAGGTCAGCCAACGCACACAGGAAAAGGTCAGCCAAATAGGTTTTATGCTTTGAATAAGGTTTTTTGAGCCTCTGGCATTCCTAAACACTGAAAATCGAGCTGAATACAGGTGGCAGCATCTCTGACGAAAAACAGCAGTGCTTGCACATGAAATATCTCGCATTCCTTTTCTATTTTTTTCCTAAACGTTTCCTCCACATCTTTATCTCTGGCATTTATATTTTTTTTTTCAGCAGCGAGAAACACTTCAAAACATCTCTGCAGATGCTCAGACATGAATGCCAAGTGATGTTTTTTTTTCTTATTTTGGACTGGCTGTGTTCATTTTGCATGCACAAAAGGTAGAAGCTGATAAATTAACATGATTGCTGTGGTTGGGCTTTTTGATCTGAAGGAAGGAGCAGCTGCTGACAAAGCAAAAATGTCCCCACAAAGGAAACTATTCTGCCTTTAATGTGAAAAGCTGATTCCTTTAGGAAATTCAGGGGGAAAAGTTTATGGATGTCAAACTTTGCTGTGACCTTGTAGAAACAAATAGGAGGGAAATGAGAAAAATACAGCCGTATAAATCAAAAGGTCAGTTAATCAAATCTTTCCACTCCTTGAGGAAAAAAAAAAAAAACAATTTCCATTAAGGGATTCAGTACCAAAGTGTCAGAGCAGGGTCTCATTTGCGGTAGAGGATGAACGCCATCGCCGCTTCATTCTTTAAAGCCCCAGCAAGCGGCCTGATGGATCTGTAGCTCCACGCCTAAAGGTCAGACAAATGAAATCACAGAAAGCTGCAGGACATGTGTCGAAGCCGCGCGCCGCCGACGAAATTCCATCCATCTTCATCTGAGAGGCGCAATTTTACCGGAGACCTGGGTGACTCACGGCGGGAGTGGGGTAAAGAATGAGGGGAGGAGGAGAAGAGAAGAGGGGAGCGGGAACCTCGAGGCAGGGAAGCAGAACGAGAACAAAAACAGGACAACAAGAAAGGGAAGGAAGAAAGTGAGGATAGATGTCTGTGTGCGAGCGCAGACAGGCAGAACATGAAAACAGAGCAAGACAGACGGCGCGACCACAGAAAGACAAAACCCCAAAAAACAAAGAAAAAAAAGCTCTTTTTTCCTCTAGTCTGTCACACAGAAACAGGAAGTACTTCACTTGATTATTTGAGATCACATGAGTGTCCATATTACTGTAAACATTGATTGTGCTCAGTTAATCCAAGGTCATTTTAAAATTCAGTAAAACAGAACAGAACTGGTTATAAGTGCTAATCTACTACTTGCACGCTTATGAAATAGCCAACTATCCAACAGTTCATCTATTTGCACAAAAAATAAAGGCAGAACTTTGCAATATGTTGTAAAGCAACTATTTCAACTGTTGCAAGGAATATGAAATATTGATAAATACAGATGCGTTATGTTTTCCATTTGTTTTGTTTGGATTTAAAACAAAAACCCAAATAAAAACCTGCCAAAGTAAGTTTTGAGTAACTCAAGTACTAAATATTAGCTGGATAATTAGTCGTACCGTCTCCTTGGCAAGGGAGCCGACGGTTTTCTGCTCGACAGACAAGATGCACAAAGTTTGCCAATTTTAGCTTTCATTCCGCACGATAACATTCTGGTTATTCTGCTAGTTTTGCATCTTGTGAAAATGTCTTTAAGCTGAACAGTTGGAAAATGTTTGCCATTTCTGTACCTGCATCATGTCTGGTCGTATTTCCACCTGTTTTTAAACTTTAGGCTTCCAACAACATACTTACTTTACATTTTAGATGTTTAAGATGTCTGCAGCTTTTATTAAAAGTCAAATGACAATAAAAAGATTTGGAACTTGCAAGCTATAATCCTTTAATTCACACTTTGAATTCATATTTTCAATTAATGCACTGAGGCAATAACTAGTTATGAGAATATAAAAAGGGAAAATTGAAGTGAAGCAGATTATAATCCTTCTGATGTTTACAGGAAAGTCAAAATTACCAGTATTACTAACAAACACTTATGATAATCTTATTATAATCCATTAATCTCTGCTTTTACCATAAATCAACAACAGGATTATTTTGTTAAACCCTTTTTAAGTAGAGCTAGAAGAAAAAACATTTTCTGCAATCCATAAAAAATCATGGAGTCTCAGTACTTTTATGAAAAAGTCCATACGTAACTGACATGTCATGACATGTCAAGCTTTTCAGATATTAAAAACAAAGTCTATATAGTTTAACATGCACTCAATATTCATTTAACACTTTCAGAATATATTCAGATGAGTTTTATCCATTTGTAAAAATCAAAAAACACTTAACTCTGCTGTTATGACAACCCAAACACTAATGTTCATCTTCTTCCTTATATGCTGGTTTATCTAAAACCACTTCATGTGTAGCTAATTGTTAATAAATCAAATATATTTGTCAAACTTTGAGCCAACTCAAAGCAAAACAGTTTTGCATTCAAAATGCTACAAAATGTCAAAAAACACAAAGATACAATATTGTGAAATGGCCAAATGACCAGCAGACTCACTTAATCATTGCAAGTTTAATCTCATTTTCAGTATTTAGAAACCAAGACAGAAAGTCAAGTTGCCTGTAATAAACACTGCAAACCTCGAAAAGAGAGAGGGCTTTTAATAGTCCACATTTTCTATTTGTATTTACTTATGCCAAGACAAAATACCTGGGTGATAGTTAAATTCAGGGGGAAAACATTTGAGCATCTAGATAAATAACAGTTAATGAGTTTCCTTTTAACTGTGTTTCCAATATCTATCCAAAGGCTAATAGTGAAGCCAAGTTTTGATGAAGAAATCAAAATGTTTGTCTATAAATCTCAGTCAAATCTCAAACTGCAATTTGTTTTATTTGTTGAAAATCAAGCACTGTTGTGAAGTCAGAAAATGACACAATTTTTTTTCTTTCTTTAAAAGAGTTCAACTTTGGGCTTTACAAAAACATGAGAGAATATATCCCAAGGCAAAGCAGGAGGGAGGATGAATGAGGAGGAAAATTAAACGACACCCTGCGGAGTGAACAACTCTCGTAAAGCGTCGAGGCTTCAGCTCCTGCATCCATCAGTGCCGCAAACAAACGACAGCAGCGCTGATGAGACCTTCACAGGCCAAAAGCCTCATCCATTATGCTGCTGTCAGACTGGGAGTTTAACTGTGCACCTCTTACCATAATAGGCTTCCTGATGATCAGTGGAGTCTAAAGATCAGCTTCAAAATTCAGCTCGATTGAACTCCAAAAGCCTTTATGAGATCTGACTGTTTGAATTAAAGGATTCTCAAACAGTCGACTCCCGGTGTGTTCCAGAAACGAGGTGCAAAATCATTTCCAAGAGCAGCTTTACTTCACCGCTTCACTGAATATCAACAAAAACTTACAGCCAGGAGAGCAATTTGTCTTCATTTGATGCAAAACAGATCGCCGTGATGAAACAAATGAGTCAGGCTCAGTTTGCTCTTCTGAGAATCTCAATGCACATTAAAGGATGGTCACAGTTGTCATCCACCAGCACAAATTCAAGTTTAGACTGGCAAATCTCGCCGTCATCGACAAAATTCAAGAAAGAATAATTTACAGAGAGCTTTAAAACAAAACTCAAAATCCATCAAATGGCTGGAGGCTGAGCTAAATGCTGACCAAGATTCGAGCTTCATTCTGGCTTCACCAAGACTGAATCATTAGTTCACCTTATTGCATGATGACTAACCAAAGCCCAGGCAAGAAACTAAAAAACCGAGGAACATTTCCGCTTGGAAATTATTTCTCCTCATGTAGGCTGTAAATTAGGTTTACTTCCACCTTCTGCATATTGTTTTATATCCGTGGGTAGATGAGTCACGCTAATGCAATCTTTGCTGCTGTGTAAAACCTTGACATTTACATAAATCATCTTAAACGATTCGTAAAATCTGGCTATGCTTCTTTTGAGTTAAAAAAGTTAGAAGAAACTCATGTTAATGTATAGAAAAATGATTGGATTAGTAAACTAAGCCCTTAGAGAACTAATTCCAATGTGATTTGCTATTAGATGATTCGATGTTTTTAAGACAGAGCTACTGAAAACTGGTTCTTGAACTTTCCTGCTTCAACTTACGAATGACTACATTATTTCCTCAGAGTTCTACCAACGAGTAGCTTAAATACGAGTTGAAATTGGGCTTTATGAAGCGGGAAAGTATCCAGCACAGTAAGAGAAGGAGAAATGGTAAGATCTTATTCATGCCCATTATAAGCATTGGTTGCATGCAAGTAAACAAATTTGACAATAATCATTCACTTGGCATTTAAACCTGCCTTAAGTGATCAGATAATTTTTACCCACTTTAAACACAAAAACTGTGGCGCCTTAGTAAAAACAAGAGGTCTGCTGATGTTTCTGCAACATCATGGATCCAGTCATTGACTTCAGCTACACCATTATTCAGACATCAACTCGGCTAAAATTAATCAGACACATTTTTGTTTAGCTATCTTGACTACGAAACTAATTTTTGCATTTTTAGATATGCAAATATAGACAAAATAATTGGGTACAAGACATAATTTTAACCCCTTACACAGTAAAACTTTTGATGGCTTGTTGCACACTTGCATTCATTTACACACCTCCTGCAAAATGAAGGGACATGACTTTCCACATACAGGGAGAATCTTTAACTTTAGAATAAGTTGTTTTATAATGTGAAGATTGCAGCAGCTGGACAAAAATTGGCTGCAGAAATGACTTTAAAAAAAACGACAAAGCTGAGACAAACGACTTAATATCACAGTGAGTTGCAGGACACTGAGCATTCAGATGGTCTAATAAACAAGTGTAGATACTTTGGCAAGTCATTCACAAAAAAATCATCAATAAGTCTAAGAGTTCACACTTCTGCCCAAACAGGATGAAAAATATTGGCGACAAACAAGAACCAAAGGGCAGCTTGCAATGGCAAAGTCAGACACGTATCAAAGAAGTACACCCATTTAATTTACCAAACAGCTCACAGCGATGGCGCCTGGTTGGTGGTGCAAGGTGCAACACGCAGTGGCTCTTTTTCAAACCTGCCCTCATCTGGAGTGTTGGTGCTTCTGATGGGTCTAAAATAATGTCTCCTTACTCGGTTCTGCACCTCTGCACATCTAATGTGTGCTTGCCAAAATGCTTCCAATATGCATTTCACTTTAAAAGAACACATTTTTTCAGAGCCCTGATTTTGGAGGCCTTATTACGTTGTCGCTTCAAATTTCTATATGGAGACTTGAAAGGAAAATTGGTGCTGGAAATGAGTTACAGCACATTTATTACAGAGTGAAATCATGTTGGGTTTGATCTTGGTAGCATCTCTCCTGGGAGCAGGTGATGCAACAAATGCCTTGGTTAGTAAGCAGAAGCAGGAGAGTTATTGTCAGCACACCTCATTCCCTGAATCATTCCCTGAACTCAAACTTTGCGATAGCTGCTGCTGAAAAGTTTCTTTTTCCTTTTGTTGTCTGGCCAATTCTCAGTTTCATCATAAAAGGTGCAATGGCAGCATCCAAGTTGGATGAAACTTAAATGAAGATAAAAAGAGATCGTCTCAACAGCGTGTTTCAGATTGTTATTTTGTTATTTTGTCAGATCATTATTTTTCCCTAGTGAAATAATCTAAATATGATATTTCTTTGGTTTTCTAAAATACTCAAAATTATGACCTGAACTGACTTTGGGTATTTTTAAATATTTATTCCAGCAAAGCTCATTATGGCAATATAATTTTCAGGTAGATCAAAATATTACAAATAAAGCAACAAAACAGGCCGAACAACAATCATTACTACAATACCAATGTGTGTGCTGTCGCATTTGCAAAAGTATCAGAATTAAACGTTTTCTTCATATTTAAATCTCAAGTAAAAATTGCTCAAGGATTCACAGCAGTAGACAACAGAAGACAATTCATTCAGCATTAAACATGTTGCTGCTCATAAACCTCAGCACAAAAAACTAAAACTGCATGAGAAAAGCAGCAATGCAGAGGTAAAATAACAAGCACACACAGCCCAATACAAGAAAACAGATCTTAAAAATGTTTTTAAAGTCAACAAGGATACGAGTGAAAACTGGTAGAAACTGTCAGATGTGCTAATTATCAGGGTGAAGCATAAAGATCAAAAATCTTTTCAGATTAAAGTTTTGTGCTTATAATTTCAGTCCACATTGTGCCAATAAAATCATGTGCAGCCTATCAATTGAATATTAAAGGAAAATTTCTTTGTAAACTTCAAACACGGACTTCATAAACACAATTAAGCCCAAAATATCCCCAGCAAAAGTTGAGTCACCATTTTTTTATTTACAAAAAAAAAATAAAGAAAATCTTTCTTGGCATATGTTGATCAATGTTTTCTAAATTAACCTTTCCCAATGAGTGTTAAGTCTCCTTTCATCCCCCTAATCTTTAGCTCCTCCTTCAAGATTTTCTTATAGATTCACATCTAAACTTTGACTAGGCCACTCAGAAATGTTATTTTGTCCACAATCTGACTAAATATTCATCTCCTGCAGCTTCTGCTCAGATCTGCACCTACCTAAATAATTAAATTGGACTCATAATGCATTTCTATCTGCAGAAAACAGACTAAATGTCAGGAAACATCTTCTTTTCTATCGATTCTCTCTCTACAGGCAGCAGGAAGTTTGCGTCTGCTGTGAACCAGCTGTCGGTAGACTGCAACACACACACAACCACAAAACACCTGCCGGGAGAGCAATGTGTTGTGTTGCTGATCAATAAAGATGGAAGAGAAGCTTCAGAGAGACACAGAGGTCACCTGTGCATGTGAAAGTTTAGGAGTATGTGTGTTTAACACATGAGAATGTTGAAAGACGTCAGTACCAACTCCGCCAGGTAGGGGGCGTGTCAACACTTAACACAGATTGCGTACAAACAGAAGTTTAATCTGAGGGGGAAACGCCACATTCATTTCCATCTTCATCATTATATTCCGTTTTATTTTCCATTTCCACTTCACTGTTCTCAACTAGAATTGAGAAATGAATCTCAACAGATAAACATAAACTGTTGCATTAATCAGGAATACACGAGTTGCCAACTATGCTTCATCATATGGTGTGTGTAAATGAATCCTCTGTGTCAACTCTGCAATTAGAAACATTTGGCAAACAGTTGCTCTCTCTCTCTCTCATACATATTGCACCTGAATGAACCCTAAAAGCCACTGCTGTAAAAAGCAATGCATTGATAACGACATTCCCAGACAGGTCAACCAAAACTAAAAAGAGTTAGCTAACAGATACAGAGATCTGCAACAAAACATAAGATGCAGAACTTATAAGAAAAAAGCTGAAGCTGTCCATGTAACTGTTACAATGACAATTTTTCAACGACTGGCCAATCCTCTTTGCTAGTTTTATCTATAAAGATTCTGTCTTTTTCCAGAAGAAAAAAAACTAAGGTAAAAAGACAATTTCATCAGGCTGAAGCAAAACAGTAAGAATGAAAATAAAGAAAAGTGCATCTGGCAAAGCAATCTGCCTTAAATAGTTTGGAGGTTTGCAGAACAGATGACAGGCGGAAAAACAAAAACAGCAGCAGGCAAAGCAATAAAGTGTGCTGCGTATCTGAGATATGTTTTTGAAAAGACCAGGATTACCTTGCACTGAAGGAGAGGCGAGCACAAAGCTTCAAGATTTGATATGATTTTAAATGCAATTTCATGGGGTGCTTCATTGATCATGCTAAAAAGTATCATTTTCATCACCATGGCAGAAGAAATGTTGGGTGTAATAAGCCAAAGCTGGTATGGGATTGTCAAGATGGGTCATTCTTAATAAGCACAACTTTACAGTTTCAGGTTCATTAAATCATTTCAATAAAAACTTTAATCAGTGTGTGATCTTAACAGTTATGACTTTAAAGGTGATGTGAGGGTCACCATGAATGTCCTTTTGTTTTATGAAATAAGTGTAATAGCCTTATTCCAGTCAGCTGACCAGCAGTGCCCAGGAGAGGCTGTGGGAGAGGCAACTAAAAATTAGAACAAAGATACAAATCCAACTTTTCCTACTCCATTTAGTGTCCTCAGGTGAGCAGTGACCTATCATTTAATACCAATAAAGTATATATTAGGGCTGTGTAATAATATCGATTTTGCGATGTTTATCAATATTTTCTTTCCTAGAAAAAAATTGATATTCATCCACAAGTATCGTAACATCCAACTGTCACCTTGCTCACTCACTGCTTGCTTCGCTGGCAGAGTGATTCGATCATCAGGCTTAGAGTGATTCCTTCAAATGTTCAGGTTAAAAAGGTATCAAACTATTCAGAGCAGGAACTTGGTTCACTTTATTTACTTTACTAATGCATGTCAGCTACAGTTTGGACTGTTTCAACTAAAAGAAACATGTTTTCTCTCCACTTCTTTGATTAATTTTGTCCAGCTGTCCACTTTAAGTCTGTGTCCAACCAGAACCAGGTATTGTGTAGTTGGTGCTTTTAATCAGTTTTCAGTTAAATTAATTCAATCCAACTTTATAACGGTCACAAAATGTCACCAAAATCACTCTGTCCCTCTAAAATCTTTCAGAAAATCGTAAAAGTGTGTTGAATCGTATCATCCGCTGAATATCGCAATATATATATTGTATCATGAGCAGAATATCGTGTATCGTATTGTGAGATTATTGTATCACTACAGCCCTAGTATATACAGTATATAACAGAAATTTGACTTGAACTTTCAACCTATAATCTATAATATTCTTCACACCATCTAACACGAGTTAACAAAATTAAGTAATATCTCCATTCAAAAACGCAGTACAGGAAGTAAAGGAAGGACACCGGAATTTAAAATCTGTGGTAGAAAAATGTGTTAAGGATAATTAGCTGTAGAAGACTTATTATACTGCTCTGTGTCTCTGCCAACTAACAAAATGACATTTTTAGATGTGTATTAGTTAAAGCCCAAAAAGTAAAACAAACTGATTAAGAACTGCAGAGAGTCTGAAAAAAACACAACATGGCCCATTAACATGATATTCTGGTGAGATTTGTTTGGAGAAATAAAAGTGTTGGACATCAGAGCTGGAGAACAAATTACAACGTCTGAGGGGAAGTCTGCCAGGATTCAATTATTTTTGAATTTTCTTTATTTTTTAGCACAAGTGGACTCTTATGAGGTGAATTACATGCAGAATAGGCTCATCACAAAGAATATTTAAATCCCTCTATATGGTGCCAATTCAAGTCTCCTGCAGTTCTTATGACATATTTTCCCTTAATGCATAAACTACCATAAAAAATTTCACTCTGATCAAAATTCAACCTGATTAACTTGTTATGCACCCTCACTGCCTTGTGAGTCTCATTTTCAAGCAGTCTATCAATTTCTCAATGTTGAGCAGCTTTGAAAGTTGTACAAAATAATTCTATTTATTCATTAAACTCTCATTTAAGCTTTTCCATCTGTTAAATCTCCCTGCAAGTCATCTTAAAGGGCAGCTTAAATTAGAAAATGCTCTTTTTTTAATGAGTGGGACCCCAATAAAGTGTCAAATATTAGATAATTGAACAGAAAATCTATAAACAGCAGATATCAATATTAGGCTATGCGCCTTGAACGCATACTGTATCTAAAAAAGATACATCTGCACAAGGCGGAAATTTCAATTTCAAGCAGCTGCCTGATAACGAAGTTTTTACATATTAATTAGGAAAGAGTTAATGAAGTTAGATCTAGACTAGTTTGATACGCTCTTTTCATTATTAGTCTCTCCTTTTTTTCTGAAAATAACCCTTAAATTTTATGTTCAACATTCTAACCAACAGGAAAATCCCCTCCAGGTTTGTTTGCAGCCAGTTTTCATTATATTGCATCACCAATATGAAGCATTTTATCAAGTGTTGAAACAAAAAAGGCCGAAGCAAGAAGATGATCACAGACAGGACAGAGAGAGGATCAAGCAAACGCTGCTCAGCCCAACCAGGTACATTTGATGCATGACACTGCAGTGCCTGAAGAAGCAGAGGAAACCGAATCCATGGATGCACACACAACCGCTGATTCCCTTATTTTGATTTACTAGGCAATGCATCACCATTCCACACTGTAAAAAACGTGTACATCAGGACACTGAGGTGCGAGCCGAGAGTGATGTAACGCACAGTGGCTTCTGACACCATCACTGCAACTCCTGAGCTAATGAGGCTTAGAAGAAAGAGAGAAAAGGGCAGAGAAGAAAAACTGCATTTACTCTGAAATTATGAGTTTTCCTTCACTTGTGTGAAATCACAGAATTTAGAGAGCAAAAGCAGACCGTGAAATATATCACAGTTTCTGTTCATTTTCACTTCTCATTGTGTCAATCAAATGATTCCAGGTGTTGAAAGGAAACTGAAATATTGAACAAGTCAAGTTCAGTGAGATAAAAGGACAAAGTTGCTACTTCCACAAAAAAATAATAGTTTTGCAGTTTTGATGGTGTGAAGAAAAGAAGGAAAAGGAAATTATCTCATCAAGTCTATCATTTTGGTCCAACCTGATTTGACCCGTTCTGTAACTAATGGATAATTTTTAATGGAGAGGAAACTCTAAAGTGATTTAAATGGGTCATTTTTCTTTGTACATGATGCACCAACTATTGATTTCCACTCAAAGATTTGACAAAACACTGCAGATTTTTGCTGGTTTCTTGTGAACATAAGCAAAATACCATCCATCAATTCATCCATTTTCTAACACCCTTGTCCCTTAGTGGGGTCGTAACGTTAGCTGGTGTCCATCTCCAGCTAACGTTCTGGGCGAGGGGCGGGTACATCATGGACAGGTCGCCAGTCTGTCGCAGGGCAACACAGAGACACACAACCATGCACACACACACTCACACCTAGGGAGAATTTAGACAGACCAATTAACCTAACAGTCATGTTTTTGGACTGTGGGAGGAAACCAGAGTATCTGGAGAAAACCCACCATACACAGGGAGAACATGGAGACTCCATGAGGAGAGACCGGGGCCGGGAATTGAACCCAGAACCTTCTTGCTGCAAGGCAACAGCTCTACCCACTGTGCAGCCCATGAGCAAAATACCTTAGAAATAATTTAATTGTCCTAACAGCAAAGAGCTTAAATTAAAATTATTTTCTCCGAAGCAGCCAAAGCTGAAGAGCTTTTCTCTCTTCAAAGACGTTTATGATGGAGAGGTTTATGTATATAAGGAATTACAGCACAGATTTAATCTATTACAGAATTAGTGCAACTGTCCAAATGCAACACAAGTCACATCACACACAGTATTTTTTAAAAACTGTTGTCTGTAAATTATACATCTATTCAGAAGCTTTGGGTCTTTCTATGACAACAGTAACTATATTGAGAACACGGTTAACATCAACCCTTTTGTCAGAAATGAGGCCATTACAAGGCTTCGTAGTTAAGTTTACTGATAATTCAGGACAAAGACAAATATTAAAGCAGATATTTTAAACTCTTAATTAGTGTAGAATATTACTAGCAGCATTCAGTGCTTACCTTCCCTGCAGGTGCTTACTTTAATTGAATTTCCAGTGTTTAGCTTCCCATTATCCGCTCCCGTCCAACATGCCACTCTAGGAAAATATATTTTATTTTTTTAGAAGCTTCCTACATCTCTGTGCCTTTTCTAACCTTATTTTTTTTAATTGCCCAATTTAAAAAAAATAAGGCAATTTGAAAATAGCGAACCAAGTTATCTTCCAGCAGTAAAAAGGGAAGAGTAGCTGTTAGCATGACCTGGTGGCAAGAACAGTGGGTGTAGTTACTGATTAAGAAAGAATCGAACTTCTAAGGTCTTCCCACAAACTAAGATTGGGGACATTTGTTGCATTTTCAGCTCTTGCGGTGCACTTTGAAAAACCTGTTCCCCTCCTCTCCTGTGGTCGCGCTGCACCAACAACCACAGAAGAAAACAACAAGTAAGTGGTTTAATGTCACCTTTGAACCACAGAGTTCACTTTTACCAAACAGACTACAGCTTTTTTGGTCCACATCATAGTTAAATTTCACATTCACACTTCCTAAAACAAACTGCAAACTGAGTTTAATTAAAGTGGAATAAACATGGCTGGTGTGAATGCACCCTTAGTTTCTGACCAGCTGATGAAGTGAAATTCAAACACCAGTTGTTTTGCATCTCTACTTTTAATCACAGCGTTAAAAGCAGGAATTAATGCAAAAGGAGAGAATCCTTTGATCCCACTACGCTCTCCAAAAAGAGGTAAATATTTTAAACAGTAAGCTTACAAATAATGACGTCACTTAAAATAATTGGACAAGTAAATCTGGATTTTTTTCCATTTTTAAAGCCACAAAACTTTGCTGCATGTTTGTGTCCTAAAGCCACCATCTCAACTGTAGCAGGGCTTTACTGTGATTTGGTGGTTAGCACTGTTACCTCAGAGCAAGAAGTTTCCATGTTTAAATTATAGCCTTTGTTTGTGGAGACGGCTTGATCCTCCTGAGTGTTTGTGTGGGTTTTTCTCCGGGATTCTTTGGTTTCAGACCAAAAATCCAAAAACCTGCATGTTTCTTCAGTTGGATAATGTAAATACTCCATAAGAGGGAGTGTGTGCAAGACTGATTGTCTCATGTTCCCCAGTGGCCGTCCTTTCACGTGTCAGTGGAGATGAGCACCAGCCCTCTGCTACACAGAATGGGATGAACTGGGTATAACTTAAAACAGAAAAAAAAAAAAAATCAATCAATTGGACATTTCATAGAAAGCACTATACCATTATAAATTAGAGAAAGAGAAAAATGTAGACCAGTCATCCTCAACCCTGATGCTCAGTGTCCACTGTGCTGCATTATTTACATGTTTCCTTGACGTCGTCCAGCTGATTTGGATTAAATGATCGTTAACAGCCCTCTGCTATGGCTTTGTCACACCCAGAAACAAACTGACGACCATGACTGACCAGCATACTCTAGTTCACACTTCATCACTGAAATTATGGCTGGATAACATCACGAGATAACTGTTCCGTATTGGTCAATATCAGCAATGATTGATTCATTTTTGTTACATCTGAAATACGACCAGTGATAGTTTAATCCAAAGTTTTCACTCAGCGCCGTTGTTTTTGTTCTTTTTAAGCAGTTGACACACGGTGGCAAAACCTTAAACTTCTGTTGCGCGACATACTCAACAAGCTGTTGCTAGGTAACCAAAGAGTGAGCGAGTTGATGCCACCAACCTAGCTTAGCTGGCCGTGAGAAGTCGAGAGCCTCTGCCTACAACCCCCAGAATGCTGTGCGATTCTGGATCAGAGTTCAGAGAAATTATTGATTATGTCAGATGCATTATCATTTGATATTGATCACATATCCATCACCATATATATTATTGATTTATTGTCCAGCCCTACTAAAAAAAATAGAAAATACTCTCAGCTGCCGACTTTCTGTGGGTAAAGTGCTAAATTCAAAAAACCATGAGCATGCTCACACTGGAATCTTGGTATTTTTTGAGAGAGAGGACCGTCAACCATGTTTTTTCTGTAAGTAAGCTATAGCCAATGGGAGAAAAACACATCCGACTGACTAAGGTAGACCAAATAACTGCTCTGGCAGCAATGAGTCTGATTATAGAGGAGCAAAGCTCAGAAAGAGGGTTAAATCTCAAGACACCCAAGGTTTTCCTGCAAAGAGAAAGCAAAAGAAGTGACTAAAGCCTACTTACTTTTAGACTGCAAGAAATCAATTTAGAGATAAACAACTAAGGAGGACACAAAAGGCGGATGGGATTGGAAACAAAGAAAGAGGCATGGTAAGATTAACGTGGAAACTTTAATTGGAGAGAAGGTCACAAGTCTCCAGAGTCAACACGCACTAATGAGCCGTTAGCTGATTAACAAACTGTGTGAGGGAGACCCAGAGTCACATGAGGACTGAGGAGGCCCTAAAGTCACTAAAACGGGAATAAAACCACGTTTCTGAAATCAGAAGAAATCTACAAACCTCAGAGCTGGAACTTCATAACTCCCATGTTATTCCAGGCTTAAACATATAGAATAACTGTTCATTGGAGGCTAGAGCAGAGCAAAGCCTATTTAAACATTAACATATTTAAAAGATCAAATGAAGAAACTGCTAATTAAAGAGTTATGCAACATACAGTTACAGCCCATCATCTTCCATCTGCTACTCTTCCTCATCTAGGCCCTCAAGACCCAACGCTTCACTGAAAGGCTTCACTTACATCAGACCTAATGTATATATTCAGTGTTTTCAAAGAAAAGAAAGACTGTACAAGCCAGTTTCTATTTAATCAGAGCATAAAATCTGCTGCCATTTTCACAGTCATCACACAAAGATGATAAATTCATAAAATTAGATGAATCAGACAAAGAAGTTTAAAATGGCCTTTCCATTTTTCTGTTAAGGCATTTTGGGACCCAAACAGTAGAATAAATTTCTTCTGAGCATCATCGATGAGCCATATAATGAGAAAGCGTTTGGAGCGACACCTGTAGATCATTGATGAGGCTTCAAAACCTCTTCAATACTCTTCAATCTAGGCAAAGCGACCCATAATGCACTCTGCCTGGTTTAACGCAGCCTCTGAAGCAGGCTTTACGTTCACAAATCCCACTTCACTAACTTAATCATTCCAGGAAGCTCTTGAATGTTTCTGAAATCTGGGATGCATTTGGTCAGAGTGCTGCTGGATCAGCGGTTTATCAGGGTCCTTATCCCAAAACTGTGCCGTCAACCTGGAAAACGGGAACGTTGTTGCGATCGGATCGCCTGTATTCCAGGTCTCACACAGACTGTCACATTCACCAACTGTTGTGCTCACACAATAGACTGTCTACAGATATTAGCTGCCAATGTATTTTATTTAATCACTGCAGCACTACATTCACAAGCAGAGGTTGTAATGTATTCTGCACGCAATTAACATATTGAATCTTAAATGGTAAGAAGTGCTAAATAAATGTTCATTACAAGGACAATTAATGCATGCAGGAAATGCATGCATTAAGATTCAGGTTAAACTTGAGGTCTGTGGGACAAATCTGGCCCACAGTAGTTTTTTTATATGGCCCTCTAGAATCTAGACTAAACACCAGTGTGCTTAAACATTTTTTAATCAAATTACTGCAGTTTTTATGACTTCAATGTCAAATTATATCAGTCTCTCCAGTTTCTTCAGAATTATCATTGAAATTCACACACAAATCAACAAATCCCTGCACTTTTTTGCAATAATGCATAAGTGGGAGTTTGTCAAAACCTCTTACTTGTACTAAACAGCTGCCTCAGCTTTAATTGACGTCAGATTTTAGTCCAAGATCAATGCATCGAGTAACATCAAACAGTATCACAAAATCCTGGAGGGACTGAAAAGATGTTCAGTGATTTTCAGAATTTGTTGATGCTTTACCAGTTTGTGATCAGGTTTTATCATCAATGCATTTGGCCCTTAAGAGCCTTCATCACCTGGATTGGGCCAAAACAGAAATCTGTGAATCTCTGTGAAAAGATTAAAAAAATTAATCTTTTAATTTCCAACCTTACAGAAACATAGATGGTCCACAAGGCCACTGAAAGCTACTATGAAGGGATTTGTTCCTTTCTTGGTAATTTTACACTTATTCTACCAATTTTGGACATGCTCTAGCTCCTTATAATGACCAACAATTGATGAAAATACTGTATTACATCGTATTTAGATAACGGGAACATTTGTTCTAGTTAACACCCAGAGGTGACATGGCAATTATAAAAGGAAATCTAAATTGTTTAAAAGGAAAATTACATTCATTCACTATTTTACTCCATGTAGAAACACAGCTATTAAGAGAAACCTCACAAACCATTTAGGCTGCACAAATCTCTTAAAAGACTCTAATCAGTTTGTCAATACCACTCGGTAAAGTGCACATTTGTTATTTTTAAAAAGCTGGTTTATAAAGTTAAAGAATTTGAAAATAGCATGACTGTGCAAAAGCAGAAATGTAGTTTATACAGCATGTAATGTATACAAAACCAGACGTACATGATCTTTTTGTTTGATCTAAAGCAGGAGTGTCAAAGTCACTTTTATTTTGGGCCATATCAGAAATCTGAATGTTCTTAAAGGGCCAGATGTGTCAGAATGTACTGATAAAACCAAATTAAATATGAATAAAGTAATAATAAGAAGCTGAAAGTGCATCTTAAAATACATTTGAACATCTTTTCATGCTGATTCTTCAGGGTTTTGTGATTGTTTTTGGCTGGTGTTTTTAAGTCACAGATTTTGCTGTGCTAAATTAGAAATATTTGTAAAGAATGAGATGTGTCTTTTTATACAATGGTTTAACTCTTTTTCTAGAGCAGTGATTCTTAACCTGGGTTCGGTGAGTCGGTCTCGGTGGAGCCTCTGCTGCCGCGGAGGTAAAGACTCACTTGTGTAAAGTCGTGATGACGCCCAGCTTTGCCGTCACTTGCTGCAGAGGATCACGTTACATTGCTTAGCCAATCAGAGGATCATGTTACATTGCTTAGCCCAGAGGTTCCCAAACTGTGGGGCGCGCCCCCTAGGTGGGGCGCCATGCCATTTCATGGGGGGCGCGGGAAGCCTCTGGATGAAAAACAAAAAAAAAAAAAAAAAACATGGACCCTGCATTCGCTGGGTTTTTACCTTAGAATGGCCAACTCTCTGTTATTCATATGTCAATTTGATACAGTAGATGCTGCCACACTTCCCATATCTGTGTCCTCGGTCACTTTTATCAGCAGTTTAAACTGTTTCATCGGTTGTTAACCTGTGGTAACCTGTTTTTCGGAACCGCCTTTAAACGCAACATGAGCGCTACGAAGCTCGCGCTGGGTTTACACACCTGTGCGGCAGCGAAGGAGACCAGCTGCTGCTGTGCACAACTGCGCAGGTGTGTGTTAGAACAGTGGTCTCTAATGGTCCCCAAGCTTTTTATTACCGAGAAAGTTTTGCTGCGGCCCGGGGGAGACGGGGGTTCGCGCGTGAACAGTCAGATAAAGCTTCTGCATGTTGATGTTCTTGCAAAATTCTGAATATGCCCTATTTGGGTTGTCTTGGACCTTTTATCGCAGTCTGTGGGGTTTTTCCCTGTCGGGGAAAACAACCTACTGAATGTGACAGGTGGCCAATCAGAAAGCGCGGTGACGCAAGAACAGAGGGGAATCCCAAACAGCTGAGATATCGCGCAACTGAGAGTCCGGTGGATATCAGAGATGATATGTGGAAATGTTTTATATGTAAAGGTCATTATTATTTATTATGTTTATTCAGTTAAAAATGTTAACTATGAAAAAACATTCAACATTCCAAATCATAGTGCAGCAAATAGAGCTGCTGCTCTGGTTGCTATGGTAACGTCTACATATCCCTTCAAAATAATACAGATGCGCCACAAAAATGAACATTTTACTTTTGTGAAAACTTTAACTCACGATAATGACTAACGGAGCCCTGAGCTCGTTTCTCTGCAACCAGACGGTTCCATCTGGGAGTGATGAGAGACAATGACACCTGAAGTGTTGCTTATATCCACGTCCTGCTTGGTCTCTAAGTGGCGAAGCAGCTTGAAGCTTCATTGCCTCATTAGCAGCCGGTCGCCGCAATGCCAAGAAACACACAGAGCAGCTCGTAATGTGAGACTCACCTACCGGTCCAGTATAAATCCATTCTCCTGTCTCTTCTCTGGGCCTTTTCCCCTTTGACAAAGAAACTTTCCAAAGACATCTGATCTGTTTATTACTCATTTTGCTGCTTGTGGCTCAGTTTTGGCGCGCAAGTAACCGAAAGAATACGGTTAAAGAATTTTCAAAATAAAAGATCCTCCAGACTTAAATAATACATAAAACGGAAATATTTAATTATTTATTGCGCGGCCCGGTACCAATTAGTCCACGAACCGGTACCGGTTCACGGACCGGGGGTTGGGGACCACTGTGTTAGAATCATGGCAGCAAACCAGCAAAACACAAGAACTTTACACAGTTTTTTCCCCAAAACTAACAGACTGAGTTGAGTGAAGCTGTTGGATGCAGGTAATGTAGCTAAAAGATGATTAACTAGCTAATAACAATACAGCACCTTAAGCTTAACAAGTAGCCTGTAGGCTACCGATGTTGTTGTCCATGTTCAGCTACTACATTAATTTTGCTCCCAAAAAAGTCCCGCCGTCACCCCCAACCCCCAGGGGCAGGACAGGGGGGGCCCAGAAAATGTTTGGAAACCACTGGGGGGGGCAGGAGAAAAAGTTTGGGATTCACTGGCTTAGCCAATCAGATTATCACGTTACATTGCTTAGCCTCAATAGCAGATCGATCACGTTACATTGCTTAGCCAATCAGAGGATCACGTTACATTGCTTAGCCAATCAGAGGATCACGTTACATTGCTTAGCCAATCAGAGGATCACGTTACATTGCTTAGCCAATCAGAGGATCACGTTACATTGCTTAGCCAATCAGAGGATCACGTTACATTGCTTAGCCAATCAGAGCTGCAGAGGAGCCCTGATTGGAGGAGCTTCACTCTCAGCAGGGATTTGAACTTGTGTCTTTAATAACTTCAGCAAAGTTCACTGTTTTTACCAAATTCTATAGCTTTCGGTGTTCTTCTAAATCTGCTTCTTATCGCATCTTTCAAGTGTTGCTATATATAATGTATATATAATTACATTACTAAATCAGAATACCGCAAAGTATATATTTTTTATTATTAATTTTTCATTCTCTTAAGAATGTAGAGCTAATTAAATGATCTAAACCTTAAAGTGGTTCCAGTTTCTCTTGATGGCCAACCTGTTCAAACTGTGTCAAATTTTAAATACCTTGGGTCGTTCCTGGACAGTCAGCTCAACTTTGCCGAAAACACTGACTATATTTTGAAGAACTGTTCTCAGAGACTCTACCTTTTAAGAAGACTTAGTGATCATGGGGTACACCAAAAGCTACAGGATTTGGTAAAAACTGTGAGCTTTGCTGAAGTAATTAAAGACAGAAGTTCAAATCCACGCTGAGAGTGGAGCTCCTTCAATCAGGGCTCCTCCGCAGCTCTGATTGGCTAAGCAATGTAACGTGATCCTCTGCAGCAAGTGATGGCAAAGCGGGATGCGTCATTCCATGTATTGAATTTGGAGGGGGGGATCATTTTATTTATCACTGTAAAAGGGTTTAGTGAATGTGTATATGAAACTGGTGGGTTTGGTACCTCAAAAAAGGTTAATAACCACTGTTCTATATGCACAGAATGTCAGGACTTAACTCCTTTCTTCTCTTTCCTACCTTTCCAGTGCCGTTTTAGATCCACAAAAAGTTTGTAGTTTTTTTCCTCCAAGGGAAAAATATCCAAATACAAATTCAGAGCGACCAAAGCAGTTTACCATCTAAAAGACAAAGACAGCAGCACCAGGGGCCTTTGTAATAGGAGCACTTTATCCGTCAGCGGCGGCATCACAAGCGATTACAGTCCTATATTACGGTGAAGAGGCCTGACAGCAAAGCCCGGGCCTCGGGACTGGAGTCGTATTTTCAGGCCGATTACAGCAGCGATTCGGCCTTCACGCCTCATTCTCTGAACCATCCGAGGCCACGATGCCTGTCTGCCTCCTGCGGCTTTATGGATCAACAATCCACCTTTGAGGCCGTCTTTAATGCACCTGTTACTCATCCGGATCTGCTCACCAGCCGAGTCGGGCAGTTTTATGGAGCAATCCACAGAACGCGTCACATTCAGACCCAGCGTCCTGCAGCCAGACCGACATCTTGTTATTATCTTGGAAAAGGTGTAAAACTACAAACACAACGGTTTAAAACCTGTCTGCAGATGTAAACCAAACCTTTTACATTTCTACGTCTCTGGAACTCTCTCCCAGATTATTTGAGAGCTCCGCAACCACTGGTTGACTTTAAAAGAGGCTTAAAGACTTTTATTCAAGCAAGCCTATTCTGCCTCCACATGATTTTTATGTTGTTGATTTTATCTACGATTTTAGCTGCACTGTGTAGCACTTTGAGATGTTTTCTAATGAAAACTGCGGTACAAATTAGATTATTATTATTATGCAACAAATATCAAGATAATATCAAGATTAAGTTCTCAACTTCCAAATTATAAATTAAAAAAAATCTGATTCCTACTCTGTGGAAAAATCACAGTCATTTCAAAACCAGACTTCTAGCAAACTGGTGGACTGTTTCAGCCTGGTTGGGACAAGGCAGATCTTTTGCAGCTGCATTTTCCAAAGAAAGTAAACGCACTCAGCTAAGGCTCAGCACATAACTTACTTCTCAGCTTTTGAGGCTGGTGCCTCTTCAGCAGTTCTGGCTTTGACGACGCAGTCAAGTGCAACACTTCAAGCCTCTCTGCCATCATGACGGCACATTATGCCAATGAAGGCTACTAATGATAATTTTGCACATTTGCCTGTTTTGAAAGCAGCTTCTGATAAACAACTGAAGAAAATTATAAGATGAGCAAATATCTGGAACTTGTCTGACTGGATGGGCAATATAGGGAAAAAAAACAAATTGTTATGTTTCTAAAGCTAACTCACTTTCGAATGCTATTTTCTCAACATTGTCCTTAAAGCAAAACCAAACAGAGCCTTTAGATGAAACAAAATTTCTGATTAGATTTAAATCCAGCCGTGCTTTTTAGCTACTTCTGATAAGAACTAATGACATTTAATAAATGCGTTGACATATTTAAAGGACACTCAGACTATTTTACACAACTCAAGCATTCATTTTCATGGCAAAGCTAAATATTGTCAGAAGCAATCTGTTGGCAGTGATAAACTCTTGGTACATGGAAGCTCGTTTATGAAGATAAAGGAGAAGGAGGAAAATTAGATTGATGCATCTGTGCAAGGAAATAAAACAGGATGCGCCTTACAGAGCTTTCTACAATCCTCCTGCTTTGGCAGACAGTTCACATTTTCCCTTCCAACAGAATTTAGCCCAGAACAAAGTCTGCAAGCAACCTTGAATTGTCACAAGAAACCACCTATTCTACTGTTGTCTAAGGATGCACAAGGAAAACACGCCGATATCGATTACATTTAAGGCAATTTCTTTCCAAATACGTTTCTTGGATAGACATTTACAGCCCATCCAATTGACCAATACAGAGCTCTAGTTCTGATTTTTTTGGATAAAAACATTTTTAAAAGTTCAAAATCAACATTTTGGTTAGGGCAAAGGCTCATTTGCCTTTAAGACAACGCACAGCAGTAAATAAAGAATCAACGATGCCCTGTCAAAACCAGCAAAATTAAAGCAAACAGCAATGTTGATCTTTAAATAATGCAACATGCTGCAGCAGCTACTACAGTCATTTTACATCATTTCTTAGAATATGCATCAGGATGACAACCTTCTTTATCCTGGTTTTAATTGTGCACAACCTAAGCCGGCATTGGGATGAATTCAAAACAAAATCTAAAGGGTGCATAACAGATATCGCTCATATATGATAATGGATGAACCCCAGATTTCTCTTGAACTCTGATTCTTTTGCTCATGTGTCAAAGTTTCTTCTTCGGAGACGATAAAAGCCAAGGAAATTAACATTCAGGAAAGAGATGCACCCTTGACAATAGGTTATTATTTGTGCCTGATTATGTATCCTGTAGTCAGCCTCTGCTACATCAAAACACACACAAACACACACACACAAACACAGGATTAGAACAAAAGGCGAGTCCCGCGGCACAGATTTGCGCAGAGAACATAATAGCTGATGACATGCGGCAGTTTGGAGGCTTTCAAAGCGACGCGGCTAATCTTCCTGCACTGGAATAACATTATTTTCTCCGCTTCCTCCTCCTCTTCGCCGCCCGCCCACCGGGGACTCGCAGGTTATTGTGTCCAAACGCACCCCAAGGTTAACCCACACAATGAACGGGCAGCGGTGAGCCACGCAGCCGGCGGATCGGGCTGCCCTGCTGATAGATTGTGATGAGGCAGGTGATCGTTTAGAATGGGGTTCAAACACAACAAAGAGACGTTTCAGATTGTAGCACCTTCACGCTGAACAATAAAGCAGAGAGGCTAGACTGCAAGGGAGATAAAAAAAAAAAAAAAGGGGGGAGGGAGAAACAGAAGGAGACTGGAAAAAGTGTTTTTGGTGTCAATCCAGGTTTATATTGTGTGTTTAACAAAGAAACGTCTGTTCTTTGACCTCAAAGTGAGGACAGCCTAGAAAAACAATAATGATCAAGAACAATGGAGAGAAACCCCATAGCAAAACAACCAAATCTCAAATTTTAGTAGAAAGTACTTTGTGTCTTACCACTAACTACTTCAATCTGATATTCTTCTAAAACAAAACTGCCTTGTTAGATTAGATACATGGCTAAAAACAGATAGAATAAAGAAATGAACTGGCTTTTCATCTGAGTGACCAGATTCAGTAAAAGAGGAAATGAGATTCCAAAATCCATAGTCATAAATTATGGAGCGCATCGATTGTTTTTCATCTGTTCTGAACATAAAAACGCTTCCAATGCTATAACAAACACAGAGTAAAAAAAAATTATTGGAACAATTAATGTCCAATTTTCAACAGGTCCAAATTATTGAAGTGTTCAGTCCAACATAGAAGAACAAGCTGTAGTTACTGTAATGATCTGCTCCGGTTCTGATCAATAAAATATCAGGATGGTAAGAATGGGAGGCAATAATCTAACATTAGTAATGTAAATTAGACCATGTAGTTACGAAAGATGTGCTGCACACAGGCAGAAACTTAATATTCATCTAAAAACAAAACAGTCCTTCAAAGTTGATGTTTTATTCCATTTAGCCATCTGTCTAGGTTTTAAAACATGCTGAATCACATATACTGTACATCAAGTGAATGTGTTGCCTCCAGTTATGGAAATGTACCAAAAACAACTTAGAAGAAATAAGACTTTGCCTTAAACCCGTATCTGATACCTGTTGCTTCCAACCTTTCTAAGTTCACCAGGTGTTTGTTAATTGCTGCTGCCGCTAGTCTGATGGAGCCGGGTGAAGGAGGCATGGAGAGGCTCTGGACTGGATGCTGGGTCCCCAACCCCAATGGGTGGGCCCCCATTGAGCTCGGCATGGACCGAAGCTCCAATGAGGAGATATAGGGAAATGGTGTGAACAAGCGTTAAGGCTTTAATGACTGCCACTGGGGGATCCAGTTTTTCTCAAACAAGCATAAATAAATCAGAGAAATAAACTCAGAATATGCTTCATCAGGTAACCACATTATAAAATGATACAGAGCTCAAGAAAGTCAACTTTGCACAACATCCCCCCCTCTAAATCTTAATAGTACAGTTCCTAAGAAAAATAAAAATCAGTCAAAGCTTTACAAAAAAAATAAGACTGAAAAAGCTATGTTATGAAATGAGGAAGGACAGAAGTAACATCATTTTTGGAAGATTGCAAAGATCAGTGTTCATCATCGGTAATTGGATGTACATTACTTTCTAAAAAACTGAAATGCTAATGAAATCATGTTTCCTCCTCTAGAGATGTTAACATCCACACCATGTAGCGCAGAGGCTTATTAGCTAGCATCACAACGAACAGGCCAATAAAAAACAAACATGATTAGCTTTATTGTTGCTGATCTTTAAGACGACTAGCGGCTCCAATCCCCATCACTGCTGTGTGATGAATAAGTTCAGAGAATAAGAAGGAAGCCAAGTTGTCTCTGAATGAGCCCATCAGATGCTGTGGCTGCAGGGCCCGATGTAGTGCCATCCATTTGTTATCGTAGCTTACAGGCTTGTCCCTGGGAGGCATTAGTGGTTTTTGGCCATAAATCCAGTTTTGCTTTTGTCACAGCATTTGTATTTCCCAGGAGAATCGCACAACAAGTAAAATGCAACAATTTAATTATTTTTTAAGAGTCCATGTGATTAAAAACACACCACTTTGGTTTAAAAATTCACAGTTGTTGCATCTATTTTTACTAGTCATACAAAAGTTAAGTATAAAGCTTTCAAACATTTGTTAAGTTTACCCCTTCAAACTACAACCCCATAATGAATCCATGTAAAAACGACCAAGAACTCAGCAGCAGGTCGTTTTCTACCCATCCACTCCTGTGTCTCTTGTTTCAACCTCGCATTATTCTGCACACTCAGATATGATCAGCTCATAAACATTTATGTCCGGCTTTTAAATCAGATAGCGCCGGCAGTCATTTTCCTTGTAAAATAGCGGTAAATGTGTATTTAACCTCCATTAGACCCCATCTCCTCCCACATATATTAACTTGTTTGCATTCACTGACAGATTACAGTCTGTGCCCGACATGCAGCAGTAACTCTGCATGCTGACGTCGTCCTCCGATAAAACCCTGATGCCAAAAAGCATCAACGCAGACATTACGGATTCATAAGGGATGGCTAATTGGTGGAACAGTGTCCTTCCTGAAGCAACGGGTGGGCTGAAATTTTTATTTCTGAACGAGTGGGGGGGGGGGGGGGCATAAATGAAGAGGAGGATGACCTTCAGAGCAGCTGCTCTTTTACCGAAGGTATAAGAAATTAGCCTTAATATTCATCAATCTGCACGCAGTTTGGCTAATGAGAGGCCGAAGGAAGCCAATTAAGGACAATCTAGGATGTTTACTCTGAAATTTTACCCTTAAACTGCCAAGCAGAGTCTCCTAGCTTAAGACTTTTACAAATTAAAGTTTCACAGATTTAGTGCTGGGTTGTCTCTTAACTTTTACATTCATCTCTGACAAAACAACAATTAAAAACAACAAGAATAGAGACTAAATATGTACAATTTAAGATGAACATTACCAGTGCCTGATAAATGTCTTCAAACCTCATCACTGCCCAACCCTGATACTCATCACTGCCCTGCATGTTTCAGATGCACTTCCACTCCAGAGCAACCAAGTCAAATTGTTGCAGAAATCTGTTACCCAGCAGCTCATTTAAACCAGGTGTGTAGCAGCAGGAAACACCTGAACCAAGCAGGGCATGCAGGGGCCCCTGAGGACCAGGGTCAGGGACCTCAGGCTTAGAGCGATCCTATCCAGCCAAAGAGCTCAGTGGGAGAAACTAAATGCATCACAAACGAAGCTGTTTTTAGATAATAAAGCATGCAGTGTGCCATATTCGAACTTAAAATCAGAAAGGCTGGAAAAATGAATCTTAATTCCTCAATCTGCTGCTGAGATGCTGGTTAGCAGCTTCCTAAATGTCAAGATTGCATCCTCTTTTTGTTGCTTTTGCCAAAATCTTTGCAACTAAAGACCAAATGAGAACCGACTAAATAACATGGCAAAAATCAACCACTTAGGATGACATTTTGTTCCTTTGTTTCACTTGTGGGAAGCTCTTTGGGTCTCAATGTTCTAACAAAAAACAAAACAAGCTTCCTAATGGGAGCTCCTGGGTCCTTGCCAAACAGATTTCATCTTTTTGACTGATGAACCAGAAGGTGCAGACGTCATCAACCTCATTAGCAAAATGATCAAAATTCTCCACCCTCAGGCTAAAAACCTGCCAAGGTGTGAGAGTGAAGCTGGTGTGGCAACACTGGAGCCCCCAGGAATATTCCCAGAGAATAAACTGTTTAAAGACAGCAAAACACAGTTGGATGATTTATAATTGATACTATTGAATATGAAATAAAACTATATTAAGCGTGACGTGACGTCAGGGTTTTTATCTCAGAAAAGTCATGATATCCATCATGATATTCCCGAAACCCTATCCGATCGAAACAGTTTGACTATATGGGCTAGAAGAAATATTGATCGGTTCAGTGATTGGTCCTTTCGGGAGACCAAAATCCCCCTGTGGATGAATCATTGATGAGCATAAACGCCGCTCGCAGCTGTGCGCCGCCAGGTACCTGGAACCAGAACAAGAGGGTTTCTGGGCTCAAATGGCACCGCTGCGGCTGTGGGAGGACCGGGACCGAAGCGGTCCAAACCCACACAGACCAAAACCCCACAGCGTCACCGACAACCCACCTTGCGTCTTAAGAGGAAGACAAAGGCATCCCGCCGTTAGGGGAGCCTTAACGCAACGTTTTCACGGGATTTGCCTCCCAAACACGCGCAGCCTCAGCGGGCCGACAGACGGACCGACACCGAAGTTGAACCGTGACTGGAGGAGCGCGGCTCCGCGTGTCGGAGGTAGTTTGGTCGGTGCAGCTGCGCGGCTCACGTCCGGCTGACGTCCGGCTGACCGACAGGTGTCAGTCAGAGGTGTGAAACGCGCACGCGCTTCGTGAGAAAACCACGAGCACGAACACAGGTCACAAGAAAACAACTATTTAATCTGTTTAGCGCACAAATACTCACTCCATGAAACTGCACTCGGCCGTGGACGCGCGCGCGCCACACACACACACACACACACACACACACACACACAGAGTGGGGAAAAGACGCTGTTCACTGTTTATAAGGGAAAAGCTCCATAAAAACCAGTAGAAACGCACCTTTCTGTCAGCCAAGCTCCAAAGACTCCGTTGAGGTTTAGTCCGTTCAGCCGGAACATTCACATTAATCCACAGCCGCTCCGCTTATTTCCAAAATCACACCGGGACCGAGCCGGTAAGAGGATCCTTTCCCAGCCGGCACCGAGAGGTTCGTTGCAAATAAATCCACCAAAGAGAGGAAGCTCACGCGGAGACGGAGCCGGGGATGAGGAGCGCCAACTCCGGGTCAAACCACACAATGAGGCGTTTCTCAGCAGCCCAGCGTCTCCTGGCCCCAGAGCCACGCCCTCCTCATTATCATAATAGATTGACTGGAGCCAATCAGAGAGCGGGACGGCGGGACTCGGCGTGGCTCTCGTTCAATTTAAAGTCGCTATGAATTTCTGACTGACTATCCACAATATAAGAGTCGTAACTTCTTCAAGCAACTGATATATTAAATTGAAAAAAAAAATTCTGACTTTCTAATTGTCTGAATATAGGCTAAATGCCAAATAATCAATGACAAATACCATAATGAAGTAAATCAATACATAGCTTGTTCCTGCTCTGGATCCCCAGAACCAGAACCAAACATGGAGAAGCAGCATCCAGCTTCTGTGCGCCACACATCTGGAACAAACTTCCAGAAAACTGCAGAACAGCCGAAACACCGAATGCCTTTAAATCTAGATTAAAACCCCATCTGTTTATTGTTGCTTTTGAAACATAATCAATGAAACATTAATCGACAATCTGATTAATGTCTAATCAAATTGACACTGATTAAATGTTAACGGTTTTGACAAACTTTAAAGCAAATGCAGAGAGAGATGTCTTAAGGTACTCTAATGCAGATTAATAATGAATTGTGCTTTATTGCTCTATACATCCACACCACATGGGGTTTGGGAAACGCCAAGATAAGTGAACGAAGAGCAAAAACATACAATTTAAAAGGAGTGAGGCTTGGAACGAAGAACAGTTGAATCTAATTAACTAAGTGTTTTGATGCAGAGCATGACTGCAGGAGCAGAGGGAAAACAAGCAGCTGATAAAGATTTAACACCTTGGGATTCACTTTAATAACAAACTAAACACAAGAAAACACAGCAGACACGACCAAACGCTAAAATAATCAGACAGGCAGGAACAGAATAACAAAACTGAAAACCAAAATCACAAAGTCTGGATCATAAAGATAAAACTCAACACACTGTCATTTTAAACCTATTGTTCTTCTTCTTTGTTTAAGTGCATCTAAAACAAATTGATTATTTTTCAACACACCTTACCTCATAAATCAATCTGTCCTCTTCATCTGAATGTGTGTGAATTATTACAATAAGCAAAATGGAAACACAAGAAATCCTGGTCTTCTCTCTTAAAAAAAAACTTTATTTTGTATTAAATGTTTTCTCAAGTATAATCAATAAAACTGTTTATTGAGATGGATCCTGGTCAAATGGATTCTTCACTACAGAACAAACTAATTTAAATTTTTGGACAAAACAGTTAAATACTTTTGAGAATGCAGTGTGGTCAGACAAATCCAAAATTGTACAGTATAAATGTCATTTGACTAACCATGTGGGGAGGAGAGGCAGCACTGCACATCACCTCAGATAAACCACAGCAACCATATGGAGTCTGGACTGGGAACATGCTGGCTATCTCTGAGCAGAATGGTGAACTTCATGCAATTAAATAATGGCTGAATGGAGACAGTTTTGGTAAGAGTCTGAAGGTAAGAGCCTAAACAGAGCCGTAGAAACTCTCAACTTGTTTTACTTTCTTTGCACACATTTCTTTGTTGGGATCCATGTTGAGGTAGAGATACAGTTACAACAATAAAGGCTGAGGTGCTCATTAATTATTTTCTCCGCTGTACACTTAAGGTCTGAGTTGTGGAAAAGTGAGACATCTAATTTCTACAGCGCTTGCTGGAAATGTAACTACTGAACCTGGTATGGGTAAAAAGAAGAGGCTTGTCTACTCCGGAGTGTGCCCTACTGTTGTAAAATGATTTCCTGGAGGAAACTTCAATTAAATTTCCGGCTCACAAAATGAATTTATTTCTCAGCAGGATAATTAGAGTCAAGTAAAAAAAAAGAAAACTGAAGGAGGTACTGCAAATGCAGCACCTAGATTAGAAAGCAAATCCCCTCTGCTGCATCTCTGTCCGTTTATCTGTCTGTCCTTCATCAGATCCTCCTCCTCCTCCTCCCTCCCAGCTCTCTGTTTATGAAAAACAACAAATTAAAGGATATGAGAGCTGCCAATATCTGGGGAAATAAGTTTCCAGTTGTGCTTTGTGTTAATGTTCCTGTGTGCCTGATTAAACTGCCATCTCTGCATATTTACTCCATCCTCTCTCCCAAACACAACACTCGCCCACATTTCCACTGATATGCAGGGAAGCAGGAAGCAGCAGGGGGTCCAGGTAATTCAGAAGCTCTCTTCAGTGGCAGCAGAGGAAAATTTGAGATCCTCCATCTCCATAGCCGTGTCACAGATGCAAACAATAACCATCAGTCTTCTGGTAGGTTCAAAACATCTCCAGGTTGTGTTTCAAACCTGATTGTATGGTTTTTGGTCGGGAGTTGCTTTGCAACAAGGTGCAAAATCTCAAAAACAAAAAAAAAACTTAATGGGAAAAACTGAGAATATCAGTCAACCGAATTACTGTTTTGTTTATATACTGAAAACATCCCAATTTATGCATCAGATACACACATTTATTTCCCCCCTGGGATCAAAAAACAGAAATCCGTGACTTTAAACCACATTTGGTTTTATTTTTCTATGAGCTTTAAACAAATTTCAGTCAACACTCCTCTTGGACAGAGGTTGTTGTAATTTCTCTGAATTACATGTTGCTTTTCAGGGAAAGAGTCGCAGAATCGCTGCCTGAAGTCTGATCAGAACAGTAGATTGAGGCACCTATATACAGTCCAAATATTAAACACAGCTGGAGGAGGGATTTCTCACCACGACCCAAAAGAATGAAATGCATGACATAAATAAATGCATGAGCATTTCCATTTCTCCCTGCCACTTCGGCAGCTTTTAGTCGTCGCTCTCGTCGGAATAGAATCAATAAATCAGACACGTTCAACCCCTCTAGGCTCGAACACAGACACTAAATCACATCAGCAAATGTCATAAAACACACACTTTGAATGAGTTTCATAAAGGGGAGCCTTCATCGGATCGCGGAAGCGTTCCCGCCGGAGCCACACGGAGTTAAAGATGGATGAAATGCATCAACCTCTGAGCCGAAACAGCGTTTCTGTTTATTCGTCGTGTTTCTTGTGTCGCATGGAAAGAGAGATCAGAACAAGCTGGGTACGGCTAAGAGGCACAAAACTAGCAACTTCTGAAAAAGATGTGGCTCATACGGCACATTATCAATATTAATGTGGGCATATAGACCACACACCGACCCACAGGGTGAGGGAACAGCTGCTGAGCATATAACTTGATGGCTGGTATAGAACCCAACATCTGGGAAACTTTGCTGGAAAAAAAGGGCAGATTTTAAAGTTTTGTGTGTCTATGATGTTTCTGTTTTTTTGTAAAAACTTAATTTTAAAAGAAGCAAGATAAAAACTGATGTATAATGAGTTTGTGTCATGGAATATTTCTTGTGATGATTGAAATGTGTAGAAATGCCATTAAACCTATTGCAGACAAGCAAATTGTCTGCAATAAGTACTGCTTCTAAAAGAATAGAATAGAATAATGGTGGAGAAACAGCTTAAAAAGCAAACAAAGATAAAAGGAGAAAATAAGAATCAAAAGCTATGAAGGATTAAAATAGGTCACTTTGTGAATAAACTATTTCTATAGAACGGCTCGATAAGTACTAAATGCTAACATTTCTCCAGACTATTATTAATTATCAAACGTCTAATCTTGTGAACTACTTTATGTTGAATGTAGCCTCTACTGCCAAATAAATGAAGAACCAGACATGAACTGTTTGGATATCAGGCAGATAAAAGCTTATTAAACAAATTAACACTTAACAAAACTCTTCAAATTACATTTATTTTCTTGTACTTATGTTTTGTGTGGTTTTCTCTTCTCCAATTTGTTTTAGTTGTAAAATTTATTGCGGTTCTTGTTCATGTTTGGGTCAGTTCATTCTTACAAACCGTGACAGATTTTGACCTTTGATGAAACCAAAGTAGCTCTAAGAAACATCCTGCTGGAAGACAGTTATTTGATTCACACAACCACATTGACTGTGAGTGGAACATGGAAATTTACATGAACTCATCTGTTGTCAAAGCGGGTAGACAACGTCCCCCTCACAAAGTCAGCTTAATGCAAAGTCAGCTTAATGCAAAGTCAGCTTAGCTTCACACTAGAAAAAGCTACATAAAAAACTCCAGGTAGGAAATGATGCAGGGCTGAAATGATGAGCACCGTTTGCAGCAGGGTGAGAACTTTAGCTGCTTTATTTAACAGTTATTACCTGCTGCTGCTGCTGAGCTGCTCTGGGCGTCTGACAGGGAAGCCTCCCAGCCAGGTGCCTCCCTCTGGAGCTTTGCCTGGTGCGACCCAATTGGAAGCGAGCCCAGGACAGACTCTGGGTTTCCCCACTGTACCTGTTTTGCCCAGAACGTGAAGACACACACACTCAAATTACTGGATACATTCCTTAAGTCTAGATATTAAAAATGCCCCCTTCTTTGCCAATAGCCAAAGCTGGAGATCACTCTATCAGTGGGCTTTCCATTATGGCACTCAGGACGTTTAGCCATGTGAAATGAGAACATAGCTGGACTTCATTAGCAGTAATAACTGGACTGATGTCTGTTTCTAGGTTGGGTTATTTTCCAAGTGTTCAGGTTATTCCAGTCTATCTTGGCTTCTGCTTAAACTACTCAAGATTTACTTTAGCTTTTGGTTTCTTAAAGCTCTTCCTTTATATTGATTAATGATTTTCATTTTCCATTTTGTTTTACTGATTTCTTATATTTATATATATTATATTTTAATACTTTTAGAAGCAGTAGAGACCCCACAAAAGTACAAAAATGTGAAAATGTGAAAGCCTTTCGGATGTGAGTTGATCAGCAAAGTAATGTTAAGTTAATAATCTGTTTTTATGTTGTTTTAAATCGTTCTTCATAAAAACGTCTTGCAAAATTATCTAACGATAACAGAAGACCTAAAGCATGCAAAAGAACCCAGGTGCAATAAATAAAAATGGCCCCTTGGGTTTATAGAAAACACTGATTATATAGTAGGTAAAGCATTGTGTTTAAGCTACTTGTGTACGTTAGTCATTGTCTTTGTCTAATCGCAGTCACAGCACAAAGGCTTAAAACAATATACAGAAAAAACCAATAATAATTTGGTTGATCAATAAAACTATGCTTCTGCCTGCAGCCTGATAAATATGGTCTGATAATCCCACACTTCCACATCGAGGCTCTGATGGACTGCAGTCAGACAGGAAGTGATCCACCTGCTCCGGAAATCATGCACATGTTGCTGTTTGAATAAACATCATGTACCTGATTTCTGCAGCAGCTGCAGTTGTTCAACAACTCTACAAGCATGACATTTAACACTGCGATATATCACCTGAATCCTACGCGCTTCGACTTTGTATAGAAAACACAAACACATCCAAAGCTTCCAAAACACGTAGACATGCAGCTTGCAGTTGTTTCCCAGATTGAGATGTTTGGGGACATGCAAAGGTTTGTTCATTCACACTTAAATTGTGTTAATTTGACAAGTTTTTGTCACCTCTAGATGTGATTACTGGATAAAGGTTCACACTTTTTAAATATTTTTATTTTAATAAATTAGACCTGGTGTATTCAACTCTGACCCAGTTTCAGCTTATGAGGTGGATAAACTCATTTGGAGAAAGCTTTTGTGTTTTAGATCTTTTTAGCTCAGATAAATCAGAATTAAATGTATAAATACTAATTAACTGTTGCACAATACAAAGGAAAGCAATGATAGTAAATTATTTAAACTGCGGCACGTCTTTTCAGTATATATTAGGACATTAAGTAATGCTACCTGGAGGTGCTACAGCTTATTTTTTTGGCTCTTGGATAGAAAACATTTCATCGAAAACCTTTTGGAACAATAAAGGAAAGAGTGACGACTACAAGCAGTTCCATTGAAAAGCTTCTTTTGATTAAAATGCAGAAGTGCTGAATCCAGCTGCATAAAAGGGCTCAAGGTTAGTTTTTCAAAATTAGAACTGTCTTTAATGCTCAGAGCGGGTGGGTAAATTGTAACTGATTGCTTACAGAGGCAGGGAGGCGAGTGTTGGAGGAGTGCTGTGGATCCCAGGGCGAGACGGTGGAATACGAGGAGAATTCAGGATGAGTAATGGGCTAATTACAGCCAGGCACATATGTGAAGGTGGAGGCTGATGGAGATGAGTGATTGAAGGAGGGCAGATGGGCAGGTGAGTACGGAGGATCGTGACTGTCTGACCAGAGGATGTTGGATGCAGTTCCAGAGACGGCTGTCGTGCAAAGAGCTGCAGACACAACCTGCAGACACAACCTGCAGACTTGACATGCAGACACGACTAGCAGATACGACCTGCAGACAGGACTAGCAGACATGACTAGAAGACACGACCAGCAGACACGGCCTGCAGACGATGGTAGGTTTCCAGGAGAGTATTTGGCAAAAGGTGGAAAGGAAATCAGCATTATGCAAACGTATTGTTACCCTTTCAACTTTCACACATTTTGTTACAATCATAAACCTCAATTTCATGGACGTTTATGCGTTAGGCCAATGAAAAAGGGGTTACTCTTGAGGATCTGCAGAGATCTGCAGCTCTGGTGAGAGGAAGTGATGAAAATCAGGCTTTAATGGAAGACTGACAAGAAATACCCACTGCTGAAACAAAAGCCAGTTGGAAAGATGGGAAGATGGATGGAGGTAAATGCAGAGCAAACCTGGAGGAAAACCTGTTAGAGGCTCCAAGACACTAGAAACTGGGATGGAGGTTCATGTTTCAGCATGACTAAATCCATAAATTCATATATTAGCATGAATATGAGACAAAATCCAGACCAGACCGAAAATCGATCTATTTTCCTGACTTGATTTTCATTCAATACGTGTGTGAAAATATTAGAAACATACCATAAAAATACCCACTGCAAAACATGGTTTTGCAAATAATTGACCAAGAGGCACAAAACATTTGATCCCTCTATCCATTATCGTTTCAGGACCGGTCAGTATCAACATGACGGAGAACGAAACTAAGACATCCCTCAACCCAGAAATCCTCATTCTGAAGGGAAATATTGAGAATAATGAGAAATTTACGGAGTAGAGCAACAGCAGGCCAGTATGTCCATCCGTCTCCTGCTTCATCCTAACATCACTCTTCAACAAAATACATGAACTCCTCCACTGGAGACAAAGATTGACTTCCAACCTTGAGGGAACAATTTAGGTGCCTGTATCATGAAGTAGAAACTTCACAATTATGCACTTGGTGTTGGTTTATCACACAAAATACCAATAGAGTACGTGACACTGACAGCACAGCGGGTGACGGGTAGCGAGTTGATTGAGATGTTGCCCTTGAGATGTTCCGAAATAGTAGAAAGAACTATGAAAGAGGAGGGAGAGAAAACAGGAGACGACTCAAACACCCAGGAATACACCTGTACGCTAATCAAACATCATCTACAGAGACGCACTGAATTATAGAGTAGTTTGTTTTAAGGTTTTAATTAATTAATCAAGTTTATTTCTATAGCACATTTCAGCAACAAGGCATTTCAAACAGCTTTAAATCACAAAAACACAAAAAAGGCATAGACACAGTCAATAACTGAAGCATTACATTTGGTGAAAAGCCATCATTACATTTTAGATTGTTAATTATTGTTTCATTTATAATGTTTCAAAAGCAACTCTAAACAGGTGGGTTTTTAATATTTAAAGGCACTCAGTGTTTCAGCTGCTTTGCAGTTTTCTGGAAGTTTGTTCTAGATTTTTGGTGCATTGAAGCTGAATGCTGCTTCTCGTCCTGGGGGGTCTGGAAGGTTGCTATGACAACAGCAGCTCTTTAAAGTATTGTGGCGCTAAACCATTCAGAGATTTATAAACTAACACCAGTATCTCTTCTCTCAGTGTAGGGACTTTAGAACTGGGTGATGTGCTCTAACTTCCTGGTTTTATTCAGAACCTCAGCAGCAGCGTTCTGGATCAGCTGCAGCTGGAGGATTGATTTTATCCAGATCAATGAAACTAAAGATGAACACATGAATGAGTTTCTCTAGCTTCCACTGAGACATAAATCCTCTAATCCAGGAGATGTTCTTCAGGTGATAGAAGGCCGACTTTGTAACTGTCTATATGTGACGCTGAACGTATAAAGATAACAACTTCAGTTTTGTTTCTGTTCAGCTGGAGAAAGTTTTGGCACATCCAGACATTTTTCTGTTCTAAGCAGAGCAATAAATTAGAGCAATTTAATTTTAAGAACAAAAAAGAATAGATACATGAACACACTTTACTTGTCTTTAGACACAAATCCTGAGAGTCCCTGTCCTATTTGCTGCCTGACAGAGGCTGTAAGGTTCAACATGGCGGGTTTATGATCAGACAATTTTAAGGCATTTTATAAACTGTAATTTCCTGTAACCAATGTATTCTTGCACTGTAACCATCTAAAAGCAGATTAACTTTAATAAAAACCTGATTCCTGTGGTTCTGACTGATACTGGAAACATAATTAATAGCTTGAGATTTTCTAACCTTGCTCACCATTTGAATTGCAATAATCCCTGGAGTTTACTAAATTCACATTATTCTCTACAACTTGTTCCGGTCAAACACGAGTTAAAGCCTTGCTCTGTGGACGCCTCAAACTCCAGCAAGGAAACACAATAACATTTGAATAATGATCTGGACAGAGTTTCACATTTCAGCTACAGCAATCACATTCATCATTTAGATTGTCTTTGTTCATGGCTGCTAACAGAGCGTTGATTACAGCACATCTTCCTCGAAGGCTGCCATCTCACTCATTGAATATTCAGGAAACGGATCTCATCAGACCTCCCGCCGCTGCACCTTCATTCCCCTAATCCTCCTTCTTTCCATCTTTGTCCTTCCCTCCTTCATTCCTTCATCACATCCATATTTTGTCTCCCTTTCTGTCTTTACTACCTTTCTCTTCTTTGCGTCCGCCACATTCTGACTGTAGTTTTAATATTGAGAAATTGAAGCCAACGCAGTATAATGTGCAATAAAACAACAGGAGGAAGTGTTATTCTATGATTGTTCCACACATAATTTAATCTTTATGTCAGAATACAATCTATTCTTTATCTTAATTCCTATCTGTTGTGTGAGTTTTACTTTCCTAATGCAAATCAGTTCTAAGCTGCTGTGTACAGGAGAAGAGAGACAAGACCTTATTTTTCAAATTATATTTTAGATTCAAATCTGCATGTGTGTGCATGCGTGTGTGTGTGTGTGTGTGTGTGCGTGCGTGTGCGCGTGTGTGTGTGCTGTAGTGTTTGTATTTGTGCTTGAGCGTAAAGTTGTGTGTGTCGTTATCTTAATTCTCATCAGATTGCAAACCATTGTGCTGGCAGGGTTTGGCATGTGTGTCCTCCTGCATGTGTGTGTGTGTGTGTGTGTGTGTGTGTGTGTGTGTGTGTTCAGAGCAGCAGCTTTTGTTGTGGAGTCACCTTGAGCTGAGGATGCAGACAGCTGAAACGACCAGCGTCTGAGGCAAAAAACACAGAAAATTCAAGAGAAATGTAGAATTTAGCCTTTTTAGGATATAATGTTGAGAACATTAATTTATATTTTATATTTATTACAGCTTTATATATGCACTTAAATATGTTTAGATATACTGACTCACAAATTTGCGATAAATGTTTAAAAAAATTAATCAGCTCAGCCATATCTTTTCCTAATTCTTCCAAAATTGTATCTACTTCTACAGTGTTTTGTAGATATTTAATTCGTAGCTGAAAGCATGTTGCCGTCTTCAGAACATTTCTGTGTAAGGAGGGTTTTCTGGGATTCTCTGTAATTTTCTGGCCGTTTTCTTTTCCACAGAAAAATATCCTGGAACGGAGGACAGAGTTTCAGTTTTACTCTCATCCTTTGAGAGGAAAATTAAACATTTGCAGTGTCATCAGTGTTTGAACAAATCAATAGTTAATATATTTTCATTACTTTAACTCGGTTTTGATAGATTTTGAAATCTTTTGTTGGATCTGTGGAGATTAAGCGATTAAGTCCAGAAGTAAAATTAATATTTTAAAGCTTCAAGTCATTTATCTTTGAATATTTTGTGACATTTAAATTCAGAGACACAAACAAAATGAATAACAATTCCCATAAAATGTGGATTGTTTAAGATTTAGTTTTAATAAGCAGACCAGGCTCTCAAACTCATTTTTTGGGGTCAAATCCAGGTCATGAAGGGTCTTAAAGGGCCGGTTGTGCCAGAATCAATTGATAAAACCTGATCACAAACTCTTAAAGTATCAATGAATTCTAAAATTACATAATATTGAAATTTTTTTCAGTCCCTCCAGGATTCCATGATTGTGATTTAAAAAAAAGTACAAATCAAAGTGTTTGTGGTAGTAATTTGGAAATATTTGCGATATTTGCACTTATTTATGACGGGAAATGCAACTTTTTATTACTTGCTGTATAGATCATGGATTATAATCTGACATTAGTTAAGGCTGAGGCTGCTGTTTAGTACAAGTAAGAAACTTTTTGACAATTTTTGAGAAAGATCTGCAATAAACTCCCAGTTATGTATTAGAGCAAAAAGTTTGTCGATTTGTTGATTTCCATGGCAATTCTGAAGAAACTCGGGGGACTGATTGATATAATTTGGCAGTAAACAGATAAAAACTGCATTGATTTGATTGTTAACATAATTTATAAACACATTTACTGTTTAGTCTAGCATCTAGAGGACCACATAAAAAGCTATGGTGGGCTGGATTTGGCCCACGGGCCTTGAGTTTGACACACGTAAACCAATCTGTTCGGTTAGACACTGGTCTTCATTTTTGAAATCTGTTCATAAAATTAATCTAAACCCAGTCGTATTTACACATTTGTACCGAGTTTAAATTAACTTTAGAAGGTCATCAGCAGTAACCAGAGAAACAGTTTCGTGTTCCTTGCTTTGTTGCTGAACGTCTTGGCATTTGTGTTTTCGGAGTCGTCATTCCTTTTATTTTTCCATTTACACACTCCGTAATGGAAGCAGGAGTGAAGCTAATTAACATAAACTTAAACAGTGCAGGGAGGTTGAGGGTTAACAGTAATTATTTGCTTTGGGAATGAAAGTTCAGGTTAACATATTGGAAGATGTTCATGTGCGTTAAATGAGTTCAGAAGGAATTGGTGCCAGAAAGGCTTTCTGAAATCATTCCTGGGATTTTAGAGCACAACCATCTGCTGTGTTGACCCAGAACAATCCACAAACAAAGATCATATCCAGGCTGTGAGACTGTTGAGGACAGAGGTCTGAGAAAATAAAACACAGAGATGATGGAGATGCTGCTTCAGTAATCAGGTTAAATGTAATTTATCAACTCTGTAAATGAAACTACAGTTTAATCTTCTCAGTCATTCTTACCTCTAAGAAAACTGATGCCTGGTCTGATACGTCTGCAGCCGATTTACACGGTTGGGTCAGAATTTGCCATAAATACACGGATCCATCCTGCCTTTCCTCACTGGTTCAGGCTGCTGCTGGTGGTTTAATGGTATGTAAGATATTTTATTTGCTCTTTTTGCCTCTTATTAATCGCTGACATTATGTGTCACTTGCTGCCCAAGTATTGTTGCTGTCTGTCCATTCCTTTAGATTTAGGGTAGACAGCTTGTGGAGGTTTCTTCCTGCAGAGTAACGCACCGTGTTACAAAGCTGGAAGCATCTTAAGCTGTTTTATTTAACCTCTTAATGAGTTTAATCTATTCTAGTTCCAGTCAGATGATGTCAATCATGTGATATGGTGGATATGCAGCCAAAGTGTGAAGTCGCTTTGGGTAGCAAGCAGCAAAATCCAACTATATGCCAATGAATAAAAAGTGGTTGATAATTTGTTTGCAAGTGTGTGTGAACTCCACTTGTTGCTTCTATTGAGTGTCTTGTGGTTAAAGTTTAATTTACAGGTCAAAGGAACGAAATGAAAACGCTACTTCTTTTTAAACATATTAAAAAAAGGTAGTGACTTAATGTGAAACCAAGATTAAAAATCTCCACAGCAAAGTTTCTCATTAAGGCAGACGTGCGCCCACACCCATATTAACACAGCAACATGGAAATCAATAAACCAAACACACTGACGAAGATTTGCTAATATAATTTGACACAGCAGCATCCTGGCACACGAAAACTGCTGAGTCGGCGTTTTCCTCTCAGGGTCAAAAGCTTTAGGGAGACTCAGCAGAGTTCCAGATATCTGTGATATCATGTTTAAAATACACTGTTTTCAGAGTTCAATGCCTCCCTTTGTTCCTGCCTTGTAAAGCGCAGTGCTTTTCATACTTTTGTTTGTTTTTCTTTCGTGTTTTTGACAGCAGTTTTTTTTTTCTTCTTTTGTGCCCAGAAAGCCCATAAAATGGTTCATATGAAAAACCCATCGACAATCTCCAGGCTTCGTTTGTATGGAAACGCAGTGATCTCAGCAGCTGCAGCTCTCTAATGCTTATTTTATGCAACTAGGTGTGCACTTATAAACTTAAAGAAGCTATATATATATATATATATATATATATATATATATATATATATAATATATATATATATATATATATATATATATATATCAAAACTTTGTTATATTTATTTGATGTTACTTGTTTGTAATTCCAAGAAAATGTGCTAAATACTAAATAAAAAACTTAGACAGGTCGAGATTTTCTACATTTCCAGTGAAACATTTGCAATGTAAATAAAAAAAAAGAATTAGTTTTGTGCCATTTTAAACATCTTTACAACATCTGTGACTCTTTTGATGGGTGATGGACCTTTTTAAGCTTATTGGGGTTTGAATAGCTCTTTATAGTCTGTATAAAGACACATATAGTGCCTTCAATTACATGGAAGCAGGAGCGATAATCTTAAAGATAAGATTATCGCCGATGTGTTCAAGGGTTTTCTTTCTTAATCTGAGTTTTGGCATCATTTTTTGTCCTATGCAAAATAAAGAGTTGGTTTTCTGAAGGTTTTTTATTTCACGCATTATCGTCACAATGCTGCTCCTTTGACAAGTACACTTGTTCACTAATCCACACAAGACATCAACAAGGATTTGTGTTATTGAAGATTCTCTGCTACAGGACTGTTTGTTGATTATCCATTTAAAGGATCAAATCGCTAATCTGTCCTCTAACTGCGCCAGACTAAGTGTAAACAACCGGAATCGGCACATTAAGCCGGCCGTCCAGAACACAAGGTGCCAGTCGCTCTTACAGCATTAAAATCATAATGGTTTTAGTGTTTCGCCGCTCCACCCTGCAAAGCCTCCTCTTAAGATACTGAAAGCTGTTCAACATCAGACAGGAAGTCTAATGCAGTTCAGATTGTCCTTTTATTACAAGGACAATTCTGCACTAGAGTTTATTTAGTGCAGTGTGAGATGCTTCACAATAAGCATTAATCGTCAAATGCACTTGATTGGTCTCAGTGCAAGAATACTAAAATATGGACGACTTTTCTCTCTATGCACGCAGCACAGTTTTATTTTAGGATTATGTATTTTTCAGCCAAGTGCCTTGAGATTTTTACACTGAAGAGTTATTCAGAAAAAAGACTTTTGAGGCACAATCCCTTTACATTTCATATTTAGATATGTGGACAAAGGGAATGTAAAAACATCTCAGTTTTTCTTGTATATTGACACAAAAAACCTTATTGATATATACAGCTGCACATTAAGGTCCCAGGATTGATGAAATATTTAACTCTTTAATAAAGTTGTAGCATTATTTTTAGTTGATTTGAGTATCAACCAAAAATAATAATCCTTTATTTTCTTTTGAAGTAAACTCTGTAACTCAGAGTAACGTCAAATTGTTCCGATTTTAACCGAGTCGCTTTCATTTGAAAAGTTAAATGTAAGTAATAACAGAAGTTCTATTGGCAGAACTCTTTAATTAGTTTTTAATGACTCAATAAAAGATGATGCATTAAAAAGTTTCCCTGCGCCGCTCCGGGTGGCGTAACTTTCCCTCTCACTTCGCCGCAGCTCCGCCGCAATAAAACTGATTTTAAATCTCTTTTTACAGTCTCATTTGTCTTCCCGTTAATGTGGCGCGAGGCTTCCGCTGAATCATCAGCAGCTCCGTGATTTAGGATCTGACAGTTATTGGCCACGGCAGAGCTGGGGAGCCGAGATGGATCTGACCCTTTGACCTCTGGCTGTCAGATCGCGGGCCGAGCGATGGGACCTCTGAGCTGCCCACTGGGACCAACAGCCACATATCCTGCAGAGATTTCCCTGGGTTTAACCTCGCTGTCCCTCCGAGAGACACTTACGGTGCTGTTAACATTTCTTCACTAAGCTTTAAAGCCCCGCAGGGCGGCTGTGATGCACCGTGGTCGGACTTTTCCCAGAATCCTCTCTGGCTAAAATAGTAGAGGGGAGTCAGAAGAGGGTCAGAAAATGATCAAATAGAAATTGGAAATATTGTCTGTAACCTGCTATTTTATTTATTTATTTTCCAAAAGTTCAGCTTTTTTTAAATTTTAAATTTGTCTGGACAGAAATATAATGATGAATTTCTCTTTTAATAAGTGGCAACTTATTGTTTTTAATAATATTTAGCAAAACATCTAATCTGGATTGAGTTGTTATGCCATTGATTTTTTTTATTGTTGGTCTTAGACTCAGATGGAGATGGGAAAAATGATGGTGGACTTCTCCTTCAAATAAAGGTATCCCCTGCAGAAAATCTGATTTATTAAAGATTTTTAATTAACTTTGTGCACAGAAAAATCGTAAGTATTTTTGGTTTAGTTTTTAATGCAAATATCTTATGAAATAAGACAAACTAACTCAGAGCAGAAATCGCTCTCCATCAAGATAAAAGAACTCAATAATTAGTATTTTTTTTAATCAATAAACTTATTTACATAAAACAAGCTTGAATGTCTTGATGAAGAGTTAGTTTTGTCTTATTTCATGACAATATAAAACCAACATATTTGCACCAGAAACTAAATCCTTGTGTTTTTGCAGTTACATTTGTTCACCTCACATCCACGTTTGTCGATTGTTTCCATATATAATCACCTCCATGAATTTTTAATTTCTTCTGTACTGATAAAAACATAACATCACATTATATTTGTGCTGCTTTCTGTGTCAGCGGGTCGAGACAAACCCAGCATTTAAAGTTTTAAGCTGAAATAAGGCAATATGCTGCTGCTTAAGAACATTAAATATGATAGTCTGAGGATTAGAGAATTTTGTTATGTGACTTTTCCGGAGCCAAGTTGGAGTTTAATCTGGACTATAGGGATTACGGCCGACAGTTTGGGAACGAATAGCTGCTCAGTCCAGACAATCTTTGACAGCGGTTTTACTGCATTTGGCTAATCCATGCAGGCCCAGCTGTCATTTCAGAGACTCTTCGTCCTGCTGGTTTGTCAGCTCATCATCTGAGGCATATGGACCCTCATTGTTGGTGGGGAAGCTCAGGGTTAAAGGGTTACAAGGACCTGATGGGCTTTAAGACTTTGCAAAGCTGCCTGGAGCCAAAGTCTTCAACTGCAACTCCTTTTCTAAATATTTACCCCTTTAAATTAGCATTTAAGCCCATCCCTGCTGCTCTTATCAGGACCTTTTCCTCCCTGTGGGCTATTCCTCTCTTATCTCTCTGGATTTTACTGTTTGAAAATGTTTTCTAAAAAGCTGTTTTTACTTTAACTTTTAACAATTCTGTGTCATTGCAGGACAGCGTTGAGGAATAATGGCAACAAAAGGAACGCAGTTTCATTTATTTGCTCAAGTATTTCAAGTTTGTTGAACTGCCAAAGAATATTAGTTTGTTCTGTTGGAAGGATGCAGAACACACAGCTAGTAAAATACTTTATTTTATTGCTACCAAGCAGACGGGAAGGCATTTCTTTACAATTAATAAACTGTCCCTTTTGTTGTCTAATGCAAGAGTGATTATGTTGAATCTATTAATTAAAAAAAGCTAAATTCAAACTTGGACAGTTGCCAAGTTAAACATATAAGATGATTCTTCAAAACGGTATTCAAATACGTTTGATTGGGCTTAGCTAGAGCCAAGTAAAAATATTCTCTTACAAATATTAGTGTTGAAAAATACAGTGACCATATCAGCTCAAATCAACCTACATTTTCCTCTCCTTTCTCCTTTTTAAAGTCGGGGAGATTAAAATCCGAAGGCAGCGTGTGGCCGTCCAAATGGCCAAGCACAGTATCTGCAAGTCCAGCATATATCCCAGGTACTTGGGATAAAAATAACCTGCCAAACATGGCATTCAAGCACTCCTCTGTAAAAGTGGCATTGCACACGTCGGTATTGCAACATGACAGTCACATCCAGTTCCTAGTGCAGCTCCAGTTCTGACCAGTGTCTGTCTCGCCTGCAGGAGACACGTTTTTTTAGAAACCTCACTTTGATGAGACAGAGATCGATTTTTAAGTAACACTTTTAACGCTGTGGCTGAAACTGCTGCCACCTTGAAACATGTTAAAACAGTTCATATAAAAGTGAGCATTTATAGCTGAAAGATGCATAAAAACAGTGTTTACACAGTCAGACTTTTAGAATTTATTTAGTTTTAAACTAAGCGTCTTTTGGTAATCTAAATTATGTTTCAGCACAATTTAGTTTTCCAAGCATAAAATAGTAACATGACTTCTGTTAAATTTGGACTGCATTTATGATTATAAGCATGTTCTTTAAACCAGCTGAGCTGCACATTTTTAAAAATGAAAATGAAAATCAAGACTCTGGTCTTAAAAAACAGGATTTAAACCTCTTCCAGTTCAAATGGTGTCATCTCTGTATCATCAGGATAAGTTGGCTTCTTAACATCAAGGTCACAAACCTGCTGCTGTATCAAAGTGAAGTATTGGATCTTCTGACTAAAAGGGAACCAGAACCAGCTCAACTTCACTCTGGTGATATTCAGAAGCCATCTTGTCAATTACTATGTATAAAAACACCTGAAATAAAAGTGTTGGTTGTTTTAATCTGCCACTACATTACAAATGTATTAATTTACCTCTAAAATAAACAGAAATGCACAAACTTTCCATTAGTTTATGTTTTTACAGGATAAAATTACTAAAGGTTTGGTTTCTGCTTTCCAAAGGATTTGGATTTTAGGCTTAAGACTGAAAAACTTCTACATCAGGTCTTGGCATGAACAGTGAAATCAGGTGTAGGAAGCGTCATCTCCCACAATTAATATTAGTTAAATGTTTAATATCAAGTTGCCCTTGACCATAAACTAGAGCATCATTCTGGATGAACTGGAGAAAAGTTTAAAAGCCACACGAGAAAAAGAATGAACCATAACGAGAAGATTTACGAGACTGGAAGCATAAGAGCTGTCAAGCACGGTGGTGGCAGTATTATGCTGAAGGGATATAACAATTTTATTCTGTTTTTTTTTTTTTTTTTTTACAACATAATGGATGCAGTTGTAAAAGAGATGAGGGCTTGCAGCAGAAATATCACCACTGATCAGCAGCTAAATGAAAACTGGACCAAATGAATGAACCAACTACACAAATTTCAGAATCGGTTAAACTTTATACACTGTAAAACGCAACAAGTCGACTTTACTTTACTTAAATTAGTGTGTGCAAGTCATACTACATGTTGGATTCACTTCTCCCGTTCCACTAGGGGGCTCTATAGTTGCTTTGTATTGGTACGTGGATTAATGTGTAGAAGAAGAAAACGAACGGTGGACCAGTAGTATACTTAGGTTGCCAAGCAACTACACTAACAAGCCGAACCTCCCATAAATTTACATCTTACCAATGTTCATGAGAGTTGCCCAATGTGGTGAGTTATAGATTAATGCTGTAAAGCTTTGTTTAAGTTTGTGTCCTTCTGAATATTACAATATTAAGTATTGACGTTTTCTTTGTCTTTTTTTTTTACGTTATTTACAGTTTAACCGGCATGTCCGCGTAAAGCACTCGGCAATAAAAAGGAACAGTTAGAAAACATCGACGGCTACCTTATGTTCTTCGCAACATAAAGTTAAACACAACGGCAATTATGTCTAAAACCGTAGATTCTGCGGGAGAAATAGACCTCGCTACGCTAAAGAGGAAGAGAGGACAAGCTAAAGCAGCTGTAACTAAAACGATAACATCGGCAAATGAAAAAATCTGCGAAAATAAGCCGGAAGAATTAAAGTTGGTGCTGCAGAGCCTCGACCTAACCCTTGTACAACTTCAGGAGACTCATAAATGTTATCATTCTCGGCTCACTGATGATATCGACAGAGAAGAGTCTGATGCTTATGAGAAGCTCATCTTAAGGAACGTTCATGACGTGAGTCATGAAGCTGTAGCCTGGCTGCAAGATGAGGAAGATGAAACTAGTGTTAATCCAGACGTTGATGAGGAGTTGAATGTAGCTGCACAAGTTAATTTGTTCAGTGAATCTCCAGCTGATATAAATGAAGATTCCACATCATCAGAACTAAGCCCTAAGAAAGAAAGAAAGAGAAAGAAGACTTTGAGCTGATGTTTTAGACTCAACAAGGAGGAATTTGAGCTAGAACTTCAGCGACTACATCACAAGGCTGAGCTGCATGCACAGATGCTACATAATCAGCAAAAGATGCAAGCCCTGACAGCAGATCTCCATTCTACACCTAATACTGGCCAAATTCCTACTACACCACGACCCTCGCCTTTCCAGATGGCAGATGATTCAATCTCACAACTGCTAGAGTTCTCAAGGCAGCAGTATCAAGCCCAAGTAGACACTCTCAGGCTCCCACCAACAGATCTGATCAAGTTTGATGGTGACCCCCTCCAGTATTGGAAGTTCGTGAGGCTTTTCACTGCAATGGTGGACAAAGAGTCTGTTCCTGCTGAAGAAAAGTGAACCCGTCTGCACCAGTACACAGAAGGAAAGGCTCAAGATGATATTAGTCACTGTCTATACAACTCCAATCCCAGCAAAGATTTCAAGGAAGCACTTGACCGACTAAAGTCAAGATTTGAACATTTTTATTCCATCTCCCAAGCTTGGGTTGAAAAGGTTTTGAACTTTAAAGAGATAAGAGACTATATGCAACTCAGAGACTTCGCAGATCAGCTGAGAGGCTGTAAGGACACACTTGCTGTCATGAAATGCAAGGAAGAGCTCAGTGGCTGCCGCATGTTATTTGAGATAATTAGCAAGCTACCTTCAGATCTCAGGGTCAAGTGGCTAAATAAAAACTACGACATCACAAAGGAAGGACATCTACCGAATCTCAACGACGTTGTCAGCTTTGTGGAGATAGAAGCTGAAAAGAGATCTGATCCAGTCTTTGGTGGTTTAATTGGCTGCAAGAAACATGAGAAGCCAAACAGTTTTACATCGCCTACCAAAATCTCAAAGAAACATCGTCAAAACTACCCCACCACTGTCAAAGCGGCTGCAGTCCATGAGATTAAGACCACGCGTACCAAGCAGCCAGCTTATTTAAAATGTCTTAAATGCTCAGAGCACCATTTCTTAAACCAGTACCCAGGCTTTCGATAGCTAACAGTTCCAGAGCGCCTGGAGTTTGTTCAAGAAAAAAACCTGTGCCAAAACTGTTTCATGATTGAGCACCGTGCCGAGATTTGCACGTGCAACTGGGTATGCAACGTGCCTGGATGTGGACAGAAACACAACAAATGGCTGCATCCCAACCACACTAACAGACAGAATACAACAGCAGGCCAGGACACCACTGATGACAATAAAACTACCCAACAAACACAACCTATCAGATCACCTAATGTCACATGTGGATTTGCTGGAGCTGCAAATGGTAAAGTCTGTTTACCTATTGTTCCTGTGGTTGTTAGGGGAAAAGCTACAAACGTCAGTTCTGTTACATATGCATTACTTGATCCCGGAGCCAACGCCGGTTTAGTGTCATAAGAACTGATGAAGAAGCTAAAGGTCAAAGGCAAGCCTACAAGGTTAGACCTTGATACTGTAGGAGGAAGTCAAGAAGGCTTATTTACTCGAAGTGTGGATCTTGAGATTGACTCTCTGCACGATGGCAGCATCTAGACACTTAATGGTGTGAGAACACTTAAGAAATTAAACATAGGACTTAGCTGTCTTGCGACACCTGACGAGGCAGCCAGATGGGATCACCTAGCAGATATCCCTATTCCCAGCATCAAGCACCAATGATATGCACCTCGTCATTGGACAAGATGCTCCCCGTCTTCTCAGAGCTGAAGAATACCACGTAGGAGGTGGTAATGACCCTTACGCTACCAGAACAGTACTCGGCTGGGCCATAAATGGACCCATTGATTACAAAGAAGTTAGGAAAGCTAAGGCCTACTTCCTCAAGTCAGATCAAAGTCTGCATACACAGGTGGAAAGATTTTGGACCCCGCTCAAGAGAACAATCTGTCAATCAATGATCACAAAGTGATTGAGCTGTGGGAAAACTCGGTTACCAAAGAAGGCTCACACTATACCTTAGGCATACCTTTTAAGAATGAAGCAGTGACACTGCCTAACAATATCAACTTAGCAACACGGAGACTACAACTACTGGAACGTAGACTAACAAAGGACCCAAACCTGAAAGACAAGTATGTTAAGGCGATGAAGTCAACCATTGATAAAGGATATGCAGAAGAAATTCCAGCCTTCTCGCTCAACCACAATGACAAAGTTTGGTATCTCCCACATCATCCAGTAACTCATCCTCGCAAGCTTGGAAAGACGCGAGTCGTCTTTGACTGCACAGCAAAATATGATGGACTATCTCTCAATGACGTCATCCACCAGGGCCCAGATCTAACAAACAAATTAATAAATGTGCTGATCCGCTTCCGACAAGGTCCTGTTGTCATAATCGCGGACATCGAGGGCATGTTCAATCAGATACATGTAACTGCAGAACACAGAGATGTGCTACGGTTCCGGTGGTGGAAGGACCACAATCCTAATAATGAGGTAGTTACTTACCGGATGACATCCCACCTCTTTGGCTGAGTGTGGTCTCCAAGCGCAGCAAGCTTTGCATTGAGGAGGTGTGCATCAGATCATGCACATCTATATGATGCAGATAGTATCTCCACTGTAGAAAGAAACTTCTACGTGGATGATTGCCTAAAATCCTCAGACACACCCCAACAAGCCATCCGTCTAGCAGCACAGCTGATTGACCTACTCATGCAAGGAGGGTTTTGCTTGACTAAATGGACAAGCAATTCAACTAAAGTTCTACAGTCTATCCCAGAGGAGGAACATGCTAATCAAGTACCAATGTTGAACCTGGATGGAGAGCCATCTTTGGAGAGACTGTGGCAGGAAGCCGGAGCGCCCGGAGAGAAACCTGCAAACATTAATCTACTTTTTGATATTTATAAAATGTAATCATAAAAATGTATTTTTGACATTTGCTTAAAGTAGTTTTAGCCTAAACTACTTTAAGCAAAAGAGAGTTGAGAAGACATGGGGCAAAGGTCAACTAGAAAAGCCAGTCATCTTTTTGGACTCTGGGAAGAAGCTGGAGAACCCGGAGAGAACAAACTAATGCACTTGGAGAACATGCAAACCCCATGAAGATAGAAGAACCCAGAGAGGGGTTCAAACCCCCCAAAATAAATGTTTTAATCATATCTAAAGAGAATTTGGAGACCAATTAACTAAACAGTCGTGAGTTTAGACCAGGGGTCAGCAACTCCAGGCCTCAAGGGTCTCCTGCAATTTAGATGTATCTGTACTTCAACACACCTGAGTCAAATAATGAGATCCTTAGCAGGACACTGGAGAACTTCACTGCACTGAGGAGGAGATTCAGCTGTTGGATTGAAGTGTGTTGGACCAGGGAGATGTCCAAGAGTTGTGGATAAACATTTCGACCATCACAAACCACACTCTATACCAGTAAGTGGCGGTAATGCTACTAACGGTTTGTTGCCAACCGCCATAAAATCGACAAGAAGAAGATATCCAAGGGTGCGTTCACACTGCAGCCTGAAGTGACCCAATTCCGATTTTTTTGACGTAATGCGACCTGTATCCAATCTTTTCATGGCAGTGTGAACAGCACAGGTCAGATTCTTTCTCGAATGTGACCCATATCCGATACGTATCTGATTCAAATGCGACCTAACGTCCAGGCCGCATTCATTCAAACTGAACATCACTGATTCTCAACAAATCTCACTATTCTGCTTCCTGATAGGGGAAAAAAAACAACACCTATGACGGACTATAATGAGAATTAAGTTGTTAATATGTTGCTCCGGCCGGATAACAACTTCAAATATATAAGCTAAGCTCCACCGTTAACCTCCATGTTTACTTCCACAAACACTGAGCACTTCTTTTTATGGCGGTTGGAAGAACACTGAGAACGCTGACGCTATTGTGCCCTCTACTGCGCATGCGGGACACTTTCAGGTTTTTTGCCCATTTACACTGCAGAACACATACAGGTCACATTTACTGGCAGTGTGAACGGCCCTGGCAAAAAAATCGGAATTGAGTCAGTTGAGGCTGCAGTGTGAACGCATCCTAAGAGCTGCAGGACACCAGCCCTCGAGGACCAGGATTGCCCACCCCTGGTTTAGACTGTGGCAGGAAGCCGGAGCACCCGGAGAGAAACCTGCAAACAGGAAACCTGTCAAATCTTTTTGTCCTTTCATCCCATAAATGTAAGTAAGTTAAGCTGGCCTAAATCCCCATTGAGTGAATTATTGTACTCGTCCAGGGTAAAGCTCGAAAGAAAGTGTGACCCTACCATATAGAGAAGTTCTGGACGACTCGATGACTTCAGTTTCCTCTGAGACATCGTCCCCGTCCGGGGACACCTCGAAGTCACTGGTTATAATCCCTTTCACAGGAGTTTTCTCTGGCAAAACCAGAGCGTGAACTGATGCAGCCAAAACTTTTGCCGTCATTTCAGCAAATGTCTTGGCTACACGGTCACCCGGAGATAAATCTTCCCCAGCTGGGGTAGATACTTCTCCGACACCACTCCCGCTCTCAGAACGTTCTGTCGACTTGGAGCAAACCTCCTCGGCCGGGTCAGTTTGCCCCAAGACAGTGCTGCCGTCCTCAGCATTGTCCTGTGAGGTCTCAGTCAGGTCTGCTGTATCTGGTTGTTCGGAACAAACCTCCCCAGCCGGGTCAGTTTGTTCCTTGCTACCAGTTGGGAGACCTTCCCAAAACCAGTCAATCTCTTCGTCCTGAGAGACTTCAAAGACTTCGTCGCCGGAATCCTTCCCAGGAAAGAAGTGATCAGAAATCTTTCTGATACCTTTGGAGACAAAGTATCCAACACCGAGTCCGACCGGGATAATGAGAGGAATAAGCAACTTTGTTACACTAAACATTCTCACAATGTGCAAATTTGGATCTTCGAGAACTGTCTGGATCCTGACTGGTGCGTTGAGAGTCAAGCTTCAGAATGTCTTTGATCTATTGTGATGTGGTGATGTCATCTATGACCTCATCAGTGAGCTCACTTGACTTCTGGGGCAAGGTGTTGCTTCTGATTGTTGCTATGGAAATAAAGGGGAATCCCTCAAGTCACAAAGTAGCTTGAGGGAAAAGAGTCGCAAAGTTTTTGCGACTCCAGGGGTCACAAAGAAGAACAAATGCTTGCCAAGTTGTAATAAAATAGTAATAGGTTGTGTGTGCTAAAAATAAACTGCTTTTAAGACTACCTTTTTCCTCAGTTAAGCTATTGTTATACGCTCACTAGTACAGCTGAAAACTACTGAATACTGAATTCATCTGTTGACAACGATGCTTGGATTCATTGCTGTTACTATACATCAACGCACCTGTTACATCATTTGAACAAAACAAATTTTGTTTTCACAGAAAATGTTAACTACACTTTTCTTTTAAAGCAACAGCAGCACAGCGCTGCAAGGTTTAATACTTTCTGTTGAGATCTGTGCTTTCAGTGTTTTATTTTGAGGTTCTTCGGTGTTTATTAGTCTGTTCCCTGTGAATCTGTGTCTTCCCTGTTGATTGTTCCCAGCTGTGTCTAGTTCCCTGATTACCTGCTTCCCTGTGTAATTAAACCCAACTGTTGTCTTTGTCTTTTGTCGGCCCTCATCTAATGTTCATCATATGCTTGTCTTCTGTCTGCTCCAAGTTCATCTATTCATCTACATCCTTGGTCTGCCAGCGTCTACCTCACCACCCACACCTCAAATCATGGCACTCTCATCCAATCTATTAATTGATATTTTATACTGCTTCAGTAGCAACAAAATGTAATTCTATAAAGTACTGACTGAGGTGCATGCCTAACTTTTCTTGTATTCATTTCTATTAAAAAAAACACACACAATCTCCCCTCCACTTCACAGTTTTGTTCTACTTTGTATTGTTTTTTGTTTTTTTTCTGGGAATTTCCAAAAAACACACAATACAAGTTTTGTCACATGGCACAGAGTAGAAATGTTCAAGGGGTAGAAATACTTTTGGAAGTTTTTTTTTTTAATTGTTTTTTATTTCCTTTATTTAACCAGGTAAATTCCGTTGAGATCCAGATCTCATTTTCAAGAGGGAGCTGGGCAAGTCTATATGTAAACTATTTACTATTTTATTTGTGAACTAATTATAAAAGCAGGTCAACTATACGAATCGTCAGATGACACCAAAAAATGTAGCTATGTGGTTTACTAATGAAAAGGTGCTGTCAGATAAACACACAGCGTAGCAGCCTAGCATGCTAACGGCCCGGTTCTCTTTGTTCAGGATCACGCTCTCATTTACAGCAGAGTCAGTCCTTCATCTGCTTTTCCTGCTAAACGTCTTCCCCTGTTTGGCAAACCAACATAAGAAGGTGCATTATTGCCACTACAACTGGGTGTTGGCTGTATTGCTAAAACAGAGAAGAGTAAAAAAAAAAGCTCCTTTTGTTCGTCTTAAACAGCATCTCACTGCTTTTGTCCGCTACTGAAAATGCAGTGACGGGAAGCAATAGTTCACCTTCTGAAAACATTGACGGACTGCTATGACAGAAAACTATGACAGACTGCTGTCTACGACAAAGATGCTCCAGTGCATTATTTGGGTTGTTAGTGCAGTGTAAAAAAATATTGTTTTAATTCAAGAAAATGCTGTTTTGTTGATCGACACTCCACCATTCATTTAGATTGCAACAAACCTTTGAAAATGAGAAAATACAAAACAAAGCAGAACTTCAGAAAACAGTTTCAAAAACTAATGCTAGGAAACAAGAATGAAATCAAATGTAGCTTTATGTTGGAGCGAGACACACATTTCCTCTGCAGCGTTCAGAATGAACTTCATTTATTCGCAGTCGTAGGAAGACGCCTAAACATTCAGTATAGACAAACGTAGCAGGAACGGGCTGCGGGTTGCGGTGTTGCTCTCAAGAGTGTCGGCCTATTGATCCTCTGAGGCCGGATTTTAACAGAACAGTCCATTACAGTCAGATCACAGGACACAACAGTCTCAGGTCTGATCCGACTCTTAGGCAAAAGAATGTGGGACACATCCTGAAATAAACGTAAATAAAACTGCTAAATGGGAAAAGAGGAAAAGGTTTTAAGATGCTTTAGTAGTAGTTGAGTAATTCTGTTTTACTCATTAACAGCACATCTATTTGACTTCTTAGACCATTTGAAGTTGAACTATTTCACATTGTGAGCTTTGTGTAATGTAAAAATAGCCACACGGTGAGCGATGCAATCTTTAAATACAACTCATAAGCAGAATCCTTTCAACTGGACCCAATAATATAGTACATTAATCCCATTTGTCTGATCTATCATTTAAATACCATAAATGTAGGTTTTATATGCAATTTTTTCATATTTTATCTTTCAAAACTCTAAAATTGAGACTCTCTCCTTTGTCTACACAAACTGAAGCTGTACTTTAAAGAGGCTTATGATAAAGATTTTAATCTATAAAAAATTAGCTGAACAAAAGGATAAGAGACCAAAAAGGAGGAAAAAAACCAAAATCAGACAGATGAGACTATAGAGAGGCAGAATCAGAACAATGAAGGTCTTTTAGATGAACAGAAGAATGGGATGAGCATTAAAACATGCAAATGGGACAGATTTATAAATGTAGATGAATTGGTTCAGAGAAGCAGAAGGGTGACCGAGATAGTGGAATGATTGAGAAGTGGATCAATAGATGGAGGGTAGGTCTGACAAAGGATGGACGATAAATGAATGGATGCTTGAAGCAACAAAGACACGCAGACGGATGGATGAAGCAGAAGATAGATTACTGTTCAAGAAAAATCTGTCAAAAAATAAGCTCCTAAAATGTCACTGAGCCAATTAATCTCCCTCTATCTCCGCTGACTCACTGTCTGTCTCTTCATCCCTCCATCTGCTCATCCATCCGTCTGTATATCTTTTCACTTTTCCCGCTCAGATGATGATTTTCTTCTTGAAGAATATTCACAAGCATTTGGTGACTTTTTGGCAGACAGAAACGATTTTGATCAAGTCTTTGGCACAACTGTGACGCCTGAATTTTCTAAATGCCGTTCTGTAATTCCAGCTCAGGCTGACCTGAACTGACCGATCACTGATTGGTCCTGCAGGACGATGATCCTCTGAGGATAAAGTCAATAAGGCTCAGCCATCCTGCAGGTCGGATGACAGAAGTCAGATGAGCCATTTTCATGACATATCAGGTTTGTGGTGTCAAGCCGCTTTGCATCATCTCACATCCTGTGATGATATTAGATCAAGTTGAACTGCATCAGAGTACGAAACGTCAGGTCTGCAGAGTATTGTAACTTTGTTGATGTGAAGCTCTTAATGGGACAGATTTGTGTAAAATGTACTCTTCTGAGCTTTACATCATGTTATAATGCTATTCCCTCATCAAAAACAAACCTGGACTCTCTTATTTTGAGAAATCCTGTAATCTCCATGGCAACCATGCAGCTGTGTAAAACGCTTGGGTGGACCGAGCTCTGCCTTCAGTTTCCAGGCAACCAGGCTCTGTCCTCTGCAGCTCCCCCAGGAGCTCCTGCAGACTAGCCAGCAGCAATTAGCAAACACCTGCTGGAACTGAGCACAGCTGAGCTCATTATAGCTGCTACTTTTCAGTGAAAACGTTGATAACGTTGGAACCTCACCGGATTATCTGAAGGACCTTCTCACTCCAGGCTGCACAGTGGCGCAGTTGGTAGAGCTGTTGCCTTGCAGCAAGAAGGTTCTGGGTTCGATTCCCGGCCCCGGCCTTTCTGCATGGAGTTTGCATGTTCTCCCTGTGCATGTGCGGGTTTTCTCCGGGTACTCCGGTTTCCTCCCACAGTCCAAAAACATGACTGTCAGGTTAATTGGTCTCTCCAAATTGTCCCTAGGTGTGCATGGTTGTTTGTCCTGTGTGTCTCTGTGTTGCCCTGCAACAGACTGGCGACCTGCCCAGAGTGAACCCCGCCTCTCGCCCGGAACGTTAGCTGGAGATAGGCACCAGCAACCCTCCCGACCCCACCAAGGGACAAGGGTGTCAAGAAAATGGATGGATGGATGGACCTTCTCACTCCACATTCATCCACCAGATCTCTACAATCACAAGACTGCAACTTCCTTCACCTTCCTCGCTCCAGATTAAGGTCCATGGGAGATCGGGCTTTCGCTGTCGCTGCCCCCAGTCTCTGGAACTCTCTCCCAGATTATTTGAGAGCTCCACAACCACTGATTGATTTTAAAAGAGGCTTGAAGACTTTTTTATTTAAGCAAGCCTACTCTGCCTCCACATGATTTTTATGATGTTGATTTTATCTGCACTGTGTAGCACTTTGAGATTTTTGTTAATGAAAAGTGCGGTACAAATTGGATTGATTATTATTATTATTATTATTATTATAAAGGGCTAATAGAGGAGCCATGTTGTGATGACTTCCTGGAGGTGGAGTTTCAGTAAGAGCTGGAGTTCTTAAAGAGACAGAGGCCCAATTTCAAGGGATTAAATTGCAATTTTTTATTATAATAATAGGTCAACATAGCTACTTTATTCTGCATAGCACTGCCCCTTTCAGTAATGTCTTATTGAAAATATCAAAAGTTTGTAGCAATGGGAATCCGAAGAGCCTTTTCCTCCTTCCTCCTCCCGGTCTGATGTGTTTAATACTGGCTCTTTCCTGGGAACATTTTTAAAGTGTGGCAGCAGAAATCTGAACACGTTGCAGGTGTAACAACAGAGCCTGAGGTAAAATCAAGACAAAGAAAGTTACCAAGTCTAATCTGGAAGTGACAACAGTCTTAATATTACACTGGGTTACAAATAATATTTTTTGGAAGTTGTAAGAAAGAAAATGTAAACAACGTGGGACAGAAAGAACCTTTCAGAAGTCTGGGTTCTAAAAGGGTTGGGTGATTGGCGGGAATTGGAAAAAGCTATTGTTGTTGTTAATTGGACATTTCAATATTAAAAAGTCAGGTGTGGGTTTACTCCGGGCGCTCCGGCTTCTCCCACTTTCAACATCCATTGTAACCTCTTAGAAGACGTAACAAGTAAAGTTCCTGTAGAATTGGAAACTACGGGAACTAGAAAAAGAGCTGTTGTTGTTAATTGGATATTTTAATATTAAAAAGTCAGAACTGCACGGGGGAAATGTCTCCCCGTGCCAGTGTGGGTTCACTCCGGGCGCTCTGGCTTCCCCCACGTTTAACATCAGTACTCATGTTCACCCACTGTAAAATTCAGAAAGAGCTCTCTATCTTCCTCTAAATCTATCTGTCTATATCTATCTTTTTCTCTATATATATAAATATATATATATATATATATATATATATATATATATATATATATATATATCTAGATATCAATCAATATATCTATTTCTCTATATCTATTTCTCTCTGTAAATATAAAGAGAAAGGTAGATATATAGATTGATATTGATATATAGATATGTATATAGATATCTATCTAGATATCTCTCTCATATGTGTGTGTGTGTTATATATAAATCTATATATAGATATCTATATCTATATAGCTATTTGTATATATATAGATATCTGTATCTATATATCTATCTATATATATAGATAGATATATAGATACAGATATAGAGATATCTGTATCTATATATATATATATATATATATATATATATATATATATAGATATAGATATATATATAAAGATATATATATCTATATCTATATATATAGATATAGATATATATATATCTATAGCTTTTTAAAATGTCCACTCGGTTCTCCACCGTTCTTAGAAGCAAAACCTCTGGCAAAAATACAGATGTGAGTAGAAAGATGCACATTCCGGGCTAAAGAATTACAGTGAAGTTTAAAATGGGCATTTTAAAAATGGGTCAGTGATATTCAGTGGTGCACAGTGAGTTGTTTGATATGAGACAGAACGAGTCAGGAGAACAGCGCAGACCCGAAAGAACCTACAGAACCAGACATCAGTCTCTTCATCCCTCAATCATTTCCTGAGACCGAAAAATAATATAAATGGAAAATTAAAGAACAAATTATACAAATAAATTAATACTAAATAAATAAATATTGTGAAAATAAACCGTTTATTTTTTTCAACATTAAAAACATTTATTAGGATTGTGTAGGAAAAATGTTGATATCTTTTATAAATTCAGTGTTTTGTGGTCAATATTGTTCCATTTTATTAATGTGGGTTGCCAGTTTGGATCAGGCTTCCTATGAAGCTATAAGAATGATAGAAAACCTGCTAGCAAAAAGCCTCAGACCTGCAGCCCGTTGGCGGCTCTAGACACAGGCCAACAGAAGTGGCTCTATGGCTCACTTACATGTTAAATGATGAAATATTGCCCTGATTTTTGTTTCATTGTTTTTAATTGGCCTGTAGGCAGCAATTTATTCACATATATGTATATTTATTATAATTGATACTGTAGTTAAATATGAATTGTACAAGTTTCTGTCATCGGGAGGCGGAGGGAAGGAGGTGCCGATAACATGTTTACATGCACCTCAGAAAGTACGTAGTTGCGCCCCTGCTGCAACTCTTCCACTGTGAAGAGGGAAGAGCGACGTGCAATAACTGGATCCTGAGACCAGACCATCAGGTGTGAAAACATAATATTCAGACATTCAGGGCTCTAAATGTGTGTTTCAGCAAACAAATAAATGAGCTGTCACTGAATTAAAAATGCTGCGAAAAGAGGTGAGTTATCTACAGAAACTTAAGATGAACCAGATTCCTCATTGCCACTTATTTATCTCATTCACTCGATTGGAAACGATGCATTTTAAGAGGAGACATGATGAGATGAGGGAAGGTCAGGGGAACGGTGACCCCGTTCACCACAGGTCTGCTTAATTACACCCTGCTGCCCTGTTAGTGGATGAGCAACACTTGTAAAAACACAGTTGGTACATCAGACCCAAACTTGCGTTTGGTAAGCTGCGCAGCCACGTCTTTCTAATTACCATGATGTTAAGACGCACTCGCTCCCGAAGATGAATGTGGCTGCAAGCTGCAGCTGCTCACAAGTAATTTGTCCAGATTTTAAAGGCTCTCTGGTCAGTGTTTTTATAGGCTCAGTTACACAAATCTGCGTTTAACAAGCACAGTCACATTTATAAATTACAGAATGTTAACAAGGCGGATCTGTCCTTCTCCAGAGACTAACATTGTGAAAACCCTGATTCATGTTCAGGATTCTCATAAAAGTTAACAGTAAATCTATGCTTTCATCTGAAATTAGGAATTCATTAAATAAAAAGGTTTTTTCCCGATATCATTACTTAATAATCGTGCAGCCTCTGCATGCACATTCAGCTCCTTCGTTCTATTTTGAAATGGAGGCTGGACCGACAAACATACAGTAAATAGTCTGAGCGCATTGGAGTGACCATTCCCCCCATCATCACTGGATGCATGAAAACCTTGGAGGAAACCAATTTACCAGCTCCTTTATAGCAGCCCAGTTTTAATCGTTCCTTCATTAAACTGTGCATATTTTTGCATCAAATGCATAGCCCCAATCTTTTACTTGTGCAATTACAGTAACTACAGTAAAGTACAGTAAAGTTCTTTCCTGTGCAAATATAGTAATACACTTGAAACAAGAACAAACTTAAAGTAACGTTCAGGCAAGATGGAAAGTGTAGAACAAGGGGCTGGTTTCTACCAAGCTATGATAACACAGAATAGAATAGAATAGAATAGAATAGAATAGAACAGAATAGAACAGAATAGAATAGAATAGAATAAAATTTGAAGGGAAATTGATTATTAGTTGACAAGCTCTTCCCTCAAAGGCATTAAATATTAATAAAAAGATAACCATAAGAGACAAAGTTTATAAAACATATATATGTCTATATACTGTACATATACCTAAGAGTTGTGAAAGTAATTCAATATGACTGAATATAAATAAATAAGCATACACATCCAAATATGTTAATCTATAAAAAAAAATCCTAATGAGTGCAGACAAAATTTGATTTAACATGAAAAATGTTTTACCACATTTCATAATGGCTCAATAACAGTCAACACACTGTTATACAACATGGAACACCTTTGAAAAGCAGGAGTAGAGCCTCCTGCACGACCAACAAAAATTTAGCAAATAGTTTCTAAATGGTAAGTGAACAACAAGCAGTCATCCTTTATTACTGATACCTGATTCCTTCCAAATGTCCTTCATTTAATCTCCTCAGTGTGATGATTTTTATATTTTATTTATTTATTTTTTTGCTGTCTTCATTCTTCGTCTGATTAATGTATTTAAAATCTAACAAGCATAGATGTAAACTTAGCCATGGGAAGAAGAAAGCTTTCAAAAAACCAGCCAAAGAAAAAATAAATAAATGAAGTTTCTTTGAAGCTGTTAACTTCTGAATCAAAATTTCTCTGTGCAGCGGCTCAGCTAACTGGCAGCTAAACCTGCTACATATCAGCTGATGGCTGCCCTGTGTCTGACTTTCTGCAGGTTATTCAAATCTCACTCAGCTGGATTGATTTCATCATGCCGCATGTTTCAATGCGCCACCGCCGGCGCTGCCTGAATCTAATATCGATGCCCAGCGGAGTGAGGCGACTCTCTGTAAGGCTCAGCGTCACTTCAGGGGACGTCCTGGATTACTTCACAGTCCCTTTACCGGCAGCGTCATCCTGTGCTCAGTCGGTGATCCATCTGCTCTATATTATTTAGTCCCAGCCGACTGAAGCGGCAGGAGTTGGTGTGTCTGATGTTTGGTCGGACAGGAATTTATCACAGACTGGTTTCTGCTGTTTAGGGGCCGCAGTTAGCCAAAACCTCTGTCATAGTCTTGGAGTGATAAAATGGATGCTGCATCACAACACAGTGTTGATATTCTTTGTGAATGCCTCGTCTCATGTTTCACAAGTAAACACTCAAAAGCAAAATACAAGATGATGAGGTAATAAATAAATGACTGATTTGAATCATTTCCAGCTCAGAAAGGAGTTGGATATAAACGACTCTGGAAGAAAGTAAGAAACCACTTAAAATAATCAGTTTTTCTAATTTTACTCTAAATAGGTAAATGTTTGAGTAAAATGAACATTGTTCTCTTGTTATATGAACTACTGACAACATGTTTCTGAAGTTACAAGCAAAATTTTGAATGTATTTGCAGAAAATGAGGAATGGTCAAAATGTAGAGCTTTCAGACCTCCAATAATGCAAAGAAAACAAGTTTACATTTATTTAGAAACAACAATACTACTGTTTAACTCAGATCAGAAATCAACATCTGGTGGAATAACCTCCAGGTTTTCAATGGGGCTCAGTGCAGTGGTCCGTATATACCATTAATCCATATGTGACGTATGAACTGAGCTGTTACAATTATAGAACTATTTGTAATTAATGTACAGTACAGTTAGAGATATTTCAATCTCAAAGAAAATTATGCTTTAATGTGAATTTAAGTTATGCTTCTACATAAAAGCAATAATAAAACAGCTTTGAAAGCAAAACCTTTATAGGTTTGACAACTAGCAGCTCAAAATTATTGAGTTTCTGCACCATCATTTCACTTGTTGTGTGCAGAACTTTCTTAAGTGCATAAATAAAGTCTGCTGTCACAGGATTTAAATCTGACCCAGAGTCAAATTCAGTAACCATCATACATGTAAAAAGTGGCAAAGTTTAAAAGGTCAAATCCATATTTTGTCGGTTTTAAAGCAGTGAAGCCCTATGTCACAGCAACCGCTTCCTCACACACCTTTTTGACATTTGGGACATTAATGTTTTCTGCAGGACTGCTGGAAAGAATGTTCTGAATGCTGTTAGTTATAAATCATGAAGATTTGTAGTTTTTTCTGTAATTAGTAAACTGGTCAACATTAGTTGTAAGAGTGGCTGAGCCAACATTTCATACGGTTCTTCTCTTCGATTTTAAATCGGTCTAATTTACATTTAAATAAAACAGCAGCATATTGTTATTCTTTATGCTGTGACACCCTGAAGTCCACAGCTTGTGCAGATAACAAACCACATGCTGCTGCTTTTGTGTACAGATTCTCAAAAAAAAAGGCAGGAAAACTGCAGAAGGTGTAGATTGTAATCTTCCAATCGATGCAGAGATGAGGGATGTGGATGGAGAAGACAGAAAAATGGCTGAGTGTGTGAGCTGAAATCTAATGATGCCATTTGTTACTAAACTGAGAGGGGAAACAAGGAGCTTAATCATCAGACACACTTTTACAATTGATTAGTTTTTTTTCTGATGATTTTTGTTTGTTGGTATTGTCATAGTATAACGACTTCCATAAGCCTTTCAACGTGTAAATTTATCTTCCATAAAAAGTAATCTCTGTATCAGAAATGAAGATTTCAGCCTGGATGTAATGGATCTTCTGCCTCTGATGGATGGAGCACATTCTGCGTGTCAAACAATGTGGTAAAATGTGAAATGAATGCAGACGGCTATATTTGGACGCGTTTACACAAGGAGGCAGCCACAATAAAATGAACTGCAGCATCAAAATCCGTAGTAAAAATAAAGGTTTCAGCAAAACTTCAGCTTTTTGTAAACAATAAGCAGTTATACATGTTGTAATGTGTAAGAATTATTACTGTTGCTCTGTCACCTGTTCATTTCACTGAAGCATAAAGCAGGTAGACAATAATGCGTGGCTGCACAGTGGTGCAGTTGGTAGAGCTGTTGCCCTGCAGCAAGAAGGTTCTGGGTTCAATTCCCGGCCCTGGGTCTTTCTGCATGGAGTTTGCATGTTCTCCCTGTGCATGGTGGGTTTCTCTCCGGGTACTCCGGTTTCCTCCCACAGTCCAAAAACATGACTGTCAGGTTAATTGGTCTGTCTAAATTGTTCCTAGGTGTTGTGTGTGTGTGTTGTGTGTGTGTGTGTGTGGTGTGTGTGGTGTGTGTGTGTGTGTGTGTGGAATGGTTGTGTGTCTCTGTGTTGCCCTACAACAGACTGGCAACCTGTCCAGGTGACCCGCCTCTCACCTGGAACGTTGGCTGGAGAGGCACCAGCACCTCCTGACCCCACTAAGGGACAAGGGTGTAAAGAAAATGGATGGACATAGCAGTTTACACCAGAGGTTTACACACACCAAAGAAAAATACTTTCTTTTTCTCACCAAACTTCTCCTGTTTTAGATCATGTAGAATTAAAAAAAACATTTCCATTTGCTAATTTCCAAAATTTCTTAAAGTATTTAAAATCTGAAGTTTACATGCAGAATGATCTTTTCAAACTACAGTGGAGAGACCAGATGGTGATGTCGCGCCTTTGGAAACGTCTAATAAATTATCGTATATATATTCGAGTTATTTGGAGGGAAACTTGTGGACGTGTTTTAAGGTCAGACCTGGAACTCACTGCTTTCTCGTTTGACTCAATGGGAAAGTCAAAAGAAATCTGCCAAACTGGCAGGAAGATGTTTGTAGGATTTCCTCACAATGTAGCTGGAGATGGTTTTCCCACAGCAGTTTGAGCTTCATCATGTGTCCATGTACATTTTATATGTTGCATGAATGTGACCGTCTAATGTTGTGGGGACGTTACCTGGTTTCATTCGTTCTACAAACAAAATGACATGGTTGGTAACAGTCTGCATGGTGTGTGGTGGATTCCTGGTGAGTAAATCCGTCTTCCTCATACATGACATTGTTTATGATCATGCAGGGAGAAGCATCACACATGCTTTGCATTTACATATATTTGAATTTATAAAAGAGGGAATGTCTAAGCAGACATCTGGTACTGCCTTGTGTGCCTCAAGTACATAAGGTTTAAATCTATAAATTTAAATTGCAACATGTTCTACATTTTGATCCGTCGGTTTTATTTGCATTCTGTGATTATTATTAATATTCAAGTGTTGCCTTATTTCCTTACAGTCTGATTATTGTTTTTAGTAGGACTTAGTCATAAATTCACCGCTTCAAGTTAAAGTTTTAAGTGTCTGTAAATTTCTATTTCTTCTCTCATTTTAGTTGATTTGTTGATAGTTAAGATCCTTCTGTGTTAATCTGTTAATTCACTGAATAATAATTTAAAATAAAATAAGCTCCACCATCACATCCAGTCAGTATGTATGACGTTGCTGCGTCCACTACTGCACAGATGGGGCACACATATCTGAAAATGTGAACAACCATGCAAAAAAATTCACAAAAACTCTGAATTGAACAATAAGGCTTGCAGTGTGAATGTGGTCTATGTTTATTTGTCTCGTTCCTTTTGTTCCTTGCTCAGCTGTCCAGTATATTCCTCATTAGATTTACCTTATTTCCATGGCAGAGACACACCTCCAGTAATTAAGGTTGTTTTGTATTTTGTCTGACTGCTGATTTATAACATTATCCTCAACCCACTTTGACATTTTAGATAATTACATCCTTCACCTCACCCTACTGCTGCCAAACTCTTAAGTCCTGCTACAACTTCAGAAACCATGACACCTGCATGTTTTTGAAATTCAGTTTATCCTAATGCAGATACCTATAAATAAATAGAAATATGGAGAAATTATAGGGTGAGTGCTGCTCTCTGTGTGAGTGCATGCATATGATTTTGCACTTTCTAGTCATTAATTACTCAGGAACCCACACAACAAACCATGCAAACCTGCTACCTCATGCACTTCAGCTGATGGAGGCCCTCACAAGGGGAGCACAATCTGACACATGGGAGGCAGATGTTTGATATGAAGTGTTACAGACGATTGCTGCCTCAGCAGAATATCTGTGTGTGTGTGTGTGTGTGTGTGTGTTGTGTGTGTGTGTGTGTGTGTGTGTGTGTGGTGTGTGTGTGTTTAGAAACTGGGTTACACTGGTGAGTTACTGAAATCAATGAAAGATGCAAAAGGACATGAAAAAGAAGATGTTTTATTTGAAATTATGCATACTGTCTTAGCTTCGGGAGATTTAGCCTTTAAATGAGAAAGGATCTACGAACATGGGAACAGTTTGGGGAAAAAAATAGAAACTTGTTGAAAAAAAAATAGTATTTTAGGCGCCTTTTTGTTTGACAGTAATGTTTGTTTCTTTAATGAAGCATCTTTGTCCGATGCAACAGATTTTAATTTGTTTTTCCTTGTGAGAGGCATGCAGATAAAATAAAAAGGAGCAAAGCTCATATGTATTAAAACAAGAGCTGCTTTCACATTTTTGCCACAGTATCTGTTATATCTAAAACATTTTATGGGGGTCTAAAGGTCTAGAATTGAAGCCCCTGTTTTTGCATCAAGTCCCATCAAGAATATAAAGTTTGTATTCATATATTGCATTAGCATAGGGATGTAAAAACAGGGTCCTAAAACAGCCTGTTGGTATTTAATTGCCTCTGATTGGCTTAGGAGACTTTTGGATCTACATTGTCGTCTAAATGTTGCCGAAATATTTTCAGTTGCCCTTAAGTAATTATAATGTCAGCTCTAATGCCTGTTTACTGCTGTGGACTTGTAGAACTTTCTCTCAGTGTCTAAATATGTCCAGGCTAAATTTGAAGAAATGATTGAATGATTTAGTCATTTGTTAAGAATAAAAGTGCTGTGTGTGTGTGATTGAAAAGTCCATTAATTCTCCCATCAAAAAACATTTTTTGACGTCAGACATCACTGCCCGTTAGTATCAAACCTTTGGAATCTGTACTAAGCTCAGTACAGAACAGCCTACAACAGGCCTAATTTGAAGGCACTTCTGGTCAGTTTTTCCTAAAGACAACATCTACAACATCTAGTTCTAGCCGGTTCTTCACCCTTCAGCCCCAGCCAGATTCGTCTCCATTTGCAGATCCTGCACTGTTCCTCCCCGTTTCATCGATCCACCTCAGGGTTGGTAAGAAGCCAAGCTCAGTGTTGCACAAGTGATTTGATTGGCGGCAGAGTGAATTTGTTGATTTACAAACATCTCAACCACCATTTTTAATCAGCGATTGGACTGTGGTAGTTAGCAAGACGGCTAACTGCAAATCGATATGTTCATGGTCAAATCTGGAGGTCCAAACCTCCCAATTAACAGTGGAAGTGAGTAAATAAAGGCAACCGGATGGGGCAATCTGTAATGAACAATTATAGTAAAAGATTTTGGACAAACCCAAAAGTACACATGCAGAGTTTGCTTTTAATATAAACCAAAGCAAAAACGTTAAATGATCATTTTGGCTGCTAATCTATTTAATTCACCTTTCCATGCAAAAAAAAAAAAACAGTAGTGTAGCTCATTCCCTTTCATTTAACAGCAATAACCTTCCTAGAGTGTGACTAGACAATTTTATCTCACAATGTTTTTTTTATTTTACCATTTCTACATTTTCCAAAGGCCAAAGAGCAGCTCTGATTTAGACAGAAGAGATTGAAAACGGAACCTCTCATTCTCAGTCTTTGTGTCCTATTCCTCTGCCCCCTTCAAACATAAAGGATGGATAAAGAGTAATAATACTGAAGACATGAAAGACTGCAGAGAGGTGCCAGGACTCTGGAGCACGCTAGGAAAAAAAACCCATCCAATGTCAGCTTTGTTAGTGAAGGACGATTAAGATTATTCTATAAAAATGACACCATTAGCACATTTATCAGGAAGTGTCTCTTGGGTGGAACAGTTCTGCTTTTGTCCTGTGGGATCTGCGCTTACGTTCAGCAGAACGTATTGCATAATAACTTTCATTATTCATCCTTATTTTGGGGTCGATCTTACATCCTTGAAAGCATAATTTCTTTCGTTTTATCTGATGAGCTCCATTTAGGTCGCTGCAAAACTCGACATGATTTATAAACTTAAGATTCACGTCTCAAACTTGCTCAGTCTGAACAGTAAGATTTTTATACAGTAAATATAAGGAAAAAACTTGTAAATCTTTGATGTTTATTGTCTTTTGGGTCCAGTAAAAATCCTACAGACCACTACATAATATTGACCAATCTTTCAAATGATCGAAACCAACCAACAAAAAAAATATAGAGACCATACAAGCACGTTTTTTTATTCCCCTTACACATCTTGTTGGAGGATTAAGAACACAAGCTTTTCACTGGAAAGCACAAAAGGTTCTTCCACTTTCCTTTTTATTAAGGATTTCTAAATGATTTTCTTTTTCTAGGAGACAGTGATCCTCAGTACATCGTGTCCCTCAGTCAGGTTATGATCTGCAGAGCCTGTTTGTTTCTGTGAGGACAGGGCAGAGCCGGCTCAAGGTCGTAAGTAGCTCTGAACACAGTTTGATTCCTTCCAGTTACCGCAGCACAACTAAGAAATCCTATAAATAATCTGTGTTCCAAAGTTTGGGCATAAGTATTCATACCCCTTAAACTTAGAATCCATGTGACCGACACAACGAAATGGTGCGTTCACACCAAACGCGTCCAGCTCTTCAAGTTCGAAGCACTTCGCTCATCAGGTGCAGAATTCACTTAAATTTAGCATCAACCATCAAACACACACTTCACCCTTCCTGAAAGAAGCATCTCCACAGTATGATGGAGCCACCACCATGTCCCCTGGTGTGGATTTTATGTTCAGGGTGATGTACACAGGTAGTTGTCTTTACATCGCCAACACAACTGCAGCGCCTCTAAGGCAGGACTATAAATCTAAATTAAAGTCTGATAAAGTTTCACGCCACACTTTTCAAATTTTTGTTTGCAAAAAGTTAAAAACGTGTTTTTCTTTAAGATAATATGCAAATCAGTTGGTGCTGATTTGCATATTGTGCTTCTCAAGCATCTCAAACATTTGCTTCTTTTTTTAAAAGGCACATTTCAAACATAATAAATATTTGAGTTTTTTGAGAATGTCAGAGTTACTGCAGTATAAATATTAATGGTTGCCTTGTAGAGTACAGAAATGATTTAAGAGAAAGATAAATCAGACTGTAGCTGATTTACTACTGTTGAGGAAATATAATCATGGTTTAGTGTTTTGTTGAACTCAATTATAGACCCATTTCTAGTGCTTTAGTTTAGTGAATCTTTTACTAATATAATCATTTTTTAGTGTTGGAGTTAGCTCTAAAGTCAGGAGTTTTTGTGTCACTGAGGTCGTAAAACCACAGGAGACAAGCAATCTTATCTGTGTGAAAATCATTTAAAAACAGGCCCACATTTGGTCTCAGGAAATGAGGAATCTCCAGTGGACATCTGGCGGGGTAAACTATTGACCTGCAGTTCACCTGAAGACAATTTGGTCTAAAACAATACATGCGGTTTGTTAAGTTGTAAAAGTCAGCAGGATTTTTAGAGTTCTGGTTAACTTCAAATAACATCAAAGAAGTAAATTCTCTTTGATGTCTCACCAAATTGTAGGGAGGTACCGGTTTTTAGTAGGGCTAGGAGACAGCTCCTCATTGGTCGAAGCAAGGAACGCCTTGCTTGAAGCAGGAACCTCCCACGGCGAATATAATCTGCTTACACCAAAAATAATTCAGAAATATAGCCGATTTTCACTGCTTGTGGGTCTGGTTGTATTCCTCCAAGACGTCTTGTATGTGTGTATGTCTGTATTCTACGTATCTCAGGTAACTAAATGTAACTTTGCATGTTTTTCTTCTGTTCTGCTCTGTGTGTCTGATTCTTTCTTCTGATTGGATTAAATTCTGAACTTCTGTGACGCCAACACGCTGCCTACGCCTCCTTGTGTCTCGCGAGAGTTCTCAGACTGCAACCAGGATCCGGGACATGGAACAAAGGAAAAAAACGAAATTGCATAGTTTAAAAGTTTTACAATAAGAATTCCTAGATCATTACACTACTTAAAAAACTAAAGTCTTAATTCACAGAATTGACAGCTTCAACAAGAGTTCTTAAATATATGCGACTCTTGAGATGCAACACTTATTTTTTTTGCATGGACACAAATGCTTCAGGGCTTCCCAGTGGATTTCTGGCTAAATCTACTTAAAGGCAACTCTGCTTTGAAGTTTAGTCTGCACTTGAAGATGGCCCGATGGGCTAAGTGGGCCAGGCTAAAAATTAACCAAAGTGCATCAGAAAATTCATCAATAAAGTGAGTAGACTGAGCTGATCTTATTGTCTGGAAAGCTTTCAGGTAAGACGGATGGAGAAGAAGTAAAAGAAAGTGATATGTAAAAGGTCAAAGCAGTCAAACTGGATGATTAAAGAACAAGTGGCATTTTCCAGGTCAACCATGTTAGCTGGGTAATAATAAATCTGGGATGATTGATCGGTTCACCTGTAATCTGATTATCATCGTCAGTCATCTGCCCCGTATTTGTATTTTCATTTCATCTATCCTTAAATTGTGTTATTTCTTTTCTTTCTTTAATTACACTCGCGTTTGTTTCCTTCACAATAATATTTCCTGTCCAATCTAATTTTCTTTTTCACCTGCTAGATGTTTCTCTCTGCATGTTCATGATTGCCTCTGCTGTCTGGGAATTATTTTCTCTTACTCGCCTACCTTCCTCTCATTCACCTGCCGTCTTTCTTTCTCTGTCTGGCTGTCCTTATTTTGTTCTCCTTTCTGTTGCTCTTTGGCTTCATCTCTCCGTCTCTGTCACCGATTCATTTTTCTAACATTTTTATCGTTTCTGCTGACAGATGTGTCAGCAAGACCGTTTGTTTTCTTGTAAACCGAGTCAAACGAAGACAGAAAACTGTTTTCTTTTTTTGGTTTCCTTTTGTCAACTAATCTAATTTGCAGACCATGAAATACGAGTAAATCTTTTATCGTCTTATCAAGAAGAAACATAAAAACGTCAGTTTTCATGACACCAAAAACACATTTGTCCTCCAGATGGCTGGGACGTTAATATGTTGGTGAAGCCTGTATGTGTTGAGTCATGGAGAAACATCTGATGCTGAAGATCATAGGATACTAAATGCAGATTCGTTTTTAAAGTATACAGCTTTGGAAAAAAATTAAGAGATTTATCTGATTTGACTTTTAATAGGTAAATATTTGAGTAAAATGAAGACTTTTCTTTTATTGTATTAACTACTGACAACATGTTGCCGAAATTCCAAGCAAATATTTTGTTTTTATTTGCAGAAAGTAAGAAATGGTTAAAATCACAAAAAAGAGGCAGTACATTTAGAGCTCAAATAATGCAAAGAAAACAAGTTTAACTCAGGAAGAATTCAGAAAGCAATACTTTGTGGAATAACCACAAGGGGTTCAATGGGGATCAGCTAAGTTGGCTCTTACGTTGTTCCACTGCACATTAAGGTAAAATTACTATATATGATGTATTTCTTTGGATGAGTTAGGTTCTGCCTTTCCCAGATTAAACTGGGTAATGGAATATTGCTAATAAGATATTAAAGACAGTTTAAAGTACCAAATCCATTCCATCTTGTCTTTGTTTAGAAATAATAAAATGAAATGCGTAATAATCCTGTTTGACTGCAGGGCTGTGTAACAAAAGGCCAAAGTAGCTAATTTAATTCACAACAGTAAACCTGACCTAAAGTTAGTCAACTACAATCTATTTCATAAGGGAGAAAATACAAGCTCTAATTATTTTAAATTTTTTGCTTCACTGAACTCTGCAGAGACTTGATTGGAGGTTTTTTCTCCTCTTTTTTGTGTTGGCACTTTTCTTTATTTCACTGAAAATTTCATCCATTCATGAGAAGGTTGACTATTTCCTTTGGAAGTTTTTGATTTTCCTTTAAAATGGTAATTTTTCTTCTGAATTAGGCAGAGTACCTGTTGTGAAGGTTCACTGTTGGAAACTTTTTGACAGAAATATCTAACATTGGGTTAATTGAGTTGTAACACGCCAATTTCATCTCCATTTATAACAGATAAAGAAGGGCCTTATCAAAGAAAAACAATTAGTTTATCCCCTTTAACTCTCCTCACAATATATTTTTTACTGTTATACATCCTCTTCTATAAACTTGCACATGACTGATAGTTATATAACTGTGTAGAAATGTTAAAGTTGAAATAAAAGGACAGACAACAGTAGGACGGACAGACGGACGTGTCATGGCTCATCTGTGAGCTGTAATTGGATTGTCGCCTCGTCAAGTTGCTGGTTGACACTCTGTGTAATGGACAGAGGCATTCAATTTAGGTGAAACACAAGCTGAATGCCAATTAACTGCAGGACATTTTGAGACAGAGGAGAGGAGGCGAAGGAAACAATGGAGACGAAGGAGGACAGAGGATGACGACTCCATGGGCGATTGTGGAAACATTGAAGTATTGATTCAAAAGGCACTTTGTCACTTTGTCTGGCTGCCAGTGCACTTCCGGTTCAAATGAAAAAAAAAAAAAATCAATTGTCTCTAAAAATAGCTTAAATACTTAAATCTATATGTGAACCTTAAAATTCTGAAGAACTTTTAAAAGTTCAACATTTGTTCAAACAGGAACAAATGTGCACATTTAGATAAAAAGCGACTATTAATCGTCAGATCTTCTTGTACTCGGACATTCCTCTGTGTTCTTTAAAAAAGATTTGTTAAAGAAGATCCTTGTTTAAATCATCCTGGGAGCCGGATAATTAAGATGACATACTGAAATGCATTGCTCTTCCCCTGGCCCTTTTTTGTCGTTTCTCTTCTCCCTCACTTGTCTCTTGTAAATTTTAACAGCCGCTAAAGGGCAAAGTGATGGAGAGATTTACAGCAGGCCGTAAAGCCAGTACATCACTTTCACTCATCTTTTTTCTCCCAGACGTCCTGAGAGTCTCTGACCGTCAGCAAGTTTCCTCTTTCCAGGCTCTATCAGTCATCTCCACTTTGAAATGTAATAAAATGAAAAAGTGAAAAACTATTTCAGGCAGTGGCTTTGGCCACTTCAAAGCAGATATTTGATGTGAAGTGCAAGGAAACATTATAAACATTATTTGTGGTTTGCAAAACTGTCCAAGGTTAAAGCTTAGCCTGTTTAATTAGGGTCAGCATGAAGCAAACGAATATAGATTTCCATCGTAAAGACATGACATTATGCCACGTTGGGCTTGATGTAATGCTCTCAAATTGTTTCATTTCCAGTTTTCCAGCTGGTGCATTTTTCAAAAACAATTAGTAAAAACTGTAAAACCTAGTAGACAACCTGCAAAGCGCATCATTTGCTCAGAACAGAGTTTATTCATCAAAAGCAAGTATTTCTATGGGTGAAAGTGTCATCAAAATGAAAAGTGACACCATGTTTATGTACAAGATGCTCAAATGGCTTTGTCATATTTTCACGGTTAAGAGTCAAGTATTAGAGATGCTGCATGAAAATGTTCAAACGGCTGCTCACACATTACTGCATCTAGTGAATGAATGAGTACAAGACACTGAATATTTCGCATTTTGCTCTCTGCAGCTTTTATTTCTTCACAGGATTCATTGTGAGAAAGTAAAGACAGTAAATAAAACTATGCACAACTGTAAACAAGGACATTTTTGAAAGCTGAGGGTAATGGTTCAATTTGGGAGCCAATTTCTGCAACGAATGTGCATAAAAACGACAGATTTTAAATATTTTTGTATGTAGTGACTCTTCCAGTTTTATAAGGGATGACAAGTCAGCATTCATGGAGACAAATGGTAATGTTATAAAACAGCAGACAGAATTGATGCATGTCCAGTAGGACTTACATTTTGTTGGACAGAATTTGCCACTATAAGATGCACAACTGGCTAAATGTTGTGGCTTTTGAACCAACAGTCTGATCAGAAAAATGCACCAACATATTGGAAAAAAAAGATGTGATGATGCTTGAACATCTCTGTAAACATCCTGACCAGAAATAATTTGAAGGATTTTGAAAACAAGAATGGCCTGAGAGTAGAAAGTTTCCTCGGTCCTGCCTTGAGGTCGAGCTCGACTGCTGGGTCCAACTACATAACAACAATCAGCGGACATCCACCATGCTGGGACCTTCAGGTGTCCAATCAATAACTCAGGGCTTTCCTCAGCCTCCTCTGAAATTGACGCATTGCTCAAAAGACAAAGTGAAATTTATGATTCGGATTCTGTAAGTCGTTCTGAGGAGGACTGATCAATATCCGAGAGAGAACAACGAGTAAATCTAAAGGTGCTTCGGGTCAGAAAACAGGCGAATCATTACAGATCAATGTGATCCAGACAACAACCGCCTCCCCTCTGCTCACTGTATCTTAAAAATGGTTTGGTTTTTTTTTCACATGTTGCTTTGTTCATTGATTTTAAATATTTCCTGTGTTACGCCTCTGGTCCGGAGGAATCCTGAGAAATGACAGGTTGTCTCTTCCAGGTCAGCAGACATGTCCAGCTGCACAGTGTGGATCTGCTTTATGGACACAGTGTTGGAAAAATGAGCACAAGAACTTTCCCCAATTTAGGTACAAAAATGTCTAAACTATATAATTTAATTGCTAAACAAGAAAATGAAAACCTAAATTTTCTCCCCACTTTACAGTTTTGTGCCAGGTTTCATTTGTTTTGCTTTTAAAAATCCCGTCAATTTACACAGAAACTGGCTTAAGGTGAGGAAAATCACTATTATTGCCCCATTTTAACTTAAGTCATTCGAGGTGCCATGATGGACGTTGTGAGTAAGGGATGGAGCGACTGAAATAGTTTTCCTACGTTTTTGCCAGTTTATTCATGGCTTCTACTTGTTCGAGTCAAACTAATTTGTCTGTGAACGTAACACTCCTGGTTGGGACTCAGACGGCTGTATTCAGTTATAACAGCTTAGAAACTGACCCATTCCACCTCCTTCCTGATGTGTTGATCAAATTACACACTTTGCCTGGATTCACACCACATGATTCACATCATTACTTCATAAACAGCGTTTCTCCTCACACCAGAGGACAAAAGACGAGATGCTAACCATACAGGCTAGGCTAGGCTACATGACGGTGCGGCACCGTCTCCATGGTTACCAACGGTTAGACGCGAACCATCTCCATATTGACAAATCGGATAGCTTTCTAATCATACCTACTTTTAAAGTATAAGAACGTTAATCTTCTTACCTTGTTAAAAGTTTTCGCTGCAAATCCGCGGTTACGCCCTCGGTGTAACCGCGAGCAGATATCTGAGGGGCGTGGCGTCACATGAAAAGGGTCAAAGGTTAACATATGAGTAAACTTTAATTTCTAGACCAGCGTTTTTCAACTTTTTTTTAAGCCAAGGTACATTGTTTTAATTGAAAAAATCACGAGGCACACCACCAACCAAAAATGTAAACATAGGGTCCGTTCACACTGCAGCCTGAAGTGACTCAATTTCGATTTTTTGGCAATTCTGATTTTTTTTTTGCCGGGGCCGTTCACACTGCCAGGAAATGCGACCTGTATGTGTTCTGCAGTGTGAACGGGCAAACGACCTGAAAGTGTCCCGCATGCGCAGTAGAGGGCGCTATGGCGTCAGCGTTCTCAGTGTTCTGCCAACTGCCATAAAAGAAGAAGAGCTCAGAGTTTGAGGAAGTAAACATGGAGGCTAACGGTGGAGCTTAGCTTATATATTTGAAGTTGTCCGACCGGAGCAACATATTAACAACTTTATCCTCATATAGTCCGTCATGGTTGTTGTTTTTCTTCCCACTTGCGCGTATCAGGACGCAGAATAGAGAGATTTGTTGAGAATCAGTGATGTTCAGTTCGGATGAATGAGACCTGGACGTTAAATCGCATTTGAATTGGATACGTATCGGATATGGGTCACATTCTAAAAAGAATCCGACCTGAGCTGTTCACACTGCCATGAAAAGATCGGATACAGGTCGCATTACGTCAAAATAATCGGAATTGGGTCACTTCAGGCTGCAGTGTGAACGCAGCCAAAGATACTCTGTCGCCGCCTATATTACATATATAGTCATTCTTATCATACGAGATTGAAAACAATCTCGTATGATATTGCAGCAGGCACTCTGTCGTGCCTGCTGCTACCATGTGGTTGTTCTAAATTAAAATTGGCAAGTTCTTCTTTGATTTACAATTTTGACTTCTAATAATTCACTTCCTGCTAGAGAGCCCCCTGGTGGTTGAAGAAAAATCCACAGAAAAGCCGCACCCGGCTACAATCCACATGGTTTAAACTTAGGAAAAAAGTAGCAGTTTATAGTCCGGAAAATACGGTACCATAGGTGAAATTCAATAATTTCCACAGCACACCTGACGATCACTCACAGCACAGCAGTGTGCCGCGGAACAGTGGTTGGAAAACACTGTTCTAGACAGTCGTGTTCATTACTTAAATAGTTAAAATTCTGCCTAGGTAAGAAAGTCAGCTGAACATAAAATTAGCTGTATTTTCTGGTTAGGTAAAGAAAAAATTCCCAAATTGATTTTTTAATTTTTTTTTTTGTCTGAATGTCCTAACATATGGCTTAATTAAGATGAAATGCAAAAAGAAAGATAATTTTTTACAATTGCATTAAAAAAAAACTGTTAGTATTGTTTTTTCTGTGTTATTTGAGGTTTCAGTGAATAATTCTGTCAGCTTTGAAGGCAAGACTCATTAAAGTTACAGGTGAGACTCCGTCCTTTGTATTTCTGCTGAACATTGTGATGATGTGGAGCCTTTTCCATTTGCCTTTCAGAACAACACCTGCTACTTAGAAAGCATTAAAATGCTACATGAATTTAAAACGCTGTTAAGAAAAACCTAATTAAAATGTCATCACAGATAGATGCAGCCCTCCACAATTACTGGCAAATTTGGAAAATGCTTGAAAATAAATGAATATCTTAATACAGAAAATTAATATCACACTAAAATTTTAGCGCATTCTAGCCTTCAATTTATTGCATTCATTAGGTAATAAGTAAAAAAAAAATTTGGTGAGAAATGATTTTGTTTCACAAAATTACACATTTAGTGGCACCCGAACAACGTCAGCAAAACAAATGTGACTGAAGCTTTTTCATTTATTTATGCCTTTCTAAGTAACTTTTAATTAATAATTTATGATTTACTTTTTCTCTAAGAAATAAGGTGACAGACCTTTTTTATCCATACCTGAAAATAGGAAAGGGAAGCAAATAGCATGCAAATAAGAGTGTTATAGATTCATATAGATCGATAGATAGTTGCACATTTCTATCTATCAATGTTTAAAATGTTATTGTCATTTTGCAGCTGCAACACCATGAAAAGTTTAAGTGATGTACATTTTTAATGGACTAACTGAGACACAAACAATTATCTGTCACTCATAAATAAAATGAGCTGATATGAAACAAATTAGCAGTTATTTACCAGGATAAAATCTATTCTGTTTCACAACTCAATGCGTCTGTGTTTAATAATCACCACTGAGTAATTTTCCAAAAATAACAACAGCATTTTTCTTTGTACTGATGATTAAAGATGTATAATCTCAGGGTTGGTTTCAAGAACCAAACAGTCTTTAAAGATTGCTCGTAGCAGAAATAATGTGAATTTATTTACTGATTACATAATTCATCTCATATTACAGCTGAGATGGAGACTTTGCATGAGCTCATCAGGTTGCTGGAGAATTTAAATGTTTACTTCTTACCTCTCAGATTTCACACCAACAGATACGGTTCCTATTTTACCACCTATAAATAAAATAAAGACTTTGATGTCATGCTGCAATAATTTTCTAATCCATCATCCATAAGAGGAAAACAAAATCAGTTTTTGGCCTAAGCAACTGTTAGGTTTTTGAGATTTAGCTTCAGTGGGACAGGGCTGTTACACTATTGATTAAAGAGGCTGGATTCTTTTATATCACTGATTAAAAGCACTGGATTCCTTTAGACTGAATCCAGACACTGGAGTTGGTTACAGTATTGATGACGGACACAGCAGCATTCCTATAGATTATTGATCACACACACTTGTTTGCTGCAGATTACTGACTGCAAGCGCTGAATCGCAGACTGAATAAAAACCATAAAGTTTCATATAACAGACACCTATTTTTCTTAATAGTACAAATTGAAGGCTTTGAGTTTCTTTACAAAATTGATTAAATCCTTCTTAATTTTTTTTTATTACAGTAACTGATTTTTCTTACAGCGTCAATCACTTGCAGTATTGATTTGATTTAAATAAATGTCACTTTTAACACCATTTATTGCATTTCAGGGTTAAAGTTCTGCTCATATGTTACTGCAAAGCTCAGCAGACATGGAGCAGCTAATATCAGTTATGTATTTCTAAATGTGTGGCATGTTTATGCCAAATTGTTCCCTGAATATGAGGAAACCTAAAGTATAATTATGGAGCTGACACTCGAAATGGATCTCGAGCACAAACGTCGGTAATGTGAGAGGCGTTTAAAAAGACCTGCAGAGTTATTCAACATCTGAACACTCAGCCAAGGATGCACACAAGCAGCAGGATGTCGGCATACAACACGCTAATAAAACCCGCTACACACACATTTTGTTATTCAGATTACCGGTGTGCTTGTTTCCATCAGCTGTACTTTTATGCTGCCACAAACTCCATGACCAACATATATAAGCAGGAAAATATTATCCCAGGGGAAAAACTACAACTGCTTTGCATAGAATACTGTTGTGAAAAAACAAGTTGTTGTCTGACATAGGATTTCCTCGATGTGGGACGAACCGCCTGTTCAGCTGTTAGTGACGACGTCCTTCCAGCTCAGGAGGATCAACAAACATAGTTTTCTTCAACAAAGTGGAAATAATTGTTAGCTCTCATGAAACCAGATTACAGTGTAGAGTTTTCCCTAAAACCCACTGGTGGATCTTTGACTTATGAGGCTTTCTCACCCATCCATCCACCCATTCATTCATTCATTTTCTAACACCCTTGACCCTCAGTGGGGTCAGGAGGGTTGCTGGTGCCGATCTCCAGCTAACGTTCCAGGCCAGAGGTGGGGTCACACTGGACAGGTCGCCAGTCTGTCGCAGGGCAACACAGAGACACACAACCATACACACACACACTCACACCTAGGGACAATTTAGAGAGACCAATTAACCTGACAGTCATGTTTTTGGACTGTGGGAGGAAACCGGAGTACCTGGAGAAAACTCACACATACACAGGGAGAACATGCAAACTCCATGCATAAAGACTGGGGCAGGGAATCGAACCCAGAACCTTCTTGCTGCAGGGCAACAACTTGCATAAAATATAAATAACACATTTTATAGCAAACACTTATTCTATTGTTGCTAGAAACATGAAGATATTATTACACTTTGTGCTATTACAATAAAAACACTTAAAGTAATGCATTTTTTAATAAAGTCTAGGTTTACACTATACTTTTTAAATTTAAATATAAGGTCTTTAACTAAAGATGGGAGCATAACTTCAGACAAACATCTGACTTTTACTTCTCTATTTTGGAAACAGTGATTTTAATCCTAAAGTCACTGTCAGCTTTAAGTGTTGCCTTTATTGTAAGTGAATAATTGGTGAAGAAACACTAAAGGAATCCTTCATGATGAGTTTCAAAACAAGTCAAAGTTTCAGATTATTAGACAAATAAATAAGAATCATCTACTTGGATGGCTTTTCTTATTTTGCTGCCTGAACATATCAAAGATTTAAAAGCAGTCCTAATCAAAAATCAAAAACAAGCTTACAAATTCCCGTCATTTCTTTGCTAAAAATCTACATCATATTTGCAACAAAATGGTTCTATTAGACACCGAGGCACAAACAGTTTTGGTGCTTTCATGAACAAACGTCATCACAAATATCAACGTATCAGTTGGATTTCTAAACATTTTCTCCAGAAATCAAGACATTCCCTTAAGGGATGGTATGAAACAATCAGCCAACCTCTTAGATCGGTCACACCGGGGCGGACGGAAAACCTCCAGCCTCATCCGAAAGTTTCAGTTTGAATTACAAAACTCCTCACTCTTTGCAGACTTTACTGCATTTAATGTCATTATGGGACTCTGCACCCCATGCTGCTTTAAAACTCTCAGCTTCTCTTGTGGCATGAAAAGAATCCAGCAAATGAAACCCCACAGTTTCATAAGATTGGAGCTGTTTCTGTTCCAGGTCTGTTTTCTGCTGAGAGCAGATCCGCTTCACTCTGTGGCTGCCGCTCGCGTTCAAAACGCCGCCGCCGCCGCCACGGGTTCCCTAGCTTAGATTTTATTGCACTTCAGTAGGTAAAAATAAATCAGCCACCCTCTCATTTCAGCTCAGTGTGTTTGTATTTGCTTCTGCGTGCGTCGGCCCTGACCCTGTTGTTTGAAACATTAGAAAACACAGTATGAGCGTTTGGAGGCTGCTGCTCTTCTGCAGCTATATTTCTCACATTAAGCTAATTATATGGGTGTGTGTATGTCTGGCAGTGAGTCAGAGGATCTTTTACAAAGAAAAATACCAACAGAAGGACGGACGTTTTTCCAGAGATATAATAAAAATACATTAAAAAAAACTCTTTTGTTTTGTTTTTCTCTCTGTCAAATACATTTTTAAACCAGTTTCTGGTTTGAGAGCCTTGACACACAGACATGTTTACATAGTAAACACATGACAGTATTAAGACAAAGCCTCACATTTTAATCTTCATCTTTTTTGCCATTTGTAATATTTTTGTCTTTATAGGTGTACCTCAAGGCTGAGTTCTTAGGTCACTTCGGTTTTACTTCTTTTTTGAATATTTACCATGTCATTATGTGGCAGATTTAAAAAATTGTGTCCGTTTCAGCACAACTGCAGCGTTTTAGCACAGTTTGAAGTAATATTTCACGTTGAGATTTACAGAAATTATGATTTTACTATATGAAACCAGTCCCAAAAGTAAAGGGCTTTAGTGGATACTCAATTACATTTTAACAAGTATTTCAAGAAGATGAGAAAAGCAAATTTATTTAGTCTAATCAGTGTCCTACTTGTAAGACATCTAATGATTATTTTCTAACTTTTAAAGCTTTCCATGTTCAAAAACAGCTTCATCAACGCTTACAACTGAAATAATATACAATTTAAGAAAGAAAATCAAGCTAAATTAATGAACAATGATAGTTTTGGAATGACCAAGTCAAAGTTCACACTTAAATTTTAACAAATTATGTTAAAGGTTATAAATTAAACCAGAAAAAACATTGAATTCCCTGATCTGCTGCCATTCTGGCTGAACACTGTGTTCAGTGTTTTGGTGAAGATCTTCATGCGTTTAGTTTTTATTTCCCTCTCAGTGACTTTGCATTTATTTGTCCTGCGAACTTCCTTGTTTTCTTGTCATTTTTTGTTGGTGAGCTCATAAAGTTTTAGTATTTTTATGACGTCTGGCTTGTTTTCAATTTGCAAAACAAAAAAACGACTCAATAAAAGCCTAAGAATATACTTTTCTTTTCAAAATAAAACACCAGCTTGTTTTATCTGAGGGTGAGTGGTTGACTAACACTGAAAGAGCCGAAACACCATAAAATTCAAACTCCTCCTGTTTTCCTATATTGAGTTTTTCTTTTAGTCTTAAGGAAGCTGTCAAATCCAGACATTGTGTTTCTCTGATTTGTAATTCATTTGGTACCTTTTTTTTTGTGCTTCCCTGCCATCGTATCTTTGATGCAAACAAGACGCACCCACACCATCTTGTGTTTTGCTTTGCTGCAATTTCCTTTCCTGTTCCGGGATGGGAAACGGTTCTGTTTATTGTCATGTCATTCTTTGCTTATGGCTTTGGTTGGGATTGGTCCTCAGAGGCTCATGTGTGAAGTAAACAAGTTAATAATTAATCCCTGTGATGAATTATACAAACACGCCGTCTTGATTTATCAGCTGCTGGAAAACAAAGTCGTTTCTTTACTTGACTGATGATGTTTGAGAAGGAAGAAATATTTAGCTGCTCTGGATGGACAGGTTACTGTTTTGTCTTTTATTCTTGTTTGCATGTCTTGGTAAAGATGATCTAATTAAGGAATATTTTCAACCACAAATACTTTTGATCAAATAATCTGGAGCACATGTGTCAAACTGAAGGCTCGAGGGCCAAATCCAGCCCGCCGCAGCATTATATGTGGCCCTCTAGATTCTAGACTGAACACTAAGTGCGCTTAAATATTCTGTTATAAATCGAATTGGTGCCGTTTTTATCTGTTTACTGTCAAATTATACCAATCAGTCCCTCAAGTTTCTTCAGAATTATTGTTGAAATTCACGCAAAACCAATAAATCCCCAAACTTTTTTAAACTAATACACAATTGGGAATTTATCACAGATTTTTGTCAAAATTTGTCAAAAACTTTACTTATCCTAAACATCTGCCTCAACCTTAATTGATGCCATATTATAGTCCATGATCTAAACAGCAAGCAATAAAAAGTTGCTTTTATTGTCATAAATAAACACAAATATTTCTGTCATGATGTGAGGTGGTTGAGTGGTGAGGTAGGAGGCAGGCAGACCCAGGTTGACGTGATGATGATTTAATGATAAATATCTATGGAACAGAACAACGGGGAGCACGAAGAACACAGGACACACAACGGGAAACTGGCTGGTACACACGACGAGGATCCGACAAGAGACAAGGACAACAGGTGGACTTAAACACACCTGGGAAGCCATCAATGGGGAAGACAGAACTGGGACAGGACTAAACACAGAAAACCTCAAAAACAACTACAGAAAACACAGAACACAACAATTTCCAAATTAGTACAACAAAACACTTTGATTTTTATTGCAAAAAATAACAAAAACAGTATCATGAAATCCTGGAGGATCTGAAAAGATGTTCAATAATATTTAATTTGAAGAATTCATTGATATTTTAACAGTTTGTGATCAGGTTTTATCAACACATTCTGGCACAATTGGACCTTTAAGAGCCTTCATAACCTGGATGAAATGAGTTTGACGCACCGGGTCCAAACCGTCCTTATCAAACCGTTTGTTGGTTTTATGAAATGTTTTGTAAATTCTTGACCAGATTTCTTTTGAAAGGTGAACATTTTGTCAGCACAGGCGTCCTGCCTCTTCCCTCTGCCCTCAGATCTTTGACCTCTGTTGATCCTTCCTGTGGGACGACCTGATTGTTCTCACCACAGAGCTGATCTGCTCAACATGACACATGCTGCTAATTGGCATTCAGGTTTACACGACTCCCTCCGGTCGCTCTATACGTCCTTTCAGATCAGGACTTCAAAACTGACAGCACCACTACTTTATCAGCCTGATTTTGCAACGACGGTCACTTTTTATGAGTTTCAGAAATGCTGCTAAGCGTTAATTCATGTTTGACACAAAGTGAAATATGAAACAGCAGCTTGTCAAAGAGTTTTACCTTAAATTATGTTTTAAAGCAGAAAAAGAAAGAAAGTAGAGCTGATGCTGATAGGACGCTCTGCAAGCATAAAAACTATTTATTTATGCCTCCATTGATACATCAAAGGGTTTTTATTTCTGATTAAACATAAGCATGAAAAGAAAATTAATGTTTCCATTAAATGTTTTGATAAAATATTGAAAGTGAAGAATCAATGGCTTATATATCAGTATAAACTAAAGAAAAGAATAAGTCTGAATTATTGATTACTTTTTATGCTGTGACCTTCTTTATGTTGATATTTGACTAGTTTAATTTAAAAACAGATTTTAGGTTGCCTCTCCATCTCGATGTTCAATCGCTAAAATAGTAATTGGCCATTTTGTGCCTTTGAAGTTTTATAAAAATATGAAATGTCCAGTGGCTTTCTGTGATTTCCTCATCAGGAAATGTGTTTAAACGACTACAGCAAATAATCTCTGCCAGTAAAACTTCGCTTGGAGATACTTTAGCATAATGGCTCCTGATTTCTCCTCCAAACTGGGATCAGAACAGAAATAAAGTGAAATAAGACGTAATGCACCAGTTTAGCAAAAACAATGCATAATAAAATAAACTAGACGTATCTTCACTCTGTATGAACATTCATCATATTCCAACATGAAATGAGCATTCAGACATTTCAGATTGTGAAATTTAAGTCAAAGTTCAGGTAAGAAACAGTGAACAGTGGGAATTTTGACCCAAAGTCATAAAACATGTTTTGTTATTATTATTTTTAATAACTAGATGCTTATTAGATGCAAAATTAGTCTGAATTTCTTATATCTGGTTTTTCTGCACAGCTTGTCTGGAACTGACTTCCAGCCTGTTGAGACTCTGACCTGCTAATTCTGGATTTAAATCATGTTTATTTGTTAAGGAAAGCAGCAGCTACAGATTCAGTTGTTTAAACTCTTTTTTTCCTTGAAGTAAATCCAACAAACTGAGCAGAGAGGACAGAGATGTGCTGCCGTTTCATGTTCTTGGAGTTGCTCGTGTTCGTTAGCAACAATAACGCTAAAATGGTCTAGAAATGTATTTTGATTTGACAATTTACAGGTTTAGTTAAGAAGCTTTTCTTATGTCCTCTGTTCCTTCCTTCTCTTTCTACCATTCCATCCTCATGTCCTTTTTCCTCTCCTTCTCTTCTTTCCTCATGTCCATTCTTTGTCTTTCCATGTGTCTGATTTATTTGTCCTTCCCTCCTTTAATCCTGGCTCTCATTTATTTTCTTTTTCAGTTTCTTGCTCTTTCCTTCCTGACTTTCTTTCTTCCTGGTATCCTTGCTTTCGTTCCCTCCTCATTTCTTCCTGTCATTCTGTCCATCCTTGTCTCCTCCTCTCCTTCCTTCCTTCCTTTCTTGCTCGTGTCCCATCACTATTCCTCCCCTGAGGAAGCTCAGTGTCTCTCTAATGACCAACCTTCTCGCCTCCTTTCTTCGCCAACTTTTGGAAGAGTTTTACTGTTGCACATAAGAAAAGACAAAAGGAGAGGGGGGGACAAAGCCCAGTTCTCCTCAGCAGTGAGTCAGAACCGAGCTTCTTTTTCATTCTACCTCTCTATTTCTGACTGCGTCTCTCTGCTGAGGTACAATGAAAGGTGACTCATATATGATTCACAGAGACACTGATCGCGGTTTTTCCGCTCGCGTTCGGCGCGCCGCTCATCTCGGAACGCAAATAGCATCGGGGGGCATCATGGGAAAAAAAAATAAAAAACACACTCCTGCTGCTGAGGTGCTGCGCTCCCGTTGATGTAGCTTGTTAAAAGTTTCCTGTGGCGTGAGGATCAAAAGGCACTCAGGAATCGGCATTATGAGTCTGCTGCTCTGTTTTTATATATCATCTGTAGATTGGATAAATATTTTAGCCGTCCTACATTTCACAGCTTAAAAGACAGTTGACGGAAATACACTGGAGGTTAAACTGCTGCCGCCCGTCCTCAGCAGAGAAAAGCTGCAACCAAAAAAAAAAAACATTTTCACCCCGGCATCAAATCTGCTCCTCCGTCCTCAGATGCTGAATCTGTGTTGGTACATGACTGAACTGGTTTGGTTTCTCTGCTCTGCGTTGCTTGGCTCTTTTTTGTTTTCCCACGTTTCTTTTTTCCCCGCCAGCACGTCTGGATTCAGTCGTCTGTTACTTTAAAACAGTGGCCCCCAAACTACGGGCCGCGGGCCGGAAGCGGCCCGCCTCCACATTTGGTCCGGCCCCCTGAACAATACCAGAGAGCATTTAAATTTTTTTTTGTCATATACCGTATTGGATTTTTCTTCAACCACCACGGGCTCTTTAGCAGGAAGTGAATCATTGGAAGTCAAAATTGGAAATAAAAGAAGAAAGCGCCCATTAAAACGGAATTAGATTTTAATAGGGAATTGAAATTTGAGAATGTTGTTGATCAGTTAAATAGCATTGAGGAGGAAAAGAAGATTTTTCGTGTTTTTTTAATAATACTGGGAAAATTATGAGAATTGGAGGTATAGATATTAGGATGCAGTAGATGGCAGTAGTGCAACAATAATGGATGCAAGCTGCTGTTGGAAATCTAAAGAAGAAGAAGAAGCCCATTTTCATTTAGCACATGCTAGTAGCAACACGAAGGATCAGCACTTTTACCGTTCGGAAACTACTGTAATAAATTCTGTTAAATCTAAACTTGGCACCTTTTTATTTTTCAACCATAATAAATGTGATCTTCAATTGACCTGTTATGACTCAAATGTTGGGTGTCCGCCCCCCTCTGCTGCCTCATCGCTGTGGAAAACCTGGAGTGGCAGAGATATCTGCGACTTAGATGTGTGTGTTTACTGGCTTTTTTAAAAAAAACTTTGGGGTTGTGGCTCATAGTTCGGAAAATACGGACAATAATCCTTCCTGGATTGTTTTTCTGTGAAGAACCCAGAGAATGTTATTTGATTGTGCTTTCTGGAAAACAATATATTTTTACATTTAGGCTCTCCTGCAAACGTCAGACTTTTGTTGTTACAAACTGACTCCGGCCCCCCAGCAGAGAAGGGAAAAGTTATGTGGCCCTCACAGGGAAAAGTTTGGGGACCCCTGCTTTAAAAGCTGGAGAAATAACGCGGCGTTCGTGTTCCTTTCTCGCATGTCTGTGTGAGTCGGGCCGGTCCTGCTGGGCCCTGATGTTTTTCACCTTCAGAAACACTCAATTATTCAGCAGCGTATTGTTCGGCTCCAGTGAAGCGGCTGTCATTGACCACTGTAAGTGCATGAATGTGTTATGTGTGGGTTTCCTGCTGTCACCTGGTAAAAAAAACAAACAAAACAAAACAAGCTTCGATTCGTGTGACTCAAGTGTAACTTTTCAAAGAGAAATAAAAGTTTGACAGGCTTTAAGCAAATAGTGCAAACACAGCAGGTCCCCAACAAGAAACATCTCTGGTAGCTTTAGAGCGAAGCGTCTTTTCTCAAAGTAGCTTTTATTCTACACAAACTGCAGGCTACAGTAAAGTGAACTAAAGTCCTAGTCAAAGCACCACAGGATGATCATCAGTTTTGACATCTCAGCAAAATCCTGTTTTGCTCAAGACATCAAATCTTAATGAAACATCTGTTAACCTCTGCAGGAAACGGCTGTGAGCACCCAGATCTCGACTGGATCAACTCCATCAGCAGCTTAAACAAATCAGATATTTCAACAGGAAATCTGGTGTAAAATAAAACAAACACATAACATGGATCAAAACAGGACAAAAAATGATTTTAGATTGATATAAACCTAGACACTATCTGTTGTAATCTGTGTTTTTCTGTGTAGTTATTTTGGTATTTTCTGTGTTTAGTCCTGTTTCCCTGTGAGTCCCCTTCCTGTCCTCCCTGTTGATTGATCCCAGCTGTGTCTAGTTTCCTGATTTAAGTTCACCTGTTGTCTTTGTCTCTTGTCGGATCCTCGTCTGTAACCAGTGTGTTTCCCTGTGTTCGTTATGCTCCCCGTTGTTCTGTCCCTTGACATTTACATTAAATTCATCATCATCCTCATCTCCACCTGGGTCTCTGCGTCTCTCCTCACCACCTCATGCATCAATCATGACAGTATCTTGTTTTTTAATATCTTCTCCTTAAAACTGGAAAAATCCAGAACTTATCCAAAGTTTAAAGCATTTAAAATGCTTCTACATATCTTAATCTGTATTTAATGCACAATTACATGCCAAACAGTGACTGTATTTCCTTTTTCTGTAACAGGAGGATGTAGAAGTAAAATGCATAATAACCAATATAATTAGCCCTCAGTGGCTGCTGGTCATTTCAACCTTTCACTGTTTTGTACTTTTCTAATTGTTGTAATTTCTTTTCCCGATTCGGATAAAATCGATCAAAGATAATTTCCATTCAAAGGTAAAACAATCTGCATCTTTACTTTCCTTCAGCTTTAATAAGATTGTGTTATATTTAGCATTATTTTTGCACCTTCTTCTCTTTTTGTTGAAACCAAAGATGCCTGAATTTAGGCCCTGCAGCATTTCACTCCTTTTAGTTTCACCTGTGTTGTTCATCCATTATTTGGGCCGATTACAAGAACCTTTAACTGCTGGGTGTGTTTGTTCTTATTTGTCAAAGCTTTGACAATAGAAATCTACCAGAAGGCTTGAATTGCTCTGGATTATGAAAGGTTACAGTGTTACATTTTCAATAAAGATCAACTGGCTGAAATGGCGATTAAAGTCACACAAGAGAAAATTAAAATAAAATGTGGCATTTGGCTGCAGGAAAGTCATTTTTAGTCATGTAATTAATCTCTATCTGTAGTACATTTCTTTTTTGATGGGAAAATTTAATTTGCCCAAAATGTCTCAAATTGGATTGAGATATTGCTGGTCAGGCAAAACAAGATGCAACCTGGCATAAGCTATTCTGACATTCGACTTTTTAAAGATGGTAATTCACTTTCTGCAATAAAACAAAATGAAGAATCTACTGCAGGCTGAATGTTTGTTTATATCCAGAACCTCATTTTAAAAATCCTGAACTATCCCAACCTCAAACTGAAAGTTAAATGTGTCTTTTGTACGTCTAAATCATTAGTGTTCACCTTTGCTCAGCCTTTGCTTTCCAGTTTATTTTCTAAACTTTGTGTCAGTTTAGATGATTCCATGTTACCTTCAGCACCGATAAAAGCTCAGATATAATTACTCAGAATGACTCCAGGTCCTGTTACAGTTCAGATAACTACTTGAACTCTTTTCTCCTTTTCAGCGTTTTCTCACAACGTTACTTGATATTTTGTCTTTCAACACGTTTCTGATCTTTTCCCCTGACATATGGAGCTAAACTGCTTTAATTGCTTCATCTATTATTAAGGAAACTTGTCTTGAACTTAATTGTTGTTGAAAGACAATGTTGCAATTTGCCTTGACTTCACATGTTCCAACATCAGGTTACAAAGTGTGTGTGTGTGTGTGTGTGTGTGTGTGTGTGTGTGTGCTGATCCGGTCCTTTGTACTGCTTGCCGGTCCACAGTATCAGATGAACACACATGTACATGATACACGTGTGTTTTGTATCCTGTTGTCCGTCATTTCATTTTATATTTTGAAGGCCTGCAAGCGATAAAACAGGACATTGTTGTGACTCAGCGGCTTAAGTTTCAAATGTTTACCTACCTGATGTCACCTGAACTGATTATCAGAACTTAAGTGGCTACCTTCAAAATTAGAGTCTCTTTTTTCCTGACCAACACACATCCTGCAGCCGTTTGGTGCTTCGCTGCGCCAGAAACGCCTGATTCAGAAACGCAGTTTCCTCCACGGCACATCAGCAGATTCTGCAAGCACAAAGTCCATTCAATGGACTCAGGTGTGATGGAGCAGAGAAGCATCGAGAAACAGCTGTGAAGGACTGGAGCTACACAAATGACCGTCAATCTCCTGTTGAGTCGGTAAAAACAAAAAACAGGCTCTAAATGTTAAAGGTATCCGATTGAAATCATTTTGAAACTCTTTTCACTGCTTTTTAATTTATTCTCCACTGAGTCATTATTTCACCCGTTGAAGTAAATCAAACTGAAGTGTTGCTGGTGAACGACTGGGTCAGTTTTCCTTTTTTTAGTTAAGAACATTTGTTTTGCTTCTTTAGTTCAGAACATTTGTTTTGCTTCTTTAGTTCAGAACATTTGTTTTGCTTCTTTAGTTCAGAACATTTGTTTTTCTTTTTGCCTGTAGTGAAACCGCACTGCTTCTCCACATACCTGTGTGTCCATATACTATGTAACTGACATTTTGGAAATAAATTCACTTAATGGAAACATGCCAATTTAAAAAAAAAAAACCTTTCATTTTGTGATGAAAAGTTTTGGTCCTAAGATGAGGTTGTTGTTTTTTTAAATTGATTGCAGCTATTTTCAAAGCTGCAATGAAAATACTTATTTTCTTTATCAGGAACTGGATGTTGCCACAAACCATGTAAGTTTTCACATTTTCTCAAACTCTGAGGTTTGAGAATCCTTGTATGATGTCGCTCTGCTAAAACTCTGTTTGAGGAGACCCTCATGTGGATCGACGTTTTTAAATGTTTTTATTTTTACTTTTAATAATGTTTTTTTTAATCTTTTTTAATCTGTTTCAAAATCCTTGTCTCTTTCTGTTTTTATTTTAATTGTGTAAAGCACTTTGAAATGCCTTGCTGCTGAAATGTGCTATACAAATAAACTTTGATTGATTGAATAAACTTATTTCCTTATTTAATGGAAATGCAGCGATTGCAAAGTTGCTTTTATCTCCTTATTCTGTTTGCATTGCAACGGTTTTGCACACATTAGTAATGGGAACGCAGCTTCTGACTACGTCTGAATGATTAAAACTGTTCAATTGATATTTTTACAGCCACATATTTCAGTTTATTTTCACATTTTGATCGTTTCTTTCTTACTGGTTTCCACCAACTTGCAGCTGAAGCACAAAACAAGCAGACGATGTCGTCTACTTGCTGTTTTCAGGGTCCAGTCTGAAGGGGATTTGAAGATCCTCCATCCTGAAGTCAGTTTTCAGCTCCTCCTCGTGTGTTTGCTGATGAGCTCTGCATGTTCTTCATCAGCGGGTTCCTGCTGCACGCCGTCTCTGTGTGAAGCGCCGACTCAGCAGCCACCCAGCAAGACAAACATTCAGCTTCCTTCAAACAGCCACTAACAAACTAATGAGGTCATTAAGAAGGACGGGGAGGATAAACGGCTTCAGGCTGACAGGAGGAGAACAGGCAGTGTGAAGGTGCTGATCGCTCCAGTTGTTCTCTTCATCGATTCTGCTGTGAAACAGAATCAGAACCAGCTTGGTTTCACTGTAAATGCAACATTTAAAATCTCATATGCCGCATTCACAGAACCAGCCTGGACTTGTCGTTCCTTTTCTCTTTTGTGGCGTCATCTGACGGGTTCAAACTGAATCGCTCTTACTAAAAACCAAAACAGTCCAGCAGGCTCTGAATCTGTCCAATAGAGAGCCATTAAAATCTTATATATTTATCGGTCCACAGAGAGGAAACTCAGGTGCAAACGTTATACGAATATGAATAAAAACAAGACTAAGAGTGATCACTGTGCTGTAAAGTCTTCAGAAACAGCAGCTGATCTGAAGGAAGGTGCAACTCTGCAGAGTCAGATGTTTTTTTATTTACATAGCGTGTTTGTGAATTCATGCATTGAAAAGACCATTTACAATATATGAGAGATAAGAACTGTGCGGAAAAACAGAGATGCAACAGCAGCAGAAATTTCATGTAAAATGTACGAATACCAGGAGGGATGTAAACAGATAGACTAAAATAAACTATTGTATGTTTCAGCCTGTGGGAGTCATTTTGAGCTCCAGGCACTGATATAAAAGCTTAATAATAAATTACATGTAATAGTTGAGTTTCATGCACATATTTTCTGTTTCCACAGATAAACTGCCAGTTCGCTGCTTTGCAGAATCAGATACAAAAGCAGAGACTTGTATAGAGCTGGTTGGCAGAGGATATTGTTGCACATGTAGCTTTTAGCCATGAGTTTATTCAAACTATTTCAAATCAGTAAATAGTTGCCAAATTTGCTCTTCATTTGCACCCCAACATAAAATAAATCAAAATTTGAGGCTTTTCCTGCCTTCCATAACTCAAACATTAAAAAATGGAAACAATAGCAGGAAGTTTAGCTTCCACAACTAAATTTCAGATTTAGATTTAAACTCATTTTCATCCAACTAGGACTTTATTTCACTGATAGGAAACAAAACAAGCATTTCTGCAAAGATTTTGAAATGAATTTATCTTGCCAATTTATTTTACACTTTTCCCAATAACTTGAACAATCTATAGAGCCAATGCTGCTGTAATTATTAGTGCTGTTTATAAGTGTTGAGCAACTTTCTGCAACTGCATCAGAAAGGTGGGTTCTGGAGAAGCACCACATGAATGAATGAAGTGCAGGTCCTGCAGAAAACTCCTGCAGCTCCACAGCTGTCACCGCTCGGCTTCAGGGTTTGTGCATCCGGCGGTTTGATGAAGGCTGTGTGTGACAACAGCCCCACGGAGCCCAACGTGTCATAAATAGGCTCCCGTCTGGTTCAGTAGCTCTCCACCGACTTCAGCTCCTGCAGATATTTTCATTAGAGCTGTGGCTTTACCTGAGTCTGTCCCACCGGACCTCACTTTCACCGCTTACCTGTCGAGAGTTTGCACACACCTCAGCGGAGTTTCCTCGGTTTTCATGCATTGTGGTAGCGTCAGATTTGAAGGAAGTGTTGCTTTGCACATTCTGTATTTAGCTTGCCAGTAAACAGAGCCGGCAGACAAAGGAGACAACGATGACTCAACGCTGGAACAACAGCGATTTGGTTCTGGATGATGTTTTATATTCTACATTGTCAGTTCTGTTGATTCATCGCTGCAGCCTTACAGAACATACTACTTTGAGAATGTGTTAATGAGTCTGTATTTGAACAAATTTGGCATTTAGTTTTGGAAAATTAAAGATCTTCACAGGACAATTTGACTTTTCACGTCAAATTATTGGTAACTGATCAAACTGTTGTAACTTTCATGCTAGTGCAGTATTCTGGTGTCAAATGTGTCCCGTGTTTTCTGGGAGAATAATAATCTAAAACTGAATACGTTCATGTTCTCTGCAGCCTGGAGGGAAATTTAATTGATTATTAACCGACGTCGCTTTGCCGCGTCTTCAACTTAGCGTTAGCAGTTTAGCCCTTCATTATGGGGAGGTTTTAAACAGTGTTGGAGCCGTTTTCACTGCTCCATCATTTCTTCATTCTTTCTTAATCCTGCAGTAATGAGAACAGATGGAGACCATCTGAGGGGGATGACTGGAGGTCAAAACGTTGCTTCTGTGGTTACCGTCTCCCAGGTAACTGCCTTGGTACCTCGTCTTGTGTGTCCTCTGTTCCTCCTCCCCAAGTTTTCTTCTCACTTTTAAGCGTTTTGACTCCAGTATTTTTGCCTGTTTTGTCTCATATCAGGATTTCAGATAAATTATGAAAACCTGAGTGAAGTTGCCCCCCCCTTCTTCAAATAAAACGAAATTGGTGTCAAGCATTTGTGCTACGTTTGTGCAGCAAATCTTTTTGTTTGTGCCGCTATCATTTTAAAGACATAAAGAAATGTTTCATCCAAGGTCAACCAACCCCCCCACCTTCAAACCAGACAAAATGGGTGTCAATCAACTCCGCTACATTTGTGTTTGTGCTTGTTTGTGCAGCAAAGATTTTCGTTTGTGCTGCTTTTGCTTTGAAGATATTAATGAAAGTGTAAAGGTCAAAAGGTCAACCAGCCCCCACTTTTATGAAATCAAACTTTCTTTATATCTTTAAAATGATAGCGGCACAAACAAAATATTTTGCTGCACAAACTTAGCACAAATGCTTGACACCAATTTTGTTTGATTTTATAAAAGTTTGGGGGGCTGGTTGACCGTTTGACCTTTACACTTTCATTAATATCTCCAAAGCCAAAGCAGCACAACGAAAATGTTTGCTGCACAAATGTAGCACAATGTTTGACACCAATTTTGTTTAATTTGAAGAAGGTGGGGGGACAACTTCACTGTGAGCTTGAGTGAGCTTGTTTCTTCATATATTCAATCTTTTCTTTTGTTACCTGCTGGTTTTTCTACAGTATCTTCTAATTGTTGTCTGTTAATTCTTTGTTACTATAAAAATCTTTCCAGGGTTGGAAGATGAATTATTTCTGGTACAACAGGAAGTGGAAGGTCAGTTTACTTTTGTTTCTTTTGGAAACCAATCAGCTGGCTCCACCGTAGCTCCATTTATAAAACGTTTTTGAACATATTGAATCCGTAGCTCTTCTGTGAAATCCTGGGGTTTGTTTCATGCAACTGTTTACATCTGTCTCTGTCGTGATCTTTAATGATTTATTGCTTATTTATGTCAGATTTTAATTCTATTTCTAATTGGAAACAGAAATTGCAAAATTTAGTTTTTTCTTTTTTTATATATTAGCAGAAAATAGACCAGGATTTGCATACATTCGTAATGGAAACGGCACCACAGTTTTTAGTATTATTACAAAACCTTCCACTATTTACACCATGGTGGTAATAAAGAGGCTGTAAGGAAACAGGAGGTTTCCCTTTGTTACCACCTACTGAGCAGGTTTTCATCATATCTGCTCCTAAATCCTACAAGCACATCCGTTTAAAACAAATAAAATCACACGGTTACGCCTCCTGTTTCAGCCGCATTGAGCTTCTCCTCTATGACAGTTATATGACTCAGTCATGTCGAGCAGCTGGAATGATCCAAACGATACATAAACCTGAGCGAGGAGGAGTAATAAAGTAGCGTGAGGCAATCACACCAGGCATCTATCAAGCCCAGCGTAAGCAGGGATGACAGTTATAAGCTTCATTTAGCAGCCAGCTATGGAAACAGGTTCATAAATACAGGATGGGGTCCCGTCCAATAAGCAAAGCCGTCTCACGCTCCAGAGTCTCGCTGATATCAGGGGGAAAAAGGTATGGTGCTACATTCACTGCACTTTACGGAAAGGTTACAGCGTTCGAAAGCTATTACTGTCACTGCACATCCCAGCGGACAAGTTGCATTGCAGAAACAGTACATCACTCCTTACCGTTTCCTTGTGAAGTCAGTGTAACTTTACTGTGTGCTGTATGAAGGCAGAGCAGCCCAGTGTGCGTTTCTGATGACATTCAGCAGGTTGAGGTTTTATTAAAGGCGTGTTTGCAGCCAGCGAGGGAACACCTGCCAATCTCCTGTCATTAGAATTCACTGGCAGCATATGATGGGGCCATATGGGCTATTAACAAACCCAACCTCTCCGTAGACGGAGGGAGGAAAGGGGGAAGGAGAAACTGCGACCCGCCATATGGACCAGAAAGATAGAAAACTGCAGAGAGACGGCGGTAGGGAAGGAGAGATGGAGTTGGCAAACTCCCAGGAATAGTTAGCACGTCCTGTTAGCATTAATTTTACATGCATAGATGCATAAATGAATAAGGGAGTTGGATGGATAAATAGAAGGATGCATAGGTATGAAAGGGAGACAGAAGACGGAGGGGAAGAAGGTCTTCAGGTGGTGTGATGCCCCCTGCTGGAGGCGGTTAATTAGCTCTCAACAGCTGATGGCGTTCCACACTTCGCTCCACAGGAAGCATTTCATGGTCACACAACATCCGGCTGAAGTGACTGAGCTGGAGAGAAATACGTGATTTTGACTGAACCACGACACGTAGCCAGTAGATACTCGTAAAAATATACAAGACAAAATCCTGGGGTTAGTTAGAAGTTGAATTTTTATCATAAATGAGCAGAACTGGATCCAGAAGCTGCTCTAAAAAAAACAGGAAAAGGTGATGACCAGACAGCGACTCAAGGACAAAATCTCTGCAAATAAATGATCTTCCTTTTCGCTAACCGCTCACTGGGCCAATTACAGGTTATTCTGACATGTGCTCCTCTACAGCAGCCTGTTAATTAAGTGTGACAGCAGTAAGCTCACTCAAAGACGAGCGGAGTCCAGTCTGCAACGTGGACAAGATGGAAAATATTTATTGTGCCATTTTAACTCTTGAATGACCAAATAAAGGAGCAGTTGGACACATCGAGCTGGATGGACAGAAATTATAAACAAACATGTAGCAGGAGACACCAACACACTGCAGAAAGGTTCAAATATACAGACAGCTCTGGTTTCTCTGATTTTACTATTTACAGGTAAATGTTTGAGTAAAATGAACATCGTTCTTTTATTCTCTGAAATTCCAAGCAAATATTTAGTGTTTGTTTGGAGAAAAATAACAAAAAAGATGCAGCACTTCCAGAACTCAAATAATGCAAAGAAAAAAAGTTTAGATCGATTCAGAAACAACAATGCTAATGTTTTTACTCAGGAAGAGTCCAGAAATCAATATCTGGTGGAAAACCAGGAGGATCAGTGCAGTGGGCTCTTAGTTTGCATATTTAACTGCAACATTTAGAGTTTGAAATTAAACTAAATTGTTTTAGAGCCAATAAAGGTGGAGGAAAATGTTCTGTGTTTTGGTGTTAGACAGAGAAGCTGAACCTGTTCCTGCTTCACTGGCTGAATATTTAAACCTATAAAGTAACCAGTTGTGGACTCCATGCCGAGTTCACGTTGTGAGCTGAAGACGTGAGCAGGATCAGACGGCGCCGTCTGCACAGGATGTCTCTTCACACATGGAGTTTCAGTCATCGTCACCTTCACTGAAGGTTGTTACTGGACAGTTGAGACAAACCAAACGTGTACAATTCAGTAGACTCTTCTGCTACATTTCCATTTTCTTCCGCTTATCCGGGATCGAGTAACTGACTTTCCTCATATTTTAATAGGCTATTGTGTTGCAACCTGCAAAAACACAACAATACAGTTCAATGCTGAGAGTCTTGAGTCTCATATTATTTCTACTGTTGGATTATTTTATCCTGTTCACTTCCCCACTGCATTATAGGATAAGACATTAATCCTGTGGTTAAGAATCACATGTTATATAATATTGTGACTCTTGGCTATTTTAAAACACATCAGCTGAGGTGAGTAAAGACCTGCAGACCTCAGAGGAGGAAGACTTCGCTGAAGGAAGTCCAGATGGTTCCAGATGGTTTCTGTAGAAGCTCTGCAGAGTTTTAATTCCCGGGATTTTAAATCAGGTGAGCAAAGAAAAGCAGGTCAGCCGACCGGCTGGAGTTTGAATCTCCCTCCAGGGATTCAGCATCTCATGACCTTCAGACAGGTGAAAGTACGGCGGCGTTGGAAGAATCTCACAAAGGAAAGTTGAGAAGAGGAAGTTTGGTCAATCATTTCTATGAAAATACCCAGAAACTCCAGCAGCAAAAGGAAACAAAACTGCAGGAGCCTAATCAGGAGATTGCATCCAGGTGTGAATGTTCCCACCTGGCCACACACACTGGTGAAAACCTGCATCTATACACACACAAACAAACACACACACACACACACACACACACACACACACACACACACACACACACTCACATATATACACACTTTTTATGTTGTGTGTATATATATTTTTGATAAGAAATAAAAGCATATATACATATTTAGATAAGAAATATATTATTCTTTATAAATTTATTTTATTCATATATATTTTTGATAAATAAAAGCATAAATACATATTTTGATAATATATTATTCTTTATATATTTATTATTTTATTTATATATTTCTTTTTGATAAGAAATAAAAGCATAAATACATATTTTCATAAGAAATAAATTATTATTTATATATTATTTTATTCATATATAACTTTTCTAAGAAATAAAAGCATATATACATATTTTGATAAGAAATATATTATTCTTTATATATTTATTATGTTATCATATTTATTTTTCATAAGAAATAAAAGCATAAATAAAAATTTTGATAAGAAATATATTATTTTTATATATTTATTATTTTATTTATACATTTATTTTTGATAAGAAATAAAGGCATAAATACATATTTTGATAAGAAAATATATTCTTTATATATTTAATATTTTATTATATTTATTTTTCATAAGAAATAAAAGTATAAATACATATTTTGATAAGAAATATATTATTCTTTATACATTTATTATTTTATTCATATATATAATTTTTGATAAGAAATAAAAGCATAAATACATATTTTAATAAGAAATATATTATTATTTATATATTATTTTATTCATATATATAATTTTTGATAAGAAATAAAAGCATAAATACATATTTTGATAAGAAATATATTATTATTTATATATTATTTTATTCATATGTAATTTTTATAAGAAATAAAAGCATATATACATATTTTGGTAAGAAATATATTATTCTTTATATATTTATCATATTATTTATATATTTATTTTTGATCAGAAATAAAAGTATAAATACATATTTTGATAAGAAATATTATTCTTTACATATTTATTATTTTATTTACATATTTATTTTTTGATAAGAAATAAAAGCATAAATACATATTTTGATAAGAAATATATTATTCTTTATATATTTATTTTTGATAAGAAATAAAAGCATAAATACATATTTTCATCATAAATATATTATTCTTTATATATTATTTTATTCATATATATTTGATAAGAAATAGAAGCATAAATACATATTTTGATAAGAAATATATTATTCTTTATATATTTATTTTTGAAAAGAAATAAAAGCATAAATACATATTTTCATCATAAATATATTATTCTTTATATATTTATTATTTTATTCATATATATAATTTTTGATAAGAAATAAAAGCATAAACACATATTTTCATCAGAAATATATTATCTTTATATATTATTTTATTCATATATATTTGATAAGAAATAGAAGCATAAATACATATTTTGATAAGAAATATATTATTCTTTATATATTTATTTTTGATAAGAAATAAAAGCATAAATACATATTTTCATCATAAATATATTATTCTTTATACATTTATTTTATTCATATATATACTTGATAAGAAATAGAAGCATAAATACATATTTCGATAAGAAATATATTATTCTTTATATATTTATTATTCTATTTATATATTTATCTTTTATTATTATGTTATGTGTGTATATATAGTTTTGATAAGAAATAACAAATATAAACATAAATACATATTTTGATAAGAAATACATTATTCTTTACATACTGAGGCAGAAATATATATACATAAGAGTATATATATAGAAATATATATATACATATAGAAGAGAAGACTGCCGCCGCAGTTTTCTCGCCTCCATTCCCCGCTGTCTTCTCGCCTCCATCAGTGATGGTGGTAAGAAGACTGCCGCCGCAGTTTTCTCGCCTCCATCTGCCCCTGTCTTCTCGCCTCCGTCCGCGATGGAGGCAAGAAGGTGGCCGCCGCATTTTTCTCGCCTCTGTCCGCCGCTGTCTTCTCTCCTCCGTCCGCTGCAATCTTCTCGCCTCCATCCGCCGCTGTCTTCTTGCCTCCGTCCACCGCTGTCTTCTCTCCTCCGTCCGCCGCAGTCTTATCGCCTCCGTCTGCCGCTGTCTTCTCGCCTCCGTCCGCCGCCTCCGGTCGCTGTTCACCTGTGCAGCCTGGATTTTGGGTTTTTGTCATGGGTCCACTATGTCAACCTCATGACCTATCAAACCGTAATTTATAGTCGTTCTCCTTGGGCTCTGGGAACTTCTTCTCCGCCTGAGCTGCTTCCGTCAGCTGCTTCCAGGTGTCAGTCCAAAAAGACCTGATTGTTCTCTCTCTTTGGTTTGAGACCATCCCTCCCTTCTGGTGCCTACAAGCTGATTTTGGGGTTGTCCCCATAACAGGCACTTCCTCCAAAATGGGTTTAAAGTTCTTCCAGAGGTGAAATTTGAAGCTCTGTTACACAGATGACTCTGCCAGGATCCTCAACACTTTTGGGCCTCTCTGGTTTGACTGGGACTGACTGGTCAGTGTTCGGCTCTGACCGTCATCACCCAAGAGTCCAAGACATACAGCCACAGATCAGATGGGAAACCGAAATGTCTCCCATAGAACTGTGGCCAGGGTGTCCTTGTGCTATGAGCACATATGGACACCCTTATGCTTGAACAAGGTGTACATTATGGACAGTCTGTGATAAGCACAGAAGTCCCATAATGTACACGACTCAGGTTCAGGTCAGGCTGGCCGATCCTCCAACCACAAGCCTCCCGGTCTCCCTGTGATGCCCATGTGAGTGTTGAAGTCCCCCAGCAGAACAAGGACGTCTCTTGGAGGGACGCTCTCCAGCATCCCTCCAACGACTCCAGAAGAGGTGCCCAGTGTGAACTGGTTGGGGCTGGTTAGCGTTTTCTCCTTGGTAGGAGATTAGCCAACCTCCTGCCTTGCTGTTGAAGCCACTTGGAAACCCGTGACCTTAGTTTTCCGGCATGTTTGCTTTCAGACGGGGTTTCCTCAAAGGAAGCATCCACTTCTTCAACATCCCTGCTTTCCTGATGTTGTGGCTCAATTTGAAGATGTTCTGAGCTTTCCTCTGAAAACATCTCTTCTGAGGTGGAAACCTCAGAAATTCTATCAAAAGGTGGCACGTAATTCTCTAAATTCAAATAACCAAGGGTGGATGATTCCTTAGAGGGAAAATCCCTCCTGTTATCTTTTTCAGAGAAATCAGTGTCATCTTCTGTAAGAATTTCTGAAGAAGATTCGTTTTTTGAAGAATTCCCAGAAGCCTCTTCAGAATGTGCCACAACATGGTCCGCAGTTGTGTCAGAAAGGATTTCCTTAGAGGCGATGTCCACATCTTCAGCATCCATGCCGTCAAAATGGTCTGCGTAATCTTGAACCCCATCCTCTGAGTTTCCATCAGCAGAAGACGCCTCTTCTGCCAATGGATTCTCATAGAGGGGTTCAAAATTCATCGTCTCTTCCTGGCTGTCGCTGCTCGTTTCAACGGCCAGGTCCCTTATTTTCAGGGAAACATCAGAACTGCTACACACATCAGTGTCTGTGTCCCCTGGACAAGTTTTCAAATGGGGTTCACAGATGCTTTCCAATGCCACAGGATCTTCATGAGTTCCCAAACTCGTCGAGACACCTGACGTGCCACTGACGAGGCTGGCAGAAGCGTCCATGTTGCTCTGGTCTTCATCTGTGTCCCCAAGGCCTGGTTCCAAATCCAGTCCACATGTATCTTCAGGGGTAAAATCTGTTGAAGGTGTCGATTCCCCTGAAGCGCCACTGACATGGTTGGTGGAAGCGTCCATGTCATTTTGCTCTTCATCTGCGTCCTCAGAGCCAGTTTCCCAATTTATTCCACAGATGCTCTCCAGAGTCACGGTGTCTTCAGGGGTGAACGTTGTTAATCTGGTGGAAACGTCCGTGTTGCTATGTTCCTCTGGAATCAATTCCTCAAACCCAAAATATCTCCACCTAATATCCTCGTCCTGGTCTTCTGCGGCTTCTTGGTTGCGATATCCTAGCAGTTTGTCAACTCCTTTAGAGGCTAAGTAGCTCAGGCCCCATCCAATTGAAAGAATAATTTTTGTGTTGAAATGATGCAAGATCTTTTCTCTTAAATGTTTCTTCAAGGCAGCTGAAGGGGAAACTGAAGATTCTTTATTCCAAATGATGATAATAATCCTTTGAACCTTTATGACATCATAGATGAGAACATGATGATGTCATGATGATGTCAAACAGTCTGTGTCAGGTTCTTGTTTGTTTTAGTTGCTATGGAAACACAAGGAGTTATGTGTAAGGTGGGACTACTGTCAATAAAAATGAATGCATAGACATCTAAATCTATAAATGTAAGTCAATAAATGTGCAAAATTTAAGTTTTGTATTTGTCCTGTTTTTCAACTCATACATGTAAAAATCAAAGATTTTACCTGTGACAATACCTATAAACAAACAAATTAGTACAAGTGTTTTATAGAGTATTTTTCCAGAAGTGAAACACATCAGTCACATTTAGATTAGTGTGTATATACACACACAGTATGTGTGTATATACACACATACTGTGTGTGTATATACACACACAGTATGTGTGTATATACACACATACTGTGTGTGTATATACACACACAGTGTATATACACACACATACTGACACACACACACACACACACACACACACTTAGATAAATCCCCATCAAAATGTACTAAAATCAAAAACCATTGGGAGGATTTGATCTAAACAATAATTTAATATTTTTCTGCTACTTTAACCTGTGCATGTTTTCCACAATTTAAATCAATATATTTTATTTTTAACATGAAGAAAATGTCTGATAACATTAAAACCTACTGACTGCTGAAAATCATAACATTAAAATCCAGTTTTTATTGTTTGCTGTGTTGATGGACCACAGCGAAGCTGTACTGAGTTTATTATTTCTAAATTATGAACTAATTACACGGATCATTTCAGCTGCAGTTGTTTTTGTGCATCTGGGGAAATAATGGAAATGGCAAGAGGTCAGTTAGGGACTAATAATTAATTAATGCACTGCATATTAACAAGGCCATGTTTGTGCACTTTCCTCTTCCTTCACTGTGTGTTTTTTTTTAAACTAATCTACATTAATTAATAACCAAATAAAGGAAATCCGCTCTTTTGTCAGCGTTTTGTTTCTCACATCCAGTTTGAGATCAGTGAATTTGTCTGCAGAGGAAATGTCTGCGCAGCAGCTGAGGGTTGGAGCCACGTGTCACAAGCTGCAGCCAGGACCGTCCGTCAGACGAAGCCGCTGATGGAGGGATGGTGTCAGAGATGAACCGTCAACCATCTGGACTGCTAACATGTCAGCACGCAGATAAAAGAGGCACCAAAGACGCCTGCTGACTTTCTTTCTTTCTTTGCTGTATTGTCAGCCAGATAGTCAGTTCTGTTCCCGTTAAACAGAATGGAGCTGGAGAAACAGAGGCAGAGAGAGGAAACATGCCTTGCTGTGTTCGCCAGCATTTGGTCGAATAAAAACCCCAGAAAGCAAAAGCTGTAGAATCAGTGTGCAGGAAGAGTGGCAGAGTAATATCCATCTTCACTCCAAAAGATGAGTGAGACGGAACAGAGTGATTTTTCACCTCACCTTCCAAACAGAGAAGCATCTTTAATAAACGAGCTACAGACGAATGCAGAACAAATGGATCTGCAAACAACTGTTCTGTGATGGTTGTAAACGTTGCAACTGTAAATGAACTTTTAATAAATCATTTTAATCAGAATTATCTGCAGATCCACTGTTGTATCTGATTTTAATTAAAGCATTTTATTAAATAATCTTAGATGAAGGAAAGAAAGAAAGATAGAAGGTAAAAGAGAGAAAAGTAAAAGATCCATGTTTGCTGTTTTTTGTACAAGCAGTTCTGCAAAACATTCTTTGTATTTTTTCCATTTTGTTTTTTGTTTCCTCCACATTTTTTTTTATCAATTTGTTAAGAATTTAATTTTTATTACTAATAATGCTGAGTACTAGTTATGGGAGCCAGTTTATCTGTTTTTAGTGACACGTCGAATCGATTATCTGACCTTTTTATGGGTGGGCTGCAGAAGTCCAGACACCTGTTTGGTTGGGTTTGAAAAGTTTTTCTGAGGAATTTTTAGTTAAAGGTAGTAGAAGCAAAAATGCCTTCATTCAGGTTTAAATTTTCACTTTTTTCATCAGAGGAAATCTGCTGAGGGCCCAATTAAAAATAGTAATACTAAAATTATAACATATGCATGTAGAAAATAAATAGAACAACAAAAATATAACACTGTAGATCACAAAGTTAGCGTGAAACACAAGAGAAGTCCCCATTAAACTGACAGCTAGAAAAAAAACCCAGCGGTATGCTTTGACCTTTTACTAACGGGAATGCGGCCATCATTAATAAAACTGAATTTCCTGCTGAGACGCGAAAACATCTGCTGTGAAAATGGTTTGTTGCTATCAGATGTGAAACAGGAAGTCATCTAATTTAGTTTTCTCCTATAGGCTCCGATTATTCAGTGTTTGTCTCTTTTTTTAAAATAAGAATAAAAACACAACAGAGGCAGAAATGAACCAAAAGGTCTGTAATGGTGAAAGTCATAAAATTCATCTTCAAAGCAGATTTCTACAAATGCTAAATTAAAACTTACTCAGATTTACATACAACTAACCAGCAAAATAAGACAAACCTTCTACTCCAAAAATAATAGTAATTGTCCCAAGACAGAAAAGTATAATGAGCTTATAAAAAACTTTTTGTATTTATTTCAAAGAGGTTTTTAAAAAGAAAACGGCGTGAGAACAAGCAAACAAAACATTTGCATTGTATCATGCAAATGTTTTGCATGTTACAATGAACAAAATAGTTTGTTTACTTCTACTTTTCTGTTTGAACAGGAAGACGTAAACACTTATTTAATCCTGGTGTTATTTCAGTTTAACTCAATAATGATCAAAAATTTGCAATTAAAACCATTTTATAATATCCAATATATTGAAGAGCCAATTTTTGATGCTTCAACAAATAGAAAAAAATGACCAAATTAGAAAAAATAAATTAAAAGTAGAACAAAATGACCAAATTAGAAAAAAATAAATTAAAAGTAGAACAAAAATTATATTAGAATTTAATAGAGGAACTAAATAAAAGGTTCTGCTGACTATCAAAACGTGCTTCTGAAATTCTACATTTTTTAATCATAAAACATTAAGTTATAGTTGCGTATTTATGATGTGAGAGGCAACACAAACTATTTCAGCATTTTATTTACATCTGGAAGCACAAACTGAACCTCATGAAGGCTCCTGTTGGTCTATTAAAGCTCATTCATTCATTCATTCATCGGTTGTTGATTAAACTAAAACAGCAGATCTTCATCTTGAGCCTCTTTCTCACTGACAAAAGTCGATTTCCTTTCCTTCTCCTCCACCTGCAGAGCATGAGATGAACGAGAAGAGAGCCATCTGTGGAAGATCTGCATGCTGGGAGGAGCAGATTGGAGAAAACGAGGGATGGGAAAAAAGAAAGAAAGGCAGAAAGGCACCGCAGGAGGGCAAAGATGGACTGGAAGAGGAAAGTTTTTCATTTATCTCACATTAGTTTAAAGACATTTTAGCCTCTTATCACCAACATGTTTTTCTTTGTTGCTGCAAGAGAATAAGAATACCTCCACAGAGGGGACAATTTTAAAGATTCTTTATTATTAGCAAATATAATCCAGTATAAATCAGATTAGAACAAACAAGCAACACGGGTTCATGTCAACTGTGACAAGTCTGGCTAAAGATTACAGCCTGGACAGCAACAATTTGTCAATTGTCTAGCTAAAGTTTTAATAAACCTAACGAATGTTTAAAACATCAAATGTTTCCCTTTCTGACCTAAAGCTGCGACTTTTATCTGCACATGAAGAACATTAACTTTTTAAATATACTATTATCTACTGATTTTAGCAGCACAAAATATTGCAGTTTGAAAAGTTTATCCCTTTTTATATGAAGAAGAGATTTACATTCTGGAAAAGTAACACTGAAGCTTTTCAGGAGTGATTTAAAGGCGAGAGCTGAGATGAGGACGATGTAAGCCGCAAAACAGCAACAAAATGGAAACACTAGGAGGTTTGAGAGGGGAAACGATTAACAAATAAAAACAGTATGATGGAGAACGTGAGGACCATACAATGTGCTTCAAGTTAGGAAATGTCATAAAATATTCCAGAAATGGAAAAACAGGTGGGAATGTCGACCTTTCGCCAAAACAAGGTGAGCTGTTTTACTAAAATGTGCTTTTATCATGAAGAAATGTCGCTGATGACGGTCAGAAAGTTTTCTCAGCTGATGGTGTCGTAAAAACTCAAGTCAGGATCAAGTCTGGTGAGAAACATTATGTTTGACCTCACTGTCAAAAAAATTTAGATCTGTAAAGATCTGACAACACAAAGTCTCGTCCTGCAAAAACTAGATGTTCAAGAATAAAATCATATTGAAAAAACATGAAGGAGGCAAGTTATTTGTCATTAGATTAGCATTCACCACAATTAATAACCCGTGTCTTGTCTATTTATAGATCGACCAAAAATACTGTAAAGTGTGAAAAAATGTCCCATAGTGTCAGAAAATACTTGCTTTCACTCACAGTTCACCACAGGAGCTCACGTCTGGGATGCAGTAAAGCCACATGTGTCTTGTTACGGCTTTTCACAAGTGACAGCGCAGCTCCATGTGCTTGATATCACAGCTGCGCTCCCTCTCAGACAGTCTACAGCCTCTCAAATGGCTCCTAAATCACTGCCACGCAGTTCCCTTCCTATAGACTACAGCTGGCTGTTGATGCTACGGATGAATAAAAGCAAAACGCAGCAGCCAGAATTGCTTTTAGGTTGTCACAAGTGGTCAATCACCAGGCGGAAACAAATGCATATCTTTCTCAAGAAGGTAATGGGACGATGGAGAGGATTGCACAGCTGCAGAACCGGTCTGCAGAGTGGGAAAAATAAATACTGGAGATATTTATTTCTTGGTAAATATTTTTCAAATGTTCAGGATGTGTTCACTTCAAAGAGCAGTTCAAAAAATCAATTTTTGAAAATTTTATGTCTAATATAGTTTTATATTAATTGTTTTTGTGGATGAAGTTCACAAAAAAAAGTTGAATAATCCGTATTCATATTATTCTGTATTTTATTTTAGACATATACACATTTAACCCGGTGAAAAATGGATCCCTGTATTTTGTAAATCCTGTTTTGCTTTTATTTCACGTACTGGTTGTAATTCTTGTTTTTGTCAGCAGGTGGTGCTGTTGTTAGACAGAGGTCCAAAATTAGCGGAAGTTTAAAAAAACCTAACTGGTGAAACGGAGGGACATTTTTCATAGACATACTTTAGAAATTATATTATGTCTGACATTTTTGATCCGAGACTTGCGTTCCGATCCACACTCCATTCCAGTAGCTGGCGGTAATGCAAACCTTTAAGTTGCTTGCCACCCAAGAAGAAGCAGATGATCCGAGACCTTAGACATAAGATAAAAATATTATTAATATATTATATTATTTTAGATATATATATTAAATGTCAAGGGAGACATGTCGGATAAAACGACTTTATGGCCAAATGAGTGAAGAATCCAGATTTTCAAGGCGTCTCTGCTGTTTTTGTTTTCTGTGAAGCTGCGACGCTGCGTCTCTGTTGAGCGCTAATAGTGCTAATAGTGCTGCTAATGCGCCATTTTGCTGCCTAGGAGCTTCATAGTAGTATTATACGTAACAAAAGACTATTTTCGCTCCATATATTGAATAGTTTTCATTTTTGCAACTCATAAAATTGTTCTCTTTTTCCTCTCTTTTTATTTAAAGTTCTGTTTGCTCTATTAATTCTAGCTTCGCAACATTTTAGCAATATTTGTTTATACCAGTGGTTCTTAACCCGGTCCGATTGAACCCCAGGGGTTCGGTGAGTCGGTCTCAGGGGTTCGGCGGAGCCTCTGAGGTAAAGACTCACTTATGTAAAGTCATGATGACGCCCCGCTTTGCCATCACTTGCACATTAATTAGCCAATCAGAGGATCACGTTACATTGCTTAGCTAATCAGAGGATCACGTTACATTGCTTAGCCAATCAGAGGATCACGTTACATTGCTTAGCTAATCAGAGGATCACGTTACATTGCTTAGCCAATCAGAGCTGCGGAGGAGCCCTGATTGGAGGAGCTCCACTCTCAGCAGGAATTTGAACTTGTGTCTTTATTTACTTCAGCAAAGCTCACAGTTTTTACCAAACTCTGTATCTTTCTTGTTCTTCTAAATCTGCTCCTTAGTCGCATTTTTTCGGGTTTCTACTGCCTCTAGTGGCGTGGAGGAGGTAACACAACTAATATAATTACATTACTAAATCAGAATAAAGCAAAGTCTTTATTATTTATGATTATTTTTTCATTCTCTTAAGAATGTGGAGATAATTAAATGACCTTAAAGTGGTTCCAGTTTCTCTTGATGGCCAACCTGTTGAAACTGTGGCAAATTTTAAATACCTTGGGTCGTTCCTGGACAGTCAGATCAACTTTGCTGAAAACACTGACTATATTTTGAAGAACTGTTCTCAGAGACTCTACCTTTTAAGAAGACTTGGTGATCTTGGGGGACTTTAGTTGGGTCACCCCAATGTCTTGAATTTGGGGAGAAAAAAATATTTTATTTATCACTACAGAAGGGTTCAGTGAACGCACATATGAAACTGGAGGGTTCGGTACTTCAAAAAAGGTTAAGAACCACTGGTCTATACAGAAACAAAATAAAAGTAAAATGTAAAAAACAGAGGCAAAAAGTGGACTAGAGTCGCTTTGGAATAAAAAAAAATTTTTTTAACGCACCATCAAATATAACAATTAAGGCGACCCACCAATACAAGACTCAACTACAGGCACTAATGAAGAAGCAAAGTAGAATTGAAAGCTGCACACGTCTGCTGCCATGACACCAACACAAACCATGAGCAATGAGAATGCGCTTTGTGTGTTCATACTTCCTGTCTATTCTTGTATTTTATTTATTTGGCAATTTAAAAAACAAATATTTTAAAATACAGGGCATTTTAATGCTTTAATGACTGGAGCAGTGGCGTATCACTGCTGTAAGTAAGCAGAGGGTTGAGGTGTTGAGGTGCCATCTTTACTTTTTTTATGTCGTACGGCTTTATGCAGCCATGGTTAGTCATTCGTGGGAAGGCCCTGCTAAAGTCTGTCGGCAGTAAACTGATTACACGACCGACTGGAGCTTTGCTCTGTTGCTCTGCTGGATGTGCACACAGATGTAAATGCATCTGTTTTTACGCTGTATTAACTTTGCAGACACCCACACACCCACACACACACACACACACGCGCACACACACACCTTTCTCCTAAGTTTTAAACTCACTAGAACTGACTGAACTTTACCACCTTTAGGGATGGATTCACACAGCTGATGCAATCTTATCCAGCTCCTGCCAGCCTCCCCTACATGTACCACTGAATTAAACTCTCATACACACGCATTAAAAACAATGAGACCAACACACTGCATACACACACACACACACACACAGCCGAACACCATCTGCAGGACCATATGTCAGATTCAGCTTTTGTGCAGGCTGTACACACACACACACACACACACACACACACACACACACACACACACACACACACACACACACACACACTCCTGAGACCAGGTGTAAACAAGCTTGTTTCCCAGCTGATGTGTTTTCTGTCACTCTGCATATTCTTCTTCCAGTAGACCAACTTCACGTGTGTGTGTGTGTGTGTGTGTGTGTGTGTGTGTGTGTGTGTGTGTGTGTGTGTGTGTGTGTGTGTGTGTGTGTGTGCATTTATTTCTGTGAGGACTAGTTTCAGTTTTAACCCTTGAAAACACACCTTTGGTGCTCACTTTGTAGTAAAGCTCTGTGGAGTTTAAATTTTATTTCGTATTCATGTTGTGATCATGAGAGAACAGGGAGGTCCTCACAACGTTGGAGGCCTGCTGGTGTGTTTTAAGCTCTGACAGCCTGACGCCTCCAAATCCCTCGCTGCCTTCTCTAGAGTCATATACATATAAACACACTATACGCTTGCATTGTCTTCCTCAATAAACACACACACGCACTGCACATGCAAAAACACACATGGGCTTTGACACCAAGCAGATTTTGAGAGCTGAAGAAAGGCATCTCCACTTCTGGAGCTGAAATCGCTTCTTTAGTTTAACACCGCAGACCAGATGACAACAAACACACTTAAAACACTCTGATTCCAAACTGATGGATTGATTTCAAGCATTAGGGCTGTTGTAAACAATTATTTTAGTAATTGAGTATTCTTACGATTAATCGAGTAAAAAAGTTGATGAAGTAAAATATTGGTAAATTCTACCCTAACGGCTGTATCTCTAGCAATTACTTACTGTAGTACAGAAAAGTAATCTGTAATAATAGCTCAATTTTTAAGTTGAACATGGAGAAAAATTACACAAAAATATGAAATGATATTCAATATAATAATAAAGCATCAGACTCACAAACACTCTAAAAAAGTTTTTAGTTTAGATTTTTTTTTTATTTCAAACAGATTTTTAAAAACAAGCAAATCAGTAGGGCAGAGAAAACGTGCATAACAAGAACAAAATAAACCCTTTACCATGGTTTTCTGTTTCAAAAGGAGAAGGAAGAAGTGAACACTTATTCAATGCTCCAGATTATCTCAACTTAGTTTATGTATTCATTTTCAGTCAGTTTAATAGATGACCTCTCTCTTTGCCCAGACATTTATAGCTTAGCGATGGATCATTTGTCATACATTACAAAAACAGATGAACAGCTCTACCACAATCCGCTCCGTTACTCATGTATTACAACTGTGATGGTGGTAAATTTATTTTCTGCTTTGACCATAAAGCTGCACTTACACTAAGAATCAATTACAGCACAGCAGCCCGCAGTGTTCAGTCGATCCGCTCACCTGTATAAATGCACCTGCCGACTCTTCACTTCGCTCTGAACCGCCAGCAGGCAGCAGCTCTGGGAGGAGAAAGGCTGCCGTACTCCCGGCTTCCCACCAGTCATTTTAAGGATGTTTGTTTACTGGTCTCCTGAAAAACGATGAAAACCCAAACATTATCATAAATCAATAAAATCCCCCGAAACGACCTTAAAAACTAAAAGTTATGCTTCTAGCACTTAGCCTTGATAACATAATCAATCAGACAGCCAGAACACGGTGAGTTTAATAATAAAACATAATTTAACGAAGCTTCGAGGTAGATACATTTCCTCAAGGAATTTTAATAAGCGAGGTGTTCGAATCACTCGAGGAACTGTTACAGCCCTGAAAAGGACTGCAAAATATCGCGGTAAAATAATAAACCCACATTGCCAGTCATATGGTTCTTGACCACAAGAGGTTTCCACCATTTGGTTCACATTTCCAAGTGAGTTTAGGAGACATTTAAACTCTTACAGAAGTTATCCAGACAATAAGGCAACAATTGTCATTTACAGTTTTCTGAAATAGAGATAAACACTTCTGGATTATTTGAACAACATGTTCTCTTGTTTTTCCTATGTTGAAGAATAACCAAGAAAAAAAATGGCCTTTTTGGATGATCCTTTCCAAGGTGTGTGAACCAATTCAAAAATGCAAAACAGAACTTTTAAAAAATGCTTCACATAGGGAAGCCAGTAAGCTGTGTTTGTCTTCGCTTGTGGACATTTGGGATTCCCATTGCTTCCTGTTTTCCAGGCAGCCACGTCTTTATCCTCTAATAGCTGCAGAATGTGGAGCTCAAGCCTGACAGATTTGACTGATCAGGTGGGATTTAATACCAGCAGAAAAACACTGCACAGCATGAGACAGTGGAGCAGCGAGGAGCAAAGCATGCTGGGATAGGGGATTCAGCTGTACCCCACGCTGTCTGTCATGTCGAACGGCTGTATTATTCTCAGAGGGAACAACCAAAGCCCTGAAAAGAGATTGTAATGTTGACAGGGGAGCAACGTTATTGCTCACATGGATTTATATTCATGAGCACACATGACTAAACATACATGTTAAAATTAAACAAACACATAACAATTCAGACAGTCATGGACTCTCCGCCTCGAGAGGGACAGCATAAGCCTTGGGTACAGTTGAGAAAGTTTTTATTCCTCGGCTTTTCAGGGACTTTATCGTCATTTTGCTCGAGCGTCATCAGGCTCTAGTGGATCTACTAAGACTTATTTTCCCAGGTTATGTAATTACAACACAACTTAACCAAAGAGCTACACCTGTTTCTAACTCCATGAAATGTTTATGACAAGTTTTAGTCTTTGTCCCTTTAAATTGCTACGTTTATCGTAGATGTAGGTGCAGCACTGTTTAATTGGCGATCAGGGAGTTTTGTCCTTTGGATGTGAATTAATCTAATGAAACTAAAAAAACTAATGCACATCTACCTTGTTTTTCAGCAAGAGATGCCTTTTCATGTAAATTACAATCTGGCATTTATTTTCTGTAGGTTATGTAGTTTGATCTCCAGCTGAGCCAGGCTGCAGGATGTAATTGGACATGTAGAAAACTAATGACAGTTTTCAAGTCAAGAAAAGTTCATGTCTGTAGAACATTTTATCATCTTTTCATCAGTTGAATATTGTTATGAAAATAAATGTAAAAATATGTTCAATATGAGGTAAAATTAATGGTGTTTCAAAATAAGGAAATTCACTTCAAATTATATCCATGGTTCAATAGCGTAATCTATTATCTCGGATATTTCTATTGAAACATTATACACTAAGTTGAATTAAAATAACTAGTTTCTAGTTCTCTCTAATTTAGAACACAGCTAGTTTCTCAGTGTGTGTGTTTTGACCACTTTGATAAGATTTAACAGCTGGTGTAAAACAATCTGGTCCTGCCAACAGGGCAGAGCTTTGTCTTGGGACAGGGTCATAAAAAACATCTGTCTTCATTCAAAAGAAAATAACACTTCTTTGATCTTAGTAACAGGATTTTTACTGGGACATAGTCAAGTAGATTTAAATGAACTTAGCTAAGCACAGTCACCTAATTTGAATACAGCAGAGAAGGGAAACACACCCTCCCTTTAAAAGTAGGGGACCCGGAACTCGGCTTCAGATCGCTCCGGGGAATTTCCCCGTGATGCTGTCTCCGGGGGAACGGTGTGGCGGTCAAATGGTTCCCCGCTACGTTTTGCCGTGGTGTGTGGATGTCTGCCGAATTAGGAAAATATGGCTGGTTTGTGATTTTATTGAGTTCTGTCAGTTTCATTAGTTTGTCTAATAAATTTTGTTCATGTTTTGGATTTGGAGAAACGTTTTTGTCTTGATTTTATTTTTCAGCTGATACGACGACTTCAATGAATCCGGGCGGAAGAGAAAATAAAAGATTTTTAATTATTCCTCTTCTGATAATTTAACAATATGAAAACCAAATATAATTGAATTCAAGTTTCTAAATCTAAGCCTGGACAATGAAACCATGTTGAGCCGTTTTACTGGAGGAGTCAGTAATTGCTTCCCTAAGGTAACCTAAATTACAAACTTTAATGGAGGGGGTCAGTGGAGAGTCATCCTCTTGAGCTGCCAGGATGCTGGGATGGAGGTGGAGAACCGTAGGTTTGACGTAGGACACCGTGAGACAGTCGTCCCTTGAGGGGCATCAACACAAGGATTTCCTGGCCTAGACAAGTCAGAAGATGATTTTTTTTTTTTTTTGCCTGAGGCCAGAATATGAAAAATGTTTCATTTTTGCTACAGTATCCGATCAATCATTTTTGACCCCCATCTGGTTAGACTCACTAGCCAGCTGACGTTCAGGGACTTGTAGTTCTTTTGGGAGAGAGGCATAAACTGTCCTCTTCTTTCAACTGAATCAAAAACTGCAAACAGCAGAAGCATGCCTAATATGGGTTTTTATGTTTCTTAACTTTACTAAAGCAAAGAGAAAACAACTAAAATATGCTGAAAGTAAAAGAAGCAATCACTCAAAGTGCAGAATGCCTTTTTCTAATAGGAATCAAGCAAAAGTTCATATAATTTTGTTCATCCATCCATCCATTGTTTTCCATTTATCTGGGGCTGAGCTGTGAAGGTAGCAGCCTAAGTAGGAAGACCCAGACTGTCCTCTCCCCAGCTCCTGCAGAGGAATCGCAAGGCGTTTCCAGGCCAGTCGAGAAACATCGTCTCTCAGAGTGTCTTTGAATCTGGAGTCTTTCTCTGGGTTTCCTCCTGATGGGATGAGCCAGGAAGCCCGAGCCACCTCGACTGGCTCCTCTCGACAAGGAGAAGCAGTGACTCCTTCTGGATGACTGAGCTTCTGAGCCCATCTCTAAGGGAGAGCCCAGACACCCTGATTTCAGCCACTTGTATCTTTGATCCCGTTCTTTTGTAGATTGACTGGTAAATCGAGAGTTTTGCCTTTTGACTTGGCTCTCTCTTCACCACGACGGAGTAGAAAAGCACCCGCTTCACTGCAGACGCAGCACCAATCTGCCTATTGATCTGCCACTCCATTTTCTCCTCATTTGTAAAACAAGACTCTGAGATACTTAAATTCCCACGCATGGGGCAGGACCTCTTTCCTAACCCAAAGAATGGATTCGACCCTTTTATGGCTCAAGATCATTTGGAAGGATTTGGAAAGACTTTTACACCACTATTATATCATTCTAACGGTTTTTAAGCTTCATGCCATATGTACTCACACTGTCCTCTGAGGAAGATTGGAGTGTTGTGGTCCTTAAAGTATTGATATTGAATATTAATCTTACCACTTTTCCACCTTCCAATGAATAAAGTTACATTAAAGCAACACACACAAATTGCCAGTTGTAAAACCTCACAGTTTTTCATGAACACACACAAGATGATGTTTTTTATTCAGAAAGTGTCTCTCACTTTGTGACCTGTTACTGATACATGAAGTGAAAACAGGCACCAGTTCGCATCGACCTTTTTCCTGGTGACGGCTCGTTCTGTTCCCATAGAGACAAGCTAAAGCTGGGGGTCTGTCTGACCCAGGTGTTACTTACCGTCACCGACACGCTGAGACGAAACAAACATTTTGACATGGCTGGAAACACGCCGCTTTTTTCACGTTAATTGATTGGCGAGGTAAGGAGAGTCATTAGCTTGTTCCAGTTAATTCCTTCATTTATCAAAAAACTTGAAATGAAAGAAAAATATTTTCATTTGAAGTGTATAAAGAAAAGAGAAAACATCGGAAAGTTTTTCACTGTACATCTACCACAATCAGGCTACCTACCTCATCTGATTAATCAGGTGTTAATCAATTACCATGCTAATTTTGGAGGAGCTGCAGAGATTCACAGCTCAGGTGAATAGAATATTGTTGAAAGACGATCTGGCCTTCAAGAAGAAAGTAACAGTTAGAAAAAAGAAAGCAAAAAAACAATTAATCCTCTTCATAGTTTGATACAAGCCAGGATGAGGTCAAAGAAAACAGGTGAAAGACTAAAATGTTGCCTTTACAAAGCAAAGTGTGGATTCATATCAATCTGAAAATATTGTCCCTTTATATTGACAGTTTTTCATGTAATCTGTCAAAATTGATGCTCGAGGTGTGAAAAGGTGTGAATGCTTCAGAAAAGTGTCTCCTCTTTTGCTAGTGCACAATATTAAATTCAGCTTTTGACTCCAATTAGCGGTTTATTTGATGTTAGAGGTGAGTCATTCTAGCAATATGATTGGATCAAATCCACAAGGCAAAAGAGAGAAATTTAGTTCAAACATGTGAATCAATGAAAAGGATGTTTTCAGTTACTTGAGACTGAAAAAAATATATTTTAGAGGCTCTAAGAGAGATATTTAAAATTCTAAATAAATTTCACTTTTGTGTCTTTTTTGGTGTCTCGTCCTCTGAAAGGCCGTCAGGAAGAGCCTCTCCTCTCCTGATGAATCTTTTCTGGTTTTCCATTTTGCATACAGGAAAAGTCTTGCAAAGCTCTTTCTGTACCCAGCGTTGTTTCCCAAAAAAAGTCGTCAGAGCTCAGAAAGCCTTTCGGAGTTTAAGCCCTCCACAAAGTGGCAGAATGAGGCCTAGCAGACAGATGGCATAATTCGGCTCTAAAATTGGAAACCCATTAACAGCGAGCTGGCTGATTTGTCTGCGGTGTCCAACTCAGCCTGCCTTGGTGACCTACGACCCAGTCCTTGCCTCGCTAATCGAATCTCTTCATTTCTTCATCCCCTAGTCTCATCAGACACGCTTCTCCCCAAGACGCTCTTCTTCTTTCTCTTTCTGAATAACGCTGAGCAACACTGAAAGAGAAGCTGCATCTTTTGCAGGCTCCGGGATTATAAACCAGTGTGCAAAGCTGCAGGAGATAATTGGTTTTGGGCGGTGGATGAGGGGAATCTTAACAAAAAAAATCTCTTAGGGAATAAAGTTTGTCAACTTGTTTTACCGATGGGAATAAACATCGTCAAAAGGCAGACTTCATCGGGATAAAAACGGACTGCTGCAGGACTTCCTATTCAAATATAACTGCATACACAAGCTGCATGTTGTCGTAGTGTTGACAATTGTAGCAAAGCACCTTCTTTTATATGTCAAGTGTTTAATAGACCATTTAAGAGCACTTGCATTGCACAATCCAGAGAACATAAGCGCTATTCTTACCGTGGACCAAGTGTACAAAAAACCTCAGAAATATTAATAAGATGGCATCTTCATGGCTACTTCACTGCGTCACAAACACATTTCAAAAACTGTAATTTTGAACATGACAGCAAGTTAATTATGCTGCAATAACCTTTTATCAGATCTCAATCTAACTGAGCTCCTCTGGAATGACAGAGTCACATAATGGATGCGCAGCAAACAAATCTGTCTCTACTGCTGTTCTCCGTTGTGTTTGAGCAAGATTCCCGTCACCGTTTTGAATCTACGGCACAAAGAGTCAACACTGTTCAGAAGGTAAACAAGGGTCCAACACGGCACCGACATAACCTTACTTACTGTTTACAGTGATGCTGTGAATTTAAAATAACGTACACCCAACTTTATTTGACTGAATGATACTTTCTAACATGGTCAATGAACCAAACAGCCAAGCTTGTCCTGGAGCTCAGTGATCCCCTCCAGTTTAACAAATATAATTATTGGATACTTAGTAGAAAAGGTAGGTGAGAAAAGCTCAACTTCCTCCAACTGTCGAAGTCTTTGTCTGAGATGTTTTTTTCCAGACCTGACTCCCTGTTAGGACGGGACTGTGGATCAGCCTTTGAACTTAAAGTCTTACTTTGTACATCGGCTCATGGAAGATCAATATAAGGGCAGCCAAAGTCAGCGCTTTGATCCTCTACTCCTACTTGCTGTGAACAAGACCTTGAAACTCTTAAGCTTCAGTGGCTCCATCCCTATTTACCGAAGCTAAGCAGGCAGCGAGCCACAGCCTGAGTGTTGGACTTTAGCTCAGCGACAAACTGAATGACACTGAAAAGAAGAAGGTTATTACAAAACCTTTGTCCTTAAAGACTGGAAAACATAACCTACTTTTACATCCTGGTTTCTGAATTTTAGAAAACTTCAACACTTCCCTTCACTGAATTTGCAGCTCCAAAGTTGTGCTAGCTTAAAAAACTTTAAGGACTGCATGGTGAAGTAATGATGCAAGGATGTAAAATAGATAGGGTGCTGCGAGTTGGTTTTCTCCTGACAGCCAATGGAGCAAGTCCAACAAATCAGAATCGAGAACACTCAAGTTAAGTGCCAGCACCACAAAATTTTAATTACGCTCACCATTTTCCATAGCTGCTTGGAGAAAAACATGGAGCCTCCTGGTCGGGTTTTCTGCTGCAATCAGTGGCAAACATGGACAGACTCCTTTTATAGAGGTGAAATACTTTATTCTGGCTCAACTATGACCTGCTAAACACCAATGTGTGTTTAATGAAAGGCCCAGGAGAGTCCTGGGCATTTATCTGTTCAGCTGGATTACATTAGATTCTTCTTGAATGTTGCACAGTTTAACTCCTGTTCATATCATTGGCCCAGGACATGCTCAGTGACGAGGAGATTACATTTTAATTCAGTTTAGTCTTTCTACTCTACAGTAGAAAATCCTTCAACAAAGCAAAGAAAACACCCAAAAAGCTGGTCAGCAGTTATTAGAAGCATCTAAATGCTTTTAAAACAATTCCTATTCTTTACTAATAATGAAAAGGCTACAGATCCATTTCTGGAAGTCATAAAGTTTGAAATGTCTGAGTCCATAAGAAAACACAATTTAAATGCAAAAAAGAAGCAGAACAGCCTTTCAAAAGCAGTGATTTGCTGCTGTGTGGTATTAAATATATCATCAGGTTTTCAGATAATGATGGAATTTATCAAATTATAATCAATAATTTTCGGATGGCATTTTCCATTTGTAAAATCAACATGATAAACGTGTTTATTTAACATTCTGGTGCATTTATTCAAGCACATCCTAATTTTCACTCTAGCTGTTTTCCATAGCCTTCAATGTAAATGTCTAATACAAATTCATCACTTTACACATTCAGGATGCAACAGAAAAAAATGCATCTAAATAATAAATATTAAAACATGATGCAGTGAAGCTCATGCTGGAAGCTCAAGTGTTGCAGAAACTTTTTGGTTTCATTCCCCTCAGTCTGTGGGCGTCTTCCCGCCTCCTCAGACTGTAACTTTCTTTTCCTGCCACACTGAGGAGAACGCAGCTTCACTGAGTGAAAAATGAAAGACTTTGTAAACTCCGCTCCCTCTTTAAATTTCTGCTGCCTCTGACTCGGTTTAATGTGGCAGACACCTCTCAGCAGCCCTGCTGACGAGGGGAACATATCACACCCGCCTGCTGCAGGAATCCTCCCTCATCAAGCCACTGGTTCTCCAGCCTTATTTAACCAAAGACCCGTCTCGAGATTTTGCTCCTGACAGCTGGGAGACCGCCTGTCATCTTGCCTGCCGGCATCGCAGACGACGGCGCGTGACAAACTGAGATGGACACACACACTCCCTCCCCGCCTCTGTCTGCCTGAGCTTGTGGTTCCCCAACCTCGCAGAATATTTGAGGCGCTGATTCTTCATTCTGCTGTGAAACTTTGACTCAGATCTCAGGAAACAGATGCCAGATTCACACTCATGAAAAAACATTGTGTACACATTATGAGAGATGTGTGTAAACACAATGCCAGTCAGGAGTGTTTGCGTCGCTCAGACTCTCCTCAGGTGGGAGAATCTGACTTATTCTGAAAATCCTGACCGGCTGAAAACAGGAAAGGTTTCTTATGATTTAAAGTCAGACACTGAAAAGAAAAGGTTCTCTAAATGGTGGGAAATTGCCTAAAAACTTTTATTGCTTGCATTAACTTTCAGTTGACTTAAAAATTATGAAATATATAAGGAACATTAAGATCTCATCATTGTTCTCATTGATACACATTTAAATAAAAAAACATGCTTTCTCACATGGAAAATTGAATTGCAACAGATTGACTTTCCTGTGCATAATGTGGGCAAAACCTCTGTATATCTAATACTTAAAGCTTTGTGGTTTAAACGTGATCATAGGATACAGAGATGATTCGTTCATTTCTCTGATAATAATCTGTCTGAAATAATTCACCCCGTTATCAGTATGTAGATTAGCTCTGATAATGAATGAGTCGCCATTCTGGGATCACCATCGCTGCTAATTAACTGATTTTGCTAGATTGCATCTCCTCCCACTCCCATCTATCTGTCAGGGTGTTTGTGTAGGGCAGCAGGACATGAAGAAAGGAGAGCGTCTACAAAAAAGGGAAATGGAAAGAAGTGATAAAGCAACAGGGGGAACAGAGGATAAAGAGATAACAGAGAGACAAGAGTCAAAAAATGAACATATTGGAGCTAGAAAATGAAACAATAAGAAACAAAGACACGTGGCAAGGCAGAGATTGGAAAAGGAATGAAATGGATATACTCAAGAGACAAGAGGAGGAATCAAGAAAATGAATGAGCAGAGAAAACAGAAAGTAATCTAAATGGAAAATATGTTAGGAAACAGGTGAGACTACTCCTTACGTTTCATGCTTAATATGTAAAATAGCTGGAAACTTCTGGTACTTTAAGATGCTAATTGGGAATAGCTCCACTTTAAGACAGCAATTCTAAGAAACCTGGTATCCGCTGCAGCTGTCATGCCAGGCCACTAGATGGCGCTGTGGTTTTAGCATGTAATTGAAGTGAGCATGTGGCCTTTTGACCCTTAGTTCATCAGAGAAAGGTTACTGTTTTCTAACTAAGGTGAACGCTAAGTATTCACGTAACAATAAGTTCAGTTGAATAAGTTGAGTAGCACAACGCCATTCGCCGTTGCTCTGGCTGTTTTCTGCCTGCGTACGCGTCCAAACAAATCCTGCACATTCTGCACATGTAGAATTCCTCCCAAAACGTTCCACTCTGAGATCTGGTTTCAAAAAGCACCAAAATCAGAAACTCTGATCACTGGAGACGTGAAAACACACAGCTGGATTAAAACAATGACGTCACGGTTTCACTGAAAATCCAGATTTGTGTAAATCTGTGTAAACAGGATCTAAAAGAAAATCACCATCCAGGAAGAAATGAGGAAAATGTCACAGGATGAAAGTGTTTTGGCTTTGTGTCTTAATTTGCTGATTGTCTTTTAATGAGGAACACCAGGTGACTTTACTGCCCAGGGGGGAGTCAACAGGCTGGCCAGAGAAAACATCATGAGTGGTGGCAAAGGAAAACATTTAAGAGAGGAAACGAGGAGCAAACAGTCGAGATCTCAGCCCTGCTGGAAGAAAAGTGTTTGGAGACCAAACCAACAGCAGCATTGATGCTGGAACAGCAGCAGGAGTCAGAAACCAGAAGACGAATCGTAGAGGAAGGAGAGAAACCAGGCGATTCTCCACGTTTGCTGCCTACTCTGGACTTTTATCTTGTTATTTTTGTTCTTATGTCACTAATAAATTATCTACCTCATTTTTATGGACTACCTGCTTATTGAACTGCCTTCTCCACCTGATGGAGAACATGAGGCCCTGGTATTCACAGACGGGAGGATTTATTGGGCTGGGAGCAGTGAAGGCTATGTCATTTGGTCACCTAAGAGACAGTAACCACGGCAGCAGGATTTGTCCTGCTATTATCCTCCCTGTCCTGGATATTTCAGCTGTCAGTCACCCACCATGTGCAGCCAAAAGCATCACAAACAACATATTTTTCTGATTTTGTCACTACAGATTTCCTGGTGATGATTTTCATGTTTTTTTTCTTTCCAGATTAATATGAATACTGATCAGATGGGTGTAAATTTGCAGGACAGAGTTGAATTAAATGAAGTGGGAAATTATGTATTTTCCAGATACAGAGTGCCATCAGGTAGCTATGCTAAATTCACTTATAAGAACGGTGAATATATCAAACAACTTAAAAAAAATTAACGGCTTGAAATTGCCCTCTGTCTCTTTAAGAAGCTTCTACTCTGCCACTGCCCTTTCAGCTCACGAACACATCAATTTACAACTGTTTTTATTAATGTTGTGTTTTCAAAGATATTCTCAGCAGATCCCCAAATGTTTGCTAGTAAAACTACTAGCTAACATATTTACACTGTTATAACTGGTGCGTTTTCTACTTTTAATAATGACAAAATGATTTTGGATAACAAAAAAAGAGGAAAAAACGGCAAAAGAACTACTGATATTTATTTTATTTAAAAATACTGTAAAAAATGAGAATATTTGTCTTCGCTAACATGTTATTGTAACAAAACTTACATAATTTCACCTCATACTTTGTCCTCGATGTGGTTTTTATGTTGGTCAAAAATGAAGCGAATGAAACATAATTACAAAATTCCCAAACTTTGTCCAAATAAAAGCAGAGATTTCTTCATAAATACCCCAAATCATCTTGTTTTACACAAATACTGCACTATGCATTTCCTGTGTTGATATGACAAACAGTAAAATCAAAATGCAATAAAAAAATATTCTGATTGAATTTCTGTGTTCCATCAGTGTCTGATAGTTGGAAGTTCTCTATTTTACCATTTATTTATTAATGTCTTTCAGTAATAAATCCCTGTTTTTGAAAAGCTGTTTCTGTTTCTTTTCCTACATTTAAAATGTTCCTGGGTTGAGTGTTAAATTCACAGCCAGAGGGCCGATGAATCTGGGTCAGAGGCCAGTAAATTTTACGCTGTGGTTGCCAGTTTTTAAAAATCTGCCTGGAAACAATATTCGACAATGTTTGTTTTAATGATTACTCACAGGCTTGAGGCTGAGCATGATATATGTATAAACTGTTTGGAAACATTAATTAATTTCATTTTAATATATTCTATAATGAAAAATCTGCCTGACAACAGAAATCTACACAAACAACGTGGATATGAAGGAGTGAAGCGTTTCTGCCTGGATCTAAAATCCTATTTAGCATATACACTTCTTGTCTTTGATCCCTGGTGCCCTGGCCTGCTTTAGATCCCGGTGAAAACCCCTGATTAGAATATCAAAGATAATCTATTTTACCCCCAAACTCATCTTCTGAGGGTTGAGCCGAGAAGTTTCACCTCCGGTGCGGAGCATTTTCCCCCTGAGGAGAACGCTGCGAGGCGCTCTGCAGGGAAAACAGCAAACGAACAAAAACAATGGAAAGAAAAGTAGAAATGACAGAATCAGGCTCTCAAGTTTTGAACATTACTAATCTGACTGTTTTTTGTTGGGTTAGGGTTAGATTTGGGTGAGAACTCAGAAAAACAGGGAAAATAAAGCTGACAAAATATTCCTAAAGTTCTGGATCAGATTTATTAAACCTAAATATGCCTCAAATTTTGCAGATGTTATGATCCATGTTTTTCTGTGTTTATTTTTGAGTTTTCTCTGTCATCCTGTTCCCTGTTGAGTGCGGGTTTTCCCAATTGATTGTCTCCCAGGTGTGTCTCCTTCCCTTGATTACCTCGTGTGTATTTAGTCTCCCCTGTTGTCTGTATCCCTCCTCGTGTCTTTGTCTCAGTCTACCGGTACAGTTGAACTGTTAAGTCCTGTGCCAGCTTAGCTCATCGTGTCAGTCTTAGGTTAGTGTCAATCTCTGTCTATTGCTGTCCACGTTTGTTGTTTTTTGCGGCTCCAGTAGAACTGGTTAAGTCCTGGTTAGCCAAGCTCGCATTGTCAGTCTTTCCTATCAGTTGCTACCGGTATTAGCTGTGTGCTATTTTCTGCCGTGCTGCCTGTTTTTGGACTGCAGAGCATTCATCAATAAACTCATCATTTCATTTACAACCTGCGTTCTCTCACCACCTCAACCACCACTTCATGACAGCAGAGACATGTACAAACACACAAACATGGCTGCAGCAAAATGCTGTTTTTCTATTACAAATGTGCACAAAACTAACATCTGGTTGTAGGTCACATGACTCATGAGATGCAAGAAAAAGTGTCAAGTGCATTGCAGTTTTGCTAAATAAATGTATTAAGATGCAGCTGAAAAAAGCTCTTCATCCTATCTAAAAACTTTATTTTATTTTTCAAATTGTTGTTTTTTCATTAACCAAATTTAATTTTATAATTTACCCAATTTGTGCAATAATGTAGCTAATGTTAACACAGGTAATGGTTATTAACAGCAACTTGTTGTGTAGTAATGAAGGAATGTGATCAGAAAACACAACAACACATAAAAAAACACAATCAAGCAGAAGCAATTTTAGAAACTATTCACCACAAATCTGGTACAAACTTCCAGAAAACTGCAAAACAGCTGAAACACTGAGTTCCTTTAAATCTAGGCTAAATGCACACCGGTTTAGAGTTACCTTTGCATCATAATAATTGAAACATTGACCAACATATTTGATGTGTAATGACGGCACTTAGCAAAATGCAATGTTTTAATTTATATTTTTATGATGAAAAGCACTTTGAACTGTCTTGTTGCTACACAAAAATAATTTGATTTGATTCAGTATACAGTATATATTCACCAACCCGATGTCTGAATGCAGACAAAGCTGACAGACCTCAGATCAGAAACTATTTCACGGTAACAAAAAGCCACAGTAACCTCATCTTTAGGGTTCAACTAAAGTTTTAATCTCTCAAATCTCCCAAAATGCATTTGTTCTAAGAATAGAAACCTTTTCTTTTTGTTTTTCAAGCCTTTCCGGAGTCAGAGGGCATGATTAAATGAAATGGGTTGAGGGTTTTAACACCTAATCATCGAATGCGGGGGAATCCCGTCTGAATCAGAGCCGCTAATTGACTTTCACTGGCAGTGCTGGATCTCAGAAGGCAGCTACAACACACACCCGTGTAATGAGATGTTAACGAGTTTCTGCGTATTTCAAGACTAACTGGGAGATCTGGACAGAATATGAAACCCCCTTATTAATTCTGAGTTCAAAAGAAAATTAGCTTGTGGGTGTGAACACGGATCGCGGCGGGTGGAGGAAGGGAACTGTAATCAGAAACACCCCAAAGCACCGATGGCCGTTAAAAGTTCAAACTCATCCAAAAAACACAAATATGACTCAGTGAGGGTGACTGCTGGTTGTACTTGGATGACTTTATAGACTTACTTCCAGGGAACATATGCGCTGAAATACTTCACTCTGTTTCATTATCATTCATGCATCTTGGTCAAGAATAGATAACAGCTGAGTTGCACTGCCTTCGTTTTCAATGTAGGTCCTGTTTCTGTTTCTAAATGCTTGTTCTGTCCGGGGTGGCTGTTACAGGAGCAAACATTTTTTGTTCTGGGTCTTTGTCTTGGCTCTGCTAATAATTCAGTCAACATGATATAAGATTTAAAATTCTGCATAAGAGAGAATAAAATTATCTGGGACACCCGGCCAGTGGGACTCGGGACTGTTGATTTTTCTGAGGTTTGTTTTGATGCGTACAGAAACAGCTCTCTGTGTTACTTAAATACACAGTCCAGTCACATTAATGTGACCATCTGTCAAAAGCCAGAATAACCACCTTTCGCAGAGCGAACTGCTACGAGACGTGCAGGAAGAGAGTCACTTAGGTCCCTGAAGGTCTTCTCTGGGATGTTGAGCCATGCCGACTCTAATGCCGTGGCCAGCTGCGCTAGATTACGCGGTTGAGGATCCATGGCGCGAACAACTCGATCGAGATGGTCCCACAGATGCTCGATTGGGTTTAAGTCAGGTGAGTTTGCTGGCCAGGGGAGGACGGTAAACTCATCCTGGTGCTCTTCGAACCACGCACGTACACTGGCAGCTGTATGGCACCTCGCATTGTCCTGCTGGAAGATGCCATCATCCTGAGGAAAAACAATGCGCATGTAGGGGTGGACATGGTCCGCAAGGACAGATGCGTACTTGTATTGATCCATCGTGCCTTCCACAATAATCAGTGAACCCAGAGAATGCCAGGAAAACATTCCCCAGACCATAATGCTCCCGCCTCCAGCTTGGACCGTTCCTGCAATGGTTGCAGGGTGGTTCCTTTCAGAGGTTTCACGCCTTATACGCCAACGTCCATCTGTCCGATGGAGCATAAAACGCGATTCATCTGAAAACGCTACCTGTCGCCACTCAGTGGACGTCCAGCTGCTGTACTGGCGTGCAAATTCTAGCCTTCGTCGTCGATGAACACCAGTCAGCATAGGTGCACGAACCAGGCGTCCGCTTCGGAGGCCCAGACGCAGCAATGTTCGCTGAATAGTGGTTTGGGAGACACTTGTGGTAGCCCCTTGTTTCATTTTAGTGGTCAGTTGCTCAACGGTAGCCCGTCTATCTGCCCGAACGCATCTCCGCAACCGTCGTTCGCCTCTGTCATCTATGGCCCGTGGTGCACCACATTTGCCACGTCGTTGATTTTGGACAGTCCCATTTTGCCATGCACGGTACACTTTTACCACGGCGGCACGCGAACAGTTCACAAACTCAGCCGTTTCGGAAATGCTTCCACCCTGGGCCCGAAAGCCAATGATCATGCCCTTTTGGACGTCGGATAAATCGCTTCGTTTCTGCATTACGCCAACGATTGAAATGTTTTCCGAAGCCCACACACACCCTTTATATACGCTCAACTGCACTGTGCTGCCACCTGCCTTCTGTGATTGGTTATTTAACTCTGAAGTGGAAAGTACGTGGTGGTCACATTAATGTGACTGGACTGTGTATGTAATGTCATATTGTCGATCCCAAGTCCTATTTTCTTCAAAAAACAAATAAAACTAAACAAGATCTTTAAATGGCTTTAAAACATGACATGTTTGTGCTGAAAAAACAAAAACAAAAAACGAACTCTAATTATTTACTACTACAAGCAGTTTGTGTGAATTAACCCAATGTGCAAGAAGAAAACCCTGTAGACCAATCATGGAGAGGCAGTCCTCCAACAGACTGAGGAAAAGTCACGTCTTTTGGTTTCATTTCAGTAGTTTATCAATCAGTTTGTTTGTTTCATTTCAGCAGCAATGAAACAAACATTGTGCTGTTTCATTGTGCACAATGCACAAAAGTGCACAAAAGTAAAACACAATAAAAACACAATCAAAAGAAAGTAGCAGCAAACATTACATTTTGATGAGAAAATGATCAATGCACATCAAATGTGTTGGTCAGTGTTTCATTTACTATGGTTCAAAAGCAACATTAAACAGCTAGTGTGTTAGGATGCCTCCTCACTGCAGCCTGAATCACCCCATTCAGGTTCTTTTGCCTTAATGTGACCTGAATCTCAGAACAAAATAGATCCGGCTGTTTCGAATGCGACCCAGGTCACCTGGATGTCCGATACGTATCCGATCTTTCCGAATGTGACCTGAACCTGAATGGTCAGGTCGCACTGGAAATCCCATGCAAGTCGCATTTATTTGAAGGCATGAACAACTACAGCCAAAAAAAATCACATAAAATGAGAATTGCGTCACTTCAGGCTGCAGTGTGAATGCAGTATTAGTCTAGATTTAAAGGAACTCAGTATTTTAGCTTTTTTTTTGCAGTTTTCTGGACGTTTGTTCCAGATTTGTGGTGCATAGAAGCTGGATGCTGTTTCTCCATGTTTGCATCCCCAGAACCAGAAGACCTGGGAGGTCTGGAAGGTTGCTATGACAACAGCAGGTCGTCAATGTATTATGGTGCTAAACCGTTCAGTGACTTATAAACTAACCCCAGTATTTTAAAGTCTATTCTCTGAGCTGCAGGGAGCCAGTGGAAGAACTGGGTGATGTGCTCTAACTTCCTGGTTTTAGTCAGAACTCCAGCAGCAGCATTCTGGATCAGATTGAGTTTTTTCAGGCCAACCTATGAGGACACTGTTACAGTAATCAATGCAACTAAAGACAAACACAGAGATGACTTTCTCTAGTTCTCTCTGAGACATTAGAACTTTAATCTGGGAGATGTTCTTCAGGTGATTGAAGGCCGACTTTGTAACCGTCTTTATGTGACTCTGAAGGTTCAGGTCAGAGTCCATCACTGCTCCCAAGTTTGGGTCCTGATCAAAATACCTTATATGAACTGAACAACAGCTTGTGACTGAAAGACCAACAAGGGACCAGCCTCTTATTTCCTTGATAAATAGTTTACTGAAGTTGTACATCAAACTCTTTTTCACCTGAGAATCAGGTCATCCAGTCTCTCTTTGATGTGGAGATGTTTTATTTTTGTTGCGGAGAACAAAATTAAAGCAAACAAGAGGGAATTGAATTACCTTCAACTCACCCAGCTCAGGCTCAACTCAATTTATGATAATTTTAATTAAATCAGAAACTTTCCTTGTAGTTTTTCTGCTTCTTTTCTCCTCTGGCTCTTTTTTGATCTCTGGAATCATGCATAATATTCATTTGCATTCCAGAAAGTCTGGGCCGGGTCTTCCCTTTTTGTCTGCAAACTTTGATAACTAAAGGTTTATTCAGACAATGCATCAATGCTGCTGTGTTCATGTTTGTTGCATTCGGCCCAGAGAAGACTTTAAGCTGTTTTACTCCTTGAAACTGAAAGTCATTATTTCTTCTGGAAATAAATACACAACTGTTCTGCATGTAATTAAATTAAAGAGATCTGAGTGGTTCAGTTTGTTTGTTTTCACGTTTGTTATTTTCTGTAGATGCACAGTCACCTCTCTGTATATTGAATATATTTCTCTGTTGGTTGGTATTAAATCAGTAGATGTCCTACTTAGGCTTTTGTTACAGTTTTTGAGTTTATAAACCCAGTAAAGAAACTGCAGCAGGGCTGCATAATTCAAGTGATTGTTGCTTCATGCACATTCAGACGGAGTGAAGCTGCAGTGACTACGAAATCCGCTGGGTTTCCTTAAATATAAAACTTTTAAAAATAATTAGAATAAAGAACTGAGCTTAATGCACTGTTAGACAACTATAATCACTTGGAAAGTATGTGATTGAACTGAAATGGCTCGAGATGACACGTGAATTAAAGCTATATAACTGTTGATCTATCTCTGCATCAACGGTGTGCAACGTTTCCAAGGTCAGCCAATTAAAGCTTGTTTAGAGCCACTGATGTCACGAGACATATACAGAAAGATGACTTATAATATTAGACAAATATCTACATGAAGATATTTGTCATTTTTAAAGGCTTTAAAATTTCCTTTGGGATGCGAAACAAAAGTCATATTGAATCTAACCTAATAATAAACACAGATGTAAAACTATAACTTGTACTTTTAGTTTCATTTTGCAGAATTTCAATGCAAATATTGCAAGACAAAAACTAAATAAAAAACCCTGCTAAACACTGCATATGTGATCTATGTTAAACGTCTGTCAGTGCCTAACCTGGGGTGTCAGAAATCCTGATCTTTTATATAAAAATCACAAAAAGTGCTCCAGGCTTTGAGCGTTTTGTGAGCTGAACCTCAGTTTATTATATGTGCAGCTAATGTGTCTGTTGGCAGAGCAAATGTTCAGCTAGAAACTCTCTGTTCCCTGTCAGAGATTAAGCACTTCAAGTTTAATAATGGCTGTACATCAATATGTCATTTGTTCAGAAAAAAACATCTATTTCTGATTGAAACGTCTGTTTGTGTAAATTGTACATTCTCACAATCAAATTACATGTTTTGTAACTCATTTAAAATCCCATAAAAAGTGCTTTTCTGAGAAACTTGAGAATTGACAATTCCAATAAAACTTTTATTTCAAAGCCTCTGAAGATGCTACGAATAATATTTTGAAAAAAAAAAAAAAGTTAATATTGGACTTAAAAGTCTAAATTCTTCTGATTTTTTTCACTTAATGAATGTCAGGCCCATTTTTGTTGAAGCGTAGCAGTATTGGTTATCTGGTCAGGCATCCTCTGACCGTCTTCACTCATTTAAAAATTTACCCTTGAAATAAACAGGAATAATCTGCCTCGTTTCTGGTAAATTTTTTATTTCAATTCATTGTCAGGTTATTCACACACAGAGTCCAGACCTAAAATACCATAAGAGTTTACTGACCCTTTTCTACAGAACTCCGCCGCTCCGCCATGACAGGCGTCAAAACCACCAATGTGCTCCTTTCAAGCCTGTAAAAAACCAGACATCTGGTAGCCTAACATCGCTTTTATTTCGTTGGTTTCACTTTAAAAATTTACACATTTTGCTGCAGAAAACAACAGGGATAAAAACCAATCTTGTCATTTTATTTGATAACTTTTAATGAGGAAAATAGAACAATGATGGATAACAGCGGTCAATTATGATTGTCAGCCCTCGGTGTAACGGAGGATTTGCAGCAAACATTTTTTACAAAACTAGCCTTCATGTACTTTATATGTATGATTAGAAAGATATCCAAGATTGCATTATGGAGATAGTACACCTCTAAGCATTGGTACCCCTGCTAGGCTATGCTATCATGTAGCCTAGCATGCATGGAAACGACTGGTTAGCGTCTCGTCTGTTGTCTGTCTGAGAAACGCTGTTTATGACATAAATCATGTTGTGAATTCACGCAAAGTCTGTCATCTGATCAACACATCGGGAAAGAGGAGGTGCGGGTCGGTTTCTAAGCCAGCTGTTTCCAACCATCTATGAGCCCCATCCAGATGTGTTACGTTCACAGACAAATCAGTTTGACTCAAACAAGTAGCAGCCATGAATAAACTGACAAAAACAACTTCGGGAAACAATTTCAGTCGCTCTGTTCAATTCTCCCATCACTCACTTCTGATGTCCATCAAGGCGCCTCGATTGATTATGTGATGTAGTTGCAAAGAGTCAATAGAAAATTTTGAACTTCTTCTGGTCAGACACCCTCAATTTACAGGCTTGATGAGGAGCTCGTTTCTGTCCAGAGGGACTTTTTTGTGCGTCCATCTGAAGAATGCTGGGACACAAAGACACAAACATAGACCACGATTAGTAATAAAGACTGATGTTTTCTCTGGTTGCAGGAATTTAGCTTCATGTCAGGGATTTTTTCATCTTTGTTTATGCAAAGTTATTCTCATAATTTAACAGTGACGAAAGCATTTTAAGCATGTAAGGGCAATAAAACTATGCAGGAAAAAGGCACTCAAAAATCCAGCATTAACCAGATGCTATTCAAGAAGAAAAACAAACTTATTGTTACCCATTTCAAGTCCTTCTTGGCTCTTTCCTGGGTGGAGGCTTGAATTACTTCCTATTCCCACTCTTAACATGGCGTTCTCTCTTTTCCGTTTTGATCTGCCACCTTAGTCTCCAGGTATAGAAATTCCCCCATAGAGCTGCTCTTGACGGCTCACACCGAGTCAGCTTCTGCTGGAGGTTTCCTCCTGTTAACTGCGACTCGTATCTTTCAGCTGGATCCACATGCTGACTCAGATTTACTACAATCAATTCGACTTGGTAAAAGCTAAGAACCGACATCAGACTGCAGGGAAAGTTCCTGTGTTTTAGTGAGAATTTAACTTTGTATTTAATTGGGTTATTATAAAAAGCAGAGCTTCCACCTTGGTTGAATGGAAAATAAATAAATTTGAAATATTCTTTTATTGACCCAAGACGCAAAACTTTCTGCACAACAGCAGCAGTGAAGGCAATTGAAGCAAGTAGACAAACAAAAGAATAAAAATTGTACAGAAAGAGTAAAATTTCAATATAATTATACCATGTAGTAGTAAATAAAAGTGCTTTACTTCATTACTGCCATTTTAATAAAAGTGTATGCTTTATTACAAACCTAATATTAGTATTTTCCTAAGTGGGATTACAATTAAATCATTTTAATACATTTAAAAAATATATTTTAATAGAATTGATTTGTCTTCTAGCTTATAAATGCAGATGATTATAGTTCAGAAATCTTAACTCCAAATAAAATGTTTACAGCTTTTGAAAGACAAAAGTTTTTCCTTTAGTTTGTGTTGAGTAGCAAATGTTGAGTGTGCAGAATGAAAAGCGCCACTCAGGTTAATGAAATAAGAAACATTTATTTTACAAAAGCTGTGTTGGTTTGATTCTCTCCAGGCTGTTGAGTGAATTTAAAGTGAGTTTCATGAGTGACCTCACTGAAAACCCGACATTATACGGTATAATACAAATCTAAGTTGTGTAAGAGCTAAATGATTCAAATTTGACATTTTAAATTGAAAACCCCTTTTGTCTTATTTTCCACCGTAGCTTGTTATTTTTGATGGTTTATGTGACCCCATCCTCCCATCGTCATTTCTTCCTCCTTGCTCCTCGCGCAGCAGATCTCTCCTCGTGTGCCACCAGCCTCGCCCTCCACCTCATCATCAGCCAGAAATCCTCACCGCTCACCAAGTCGCCACCTGCCTGCTAATTTTGCACTGCTGTTACAAGCCGATAAACTCTGCCTCAGCGACGGCGTGTATCCGCCGCGCTCCACCTGCTCTGGCCGCGCACCTCCAGCCTGCAGAGCTTCACCTGCTCCCCAGCCCTGCCGTTGTTTACCCCTTACACCGTAAGACCTCCGTTTTACAATTAACCTTTCCAACTTTTGTGCTGTTGCTGAGTCCAACAACTTGCAGCCTCTCAGGCTACATCCAGCAATGCTTCGTAAGTATCCAGTATGGACCAGAACAACAATAAATCATGACTGTTCCTTTAAAAGGAATAATTAAATCTAATTCATATTTAAAATGTTACTAAATACTGTATGTTATTTATTTAGAAAAACAGAAAAATCTTGTGAATTGTCTTCTTTGAAGCTTTAGTAATTTTGAAAAATCCACAAGTTACGATAAACTTAATTGATTTGATTGATTCATTCCAGACGTGACCCAATCATTGTGTGGAGCAAATACACATTAACACTAGGATGAGTCTGTGCTTTCACATAAGTCATACATAAAGTCACATATAAAATAAATAACCCTAAACAAACTACAAAACAATAACTCCCATTGGACCCTACCACAGGGGCCACGTTTCATTGGCTAATGCTAATTTTACATCACAGCACATTTACCACGTGCGTGACCGTCTCACAAACTCAAGCTACTTACTAATGTACATTGTGGACTACCAGACCGACAGAAAGGTTTTGAGTCAGGACTCAAAAAGAATGGTTCTCCACCGTCAGTGGGGAATCTGTACAGGCGATGTCGGGTATCCTGATCGTATTTGTGGAACTAAAATTCACAGATTTCCAAAATCTGAAGTGGAAAGCCTTGCTTGGATTAAAGTTGTTCACGACCGCGTTTGCAGCTCAACCATCGTAGGATCAATTAAGAACAAAGGAGTGTCTGCTGGTGAAGTATTATTGCTTTGCTTTCTTTGTTTAGTGAATGAAAAAAGAAAGTAAATAATAAACACATCCATTATGAAAACCTTTTAGCCAAGTACAGCATAATGGCAGCACCGATACAACTTCTACACCTTGAAGCCTGTCTGTTACAGCCTTACGTTAGCTGAACAGATCAATATGCAATGTGTACCGTATCTGACATACATTAAAGATTTTATTTCACCTGAAAAGGCTTTTGACTAAACTGTAATCGTGTTAGCCACGCTAATCATGTTAGCCACCGAGTACCGTATATCAGGCCTAGGCACATTTGAACCCTCTAAACTATAAATGCCCGACTTACCCAGCCTTGCAAGAACAATAGGCATCAGTAATCTTGCCCACAACTTTATTTATGCTGAGGGTGTGATGATCTGCTGTGTTCCTCATCAACCGGTAGCATTTAGCTGTGACGCGCACAATGTTGGAGGCATCGCGTGGCTAAAACACCTTGATGTCGTCCAAAAAAGATGGCATGAACTTGTTGGTTCCCCTGTCCGTTGTCATGGCTGATATTTTTGAAAATCCTGCAGATGCTACTTTAATCAACTCAGAAATACTCTGCAGAGAGTACGTCGAAATGAAAGACGCCATCTTTACATAGAAACTAAGCTCCGCTAGGCTTTGTTTGTGAGACATGCAACCACGTGGGACTTTCGAGGGGCATTTCTGGGCGGAGCTTGGTAAGGTCCATGAGCAGTTAGCAGCAGTTAACATTTGTTAAATTAAACATAGCTAAAATGGACAAAATTAATAACAGTTATAAACCTTCACAAAACAGAAAAATTACTCAAGAAACACTGTATATTATTAAATTTGTCTAGAATATATGTTAAATATAATACTTGTAAAGAAAACATAGAGCTGATTCTAATCAGCAACAGAACGGCAACGGCAACAGAAAAAAGGGGAGGAGCTTTCAGTTACCGGTTACTACGGCAACCACCAACTGCCAAGAGCAGCTTAACAGAACTGAAGAAACAACTTCTTGACTAAACAAAATAAATACGATTTTGACAAACTTCACATCTATATTATTTAAATAAAACCCTGTTACTTTATACATACTCACACAATTGAACATATGTAAAAAATAAACTTGTGTAAATACATTTATACCAATCAATACATCTACTTTAAGGGAATGCACACAAGAATACATCTGTAAAATAACTATATACCCAGTATGAATACATCTACCCATACACAACAACATACATAACACAAAAGTCCAATTTAACATGGCTGAAAAGAGGAACAACTTATTTAATCCAACCCCTTCCTAAATACAACAAACATATACACCTATGGTTAGTACCAAAAATAATCTAGTATTATTCCAAAGCTAAATTTTATAGTTGAAAATTCAAGTTTTAACATTGAAGAAAAGCATTTAAAACAAGAAAAGGTTGAAAATGTCTGCTTTCAAGCAAAAATTAAAGGATTTTTTTGCTGAAATTTTGTTCGCCCCAGTGTGAAAATCTAATTCTTAAATGGCCAGTCTGGTTCCTCAAGCTCCATTTTTTCCATCATTCTCTAGTTTCCTGACTGATCCTCTCTTTCCTCACACTACAGCCTCTGACTCTGACAAATCCTCCAGATCCCAGCTGGTGGAAGTGTTTATGTCTGCCGTTCTCAGGGAAGTCGATGTGAGCTCTGGCAGCGAGCCATAACCTGCTTTTTTAGGTTTTGTTTTGTCTGTTCACTGCTTGCAAGTTTATCAGGCAAAATAAATGTGACGGTTCTGGTCTGAATGGTTGACAAACGAACAGACTTTTGCTATCCATCTGCAGTCACAAAAATGCCATTTTAGTTGTAAAATGACCCTTTTACTTGAATCAACATTTTTCTCCTCCAATTTGTGTTTTAAAAGTCGTGGTATTGAAAAACATATATTTTCAAAATTATTAATCTTAATAATTAAAACTTGATTGATTACCTTAATTTTCAAGTTTTTTCCTGCAGGACTGTAACACCCATTGCCTCAGGTAAAACCTACACATTTTTCCTTCTAGTCAGATTATTTAAGAGGAAACTAGAAAAACTGTACATTGTTCAATTACAAGCAGAGAAGGTAGATGGAAAAATTCAAACAATAATTTCAACATATTCATCAAGTCTTTAAAACTACAGTATGCAACTTTTAAAAATGTTTTGACAGTATAAGAAAGATACTATGTGAAAAATGGATCTGTTATGTGAACAAATACTCTGCCCCGTCAGAAGCATCCAATCAGAACCAAGAGGACAGTCTGAACGCTGCTAATCATCCTCGTGTACGCGCTCTCTTTTCACAACAGATGTTTTCACAGGTTATCTGTCTGGTATTGTACTGTCATGACAAAGTGACATTTTTAGTAAATGTGTAATAAATATGTTTTCTGTATTGTTTGCAAATTTAAGCGATCGCCTCGGTTTTTGTGCTTCTTGTGATGTCATCGACTTGATCTCTGCAAAGTAGAACGTTTTTGTTCATGTTCCTTTAAATAAGGTAAGGTAAGGCTGCAATTCTATTTGTGCTTTTATTTTTATTGCACATTTAAAAAATAAAAAAGTGGGTAATAGCCTTTAAAATTCTTCAGAAACATTTACTTTCTGCATCAGTAATATCGGCATTCAAAAGTAAAATGATTTTTAACAAAGTTGAAATATTTAACATTCTTAAAGTCACGCTTCTCTTCCTTTTTGCCCAAATATGGTTCTATTTTTCAGCTGCATTCTTTCTTGAAGATGACCCTCGTGGAGAAACAGCAGACAACAAGCAGCAGCTGTAACTGTGTGGGCTTTGTTTACATCCATGTCATGGGAACTATGAGATCTAGAGGTCAGAGGTCAGCAAAAGGCTGTTTGGGGTGTTCTGCCCACAGGAGACAGAATCTCTCAAAGGAGCAGCATCCCGGAGCTCCTGCCCTTTCACTTCCTGTGTCAATCTCTGCTTGTTATCCCCAACAAAAACTCACACTATCGACTTATTTTGTGGTTTCTTCTGCTAAAGTCGGTTCAGCTCTTCAGTCGTTTCTCCATCTACTGCCACCAACCTCTCTCTGACCTTTTCTGCTTCATAAAAGCCAGCTAAAAGGGAAAACAGCATTTCCTGAAAGGCATAAAATCACCCATTTAAACTTGTCCACAGTCAGCCCATGAACAGTTCACTTCTTTTCTCCCGTCAACACTTTCTTCCCTTTCTTTTCCAGCAGATGAGCTCTTGGCGTACTCCGCGGGGAAACTCGGCTCGGAAAAGAGAATTAAACACCCTGCAGGGATCAGCAGAGGAGCGTTCTGTATTATTAGACTTTATTCAACACAATAAATTAATTCTCACTCACACACTTTGTACCGTAGCTATAATCTGCTTCCAGGCAGGGAGAGGAAAAGCCTGAAGAGACCGTCGACCGGAGGCTCCGAACTAACAAACTCAAGAACTTCTATCCAGGAAGACTCAGCGGCGTTCGCTGTTTAACTGTGACCCAGATACAGATTGTTATATTTCCTTTAAACCACTTGTTACCGTGTTTCTCTCCTTCAGCAGGTCAGCTGATGCTGGATGAGGTTTCAGAAGATCTACTTTTTATAATTACAGTAGACCAGTTGCTTACAGTTTTTATAACAATGACAGCTTTAAAGCATTAAGAGTTTATAAGTAACAGAAAGTGTCACCTCTTCCAGATGCTGTTTGCAGATCAAAATCTGTTGCAATAAGCAATGAATCAATTGATCACAAGATATACTAAAACTAGCTCATTAATTTCAATTAAAATGACTTATTGCTTTTCTCTTTTCTCTCTTTCTACCAAAAACTGGATGACAAAAGTCTCCATTCAGGGACTTTGGTGTCAACTAACTCTTATTTTCAAGGACCATTTTGTTTACGGAGATTTCACAATTAATTTTGTTGTTTCTGTTTATTTTGGATATTTAAAATGTCTTCCAGTTCCAGTGTTAAATATTCAGTAGAATTTAAAGTTTATTAATCTTTGAGAATGTGCTCTTGCATTATTATCCCATTACCAAAATGTACTCAAAGCAATATTTTCGTTTATCGTAACAATTACTGGGACAATTAATCATCTTGTTTGTGGTCGCTATCGTCTGAGGGCAGTTAGTTTTTTTTATGGAAATGAAATTGACAATAAAAGTCAAAATAGTAATTTTGAAAAAGTTTACCTGGTTAAGTTATGATTTTATTTTAACAAATGAAATGGAAGCTCTCATTTCCATCACCCTAATCTGTAGTTCCTTTCATAGATTCTCTATCAGATGCAAGTCAAGTCTCAAAAATGTCACCATTACTTCCAATGATAAGAAATACATCTGTAAAATAAAATAAAATATTATTTAAACATAAATCAGCTAGGGGAATAAACATTTTCAGGTGCACATGAATGGATGAAGCTTTTAGAAATATACGAAAGATGACAGCTGATAATTTAAATAACTATAACCAAACTTTTTAGTACATTTTAAAGCCGACTGATTGAATTTCCTGGAAATTGTGATGCTCCATAGTGAATAAAACATGCAGCGACTCTCTTATCGACCTCTACCATATCGTGTTGAAGGCTTCGTGCGGGAGCAGCAGGGAAGTCTGTGTGGAGTTTGCATGTTTTCGTTTTGCCTCTGGGTGCTTTCTCTGCTGCCGCTCTGCAGCCAACGTGCTGCTCTCTCGTCAGTAAACAAGATGTCAAACACCAGGTAGACGACACGCATGGATCTAAGTCTTTTGTTTGCATTTTGTCCAACTAAGACCAAATCCAAATCTGGATGGACTGGTTTGGTAAACGCCTTAGAAACCCAAGACAGAGATCTGCTTTGTTAATTGGGTGTAGACGTTTCTTTAATTAGGATGAATCCTTGATTTAAGAGCACAGCGCCTCAGTCAGACAAACAAAAGAACTCAGATCCAACTTTATGCATTATTCCATAAGCCCTCCAGGGTGTCAGATGCCAGCTCTGAACTAGGATCAGCTGCAGCTCCCCTGGGTTTGACATCCTGTCACTCTCATTTGCAGAAGCGCTGCAGATCTTTAATTGGCGCTGGAGTCCTTCATGGAGCCGCACTGGGCCTTCAGCACTTCAAGGAGACGTTAATGAGCCTTTTATCTCACTCCGCACTCGTTTCATCTTCTCTCTGTTGGTGGTCAAATGCTATAGATACAAGAGCAGCCTCTGCTCTCTCCATCTTGTTTTTATTTCAACATCAATGCTCAGTCTGTCTCTCTTCATTCTATGATTTAGTTCTGGTTCCTGACTGATCGTCTTGTTTTTTATTGAAACTCTGGAGAGGACAGATGGAGAAGCTTCAGATTTATAGACGACAACCAGCTGAAATAAAGTGTCACTTCAATGACGAGGCCTAGGGGTAAAAACAGATGCCAATTTATTTAGAGTAAGAAACCCAGTGAAGAGCAGAATAACTCAGGACTTGTTGTCTTTCAGGGCTCTCAGTTTTGAGTATAATTTCTCTTATTTTCAATCAATAGGCTACCATTGTCACATCATAAATATCTCCCATGACTAATATCTCCTCTTACTAATTACTTTTTAACCTTTTTTAAAACATCAGCTTGCAAAATAAAGCTTTAATTGTTACTTTCTTTATCACCATCTGTTTTTAAAGGTGGCTTGTATGCCTCCTTGAACAGGTTAGGATGGATTTATGGTCAATAAAAATGTTTTCACTGCATTTTTTGACACAAAATCATTCTTGGTGAGATTTTATTCAACTCAGTTCTACCCACGTTGAGCTCCTTTGAAAGTTAGTCATTTAGGGCCCTCTTGTCACTTTAAATCCAAATAAGCTGTTTTTAAAAAAACTGTTTCAAATAAATAAATTGAATCAAATAACGGTGCCTTATTGATTATCTCACAATGAAAACATCTCAATGATCTGCCTGAAAATGCATTAATAATTAAATTGTGTTTTATATATACAGTTTTTGTTTTACATATACAGTAATATATTACATTATATATACTGTATATATATATATATATATATATATATATATATATATATATATATATATATATATATATATATATATAATATATATTACTGAATATTACATATTCAGTAATTTCCCGGTTGGGATGAATAAAGTACTTCTATTCTATTCTATTCTATACACATTAATTGCAACCATTTGTTAATCCTTTCCTCCTGCATTGATTTCCTTTTTGTGATATTCTCGTTCATTCTCTTAAATAATTTCTCAGGGTCTCCATATTTATTCTGTTCTGCTGACTGGAAGCTATTTCAAGTTCAAAGTCAAGGACACGAAGCGGAGGGGATCATGCGATGAGCAGAGGGGCTTCTGGACAGTTTGAACCTCCCAGGGTGAAAGGGAACGAGAAGAGGAAGGAAAAGCTGCCACACAGTGGGACGCCAACACAGGAGAAGATGATGGTATTTGAAAATCACACATAATGTCAGACTCCTATTGTTCAAAATGGAGGCATTTTAGACACTGATGCTGCTGTAGATTGAAGCTCAGCAATACAAACTATATTTACCTCCTGAACTTTGTTGGTGGTGAATTGAGATTGCAGGTAAATAAACTTTTCAGAGATAAATCCTCATTTACATGTTTACACGATTACATATTTTTGTGGAATCCTTAAGTTTACCTTCAGGTGTTATAGAAAAACACCTGCAGTCTCTGGCCTGTCCTACTTACGGCTGCAGATCGTCTGCAGTCAGCAGTTTTTAATGCATCAAACCACAGGCAGTAGAAACGACGTGGGAGGTGTGGGTGGTTGGGGCTCCGGTCCCGTTTCCAAACGTGGCAGAAGGTCGTAGCATTGCTAACTCACACATGTGAGCAAATATGTCAGAAACAAGGGGGAGGAGCCAGTAAAATCATGTTTCCTCTGAGCAAAGACAAAAAAACATTAAGAATTTGAATTGAATCCTAACTTGTTGCTCCTGTTTAAGCAGCACAGATAGTCTTGGCAGGAATATGGAAAAGTACAAATTTACAAAAGCTGAAATTCTTTAAAATGAATTTGCTTTTATCTTTACCATATGTCAAAAATATAAGATCAATATTGTTGTGAGCTGTACACACTGTGTGTGCCAGGAGATTTTCTTTTAAGTAAATAAAAAATAGTTATTAAATTTTTTTATAATCTAAACCTCTTTATTATAAACAAAGTTTTGGAGAAAAAAATTGTATTTTGTGTCAATACATCTTGTTCATAGTCCACATCTGTGTGAGTTTGTGGGAGTCTGTTCGTCCTGAACCTAAATCTTTTTGGTCTGTTTACTTTTGTTGGCAGCTTTTGGAGCCATTTTCATTAGCTAAATGTGGCTATGTAGTGAAGCAGAGTTTGATCGCTCTTGTAGTTCTAACAATGGTCGGCACATGATGTGCTCAGTTTAGGCGGGGTCACCGGTTTATGAGGATTTTTTCCAAACTAAAGAGTTGATGGTTACACGGTTGGCCGACTGTGACATCTGCTGCGCTCTTTGTGAGCGCTAAGAATGTGGAAGAGATAAAAGCTTAAATTTAGTCGAAACCTTTCCAAAAAGAGTAGAAATCTAGCAAACATTATTGCTTCATCTTCTCCTCTAGAAGTCTGACATACCACTTGAACCTGGAACTTTGCATCCTCCTCCTGCCTTGAGTCCCACAGGTATTCTTTGCCTTCCTGTCGTTATCATTTAGCACAATTTGTAAAATAAATAATTAAATAAAAAGCAGATGTGGGTCTTGAGGGTCAGGTGCAGTGATAGTAGTGTGCGTAACATCCTGCAGGTGCCTCCGGTTGTGAGTATATTTAGATGTTTTCAATAGATATTAATGCTTTTTGGTGGTTATAGCCACCAGAACAAACAAATCCTCCAGTTATTAGTAATACAATGCAAATCATCTCAATGCATTTTTCACCTCTAAACATTGACATAATGGCTTGATAAAGTTTAAAGAAAATGCCAGAATGCAGAAAAAAGACGATTTAAGTGACTTTGAACAGGACATGGTTCTCTGTGCCAGATGGACCCGACTAAGTATTTCAGAAACTGTTTATCTTCAGGGATTCAGGCAAAAATTAATTATGCAGTAAACAACAGTTGTGTTAACAATCTAAGTGATTTCTCCAAATTTTAATTTAGTTTGCTGCTGGGCAAAAAGGGAGAAATACAAAACTTTGATAAATCAACATGCAAAAACCAGCACAGAAGTTATTTTCCATCAAAACAGACCATCAAAAAGATGAAACTGCTCATTGATGCACAAATACAAACAAATTTATGTCAGATGGAAGATACTTAATATGCAGGAGTTCAAAATTAATAATGTTAACTTCATATAGATTTGAGTTCACATAAGGAAATTCTATAGAGAAATTCTGTAGATGACTTTTATCCGCCTCCAATGACATTGAACATCTGCAAACTGTCTAATGCTGCGACTTTTCTCTCCTTTTCTTTTCTTTCAGTTTTCTCAGAGGCTCAGGATTTCACACAGAGTTAAGCTGAAAGGGATTGCTGCTATTTACTCAAAGAGCGTTTTGCTGAAGGTCTGACAGCTACAGAAGAACCATTTTATCAGACCATGAACTTTCTAAGATGTTCTTGTAGCAGCCCTCAGTTATTGCTCATTTTGCTGCTGCTGCTGAACAGTTTTTGACGTCTTAACAGAAACTCCAGGTGGGGGACACAAAAGGCTTCAAATGCAGAAGAACAGAGTTAATTTGGTAGCAGAATAAGACAGGCTGAAAGTGGGCTTCTACCACTTTCAGCCCAACTTTGTTCGTGTCTCAGTATCTTTTCCATCAGCAGGAAAAACAGTTTATTGCAACAGAAATCGGGGCCGTTTAAGGTTGCTATCAGTACGTCTTAAGGCCCCATAAACCAGAGCCGTAGTGTTGATTTTCTCTGCAGGATCTTGGAAATGCATTCTGGGGTTCATCAAGGACACAGTGTGCTTCACATTGCAAGTCATGCATTGTTTTAGGGATGCATGAAACTCCCATAGTGACATCCTGGCGGTTCATTATCATGCGAGCAGCAATCAAGGTTGTGGATCCTGCGTGGAGGAACCAACTAGCAGCAACAAGCGCGGCTCCAGTGGCGACCCAATGAGGATTAGCTATCAGAGAATATAAAGCAGAACTAGCTCAACATCAATGCTCCAACCCGACTGGGCTCAGGTTGTTGGCCTTGCTTTCAGCTTGAACAAATGAACAAATAGCACACATACAGTGCCGAGAAGTGATGCTTGTTTGTGGTGACGCATCCTCAACTCCAAAATGTCCGTTAATTAAAAACAGAAGCACCATCTTTCTATGAAACAACGAAGCAATTTAGAAGAAACCACCAAAAACTTCAGAGTCTCAAAATAACGAGGAAACAATGTACCTGGTTGAAAATATTTAAGAAAAAAACTTAAAATATGGCTTTAAGAGGAGCTACTTCATGAGTTTTAAATGCTAAGCATTAAACATCATAGATTGATAAAAGAAAAGGTTCACAAACATGTCTGCTAACAAGACAGAATAGGAATATTGTTGTATAAGCTAAATGTATCATCGTCAATAAAACACAATATCTCTGTTTGTACTATTATTCCTTTACATTTGTTGGGTCTGTTTGTGTTTTTCTGGTCTCCTTCCATATTTTCATGTTATTTCATTTCAGTCATTCTCCTAATTGTTCTTTGTTGACTTCCAGTCTCCTATTCTTCCCATTTGTCCTTTTTTAAATCTAATTTCCTGCTCATTTCGGATTGTTTTTCCCATCTTAATTACCCTTTAAAAGGATCTTATCATGTAATTGGAAAACCAATGTACACTGATGTGAAATTAGGGCCATTATAGATAAAAAAAACAGTTGAGTAAATGTCCACCAAAAACAATAGAATAGTTTTAAAAGTTGCTAATAACTTTTCAAACTGACATTTGCTTGGTTTTCTAGAAAATTTCAGATTAATCTCAAATTTCGATCTATAACGGTGCAAAGCACCTCTTGAATAGATGTGATGCTGAAGATGAAGTTGTATAGAAAAACTGTACAGCTGCAAACATCTGCTGTTGCTTTTTGCAGACTGGTTTTCTATTAAACGTTTCAGTTTCTGAGTTATTGATGAAGTATGAAAATGTTAAAGTTGGTGAAACATTTTGATAAAACTGCCATCTCTTGCTCTCATTGAGTAAAAAAATGCATTAAATTTAACCGAAGTTTATATTCCTTAATTTAAAGCTGCGTTCTTCTGCCTTTGTTCTGCTTGTAACTTTAAGCTCCAGCATCAATTTCATTATGTATTTCCATGAATTACAGAAGAGTCTTTGTGTCTCAGTTTCAGCCTCCCAGCTCAGCGATCACCTGCAAAGGATTGATAAAAAGGTCTATTTGCTTTTACTGAGGACTTCCTGCTCTCCGTCTTTCACAGATCTTCTCCTGCTCTTCGCTCTGATTTTTTTGTGCAGCTGTCTGCAGGATTTTATTGGATTATTCAGCAGCAGAAGGCTCCTTCCCTCTCTCCCTCCTTTTCTGTCTTTCTCTCTCCAGTAAAGCCTAAAAAGCCAGACTGCTGTCACCTCATTCACAGCTTTTGGGCTAACGCTGCAAAAAGAAGTCTGAAAAATGTGTTGCACAAACTCAAACAGGACAAAATACACAGTCCAGTCACATTAATGTGACCACCACGTACTTTCCACTTCAGAGTTAAATAACCAATCACAGAAGGCAGGTGGCAGCACAGTGCAGTTGAGCGTATATAAAGGGTGTGTGTGGGCTTCGGAAAACATTTCAATCGTTGGCGTAATGCAGAAACGAAGCGATTTATCCGACGTCCAAAAGGGCATGATCATTGGCTTTCGGGCCAAGGGTGGAAGCATTTCCGAAACGGCTGAGTTTGTGAACTGTTCGCGTGCCGCCGTGGTAAAAGTGTACCGTGCATGGCAAAATGGGACTGTCCAAAATCAACGACGTGGCAAATGTGGTGCACCACGGGCCATAGATGACAGAGGCGAACGACGGTTGCGGAGATGCGTTCGGGCAGATAGACGGGCTACCGTTGAGCAACTGACCACTAAAATGAACCAAGGGGCTACCACAAGTGTCTCCCAAACCACTATTCAGCGAACATTGCTGCGTCTGGGCCTCCGAAGCAGACGCCTGGTTCGTGCACCTATGCTGACTGGTGTTCATCGACGACAAAGGCTAGAATTTGCACGCCAGTACAGCAGCTGGACGTCCACTGAGTGGCGACAGGTAGCGTTTTCAGATGAATCGCGTTTTATGCTCCATCGGACAGATGGACGTTGGCGTATAAGGCGTGAAACCTCTGAAAGGAACCACCCTGCAACCATTGCAGGAACGGTCCAAGCTGGAGGCGGGAGCATTATGGTCTGGGGAATGTTTTCCTGGCATTCTCTGGGTTCACTGATTATTGTGGAAGGCACGATGGATCAATACAAGTACGCATCTGTCCTTGCGGACCATGTCCACCCCTACATGCGCATTGTTTTTCCTCAGGATGATGGCATCTTCCAGCAGGACAATGCGAGGTGCCATACAGCTGCCAGTGTACGTGCGTGGTTCGAAGAGCACCAGGATGAGTTTACCGTCCTCCCCTGGCCAGCAAACTCACCTGACTTAAACCCAATCGAGCATCTGTGGGACCATCTCGATCGAGTTGTTCGCGCCATGGATCCTCAACCGCGTAATCTAGCGCAGCTGGCCACGGCATTAGAGTCGGCATGGCTCAACATCCCAGAGAAGACCTTCAGGGACCTAAGTGACTCTCTTCCTGCACGTCTCGTAGCAGTTCGCTCTGCGAAAGGTGGTTATTCTGGCTTTTGACAGATGGTCACATTAATGTGACTGGACTGTGTAGTTGCACTTAGAAAGAAGTGTTATTCTAGTTGGACAATCTGATGCTTTCTTGTGTGATTTTTCTTTCACACCCACAAAGCCAAATCTCAGCTATTTGCAGTCCCATTTCTTTCGAGAGTTTCTCCACTCCTCGTTCAGGTGAGGACAAGCAGCAGCGAGACTCTTAAAAATCATTTTCTCCAGGAACTAATCAGTGGCATTCAGATTCCTGAGCACACCTCCACATTTCCATCCCGGGTCTCATAAAGGATTTGTGATTAGCCCTGCTGTTGCTGAAGAATGAGGCTCAGGTGTGCAGAGACGAACCCAAAGCCTTTAATCTTCACCTCTGATGAAGCTGCAGGAATCTGGATTGAGGACGCTGATGGATCGCAGCTCCATACATATTCATGATCAAATTATTGATGTTTCAACATGTTACTGCCATGGCTGTGTTTGAACAAACCACTGGAAAGCGAAGATCAATTGCAACAAAGAATGTTAATTTAAAAGTAAGTGGCGCACAATGATCCACAGTCGGCAGCAGATCAGCAGAAAAAATTGTTGAGGTATGAAGGATGAATTTAAAACATCTGCTAGCTGATTGGATTTTGATTGAAGAGTTACGAGAAGAATGGAAGGGGGGCAGCAAAGATGGAGTCTGCAGACCTTCGATGAGGGAAAGATGGAATAACAAAGATTTAAAGAACAGAGACCTGACTGGTGGAGAGGGACACACCTATGGAGAGAAAGCAGATGATTTTGTTCAACTAAATTTAGACCCAAAGCTTCAGCATATGGACTGTTTGACTGGATAAAACCACCCAGAAAGTTAATCTACTTTTCTGATGTGTAAACACGATTCTGCATCACAGTGAAACATGTCATGTTGCTGCTGATGCATCAACTTCCCAGACCGCCGCTCAGGTCTGCTGGTTCTGGTTTGATCTCCAAACATGAAGAAGCAGCACTCAGCTTCTATGCACCACAAATCTGGAGCAAGCTTTCAGAAAACTGCAAACAGCCGAAACCCTGACTTCCTCTAAATCAGAGTCGCTCTTTGAGCCTACAGTAAATCGAACATTGACCAACATGTTTGATCACTAGCGGAACAAGTCAGCGTCGGGCCAGGGGGCGGGGCCAATTACCAGGCCTCTAACGAATTACCGGCGGGCCCCTTGCGTGCATCAACTGCGCTACTGGAAACTTTTGAGGAGGTTGGATGAAACTGAAACTGTTGAGGACAGGGGGTGGAGGTAAGGGGAGGAGGTAGTGCCGCATTTGTCTTGATTTTTACCCAGGAAGCATTTCGGCTAAACCGTGAGTGAAACAGCCATTGGGGCTGACTAGTATATATTCCATTGGGGAAGGTGACTGTAACATTAAATACACCTTTCTCAACAGGCGAGGGCCACTTTCTCTGTCTATAATCAGACATTTAAGCGACTTGGAACCATTCCTCCCTCCCTGGAACCTCCATCCGGCCCGGCTTGGGAGGCAGCCCCCACCATAGCTCCGCACCCGTGTTTGATGTGTATTCATGACTGAAATGTTTGCTGCCTGCGTTTATTTTTGTGTTTCTAAGATGCGAAACACTTTGAACTGCCGTGTTGCTGAAACACAAACACACTTGATTGTTTGTGAATGTTCATTTTTCAGTCTCTGATTTGGTTTAATCCAGGATCAGCAGCTGAAACAAAAAGTCCAGACTGTTTTCTCCTCAGACAGTCAGACCGGCCCTTCCAGGAAAATGAGATCAAACCGTCTGAAGAGGGTTAAAAGGTCATTTACGAGGCTGTGGGACACCAGCGACCAACTGGGAACCATTAATGGAGAAACATGGAGAACCTTCCCAGGAGAAGACGACACATGTGGGAAACCAGAGGGTTTAAGTCCAGTTACATCTGGATATTATTGCTAATGAGATGATTTCACTTCCTTCAGGAGCTGAACAACCTTCCACCACCAGGTGGAGCTCTTCAGCTAAAGTGTACTGGCATTTAGAGGCCTGTCTGAAGCTCAACGTATTTACTACAAAATGAAGAAAACTAATAAATAAATATAGATTTTGCACTTAAATCTGACTGAGCTGCTGTGATCTGGACTATAAACTGTTTCTGTTTGAAAACCACGAGTTAATCAATCCTGTCACCAAGATTATGAAGTTTTCCACCAAAATGGAAAAACCTCATTAACCTTTTTACAGTAGCCCAAGTTGGTTTTGACATTTTTCATACTTAATTAAATCATTTGAATCTCAGATTATCTTTGACTCACATTAAAAATAGTTCTATAATCTGCAACATTTGTTACCCAAATAAAAAGGGAGACAGAACATTTTAGCGGACAACACTTCTTTAAAAATCTATTTATTTAGTTAATAACACTATTATACTCCAGCAAGTCTTACTGCAGGAGACGTCGACGGTAATTAACGTTTTGTAGTTTTTACCCACAAAAACAAAACTATCAAACTTTTATTACTACTACAAAATCAGGGATGCTCAAACAGCATAAAAGGCGGCTCATTCGTGCTCTGACTTCAAATATAACTATGAAATATTTACACTTTAAATGCTGCAAATTCAGCCTAGAGGAGCATTTTTAAAAAAGCCCAATAACTGGTTAAAATCAAACATTTGCTTTTGCAGAAAAATCGAAGATGTTAAGTTTTCAAACTACTTTTCAAATCCCTGTAAGGTCATCGTTGTTTTTCTGCTCACCTCATTGAAATTAACCTGCTGGCCGACCTGCCCGAAAAAAAGCTGCAGATTTCTGCTTCTTCAATAGGTCATGAAGATTTTACTGCAGATGGCCTCATAAATCTGAAGGAAAGAGCAGAAGATCCAACGACCCCATACATCACAGAAAGGTCGGCGGCTTGACGCAGAGGAAGCCATCCGTCTTTCTGGGAGGAGCAGCCGAACATCTACAGTCGTGTTTGGAGAATCCCGGCAGAAACGCGTAGAAAACAAAAGAGGGGCATCAGTATGGAGGAGGAAGGAGCGGCGACCTTTACTGACAAAGGTCAGTGTAGGTACAAAGCAGCCGCAGCAGGAAAGTTAGAGGTCTTCAAAAGTTTCAAAAAGATCCACATAAGTTTGAATAAAAACGACTTATGGGCTGTTTTATCTATAATTATAACTATGTCATACCAATAGAATTAGAGGGATTTTCAGTCGACGTCACGATGCGTCAGCAGTCAGAAAGCAGGCAGTAATACATCATTCTAACCATTTAAACTATTTACAGTTAGTAAAATAATCTACAACTCGCCACCAGCGCAACATGCAAACATGCAAACTTTTCTTTTTGTGCGGACGGAATGAGCTCTGAGTTTTTGGAGGGATTGTCAGGTATGTTCTTTATTTTTTTATGTTTTGTTACAACAAGAAAATTCTGATAAAGATATTTTAGAATAAAAGAAGACGTAATATTCAGTGAGACCGAATGCTGTGATGTGAAGGAAGATCGTTTAGTTTGAATAACTTTGCTTTCATAAGAGCACATATGAATATCTCAGCTGGTCACTTTTTATAGAAAAACATTCTATTGTTGATTCTAATATTACGTAAATTGAAGTCTCTCGTTTATAATTATGCCACTGATGCATGCTAATCATTTTCTTTTAGCTGAAATTTATTTGCCACTGTTCCTTTTTGTTAATCATGTCTGCTTTAATTAAAGATGGACGGAAAAAGGAAAAAAGGTTATAAAAGATTTTTTTTTATTTTAAATATTAATCAGCAGGAAGTTCAATCTAAATTATCAGCTCTGGATTCAGCATTAATTGTCGTTTTCAGATAAAATATAAACTAGCAGCTTGACTACTGATTAAAACAAATTAAGACCTTGTTTGAAGGCCCATAATGTTCAGCTTTGAACTTAAAAAACAGGAGAGTTTCTGCCAAACTCTGCAACAAAAACATAAATGAAATAAAGTAACAAAAAATGTTTCATCTCTGTATTTAGATGACACAAAACAATTGTGCAATTGTGAAACACAAATAAGATGTGAATAAGTTTGTTGATGCAATTTGCAATGCAAACTTTCAGTCTGCTTTTAATGTAGTTCAGACAAACTCTGAAGTTGGTTTTGAATGTGGATAAGACCAAGGCAATGGTTTTTTCACACTCTAGGAAACTATCAGAGATCCCTCCATCACTGCTGTAGGGACACAAATTGAGTTTGTCAGTAATTATAAATATCTTGGCTTTATTCTAGATAAAGAGCTCTCTTAAAAATCACACAGCAAATTTGCTACGAACACTGAAAATGAAGATTGGGTTTTATTACTGAAATGGTTCTTGTTTTTCTCTTAAAGCTAGAAGTAAATTGGTAGCTGCAACATTCCTGCCACTTCTGGATTATGGAGATGTGTTATATATGAAGGCTTTGACCAAAAGCCTTCAATCATTAAATACTGTTTATTATTGTGCTTTAAGGTTTGTAACCGGTAGCAGAGTCTCACACATCATTGTGAACTGTATGCAAAAGCTGAATGGCCTCCTTTAAGCGTACGGAGAAACAATCACCTGATGATCCTGATCTATTAATTCCCATTCTTTACACTCCAACAACATTTTTGTGGTGGCTCCTTCAGCCTGGAATCAGCTCCAGTCTGAACTCAAGATGTCAGAATTGATTTCACTGGACTTATTTGGAGCGATTCTTAAAAACAGGCAACGAGATTCTGTTAAACAATGTCACTGTTTTTAAATTGTTTCCAGGTTGCTGTGTACTGCAGACTTCTGCCCAGGTCCCCCTTAAAAATGATATCTGGATCTCAATGGAGTTAAATAAAGGAAATAAAAATAAATAAAAAAATAAAATACGCCGTGATCCTTCTACCACTTCCTGTCTTCTTCTTTTACGCCAGTAACATCTGGTTGTTGATCACATGATTCGTGATGCAGACAAAGTAAAGAAAAAACAAAACTGGTGTTTCTAATAAGCTGATTTATTCTCATAACTCCAGTTTGTATGGTGAGTGGAACCGGTCATAATGTTATGCCTCATTAAGCTAATTTTGAACGTGTCCAATCACTTTTCACCTTAAAATTATAAAACCCTGCACTTGGTTTTTCTGTCATCCCACGAATCATTTTTGTTCCCTTAGCTTTAATACAAATTGTTTAATTACAGCTAACGGATCAAAGTCCTTAATTCACAACAGCGTCACATTTTCCAAACGTCTCACCTCCTCATTTCCTTCACAGTTTCTTGTTTTCAATCAGATGCTTTGGTTTGTTTTTTGGACAGTCAGTCTGTGTTTGCAGTCATTTTGATTTGCTAAAGATGTTTTATTTTATTTTTGTTCCTGCTGTAATAGAAGTGAGCACAACGCGTCCAACACATTGGTGTTTCTGGAAGAAATGCTCCTCCCAGCAGTTTGACCACCGCAGACAGAAAATCTCCCAATTCGTTTTCAGGCTTCCCTGCTGCTGCTTCTGAAATACCAATCTAATTGCTTTCCATTTTCAAAGCCTTTAGACTGTAGACGTACTGCTTTGTCACTTTGTGGTTTCTTTTTGACATGTTTACAATCGTTTCTCGCTTCTTCCAGTGATCCAACACACTTCCAACCGAGCAGCTCAGTGCTTCACGGCGCCTGAGCCTCAGAAAATCCCGACCAACTCTTTCTCCTCCGGCCTTTGAGAGCCTAATGCTTTCTGAAGACCAGCAAGAAAAGGAGAACCTTAAAATCCTGTGGGAACGGATCAAACAGTTTGCACACAGCTCTGGAAGGAGACCGCATGCCCACTGGCTACCCCCGCCGAATTTTTGGGGCAAGGATAAAGGAAACGTTATTTCCTCTGAGAGCCACATAGCGGCTTGTTGTGATTTGAGTCGCACCAGTTGGTCTTTTCTGTATGATGCAACGAGACGCTGGGTTTACGTTTTACCTCTAAATCCTTCATAAACACAAACCTGTGAAGGTATCTGATGGTTTTACTTTTGTGTAGCCGTTTGGAGAGAGAAATGATATCAAAGTCAAGCAGCTTTTAACTTTGTTTTCAAAAGAGTGAAAGTGGAGAAGGTCCAGAGACGACAGCACCCAAAGATTATACTCAAGTAAGAGCAGAAATACTTTATAATAAAGTTACTCAAGTAAAAATTGTAAAATATTCCTAAAACTCAGTGACTAAAGTAACTACACTGGAACCGAGTGGTCGAGTGGAAAAACATGGGACAGATGTGGAAACTAGAAAAACAGGAGATATGAACAGAGGCTAAACGCAGCTGAAAACAAAGAGAAACATTCCTGAGAATAATTTAAAACTAGAAATATTTAACAAATATTCCTCTAAGAAATAAAACATGAAGAAATAAACTAGCGTTGGTTTTCTTCCATGCATTTTTTTGCATGTAGTTTATAAATTGTGACGGATTTTTGGTAACTTTTCTATTTCTGAAAAATCAAATTTGAACTTTTTTCTGGATTTTCAGAGAAAGGTACTGCTGTCAAGAAAACCTCCCGCCAGATGTCCTCCATGTTTTGTTAGCTGTGCCTTTGTCTTTCTGCTTTATGTGATATTAACTCTAAACCATGAATCCTTTCCCTCCCACTTCACAGCTACCGCAGGAGCCACATCCTGTTGGTTCATCACATAAAGCCCCCAGAAGAATAAAGTGAAGTTTGTGCGATCGCTGTGCAACAAACTGTGAAAACTTCAGGGAACGTGAATACCTTCAGTGCAGGACGAACATGTGGGCCGAGCGCGGCCCGCCTGAACGGAGAGCAGAGCGAGTCCTGCGTCGTCTCTGAGGTCCTCCGTCTGCTCCGGCCTCTGCTGTCCATCATGATTAATGCTGGAATCAAAGGGGACCAGAATCAAAGGCAGAAACAGGATGAATAAGAAATGAAAGCTCAGGCCAGGAGGATGAAAACAGAAATGAGGCCTGATGCATGCAGGAAGTGAACTGGAAACACAGTTGGATCAGCTCAGCTATTCAGCCTGGAACCAGTGGAGACAAAAATACTGATGATCAAGTTGCCGTTTGGAAACCGTACGCCCGACGTTCCCATGGTTACCAGCAGGAAAAGGCGGCGGGAAATATTCACCCGTTCATTCTCAACGTATAAAAGGCTTTTGCAGCAACAGGCCAAAGTAAATTTCCACAAAAAGAAAAAAAATAAATAAATAAAATAAAACTTCTGAATTTAAAAAGTTGAAAATTACCGGGAATTTTTTATTTTTAAATTAGATTTTTTTTTTCGTATTTTAAGATTTGTAAAAAATAAAGAAAGAAAGAAAGAAAGAAAAAAAAGAGTCTGAAAAGTTCAAAATTTTAAACAAAGAAGTAAAAGCAAGAAAAACTTCTATTGTCTCTCAAACGTTTTTTTTTTAGAAAAATTGTGGATTTTTTTGGTATTTTTGTTTAGTTTTGCTTAAAAAATACTTTAAAAATATTTAGTGAAAAAAAAAGAAATTAGATTAATCTCACATTTTTTAGAACTTGGATTTTTTTATTTTTGTTCTAGTTTCTAGTGCAAATATCTTAGGTCACTTGAATCAAGACAAAACTGACAACATTTAATCAAAATATAGGAGCTTTTTTTCAGTAAATAATTCCTTAATATTCATAGAAACTCACTAATTCCACTTGCATGTTATTTCATTTATAACAATACTTTGGTCCTATGTTGTAAAAGAAATAACTTGCCAGAGAAACTAGCAATTTTCTGTGAATATTACAGAATTATGTGCTTAAAACAATCCCACACGTTTTACTCAAACATTACTTTAAGTCAGTTTTATCTTATTCCAGCTGCACTGAGACGTTTGCACTTCAAACTAGACAAAAATATTTGGTAAGATTTTGTGGTTTTTTTCATCGTATAAGACATAAAAGAGAAGAAACTTTTCAGGAACAGACCTGATTTCTCATTTTTCTAAATTCAAAAGCATGTATTTTGTAAGAATACAAAAAGCAAGTGGCATAAATCAGGCTCTAAGTGGAGTCAGTGATGTATTGAGCCGTTAGATTATGTGTGAAATGTGGGTGAGGAAAAAAGCCTGAAACCCAATCAGCTTCTCTCTGGTTTCTGTGCAGCGCTCATGAATTTGCGCCGCAAGAGTGAAAGAGGATTTGAGTAAAATGATTTTATTAGTGTCAGCAGGCCGGCAGCAGACTGCTGACAAGGTGAGGATGCTGAAATGTGCTCTCATTGATAACTGATAACCAGGGACACACAGGAAACGTGGGCCAAGGAGGAAGATGACTCCATGACGGAGCGAAGAAATAGAGCAGAGATCCTGCTCTGTTTCTGAGGGAGATTATGAGGAAGAGGTCTGAGAAAAGGAGATTAAGGCCAAAGAAGACTTAATGTTGAAAGAATATCTGTCTGGGTAGACTGATACGCACCAAAGTTCAATTAAATTCAGTTCGGATCAGAGGAGGACGACTCCATCCTTGGCCTAACCTTGAAAAGGAGGCGGCCTGTGTGGCCGCAGCGTCCGGCTGCTTTACTGCATATAAGCGGACAAATCATGAATTTCCAACATGAAGTGAATGTTTCAGTGGCGGTTAATCTTTTAATCCTTCAAGTCTTTGCTGCTTAATGAATCCGGGACAACTCGCAATCAAACTGAATGCTTTGGTGTTTAATACATTTTAAGTGTTTGAGAAATTGTCAAATCTGTGATTCAGTTATTGGAGAAAGAACCTTAAAAAACTAAATGTATTACATCTGCTAAACAGACAAATTAACAATGTTTATGATAATGGATTTTGTTAAACATATGTCAGATGTTATAAAACTGTTTTCTTATTGTTCTGTAGGCATATCTCAGTAGATTGGAAAATGTGTATAGTATCATAGAAAAGTTGCTGTAATTCAAAATCTGGAAGTAGCTTTCTTGTTAAACTACTACATATGTTAACTACCAAATGTTTAAGGATCAAGGAAATAATAAGTGTTTGCATTTCATGTTGGTGGATTATCATCAAGTTGTAAGGTGAGATTCAAAATGAGAATGAGATAACTAGGAACTCCGAAAGGTATGAAACCCATCAAACCTTTAAATATTCATTGTTCAATTTGTATGGAAGAAAATTAGGGCCACCAACAAAAGAATGACATAATTCAGATTTTAATCTCAGACAATTAAAGTCAAATTCTGAGAAAAAAAAATCTGAATTCTGAGTTTAAAGTAAAAATTCTGAGAAAAAGTCAGACTCATTAAATTTTTTCATTGTCCCCAATCCTCTTCTGTAAATCAGATTATGTACTCTAAATCCAAAAGTCTTTCCAGGTGTTACATTTTTTAAATTTTTTCTATTTTCTATTTCTTGTCTTTGGGTGCTTGTTGTTTCACTTCCTTAAGTTCATTTCATTCCTTTAGATCAAAACTCTCTTCAGTGTTTTCCAGCTTCTCAGGAAAGTGTTACAGAACTAAACACTTCAGTTTGATTAAAGTGAAACTGAAACAACAAATGCTAAAGTTTGCACATCAAACTGTTCACCAGCATTATGGACCAAATATTCAGCAGTTGCTGCTGATAATGCTGTTTATTACGTCTCCAAGGCGTCGTCTCCGTCTTATGATCTCCACCACCTGTTCTGGCTGCCGGCGGCGCCCTGATCAGCTCATGATGCCGTAAAGTTCTGCCTCCTGGTGCTTCTTATACACGCAGCAGTTCGTAAAAAAAAACTTTGGTAAACTTCACTGGTCTCCCTGTGAACCACACTGCAAACAAGTCAGACGATTCCTTCAGATTCCAAACTTTGAACTCAGTCAGTATTTAAAGGGCGGCATAGGGCTAAAAAACAACTCTTTTGAGGGTTATGCTATGTCTGGTTCGTTAATTCGAGTCCTTTGAGAAGTTATGAAGGAACTAAAACACCAAATGTTTTTGAAAAAAATTAAAGTTGAAGCCTTGTTTTTATAGACAGCAAATTCCTGCCTATTGTCAGCATGTGAAAACAGACTTTTATTGCTCAGAAGTGTTGAGTGTCCATGGAAACTTTCACAAAGACCTGAAAACCCTTTTTAACTTCAAGCAGCTCTTAAATATCTTAAGCGATGTAATTTTGATGCGGTGAAGGACCCTCCATTCTTTGTTTTGCATTTCAAGCGTTTTGTGGCAGGTCAAGGACGCTGCAGCTCGACTGTCTGTGGCTCCATCATCACACAATCAACTATTTGTTTACAGTAATTCAGGGTCTTCACTTTAAAACATTCTTCCTGTTCTGCTGCTAAGAAAATTGGCAATTTTCTGAAGAGTTTTTTGTTTGAGTGAAAAACAAGAAAATCACACAAAGTACTAAAAAAAGCAATTGTAGCATTGCTCATCAGAAATCAGCAGACTTTGATGTGGATGTTTCATGGTAAAATACCACTATGGCAGTCTTTCTCAAACTGCGGCGCCCACTATAGGGCTGTAGTGATACAATAATCTCACAAAACAATGCGATACACGATATTCTGCCCAGGATACGACATATATTGCGATATTCAGCAAACTATACAATTCGATACACTTTTGCGATTTTCTGAAAGATTTTAGAGGGACAGAGTGATTTTGGTGACATTTTGTGACTGTTATAAAGTTGGACTGAATTAATTTAACTGAAACTGATTAAAATCACCAACTACACAATACCTGGCTCTGGTTGGACACAGACGTAAAGTGGACAGCTGGACAAAATGAATCAAAGTGGTGAGAAAACATGTTTCTTTTAGTTGAAACAGTCCAAACTGTAGCTGACATGCATTAGTAAAGTAAATAAAGTGAACCAAGTTCCTGCTCTGAATAGTTTGATACCTTTTAAACCTGAACATCTGAAGGAATCACTCTAAGCCTGATGACCTGGTGAAGCAAGCAGTGAGTGAACAAGGTGACAGTTGGATGTTACCATACTTGCAGATGAATATCGATTTTTTTCTAGGAAAGAAAATATCGATATATATCGCGATATCGATATTATTATACAGCCCTAGCCCACTAGTGGCCCACTAGGAACCTCATGTAAACAACCACTTATTATCTGTGACTTTAGCTCAAAGTGTGACGCTACCATGTTTAAAAATAATAACGGACAAATGGCTTAAGACTAAAAAGAAAGCTTGAAGTTACCGTTGGAAAGTTGCATAACCTGCACAGCATGCCCCATGGATGCAGAGCTAGGTCTGCTGTGAGCAGTACTGCGCCCCACGCTCACTAACTGCACCTTAAATAAAACTATTTACGTCAGGACAAATGAAAATGTTTGTTTTTGCCAACGTAACTCAAGAGTATATTTACTTTAATATGCTTCTGAAACATTATTAGTTCACACAACGCTTGTAGTGAATAACTTGTTTTGATCTCCGTGTGTTTTCTATCATTTGAAAGCTTAGAATCCAGACCTTCAGAATCTGGAAGTGACTCAAAAAGCCCTGAGTTATTCATGATTTTATTGCATCCAGTCACATTTACAAAACAGCGCCACCCTTCACATTAGGAGGAACAAGGAGTTGAGACAGTAATGTTTTCATTTCAGGTTGAACATATTGAGATGGCAGTTTCACGTTAGGTGGCCCGTGGGCATTTTTTAAATGGGGCAAGCGGTCCTCAGCAAGCGGTCCTCAGCCTGAGAAACACTGATGTATTGGTAGATGTCAGTTAACCAATTGGCATGTTTAGTTTTAATAGAGTCAACATTACGAACCGCTGCTGAAGCTGTTTTGAACATCAGAACAAATTGTATTTAACACTCCAAAAACAGAACTTCCTCCATTTCTGCTTTCACACCTTGTTTGCAGAACCTAAATCCCAACTTTATATAATTTCTTGTTCTAAATATAAATGCTTTTCAGGTCTCCAAGTCAGATTTGACGCTTTTACTTCCCATCTGTTAAACCTCGGATAAGAAACTTAATCACATATCCAGAGTTAGAGTACAGCTGTAGAAACTTTCACGCACAGAAATAAAGATGCAACAAGCAGAAGGATGTAAGAGGTTCCTCAAGGCTCCATTCTTGGGACAATTTTCTTTAATATGTCCAAATCCACCAGTCATAAATTACAGAGTTTGAGGCTTTTTTAGTTTTCTCCCTTTTTGCACCCTTTTTGGTAAAGTCTACTATCAACACTTGACATCATTTCTTGTCAGTAATTGTGTTAATACCAGAAGGGGAAGAAGAGGCATTATTTAGATGTTATGCTTCTTAGTTTTGCAACAAACTTCTTGAAAACTTGAGAAATACAAAAACTGTAAAACTAAAAATCTATTTAGCAGAATAAAACCATTACTTTTGACCACAACTTTCCATGAATATATTTCAAACATCTCTAAATAATTTGTTTTAAATTCATCCTTTCTAGTTTTTTTTAAATAAAATCTTAAATGTCACCTTTTCATATGTATTTTTATTTATTTATTTTTACTGTGAAGTACTTTACAAATCACACCCTACATATAAATTTGCCCTGACTTGTCACACGTTTTGTTTCCAAGATGATGAGGCTGTCAGGAAGTCATAATTATCACCCTGGACTGAAAGCTACAGTTAAACAACAAGTGTGCCTTTGTGCATGATTATTGTTTATTATATTTAAATTCCACCCATTTTCAAGATGATTAAGTTTGCGTTTGCAATTACTTACAGATTAGTGTCATTATCACTTTTAATATAACATGCACAGTAAGAATGCTAATTATTTAAAAGGTCAAAGAGCTAAAGTAAATACTTGTAATTTTATTGGTTTAAAGTGGTCTCAGTTTCCACTTTGCACGTCAGTCAGTGAGATTTTGAATTACTGGAAACTTCAGAGTAACGTCACTTATTTTTGTCTTCGGAGTATTTAAAGCTGATGTGTGAAGATGAACCCAACAGTTTGTCTCTTTTGGGGATTAAACAGAGAACTGAAACACAGTTTGCTGTTCAGACCCAAAAGGCGAACTGAGAACTGCTCATCACAGGCGGCAAGTATGAGAAATTAATATTTAACCAAAGATACATTCCTTTGCTTATGCATCAATATGGGATATATCAAATCAACAAGAACAAAAAGAAAAAATAAATAAAATGTATGCTTCAAAGTCCTGTCTTTGATCTTCCAAATAAGATACTGATAAAGAAAATATTGTGTTTTCATTAGAGGTGTGCCGATCGATCGGTCACCGATCATAATCGGCCGATTTCCATGAAATCGGTGATGATCGGTGATCGGCCGATCATTGGCTCTGTTACCGATACCGATCACCTGCATCTCATTTCCCAGCCGGTCTGTCCAGCTGGTCTCGTCTTTCCTTCACTTCACGCGCAGCAACAAATGCTAGGCGATGTGTAACTATAACGCACTGAGTGAATGAGGACGTTTGCGTGTTGCGGCGGAAAATAGAAGCAGGTCAAAATGCATGAACACCACGGAGCTAATAGACATAAAAACACTGACGGAGTTTGGCTACATCGAGGCTCAGTGCAGTAAAAAGACATGGAGGATCAGACAGCAGGTAAAGCAGCGCAGCTACAAACACTCACCGGATTAGCATGACGGTCAGAAAGATAAACTAATAACCTGTAAAATGATTTAAGTCTTGGAGCTGCGATGTAAGACGCTAGTTCTGCTGTTGAACCACTGCTCCGCTACAGGTAGTAATATTTAATATTTAATATTTAGTAATATTTGACACGGAGCCGCTTCTGCTCCACCTGGTAGAGACTCTCACACCGAACCTGTTTAAAGCTGCAGCATCTAACCTAAAAAATACATTTTACATACGTATTAAAACTTTCACTGTCCTAACATGAGACAGATAATCTCTAAAAAAATAATCGATCTCCTCCCTGCTCAGAACTAGCAGTAACCAGCTAGCCGCTATGCTAACAGGAAGTTTTCATTCAGTAACTCTGGATTGTTTATTGTAATGGATCCTGTTTTTGCCTTTGAATGTTAAGTTTTATATGTGAATTTTTGGCAATGTTGAGAGGTTTTATTTTGGCTCTTTGCATTATTTAGCTTCTTCAGAGCCTTCATATGTTATCAGTCTGTTAAAAATAATATTATTGATAGCAGTACAATTTGCACAATGCCTGTTTTGTTTGTTTTCTTCTTGGAAAAGTTATTAAAAACAAGTTTTTGTCTAAATTAAGGTGAATTCATGGTTCCTTTTTCACATAATGTAACAGTAGTGTTTATTATGAAAAAATAAATAAATAATAATTATGTGATCGGTATCGGGGATCGGCCCTCAGGGGTGATCGGTATCGGTATCGGGAGAAAAAAACCTGATCGGCACATCCCTAGTTTTCATTAATAAAGTGGCGTCTTTTGGACGGTGCATCCAGCTATGATCTAATGCATTTTAAGAAATAGCCTCGCATTGAGAATGAAACTTGGTGGAGGTGGTATTATGGTCTGGGCTGCGTTGCTGCAGACATAAATTTTGCTCTCTACCAAAGAATCCTGAGAGAGAAATCTAAAAAGGTTGTGAGCCTGTCTCAGAGGTCACGCTAGACTTCTGGGTTCTCCGTCATTTTGACACAAAAGTCACAAAATGTCACCAAAATCACTCTGTCCCTCTAAAATCTTTCACTTTCAAAAGTGTATCGAAGCGTATCGTCCTCTGAATATGGCAATATATATCGTATCGTGGGCAGAATATCGTGTATTGTATCGTATCGTGAGATTATTGCATCACTACAGCCCTAACAGTCATGTTGTCCTCCAAGCATATATGTGAAAACTGCAGTAGGACGATGCATCAGCAGAAAATTTATTTCTAGGTTTCTGACATTTGGCGGCATTCTTTTGTGTTTTCTCAAATTTTGCGCTCTCCCTTTATTTCTTCTCCATTTTTGAACTTCTGATTCCTCTTCTCCTTCTTCTCTGGTGTTTATTGGTAATTGGCAAACAACAAATTGATGCACTAATGCCATCAACTGGCATGGAGTTGAATTATTAGTTTATTTATTAATTTAAATAATTTTTTTTGGCCACAGCAGCCCACCAGGAACAGTCTCGATGTTCCTGATGGCCAGTCCGTCTTTGCTGGATACTAATAATCATTTTATTGGTTTGACTTTCTTCAATAATTGCACCAGAGGGACTTGTACTCATTAAACTATATGCCGCTCACTTGGTATTTGGTCATCGTGTTCCATGAGAAGGATCCCAAGCTATAGAGACAAAAGGTGCCAACATTAACATTGTTGGTACCTCAGCAATCCAAGAAATCTATGACTTCATATTCTACTGTAATCAACTTAAAGCAGACTTGAAAATTTTGTCATTTTGATAAGCTAACCTTTTGAACAAAACTAAAACATTGTTATTATACTAATACAATTACTCTGTAATATGAAATGTTGCAGTTTTAAAAATAGAAGAAGGATGTTCTGATTCTGCTGTTTTTGGAAAACATTCCTTCTCATCATCTGTCTCCATATTACCGCATGAGGAAGCTGGTGAAGAAACACACCAACCTGAGCTGGCCCCAGGCTGCACAACATCCGGGCGTTTTCAGGCAGAACATCCAGAGAGCTGTGCAGACAGGGGGCGCTGTCACTGAAAACACCAACCTGCTGATTGGACCAACAGGACAGTAAAAACTTGAACATAGCTTTAAACTCACTGAGCTGAATTATCTTCCAATTTACTTTTTGCATTACAGATTTATGTAATCAATAAATTAAGGTGAGATTTGTTTGAAAACAACCTTTGAGCAGACAAACTTTTTTTATTAAACCCACATTTCTCTTTTAATTACAATGTAATATTCTAATCTTTAATATTTTGTTTCATAAGTTGCATGTAAAAATATATATAATTACCAGAAATAAAAGTTTGTAAACAATTGTTTAATTACAATATATAAATTTGATTCTAGTTTATTAAATGAGTGCATATTTAAAACTAATAAACTGCTTATTTTAGTTATTAAAATAAGTAGTATTTAACCTTTTGTTCTTTATATATTTCAGTTTTCTTAAAAGTTTTATCATTTGTGTATTTTGTTTCACTGTCTGTACTGTGACGCCACTCAGGATGTTTATCAAGTCATCTTAATTTGATTTGACCTTTACAGGGTATTCAATAAACATTTCTAATGAATCATAAAACAACTTAGCTCATTTATATGAAACTGTTTTAATAACCTGCTATAAAATTATTACATCCTTTGGATATAAGATTGTTAAAGTTACATTATGGTTTAACACCAACAGTAACAGGATGACCTTATGTTGACTCTGAAGGTTGAGATCCCAGAGTTTTGATGATTTGTTCCTTTTCTGTTTCACCCATGATAGACCAAAAGCGCCATCTGGTGCTCGGCATTCATATTTTGTAATGTTTTTTGTGGACTGTATCCTACATCAAGTAAATTATTACAAAAATAGTCTCTACTCCAGAAATATCTGGGAGATTTTGTTGTTGTTGTTGTAGTACATCACGATAACAGAATGTGCAAGGGAGGGAATTTATGAGAAAAAAACTTCTGATTTTATTTTCTTGTTTACAAAATGTAACATTCTGCAAATTATTAAAATTCTTCTTACTCACCTTTAATAAAACTTTTTGACATTACAAGAATCAAATCCTTCTTATAGTTTTTGACAAAATTTTTATATGTTTACACCTGTACTTTTATGATTGAATTACTGCCTTCAGGAAAGGTTGAGAAGCTTCCTTCCTTACCTTTGACATTTGGTACAGACATTATTCATTGTTATCTATCACGCAGCCTTGACCAGGGGAAAGTTAAACATGTATATGAAGGTTGGCACACCATGTCCTGATGTGGAGTATTGCATCACTGCAGCTGATGCTCATGATGTTCTGTTACACATTAATATTTTATACAATGTGTCCATCACATCCCCTTCGAGGTGTCAATTAGATTTGATTGTATACCTACAACTGTAAATGTAGTTTGCAATCCTAATCAGAAACACCTAGACTGGTCTTCTCTCTGGAAAAGAGCTAGCCTATCATTATGGCTGGTGATCAATTGCTACGCAACAATAAATTACCAAGACATGTAGTTGTGTGGACAGACTGAAATACTGAGCATAGAATCAATGCCCATGTTTGACATAAAGCATTAGAAAAACACAAATATGCACAACGTTTTATTAAAAATAACGAGCAAACCATGAAGGATGATTTCTTGGCTAATAAACTGCTTAGTCAGGAGTCAAAAGCCTCTGGTTTAAGGTTTAATGATCCTAAATCCTTTTGGTGAATATTGGTGATAACACTATAGCAAATAATTTATGTTTTTTGAGACCCAATCAGAGATTAAAATAACTCAGAATGCAACTGTAACGTGAACAAAGCAACCATTAAACAATATGTCACAGGAGTGTGACCATAGTTTTGCACAAGCATTTTGGTGGCTGATTACTATCAGTCTAAGCTGATACAATTTCTACTTCACCCAGATGAAGGAGGAGTTCACAGCTCAACTCTCGGGGGGCGGGGGGGGGGGGGGGGGTAAAGTATTAGAGAAGTGAAAACTTCTCTAATACTTTCCTGTTCATGACCAACAGACAAAACACAAAGATCTGATCACCGACTGTAAGTATGAAAAACTGGTCATTTGTTTAGCTTTCTGAGCGTCATGCTAATCCGGGTGAGTGTTTGTAGCTGCGCTGCTTTACCTGCTGTCTGATCCTCCATATGTCTTTTTTACTGCAGTGAGCCTCGATGTAGCCAAACTCCGTTAAGTATGACATTGTTTTTATGCCATATTAGATTCGTAGTGTTGATGCATTTTGACCTGCTTCAATTTTTCGCCAAAACACGCAAACTTCCTCAATCACTCAGTGCGTTATAGTTCCACATCACTTAGGATTTGTTGCTGCGCGTTTGTGCAGTTTGAAGGAAAAAGGAGACCAGTTGCACAGGCTGAGAAATGAGATGCAGGTGATCGATTTGTGTGATTGGCAACAAGAGGCCGATTATGATCGTTGGCCGATCGATCGGAACACCTCTAGTTTTGATGCTTTCCTCTAAATCATAAACATACATCTGCACATCAGGAACTGAAACTAAATGCCAACATCTTAATTTCAGCAGTCTCTACATCTCCTGTGTTTTCTGTTCTTTTCTTTTTTTCTCAAAAAAATAATAAATTAGTCAGTTTATGGTAATCTATGATGAATCTTAATGATTGAAAAGATGACTGCATTATATTTTATGATATATGATAACAATATAATTTTAAAAAAAGGCTTGAAAAAATATTTGAGTTGAAACCTAAGTCGAAGGTATGATGGTAATTTGAGACCCGGGAGGCACCGTAGTGATAGTTATCTACAAAAATACTATCACACTTTTTATTATCACTGCAATTAAAAAATAAAATATTGTAATTAAATATTATGTCAATCACTCATCTGAACTAAGTCAATCTCCCAAGAAAACCCTTGGATCAAACGTGTTAATGTTATAGAAATATTTTACCAAACAAACACGAAGCCTCCATTTTTCTTTTTACCAATGCACTTAAATACCAAGCTCTATACCAGCAAACAGCAGGAGTAAATAACTCTATAATGGATAATGGAGCGGTGTGGATGTATATTTTATTAGTTTATATGTATGTTGTCTGCAGATGATCATCCTCGAAGAACATTAACAGGAACAAACATGCTCACCAAAAGAAGTTTGACATTAAACTTCATATGGACATTTCTCTGTCTCTTGCTTCAAGTTAGCCCCTCTCTTGCCTATTCACTGAAAAATTGCACCATACTTTATCAGGAGAATCCATCTGCTGATGTTTCATTGGACTGTGCAAACAGGAAACTACTGACTGTCCCCGATGACATCCCTAAAGATGCTGTTTCAGTCGATCTCTACGTCAATCTGATTCAAAGAATTAACAAAGATGATTTCAGTGAGATGAGAAAACTCAAACTTTTGAATCTGATGAGCAATACAATTTCTCATGTGGAGGATGGAGCTTTCAGTCACTTGGCTTCATTAAAAACTCTCTCATTCAGCAGAAACAAACTTACCAACCTGACAAACAACATGTTTCAGGGCCTGTCCAACCTAACTCTGCTTGACCTTAAAGACAACTGGATTGAGTTCATTCATAACTCTGCCTTTAGTTTCCTAATCAACTTGGAAGTTTTAGAGTTAAATACAAATGCGATACAAAAGATCACCGACATCCTACCCATCCTACAGCTACCGAAAATAAGGAGGCTCGGCCTAGGTTGCAGTAAATTTAATTCTTTTGAGACCAAAGACCTACCCCTGAATCTGTCTTCAAACCTTAATGAGTTGGACGTTTCGAGTCTGCACTTGAAAACCTTCAGCATAACAACACCAGTCTTTCCTTACCTACAGACAATAGATTTGTCTTCATGTTCAGGTTTAACTGATGCAAAGTGGAATAAACCTAACAAAACATTACTCAGCAACATAACACAGCTTTATTTTAAAGGAAGAACAGTGACCTACGAAACTGCCCAAGACCTCCTAACAAGTCTTTCCTCACTGCGTCATCTGCAGTTGAGTCTATTGAAAGAATGGATTGAAAAAGCACTGCTGTCAACAATCTGCAAAATACCAACACTAAGGAGGTTGAATTTGTTGGAAAATTATCTTGAAATTTTACCCACTGAGCTCCCAACATGCTACCAGCTCACAGATCTGGACCTGTCCATCAACAGGATGACTGAAGTGCCAGAAGGGTCAATACAACCAATGGCGCTACTGGAATCCCTGAACATGAGTCAGAACTTGCTCTTCATAGTCCCACAGGATGTCAGGAGCTTCACCCACCTTAAAATCTTAGACCTGAGTTTGAATCGTATCTTAGCGCTGACCTGTGAAGATTTTATGAACGCAACACATCTTACAGAGCTTTACTTGAACTCCAACCGCATTGTCAAACTGGATAAGTGTACTTTTCAAAACCTCACTGAATTGAAGCGCTTAGATCTGAGTGACAATCCGCTTCGGAAATTTGGAGACACCTTCAAAGTTTATTTAAAGAAGCTGGAGTTCCTGGATATAAAAGACACCCTTATACCATCTCTAAAAAGTCGTGATTATCAAAGTTTGCAGTCACTGAAGCAGTTAAATGCCGGGACATACTTTTTTGAAATGGAAAAACCTAAAACATTTCCTAAAAGGAACAATCATGAAGCTTTGCAACACAGAGAACCGATTGTGTATGGATTACAGCAATTGGAAATTTTTACTTTCAAATATGTTGAACAAAACACTTTTACAAGTTCTGATTTAAACATTGATGATTATCCAGATATTCCCTTTAAGTCAATGAAAAGACTGACAGCTATCTGTTTCGGGGATCACCCTGGCCTTCCCTATAACATACCAGATAACATGATGAGGCGGATGGAACATTTGGAATCTTTCACAGCTGTGAACATCTATGCCTTCCCTCCATATGTTGACACGTTTAAGTTTAACCCACAGCTCAAAAGTCTGTCGTTTGCGGAAACCGACTTGTCAAACTTAAACCCTGAAGTTTTTCGACCAATTCAAAAGTTACAGGTTCTGGATCTTTCTAAGACTAAGCTGAAGTCTTTGGATTTTCTGTTCCAAGCCAATCTTTCTGCACTCAGATATCTAAAACTGAGCAACAATGAGCTGACTGTGATTAATGAGACAGTCTTCCTCTCTCTCCCGTCTCTAACGTACCTGGACCTGAGCAACAACATGTTCATCTGCGAATGCTCAAATGCAGGTTTTATCCAGTGGACAAAGAGCAACAAGCAAACTCAGGTGGCAAACACTCATGAATACATCTGTTACTTTCCCATCAACAAGAGAGGAAGTTTGTTACTAGACTTTGACATCCAGTCCTGTTGGGACAACGGAAACTTTTTCTACTTCATTTCAAGCACTTGTCTGGTTCTTCTAATTATGATTACATCCTTGGTTCACCACTTCCTGAGGTGGCATCTTGTCTACACATTCCACCTTTTTATGGCGTTTCTCTACGACCAAAGGAAGGGGAAAAGAGGAGATGACCACCAGTTTGATGCCTTTGTGTCCTATAACGTCTGCGATGAGGACTGGGTTTACAGAGAGATGCTCCCAGTGTTGGAGGGAGAGCAGGGATGGAGACTCTGCCTGCACCACAGAGACTTCCAACCAGGTGAATTCAGTCCTTGTTTCTTTCTCTGTTATGAACCATTTTGGGAAGGTCACATTATTGCAGCTCACACAAAAATTAAGTGACTAATCTTGGTTTGAAGAGAGCATCGACAAACACCGTAAAAATTATTTGATGTAATTCTGCACCCTATTTAACAGTCGAGTAGCAGTAATGAAAATAACAGGTGTATAAATGAGGCCTATTTTTGTTGTCGTTGCAATACGAATATCAAATACTCTGATTATATTTAGGATCTAATATAGGTCACCTTTAAACTCCTGGCATGGATGGATTTCATCAAAGGTGGAGCACATGGGGGCTTAGAAATCACACAGGCTTTTTGACTGATCAACTTGACTGATGTTTAGCGCTAGATGCCATTTAGAGAAGTCTAACTTAAGATCTTTCAACAATTATATTTAGGGAGAGACCAGTGGAGTATATAAATGTATAATTAGTGTAAAGATAAATGGAGAAACTATAGCAACTAGAATTTAGTTTGTTTTGTAGATGGAAATTGGAGTGGGACTTGACACTAAACTCTGTGGAATGCCTTTATATGTATTAATGCTTTTTTAATTTCCTCTTCTTTTTTTTTTTTTACATTTCACGTCTGTAGCTGTAGCCCCCAGTAAAAGAATGATTATTATTATTTCACATAAAATATTTTTCTGGTTTGGTGCAGTGTGAAATCTCAAATTAAACTTTAAAAATATAATTAAAAATATTCTTAACTGTTCCACAGTGATCAAATTCAAATGCAACAGCAGCAAACTGACCTGCAACTTATTTTGTTTCTCATGCTTCACAGTCTTTTTCAAGTCAACCATCCTTTGAAAGGTGACAAGAGTATTTTTAAAGCTTGTTAAAACCACAGTGATCTTTGCATAAAGAGGAAACTATAAGATAAGACAGGGGGGCTTTTTTAAGGCACATGTGTCTTCTGTTCAAATTTAAAATCATATTCAAAGTTGTATTCAGAATAAAATAACTCATGTTTTACTATTTTAGCAAGGTTGCTTTATTGTAAAGACTGCATTTAATTTTAACAGAATGTGCCATTTTCTAAAGACTGTCTTGACAGGAACACTCTTTATGTTTTTAGTAGCTTAAGTTGGTCAGGACTTAAAGTACTGCATTTGTTGTGTCCACAGGGAAACCCATCATAGAGAACATCACTGATGCCATTTACGGCAGCAGGAAGACCATCTGCGTGATCAGCCGCAGCTACCTGCAGAGCGAATGGTGCTCCAGAGAGATCCAGATGGCCAGGTGGGGGCGCTGTTTTTAATAAATTCTTTTTAAAAAATCTCAGTATAGTTTTCTTTGTACTCTCTCGTCATCAGATTTGAGAATTAAAATGAAAATAGTTTTGTCTTTTTGGATTTGCTGCTGTTCTTCTATTCTGTGGATGTGCGTCTCAATAAATTAAGATATTATTGTAAAGTGATAATTAGACACAAAAAGTGATTATAACAGTTCCTGCCACATTTGTTTTTCTTCCATTTAACCTTCTCAATACAGCACCACTAACTTTAGACATAAACCTAAACCTCCTTGAAGACGTACCAATGACGGCTGGGCAACCAAATAAAACCACTTGAGTTCTAAAATATTCAACAACCTGAATGAAGATGCCTGAATTTTGAATACTAAGAGGGTCAGGGTTTTGTAAGTAAGCTTGTTTAAAATGCATTTGGCATTTAGTTTTTAAATTATGAATTAATTATATTTTTATATCCTTTCTATATCATCGTAATTACAGTTTAATCAACTTGCATCATGTTTTATTGTAAAGTTAACAAGCTGTGCTGACTGGAGGAAACCAAATAAAGATCAATAACTATATAAATAAATAAAGTAACTAAAATATAAACCTGAACTTTCAGCAGTTTAGCAAAAAAATTGTGGGTTTTTGTTTGTATCCAAAATTATTTTAAGATGTATTATGTGAGAGACAACATTTTGGGTTTCTGTATGGTAATATGAGTAATTAAAATGCACCTGTACATGAGAATAAATGTATTTTCAGTGCTAATAAAGAGTATGTGGCAGCTATAATGTCTATTTAAAACCATTTAAATAAAGTGTGAATTATTATTTAATTTTCACTTCTTTTCTTTTTTCTTTTTTTTTACATTTTGCAGCTTTCGCCTGTTTGATGAGAAGAAAGATGTTCTGATTCTGCTGTTTTTGGATGACATTCCTTCTCGTCATCTGTCTCCACATTACCGCATGAGGAAGCTGGTGAAGAAGCGCTCCTACCTGAGCTGGTCCCAGGCTGCACAACATCCGGGAGTTTTCTGGCAGAACGTCCAGAGAGCTCTGCAGACAGGGGGCGCTGTCGCTGAAAACACCAACCTGCTGCTGGACGGACCTGCAGGACGTTGAAAATAGTAACTCAGATGAAAAAGATCCAAATGGTGAATAATGTAAAACTATAAAAAGTCAAGAAACTTTTTTTTGTTTTTTATGACTTAAAATGTTTACTTAAATTTTAAAAACATAAAATGCAAATATCACATAAACAAAGCACTATATATTAATAATACATTCACAAACAAATGTAAATAACTGTAAACTGAAAGTAACTTGTAATTTTTTTTAACTCATTGTCAATTTTCAGCAGCCTACAGTGCCAAGAATAAAAATGAGTTCAGAGAAAGTGTTGATTAATCTTAAAGTTGAGTCAAAATAAATAATCTTGAGAAAAATAAATGCCCTTGCAAAACATGCATGTTTGTATTTTATAAATGCAAAACATAAACCATTTATGTTTTGCATAAATCGTGCTTCATTCAGGCAAAGATGTTGGAAAGATCTAGAACTTAATGTCTTTAAGATTATAACTATGATATGCATATATTATTATTATTATTATTATTATTATTATGACTCTCTCATTAAGTAGCTATTTTCTGTCCTCCAAATATGCATAAATGGGAAAGCACCGTTTATTTCCCTTGTGAATGATGCATTGCTTGTCACTGTTTTAGGAACAGGGGCCTTTTTGTTCCTCTTGTTTGCTTCCTCTGGCAGCTGAGTGGAGCAGAGAAAGCAGAACCAAACATGAAGTTCATATCAGTCAAAATGTCACTTTTTACTCATTTTGCGGGTTTGTTTCAATTTAAATATTTTGCACTAAACAGATTTACCAGTTGCCATTTTATTAGCTTAATTTTAAGGCAAACAATTAAGCTCAATAGGTAATTATTTATTACACATTATGATAAAGTAACACCACTTTTAAATCATGGTTGGTAATACAAGTGAGTTTTAGCATCACAGTTTATACATGTTGGTAAAATCAGCAGCAGCCAAATACACTGGTTTCTATTTACTGGTTTGGAAGAGAAAAATAAAAACAAATCACCTGAATCTGCTGCTAAAAAGGAAACTAAAAATACTGAAAATGAAATTTTCCCCTGCACACTATAGCCCAAGAAAAATATTAAATTATCAAACTACGTTTACTTAATTTATTGTGAGAAAATAAACTAAAATAGTAAACAATACGTAATAACGTTTTAAATATGTTTTGTTTGTTTGTTGTTTTTCTTTTCTTACTTCGCTCTTTTGGTTCTTTAGGTATTAATTTGGTCACTTATTTTTACATGCATTGATTCTTTACTTTTTATCAGTTGCTGTGATGTAGAGACTTTAACTTACCATAAAGTTTTATTACTAATTATTTTGTTATGGTCTATGATTTTAGTTGACTGTGCCTTGGTTTCTCTTCACTGGTGTTCCTGAAATGCTCATGCTTTAAGCTCCTTTGGTTACGGTCTCGTTCCTTTTCTTTTTAAAAAACCACTCTCTTTTTCCTGAATTTCTTTAGCGCTCGCCGAGTTCTGTAACTGACAACCAGAACCAGATCTTTATTTTGGTGGTTAGATACATTCCATCATCATGTTGCACCATCCAGTTCTCTTTTAGATTTTATTTATATCGGACATGTTCAATAACCTTTTGATAAACATGGTGGATTGTCAGATGGTGAGCTGGCCAGGTCCTGCAGCAGCAAAGATTATTCTCAAAATAAAAACCAAAACCAACATATTCATGTTCCAAAGTTTGCATTAGTTTCCCCCATGAAAAATACAATTTGATCCATGCCAAAAATGTCCAGGAGGAATGATGAGACGGGAAGCAGCGTGTTCTGGTTTGATGAAGCCCCGCTTTAGTGTCTTTAATTTCAAGGTTTTCCCCAGAAAACTTGCCAAGCCTGGTGGCTGGGCAAGAGGATGTCATTCCTCCAACGGCCCGCCATGTTTTTGAGTTAAAACATGTTTAAAGTTGACAGGAAATTTTAAAATATTGCTTAATAATAATGTGTTATTGGAATATTAATGCCTGAACACCAACTATAGAGTCTTAAAAACTGCAAACATTGAAAAATAACTTAAGTAAATAAGCTATGCTTAGCCTGGTGGGAGCATAAGTGAAGTCTGGTGGCCCGCCAGGCTTATAATACACTGAGGGAAACTCTGAATTTGTATTCAAAATTAATTTCAATTCACATTTCTGTTATACATAAATAAAAAATAATGTTTATATGTTTAAAATAAATTTATATTCTCCTTATAATTATATTTTTAAAAATAATCAATTTCTATATGCCTGTTCATATGCCTCTTTATCTTTAAACATATTACCTGAAAATAGTGTTTTGTTTGGATTAATCTGTAGCTTTCCACACAATAGGAAACTTATGTAGTTAAGTGAGTATGAGTATCAATTGAAATAATATTCCCAATTGCTTCTGCTTGGTCTATTAATTATTTTTAAATTTTCCCAATGCAATAATAATCTATATTTAATGTATAAACGAAACTAGCCATTTTCCTATGACAACTAAACTTTATAAGAACGTCCGGGATTCTACACTACGACAGATAAAGAAGGGATGAAGAGCCGCCATTACACAGCTTCGTGTCTACGACAGATAAAGAAGGGGCGGAGCGCCGCCATTACACAGCTTGAGTCTGCTTGGTAACGAGCGCAGCCTAACCTTTCCGTTAACGTGGTAAAATTTTAATAAAACCACAAATATGTTGGCAAAAAGGCACCTAAATCATACACAGTTCTGCTATATGTGAGTTTGTACGCATTTTATGCAATATTACCTGAATAAAAAGGAGAAATGATGAGACGGGCAGCAAGAAACACTGATGACAAGAAGGTTTCCCCCACCTGGCGGACCTACTGAGTTCATACCACACCGCCCCCTTGTGGCGAGCTCCGCAACCGCATTCACCTCAGAATCAACCAAACAGATAACCAACTTGCTAAAATGATTTTTCACTTACGACTGAAATGCTCCTTATAAGGTGTAAATAAGCTATTCTCAATTTAAAATAAACAAATGTGACTGTGCAATTTGTGTACATCACACTGGTTTTTCTCAGAGTTGGGTAGTCTTTTTATTATGCTGTACTTTTTACTCTTAATTGAGTAATTTTATTATAAAGTATCGCTACTTTTACTTGAGTAAAATGTCTGGATCCCCTACCCATTGAAACATATTTTAACCAAATATTCATCAGATACAGACACACCTGCAGTTTTTAAAAGTCTTTTTTTATTATTATTTTGGAAAGAAACTAATTCGGAATTTTTTTCTTTTGCACTATTTTTTGTTACTTATATGAATTATTGTGATTTACATCTTTAAAATGCAAAAAAAATCCACCTACCTTTATATTTTTGCTCCATATGTAGCGTATGTAATTTTTAAATATTAAATGATTGACAATTTGATCAGATACTCAGATCTTCAGTAAGACTTTTTACCAAATACTTTTTCTCGTAATTTTTTTTGGATGATTACTTTTTATTTTTACTTGAGTAAAAAATAAACACCTCCCCACACTAGATAGAACTCCAAGTTAAAAAAAGTTAATGTAATTGAATTAAGTGTGTCTAACTTACTCTATTTACATTTATTTAACATACCAACTTAATAAATTGACTTGGATTTATCATGCAATTAAAAACACATAAATTGGGTTTTGATGATTAAAGCTTCCAACATATCTTTTGTCCAATTTTTGTGCTTGGTGAAATCACTTCCTCACAGAATGACCACCCGTTTACCTCCTCTGGCCACACTGCTCTATTTATTCTGTTTTATTGCCTCACTCCCCTTTCACTTCAGTAAACTTCCATGTGAAAGGACAGCAGCGCTTCTGAAACAAGGAACTAAAGCGACACACAATAAGGAAAAGGTCAAAATCCAGATGGGGATTGTTTTGTCGGTGCATGTCACCACTAAAAAAATAAACAATTTCAACTCAACTTATCCTGAAGACATTTTAAATATCTGTAGTTTGACCTCTAATAACGTACAGCATGATAAATCCTTCCAGATATAATTTTCAAAGAAATCTGCAGTCTTTATAAAATCATCTCATAATGACAAATCATTTAAGTTAATTATTACAACATGACTTGATGGTATTTGGACACCTTCAGCGTCTTAAACATCTTAATGAGGCCAAAATGCGTCACATGCCTTCTGTTTTCTTCTTAATTTAAGGAAGTCTCAAGAGAGATAGCTGAACACCCCATTTCAGACCTCATTTCTCTATTTTAGCTCCAGAAATTGAACATGAAGATGTGAGGACAATCAGTGAGTATCAATTACATTTATTATTCGCTGAACAACTGACAAATATGAAAAAAGTTTAATTAACTTTCCATTTTTCATGAAAAGGACACATTTACATTTAAATTAAATTAAAGTTTGAATGTGAATTCATGAAGTCAAATAGCCTGAATGTGGTGAGCAGGATCATTATGAACCTTGAACAACAAAAGATATTTACTGTTAGTAGGAAACAGTGAGATCAGATGTTTATTTTGGACACACGTGTCATTAAATCTTTAAACATGGTGAGAAGCCAGTCTATTTAACATCATAAAATTAACCATAAAATTTGTTTAACATTTTTTTTAACCTTGAGACTTTGTTAAAGTCTGTAAATGACTATTACTAGACAAGCTTCACAATTAGAGTTTAGAGACAGGAAAACAATAACTCTCATGGAGTTTAACAGAAAAATTGTATTTCTGTCTTATTGTTTTTATTAAAATTTCTAAAATTAAATAAAATTTCTCTAGATTAATTCCAGTCTTTGGGTGGATTCACATCAGCCCCGTTTCATCCACTTTTATCAAACTTTAGTTCTTTGCCAATAAACTCTGGTTCTTAGGTTAATTTATTATGATAAATGTAATTCTGACAAATGGTTCTCATGATAAAATCCAATTAATGATGTTTTTTTTAAAAAAAAAACAATATCATTTGTATTTCAGGATTAATTTGTTTTGTTTATTTTTTTTAACTATTTTGTTGGCATTAGTTAATAAATACATTATAAAAATGTGATCAAATTGATTAAAAAAGGAAAGAAAGAGAAAGTCTAGTTTGTTAGATTGCACAATCAAACTTTGATGCGAACAAGAGAAAAAAACAAAAAAAAACTCCAGTCAGCCTAAAAATCTAAGTCTTGGTTCGAAGGCATATGTGGACACAAGCGGGCTGGAGACCGCTCCAGAAGCAGGAAGCAGACTTTAGCGCAGGGCATTCTGGGTAAATACATCCAAGACAAACAAGTTAGATGGAGAAATGACTGTTGGTCTTTTACCAAAGATAAAAAATAAATCCTACAACCGCTAAAATCTCAATTTTTGTTTCCATTTTGTAAAGGAGGAAGATGCATTCCGTGTCTTCTTCAGAGGTTTGCATGTTGCTTCCTTCAGCGGTTTGTGGTGCAGCGCCACCACAGGCGAGGAGGGAAACAGCTTTTTCAATTAGTTTGGTTGGTTTGCACGATGAAACAGAACCACACCAGCTGAAAATGTTGCAATTACTGCAATAATTAATGAGAAATGTATTGCTTATTGTGCTCCACAGATGATCTACTTGGAAAACGGAACAAGCATGGCTTTGCTTTCAAATTTCATCCTGACACTTTTCTGTCTCCTTCTTCATATTAACCCCTCTCTGACTTATTCACTGAAAAACTGTTCAATACTTTATGAGGACAACCCGTCCGCTGGTGTTTCTGTGGACTGTGCGAACAGGGACCTTGTCTCCGTCCCTAACGACATTCCCAAAGAGGCCGTTTCAATTGAGCTCAGGGGCAACAGCATTCAGAAAATTAAAGATTTCCAGGGCATGTCTAGGCTGAGATACCTGGGTCTGAGAAAAAGTGGCATCACTTCTGTGGATGATGGATGTTTCAATGATTTGGTTTCATTGGAAACACTCGTGATGAGAAACAATGACCTCTCCGCCTGACTGCAAACATGTTCCAGGGTCTGTCGAATCTCACCACGCTTGATTTAAGCTCTAGTGGTATCTATTTCATCCATAGATCTGCCTTTAGGTTCCTGACAAGCTTAAAAGTTTTGAACTTGGATTATAATGCGCTAAAAACCACTGCCGACATTCAGCCCATCTTTCAGCTGCCACAGATACAGACACTCAGCCTTAGATGCAACAAACTGTCGTCCTTTGAGAGCAAAAACTTTCTGCTGAACAAATCCTCAAGTTTACAGCAGCTGTTTATTTCTGGTGGCTCCCTAAGAAAGTTCAGCATCACAACACCTACCTTCCCTCACCTTCAGGTGGTAGAACTGTCAACATGTGTAACACCAACCAAACTAAAATGGGACATATCTGACAAAACGTTACTGGAGAACATAACGCAGTTTTATGTTGACGAGAACACACTTTCCTTTAAAGGAGTGCAAAACGTCATGCAGAATCTCATCTCATTGAGACATTTCAAAGTAAATATGGTGGTCAGTTGGATAAAGAGAGGACTACTATCTGCCGTCTGCAAAATTCAATCGCTGAGGAGGCTGGATTTGTTCTACAACAAGATGAACAACATGACTTTGAAACTTGCACCTTGCTCTCAGCTCACAGAGCTTTACCTGCAGGAAACTAATTTAGATGAACTGACGAATGGCTCAATACAATCGATGGAGACGCTGCAGGTCCTAAATATGAGTGACAACAAGCTCACTAGAGTTTCATACGACATTAGAAGTCTTGCCTTCCTTAAGATCTTGCACTTGGACAACAATTTTATCTCAAAGTTGAGCTGTGAGGATTTTGAGAACACAACCCGTCTCGTGGAGCTTAATCTGAACACAAACCAGATTCCAAGTCTGGAGAGATGCGTTTTAGAGCATCTGACTGAGCTAAAGCATTTAGATCTGGGTTACAATAAGCTGAGAGCATTTGGAGACACATTTAAATTCGCCCTGCATAAGCTCGAGTTCTTGGACATGAGTGAAAACGATATAGATGAATTATTTTCAAATACTTTTGAGGGTTTAGAGTCCCTAAGACATTTAAAGATGGCAAGTGATGATTTAACATTGATGAAAACTGAAACATTTCCTGAATTGAGGAACTTGGTGGACCTAAATGTCTCATTCCCGTTGGGGTATAAACCTGAACTTCAAGGATTGCAGAGCTTGGAAAATCTTACCGTTTACTTTGGAAAAGGTTTTGCTTTTAAAAATCCTAATCCAAACAAACATGGTGGCTTAAGTGATTTGAAGTTGTTAAAATCTCTCACAGTGATTGGCCGCACAGACCCCTTTCATCTTCAGAGCCTAAAGGAAATGCTTGAAGCTATGGGACATCTAGAAGCTTTCGAAGCTGTGGATGTGTTTGAGGAAGCTCCAGATGTAGATACATTCCAGTTCAACCCCCATCTCAGGAGCCTGACATTAACAAACACTGACATGTCCGATCTGAAACCTGAACTGTTTCAACCAATCCCAAACCTGCAGCGACTCGATCTCACCAACTCGATGCTGAGATCTATGGGCTTTTTGCTGCAGGCCAACCTTTCTGCACTCAAATATCTGAAACTGACAGACAATAAAATTATTACGATCAATGAGTCTGTTTGGGAAGCTCTCCCGTCCCTAATGTACTTAGACCTCAGCTACAACCTGTTCACCTGTGACTGCTCAAATGCAGGTTTCATCCAGTGGGTGAAGACCAACAAGCAGACACAGGTAGTAGACGCTCCTCAATATAAATGTTCCTTTCCTGTCAGCAAAGAAGGAACCTTGCTACTAGATTTCCATACACAGTCCTGCTTTAACAACGGCAGCTTTCTTTGCTTCATTTCCACCACTTGTTTAGTCGTTGTAACTCTCCTCACATCCTTGGTTTACCACTTCCTAAGGCAGCATCTAGTCTATGCATTCCACCTCTTCCTGGCCTTCCTCTACGACAGCAAACGGAAGAAGAAGAACGATGGTCATCAGTTCGATGCCTTTGTGTCCTATAACGTCCACAATGAGGGCTGGGTTTACAGAGAGATGCTCCCAGTGTTGGAGGGAGAGCAGGGGTGGAGACTCTGTCTGCACCACAGAGACTTCCAACCAGGTAACACATCAGTCCTGCACCACAGAGATTTCCAACCAGGTAACACATCAGTCCTGCACCACAGAGACTTCCACCAGGTAACACATTAGTTCTGCACCACAGAGACTTCCAACCAGGTAACACGTTAGTTCTGCACCACAGAGACTTCCAACCAGGTAACACATCAGTCCTGCACCACAGAGACTTCCAACCAGGTAACACATTAGTTCTTCTTCGGTTTGTGCTACAAACCTCTGAGATGTAATGCAGAAGATTTAAACATGGAGTATGTATGACAGTATGAGATAGATAATCTGAAAAAAAATCTTTGCTAATTACTGAAATTCAAAGCTTGGTCAGAAACAACCAATCAGAGCCAAGAGGAGGGTCTTAGCGCTGTCAATCACCCTTGTGTATGCATTGCTAATTTAAAATATGTTGAGACAAGATAATACACAAAAGGGGGAAATTCGTTTGCCCCAGCAAAGCACACAATAAAAAATGAAAATAATAATAAAAATATATAGATAGTATCGTATGATGTATGCACAAGCTAATATGCAGTCAGAAAATTAAGTACGAATTCATCTTATGTAAAGAGAGCTCTGTACTCCACTATCCAAAAACAAACATTTGTTATCTGTTTCATATTATACTGTCACGACATTTAACAAATAAGTAAATTTTCATTTAAAATAAAATGCTTTAAATAACAATAAAACTGAAATTTTTCTTACAGCTGCATAGCTTGAAAAAATACTGAAAACATTTTAAACCAATATTTAAACAAACAGCCCTTTTTTAGGTGAGTGTCTCTTCAAAAGACAGCTGGTTTACTGCAGTTTCATGTCCACAGGGAGACCCATCATAGAGAACATCACTGACGCCATCTACAGCAGCAGGAAGACCATCTGTGTGATCAGCCGCAGCTACCTGCAGAGCGAATGGTGCTCCAACGAGTTTCAAATGGCCAGGTGAGGATTCAGATATTATTCAGACAGGTTGAGGAAAAAAAAATAAAGCATTGCATGTTGTTTCTGAAACGGTTGCCATGTTACGACTACTGAGCAAAGCTTTCATTTACTAAGAGAACGAAACAAGAAGATGTAATCTGATAATAAGAATTATTTAATCTGCACTGTAAATACCTTCAAACTTTTATCAAACTAAGCTGTGCAATTCACATTAAAAACATTTATAGGGACATAAGATAAAATTAACCTCCAATGGTGGCAAACCATAAGATAATATTTACTGCAAAACAGTGGCGGAACAAGTCGGCCTCGGGCTGGGGGCGGGGCAAATTTCCGGGCCCCCTGACCAATCACCGGGCCCCTTACGTGCAGCAGCTGGAAACCGTTGAGGGGGGGCAAATACTGACATTGATACACCTTTCTCAACAGGCGGGGGCACACTTTCTCACTTTCTCAGTCTATAGTCCCACATTCGAGCCACTTGAATCCATTCCTCCCTCCCTGGCTCCTCCAGACCCGGACCCCCACCAGCCTGGTTCGGGGGGCAACCGCCCCCCCAGGCCCCCCTACAGCTCCGCCCCTGCAGCAAAAAGCAATAAATAAATATACATATATTATGCTTTACCAAAGAATCTGAAACAATAAATGAAGTAATTTATTTTTCTAGTCAATTAAATTTATCTGATGATCTGAAACATATATGACCAAAAGCAAAAGGATAAAATAAGTTTTCACAACTGCTGAAAAGCTCTATAATTAATAGTAATAATTTGGTCAAATATGGCATTTTAAAATATCTGTAGCATGTATTTTGTTTGCAGGTCTTACATTATGAAAAAGCATAAAAGCTAAATAAAGTGCTCCGTTGAGTGAATAACTTAACTGTCTCCAGTTTTTGTCTGATTTCTTGCAGCTTTCGCCTGTTTGATGAGAAGAAAGATGTTCTGATTCTGCTGTTTCTGGAGGAGATTCCTGCTCATCACCTGTCTCCATATCACCTGATGAGGAAGCTGGTGAAGAAGCGCTCCTACCTGAGCTGGACCCAGGCTGCACAACATCCGGGAGTTTTCTGGCAGAACGTCCAGAGAGCTCTGCAGACAGGGGGCGCTGTCGCTGAACCAGTACCAGCAGGACGCTGAAAGAAGCAGCAAAATGGAAATTTATTGTAAAAGTTTGCAGCATAAATCAAGAAAGAAGAAAAAGAAGAAAAAACTTTCTGATTTAATCTAAACTCCTACTGGGAAATGGCAAAAGTTTACTTTGTCTTTCTGATAAAGGATCTTCAGACAATCATTAATTTAACACAGAGTACTTCGTTTAATGTCACTGCACACTCGTAAAAAATTTAATTTGTAGTTATTCAAAACTATTTTCACCCGTATGTTAATTATAAGAATATTTTTTCTTTATCACATTATAATTTAGTTAAGATCTTTGTCAGTATGTTAACCTTTTACTTACATTTAGTTTCAGAAATGATGTGTCTTTCAATAACGGTAATTTTGATTGTCTAAGGTAGACAATTAATATTATTATTGTCTTAAATACATTTTAATAAATGATTTGGGTCGTGGATATTTATCAAGTAATTCACATAAACCAAAACAATATACGCTTCTGTAAAAAGTCACTTTTATGAAACAAAATTCATTTTGAAAGGAAGGCTGTTAAAATTAAATAGAATTATAATGAATGGAAAATATTATTGTCTTTTATTTGTTCCTGAAGATTCAACAGCGCCCTCTAGTGTCAAGTTTATTTACTGCAATGTAAATATGTGAACAGTTCGCTCCACATTTTCAGGAAAATTAAAGAGAAACAGAGAATGTGAACAATTTTTACTGTCTTTTGTAGCTTTTATAGTTTTTTTATATATATATATTATCTAAAGTTGGATTTCAAAATGGGAAGGTTAGACACTGGCAACAGACAACTTAACACTAACTGAATAACAATCGCATGCTGTGTGGGGCCAGATTTGGCCCCCGGGCCACGGGTTTGACACCCAGGATGGGTCCTGAACAGAATCTGGGTTCACTCTTAAAACAGATGTGTTAATATCAACACAAAATGTGTCAAAAACAACATGAATGTGCATACATAACATGCTTTCTTTGCTAATAATTCAAGTCTTATTGTGTTAAAAATTATTTAATTAAATTAATTTACACAGTCATTAAATACACAGTCCAGTCACATTAATGTGACCACCACGTACTTTCCACTTCAGAGTTAAATAACCAATCACAGAAGGCAGGTGGCAGCACAGTGCAGTTGAGCGTATATAAAGGGTGTGTGTGGGCTTCGGAAAACATTTCAATCGTTGGCGTAATGCAGAAACGAAGCGATTTATCCGACGTCCAAAAGGGCATGATCATTGGCTTTCGGGCCAAGGGTGGAAGCATTTCCGAAACGGCTGAGTTTGTGAACTGTTCGCGTGCCGCCGTGGTAAAAGTGTACCGTGCATGGCAAAATGGGACTGTCCAAAATCAACGACGTGGCAAATGTGGTGCACCACGGGCCATAGATGACAGAGGCGAACGACGGTTGCGGAGATGCGTTCGGGCAGATAGACGGGCTACCGTTGAGCAACTGACCACTAAAATGAACCAAGGGGCTACCACAAGTGTCTCCCAAACCACTATTCAGCGAACATTGCTGCGTCTGGGCCTCCGAAGCAGACGCCTGGTTCGTGCACCTATGCTGACTGGTGTTCATCGACGACGAAGGCTAGAATTTGCACGCCAGTACAGCAGCTGGACGTCCACTGAGTGGCGACAGGTAGCGTTTTCAGATGAATCGCGTTTTATGCTCCATCGGACAGATGGACGTTGGCGTATAAGGCGTGAAACCTCTGAAAGGAACCACCCTGCAACCATTGCAGGAACGGTCCAAGCTGGAGGCGGGAGCATTATGGTCTGGGAATGTTTTCCTGGCATTCTCTGGGTTCACTGATTATTGTGGAAGGCACGATGGATCAATACAAGTACGCATCTGTCCTTGCGGACCATGTCCACCCCTACATGCGCATTGTTTTTCCTCAGGATGATGGCATCTTCCAGCAGGACAATGCGAGGTGCCATACAGCTGCCAGTGTACGTGCGTGGTTCGAAGAGCACCAGGATGAGTTTACCGTCCTCCCCTGGCCAGCAAACTCACCTGACTTAAACCCAATCGAGCATCTGTGGGACCATCTCGATCGAGTTGTTCGCGCCATGGATCCTCAACCGCGTAATCTAGCGCAGCTGGCCACGGCATTAGAGTCGGCATGGCTCAACATCCCAGAGAAGACCTTCAGGGACCTAAGTGACTCTCTTCCTGCACGTCTCGTAGCAGTTCGCTCTGCGAAAGGTGGTTATTCTGGCTTTTGACAGATGGTCACATTAATGTGACTGGACTGTGTAATTTTAATACATCAGTTGTGTTAAACTATTAGCAACGGAAATGTTTTGAAATTACCACAAACTGCGGTAATTTAATTGAAAAAATGTAACCAAATAAAACCTTTACTGTGTTGCTCTGATGTCACAAGTTTGATGCAAAGCATCTTTTACTAATTTTTTAACAGATACTGAACTATTTTTTTCTTTGTGTTGAAATATTGGTAAAACTCCATCTGAAGCTCTGACATGTTGCTTCTCCTTCTAATATGATGAAATAAATGTCAGCCAAATGCCGACGGGACAGAAAAAAACAATGAATTTTACTCTTTAATCTTTAAAGCAGTTCCTGATTTTACCAGTCAGATGAACGTAGTGATCACAGTTCTTCCTTCACTGAGGTTCCAGACACACTGCAATGCTTTGTTTGGGTTAATTGGCGGGTATTAAAAAAGGTGAAGTAGTTTAAATCAAATGCGATGGTCATTGTCTCTTTCAGGTATAAAACAGGGAACTTATTCAAGGTCAGCCTGGCATGAAAGACGAACGTTGGGTATCAAACTGTGAGTATCAGAACCATTTATGCATCTTTTATTTAATGTAACATTCACTTTCTGAATGAAAGCGTTAATTTTAATGTAAGTTTTCATCAAATATTTGATTCAACTACAAGAAAAACTGCAAGAGAGAGTTTGGCATGAAATCTCACTTATTCTGATTTAATTTTAAAAATAGGCAGCAATCATGTTGATGCTATGTCTAAATAAAATAAGGGCAGGTGTGCATTTATTATTTTATCAACAGATTTAAACATTTATTAACCTTAAGACTAAAACTCATAATTTTGAGTCAGTGAAAAGAAGCCGGACATGATCAATAAAATTGATCATTTTGATGGAACTGAAACCATTTATCTAATTTTTTAAATGACTGACGTTTTTATACAACAGAATACTAGGGCCATATTAATAAAAAATGAAATAATGAGAATAAAGCCATAGCATTTTGATGATCGAGTTACAGTATTACAACTTTATTTGTATAAAGTGACTTCATTACACAAATAAAGTTATAATATTATGAGAATAAAGTTGCACAAGAATAAAGTTGAAATAGCAAGAATAAAGTCATAATAATATGGGAATAGCATCATAATATTTTGAGAAAGAAATCATATTACTAGAATAAAATGAGAATGTTTTGACTTTATTCTTGTAATCCTATCAATTTATTCTCATATTATTTTTTACTTTTTTTCTAACACTGTCATATTTTCAAGTCACTATTTCTGTTAATTATAATAATCTCCTGCTATTGTAAATTAAAACATGATCACATTTTGCAGACACAACGATGCTTTGTTTCTTATTGCAGGCCTGAAGAACAAGCTCCCAGTAATTCCCCAGCATGGCCACTAGGGGTCACTTGTTATTATTTTTCATTTTGGAACCGTTTTGTCTTCTTCACATTTCTCCATCGCTGGCTTACTCACTGAAAAACTGCACCATACTTTATCAGGAGACTCGCTCTGCTGACGTTTCTCTCGACTGCGCAAACAGGAACCTCGAGACGATCCCTGACGACTTTCCTAAAAATGCTGCTTCGGTTCAACTTAACGACAACAGGCTGAAGAAAATCACCAGAAAGGATTTTTCCAAAATGTCACAGCTGAAAAGACTCCGTCTTGGATTCAATCAAATTGACAGTGTGGACGATCGGTCTTTCAGTGATTTGGTTTTCCTTGAAACGCTTTCCATGGAACATAACAACCTCAACCACCTGTCCAGAGACATGTTTCATGGCCTGTCCAACCTCACACACCTCAACCTCAGCAGCAATTTCATTCAGTTCATTCACTACTCTGCTTTTCGCCACATGTACCGTTTACAAACTCTAGATTTAGGCAACAACGACCTCCAACAAATTGTTGAGATCCAGCCCGTTTTACAGCTACCACAAATCCAGACCCTCAGTCTAAGATGCAACCAGTTTTTATCATTCGAGACCAAAGGGCTTTCTCTGAACTTCTCCAGTCTGAGAGAGATTGACATTTCTGGTCGAAACCTGGAAAGATTCAGCATCACAACTCCAATCTTCCCTTTCCTCCAAATGATAAGTCTGTCTGGATGTGAAGGAAATTCAACCCTTAAGTGGGACATAACAGATAAAACGTTGCTGAAACGTGTGGTGAAGCTGTACATTGCGGACGCTGTGTTGTCATTTATAGAAACCAAAAAAGTCCTGAAGAGTCTCTACTCAGTGAGCCATCTCAGATTACAACATTTAGATGAGTGGATTAGGAAAGGATTATTATCTACTGTCTGCAAACTACCAGCTCTAAAAACACTGGATTTGTCTAACCATCTGACCAATTTCACTCTTAAATTTCAGCCTTGCTCTGAACTTACTCAGCTTGACCTGAGAGAAAGTTACATTAGTAAACTACCAAAAGGCTCACTCCAATCGTTAGAACAGCTGCAGTTCTTGAATCTGAGCACCAACCGGCTCACCAACGTACCTTTTGACATAAGACACCTGTCTTCTCTGGAGATCTTGTTTGTTGGTAACAATCTAATTTCAGAACTGAACTGTGAAGATTTTCTGAACACAACCCGTCTGATAGAGCTTTACCTGAATAACAATCGCATTACCAAACTGAAGCGATGCTTCTTGCAGAGTCTCACTGATCTGAAGGTTTTAGGTCTGAGTAACAATCTGATCTTGACAGTTGGAGACGCTTTTACAAACACTCTGTTCAAGCTGGAGGTCTTAGATATAAGCCATAACTCTATCATATCTCTAGAATCAGGCGATTTTCAAGGTTTACAGCAACTAAAATATTTGAATGTGACAAGAAACTCAATTGGAAAAGTAAATCCTGAAGTGTTTCAGGAGTTAATCAACCTGGAATCTCTTACAGTATGTATCCCATATGATTATGAACCTAATTTCTTGGGACTACGACTTTTAGAGCATATTACATTGTATTTGTACAATGATGGCATTTTAAAATCCCCTCATTCAAACATTAATGAAAGCTTTTCTACCTTAAAATCTATGAAAACGCTCAATATGATCTCCAAAGACTATCACTACGGCTTTCCACTCGACATGCCAATTGAGCTCCTCCAGTCTATGAAGCATCTGGAAAGTTTCCGTGCCGTGAATATCTACATAAACCCCCCACCTGCAGAAACATTTCATTTTAATCCCCAGCTCAAAAGTCTGACACTTGCAGAAACAGATTTGTCAAACTTGAATCCTGGTATGTTTCTTCCAATCCCAAACCTGCAGACTCTTGATCTTGCAAAATGCAAAATCAAGTCTTTGGATTTCTTGACGCAGGCCAATTTTTCTGCTCTCAGATATCTGAAACTTTCTGACAACTGGATCAGTCAGATCAAAGAATCAGTCTTCCAGTCTCTCACGTCATTAACGTACTTGGACCTGAGCAACAATCCGTTCACCTGCGAGTGCTTAAATGCAGATTTTATCACATGGGTAAAGAGCAACAAAGAAACACAGGTTATAAACGCTCACCAGTACGTTTGTTCCTTCCCAGTACACAAAGAGGGAACCTTGTTGCTAGACTTTGATATCCAGTCCTGTTGGGACCAAGGCAACTTTTTCTTCTTCGTTTCCAGCTCTAGTTTGGTTGTTCTCACTCTCCTCACATCCTTCGTCTACCACTTCCTGAAGTGGCATCTCATCTACATGTTCCACCTCTTCCTGGCATTTCTCTACGACAGCAGGAAAGGGAAGAAGCCCGACTCCCACCAGTTTGACGCCTTTGTTTCCTATAACTCCCAAGATGAGGATTGGGTTTACCATGAAATGCTTCCTGTGCTGGAGAAAGAGCAAGGATGGAGACTCTGTCTGGATCACAGAGACTTCCAACCAGGTAAAGTATGGATTTTACTCTGTTTCTCTTGGGGTTTTTTTTTTTAAAGTCATTTTTAGCTTTCCTTCTATTGCTGTCTATACTTCAACATATTTTTACTCAAATTAAAGTAAAAAGTCGGCATCCAAGAAATTATTTAAGTAAGAGTAAAAAGGTATTTGGTAAAATGTCTACTCAAGTACTGAGTAACTGATCAAATTATCAATCATTTTAAATTTCTGGATTTTATACCCAATGAATCAAAAACATGTTTTAACCAAACATTCACCACACAGAGACCTGCAGTTTTTGTTAAAGTTTCATATTTTTTTTATCGAAAGAAACTTTACTTTGCCTTATTTGGCTTCCTTTTTTTGCCAACTACATGAATTATCATTTTGGTCTTTAAAATATCAAATTTTCCACAGAACTTTATACTTTTGTCCAACTGATGGTGTCATTTTTAAATATTAAATGATTGATAATTGTTCAATATCAGTAGATATTTTGTCAAATACTTTTTTACTCTTACTTCAGTCATTACTTGGAAGGCTACTCTATTACTTTTATTTGAGTAATAATACGTTGAAGTAGTGCTACTCTTACTTGAGTACAATTTTTGGGAACTCTGCCCACCTCTCCTCATAGTGTAATATTAAAGCAGAAGGTTTTGCTGGTCTTTTAATGTCATTACCTGGTGAAGTTTTTAAAGACACTCTGATGCAACATATATGATGTATCCACAGGTAAACCCATCATAGAGAACATCTCCGACGCCATCTATGGCAGCAGGAAAACCATCTGTGTGATCAGCCGCAGCTACCTGGAGAGCGAATGGTGCTCCAGAGAGATCCAGATGGCCAGGTATCTCTATTCAATGAGAAAATAAGAATATGGATGCTTCATAAAACAATATAATTACAGAATCAGGAACTCCTTATTTGACCTCACTGATTAAAAAATTAGAACATTAGTTCAAGATTTACATTTCTTGTTATGACAGGCAACAAACGAGGATTTTGTGAGTTGAATATGAATTTCTGCATAGATTTAATTCCCATTTCATCTGACTTCTTGCAGTTTCCGCCTGTTTGACGAGAAGAAAGACGTGCTGATTCTGTTGTTTTTGGAGGACATCCCTCCTCAGCATCTGTCTCCTTACCACCGCATGAGAAAGCTGCTGAAGAAATGCACCTACTTAAGCTGGTCTAAGGCTGAAAAACATCCAGGAGTTTTCTGGCAAAACGTCCGGAAGGCTCTGCAGACAAAGGACGACCCCCCTAAAAACCCAGCTCTCCTAACTGGACCAACACGTTGCTGAGAGAAGTCAGAGAGTGCAGTCCCATTGACAAACTTTCACTAAAGATTTCTGAAAAGGGAAATCTTAAAACAGCATAGCTACTGTGTATTGACCCTTTGCAACTATGTCACTCAATGAGGCGCCAGTGAGGGACGGGAGTATCGAGCAAAGAGACTTAAATTGTTCTCATAAGTTGTTTTTGCCAGTTTATGCGTGGCTTCTTCTTGTTCAATCAAACTAATTTGTCTTTGAACGTAACACATCTGGTTGGAGCTCACAGACGGCCCATTTACAAAAGATTAAAACAGCTAGCTTAGAAACCGACCCATTCCACCTCCTTCCTGATGTGTTGATCAATTTACACACTTTGCCTGGATTCACACCGCATGATTTACATCATTACTTCATAAACAGCGTTTCTTCTCACACCAGAGGAGCCTTTAAAATGTACAGAAGACGAGATGCTAACCAGTTTTTTCCATACATGCTTTTGCATTCATGACAGTACATGACCTGCATCCATACATGGCAGCGCGGCACTGTCTCCATGGTTACCAACGGTTTGATGCGTACTTTCTCCCTAATGTGATATTTTATATCTTTCTAATTACACTTACTTTTAACGTTAATCTTCTTACCTTGTGAAAAGCGTTCGCTGCAAATCCACGGTTACACCGAGGGCTGATTATGACTAACGGCTGCTAATCATTACCACCGCATCTTTCCTTATTAAAAATTATACAATGAAATGACAAGTTTGGTTTCTATCCTTGTCACATTCAGGCAAAAGGGGAACAAATAGCACAAAGAACCACTGACATTTTGTGAACGTATTGGATTTACATGTCATTTTATGTTTTTTTTTTTCTTTTTAGTTTATTGAACTTTTGTTGCTATTCTTCACTAGTCTATATCTTACGTGTGTAATGACAAATAAAGATTCTCATTGGTGCTTTATCCTGATGTATGTAAAGGTTGGGTCTGTGCAGCAATTAAACACTTCTTTCTGAATGTGTTTAAGAGAATCTCAGTGAAGACAACACCACAGTGGAGTGTCATGTCTTCCTATTTTCCATATTTAGTAACTGAAGTCGCTCACATCACAAGTGGTAGTGAGTCTGTAGACGTTGGTGAGACTTTCAGAGAAATAAGGAGGAAGTTTAACAACGCAAACATTTTACTCTTCGCTTGACGCAAGTCCCTTCACTGTGAGTATCAGAAACTTCATTGATTCAGTCAGTGACTGGAAATTCCTACATTTAAGAGAAATTTTGTTGGTTAAAAGTTGCACCTATTCTGTGAGAAAGAACACTTTATGTGTAATTGTTTCTAAGCTAATGCAGGAAAGAAATGTTATTACATGAAGATGCTGCAAGTTAAATAATCCCCATTCCTGACAAACTGCAAATTTTAAATAAAACTCTGTTGTGAGATGATACTTAGATTAAGAAGTTAGTGACATATTCCAGTATAGTTTTTGCAAAAAAATAACATCCTTGGGTAAATCTTCGACTTGGTTATTTACGTTTTTGTGCTCGTTGCTTTGTCCAGCTGTAGTTGTTTTATCCCATTTTCATGAAACACATCTTAAAGTGTTGTTCAAAGTTTCTGTCACTTATGCCAAAATCATCATGTTTATGACTGGAGCACATAAAATGATAAAAAACACAATTCAAAACACAAAAGGTTTTGGTGATATGCATTTTTATCAGCTTGACTACAAACTTTTAGAACAAACTAAGTAGATTTTTATGAAAATAGTATCTGTAAATCATTGTTGAACATAAATGTAGAATTTAAATAATGAAAGAAAAGCATTAATTTTCAAAATTTTGCAGCGTCAATGTTGGTTTATTTTCTTGATGAAGAAACATCTTTTATTCTTGGTAGAAAGAAATAAAAGATAAATAACTCTTTTTTCTAAAACGATCAGCAAAATTACTGAACCACTACACCCAGTTCTGCTTTTAGTAAAAGTTTTAAAATGTCTGTAGTTCAGTTTGCTCGGCAACTCCTCTAACCCTGCAAACATATTGCTATTAAAAAAATAGCAATATGCAGAATGTGACAAATGTAAATCTGATTTTTTTTAAAAAAGAAGAAATGAAACAAACACTGCCAGGCATTCCTTTTTTTGGATATTGCTTCAACTATCTGTTTTTATCTCTCCCCAGATTTGTTTCTTAGCCCATCTTACAGCTCAGCAGCCATTTTCTGTGACTTTGTTGCTTAGTTTTCTGCCTTGATAAACTTTTAGTTCAACTGAGTTTCGCACAGGAGAAACAAATTGTTGAAGCATTTCAAAGATTACCAGTAGAAACCAGATGCATCATGGGAAAGGGTGGGAGTATTTTTGTCAAATATGTTCAAATGTTTCATTTTATTGTCTGAAAACTGGATATTTTCAAAGTTTTCCTAAATAAAGCTTTGTCATTAACTAAGGAAATTCCACTAAGTATTTTTGCTCCATTTTCAGGTTTTCTGCAGACAACCATAATGGAACAACACTGATAAAAAAAACTAACCTAAAATAAGCATGGATGAAAGAGGAAGTGTGCATTTACATTTCACATGCAAACTTCTCTGCCTCTTGCTTCATATCAATCTTTCGCTGCATTACTCATTGAAAAACTGCACAAAGGAAAGTTCCTCTGCTGAAGTTTCACTGGACTGTGCAAACAGGAAGCTTGTGATCATCCCTGATGACATCCTGAAAGATGCAGTTTCAGTAAAACTTGGACACAATTACATCCAGAGAGTCAACCAAAGAGATTTTTGTGGCATGTCAAAGATGAAAATCCTGCATCTTGAGTACAATCAAATCGTTCAGGTAGATGACGGCTCTTTCACCGATCTGGTGTCACTGAAAGCTCTCGACATGAGTGAAAACAAACTCACCAACCTGACGAGCAACGTCTTCCAGGGCCTGTCCAACCTCACCGTGCTGGACCTCTCTCAGAACTTCATCCGGTTCATCCATGACTCAGCGTTTCGGGTTCTGACCAGCTTAGAAACTGTGAATTTCCATTCGAATATGCTCCAGCAAATTGTTGACATTCAGCCCATCCTACAACTACCACATATTCACACCGTCGACCTTACTTACAATCCATTCTACTCTTTTGAAACAAAAGATCTCCATCTGAATTTTTCTTCAGGTCTTAAAGAGTTGTCTGTTCGTAGTGAACACCTCATAAAATTTGGCATCACAACACCAATTTTTCCTCATCTCCATAAATTAGACGTTTCTATGTCTTCGCAAAGCAGTTCACGATGGGATTTACCAGACAAACCATTACTAAAAAATGTGACACACTTGTGTCTTGGACTGCTTTCACTTTCCAATGAGGAGATTCAAAAAGTCCTGCAGACTTTCTACTCACTTTATCACCTGCGACTGTATTTTACATACATCCGGTTTCGGGATGGACTGTTGGCTATTGCCTGCAAAATACCAACACTGAGAAAGCTGGATTTGTCTGAAATCGATTTCAGCATGTATACTCTCAAACTTGCACAATGCTCTCAGCTCACAGATCTTGATCTGTCCCTTTGTGTAATAAGTGAACTTCCAGAAGGATCAATGGACTCAATGAGCCAAATGAGGTTTTTCAATGTGAGCTACAACTTGCTGAAAAAGATCCCGCATGACATCAGGAGCCTCTCCTCCCTTGAGATCTTGATTATGAATAATAACATCATTTCCCATTTGGGCTGTGAGGATTTTGTGAACACAACACATCTTACAGAACTACACCTAGATGGTAACAGAATTGCCAAAGTGCAAAGATGCGTCATGGAAAGTCTTACTAACCTAAAGCTTTTAAATTTGAGTGACAATTTGCTCGTGACGTTCAGAGCCTCCACCAAGGTTGGCCTGCAGAAGCTTGAGATCTTGGATTTAAGTCAAAACTTTATAAAATTTCTCAATAATTATGATTTCCGAGGCTTACCTTCCCTGAAACATTTGAATGTGACGTCATATTTTATGATCTATCTAAAATATTACACACTTTTGGGACTGAAGAGCCTGAAATCGCTTTCTGGATCATTTCCACTATATTTTGTAAATTTGAGAACTTTGCCACAGTTGGAGAAGATTCAAGTCAACTTCAAATTCAATGGCCCTTTCAAAACTCCTTATTTAAAAACCTATGAAGACTCCATCAAGGTAAAATCATTAAAAAGTGTCTCGGTGACCTGCAGGTATGATCACCAGGGTGTGATCTACTACCTGCAAAGAGGAATCCTTCGTAACATAAAGCATCTGGAATATTTTAAAGCTGAGAATATTTATTTGAGTGCTCCATATTCAAACACGTTTCAGTCCAACCAGAAGCTGAGGAGTCTGACATTTACGAAGACGGATTTGTCAGAGTTACAACCTGAACTGTTTCTTCCAATCCCAAACCTGGAGAGTCTCGATCTCTCCGAGTCTCAGCTGAAGTCTTTGGATTTCCTGGTACACGCTAATCTTCCTGCACTCAGATATCTGAACTTGACCGGCAACGAGTTGAATGTGATTAACAAAACAGTCTTCCAGTCTCTACCGTCTCTAACGTTCTTGGACCTGGACAAAAACCCGTTCACCTGCGAGTGCTCAAACGCAGATTTTATCCAGTGGGTAAAGAGCAACACGCAGACCCAGGTGGTAAACGCTCATCAGTACGTTTGCTCCTTTCCTGTGTCCAGACGGGGGAGCTTGCTGCTGGACTTTAATTTCCAGTCCTGTTTGGATGATGGCAGGTTTCTCTGCTTCGTTTCCAGCTCTTGTTTGGTTGTTCTCACTCTCCTCTCATCCTTCGTCTACCACTTCCTGAGGTGGCATCTCACCTACACCTTCCACCTCCTCCTTGCATTTCTCTGTAACAGCAGGAAGGGGAGGAAACGAGACCTTCACCAGTTTGATGCCTTTGTGTCATACAACGTCCATGATGAGGGCTGGGTTTACAGAGAGATGCTTCCTGTACTGGAGGGACAACAGGGCTGGAGACTCTGCCTGCACCACAGGGACTTCCAACCAGGTGAACTCTGCTTTTATCTGGGCTTTCTTAATCATTTTTCACAGTGCTGATCGAGTCAAGGCAAGACATTTTATGCATATAGTTTTTCCCCCGATGGTTTTCTCAAGAAAAATTTATTTCCTGATGGTTTTTCCAAGATAGGGAGTAACTTTCCTGTTTTCTGCATAATCTTTTTCCCAATAGTTTGGTCATGATAACAAGTTAATTTACCATTTTAAAGATACTGTATTCCGATGATTTTCTCAAGATAAGTTAATTAGCTCTTTTCCACATTTTTTTTCCAAAACAATGAGTTAATTTCTCAATTTCATACATATTTTATTCTGACGGTTTTCACAGAATAAGTTAATTTCCTCAAGTTTTTTTGTTCATGATGTAATTAACTTAGCTATGACAGACCAAACTTACTGCTATACTGGGCTTAATAAATGGAAAATTAATCCTGAATGACTCATTTAATTGGCATAAAAAGCGTGAATAGTTTTATCACTATCTGTTTTGTTAGACCAACTATTTCATCGTTTATTTTTGAATCAGATTTTAAACTGTTGTTGTTTTTATCGTAACCCTCTCCTATCATATCACAGGTAAACCCATCATAGAGAACATCACTGACGCCATCTACGGCAGTAGGAAGACCATCTGTGTGATCAGCCGCCACTACCTGCAGAGCGAATGGTGCTCCAGAGAGATCCAGATGGCCAGGTGGGGGCGCTGTCTTTAAACAGTTAATCTCAAGAATAAAGCTCTTTTAAATATAAATATATCAACTGTCTAAGTAAAGCAAAATGAATCTATTTCATCCATTTTATTATTCAGAATGTTTATTATGTGAAGCCTATGAATTTTTATTGTGCGCTGTCTCTCAATAATCATTTTTCCTTTTAGCAAAATATAAATTTTTACTCTATATAAGACATTAACACTGACAAACATTTCATATTTTCCAACAAATAAAAAATATATCCAACTGGGACATTTTTTATGCATTTTTTACTTTTTAAAGTTGACCAAGAGAAACAAAGTGTAATAAAATGACTTTCCAGGTACATTAAACCAATATTATTAATAAAGCTTTAAAATAACTGAAGTTGGGAAGAGAAACACTGGATGAGGATGATGGTAAAGAAGTAAAAACATAAATCTCCAAAGATGTTTAAGAACATAAAAGCTTCATGTAATCCTATTGCAACAAACTGATTAATTTGTGGACTGAACACAAACAAAGCCAAAAATGTAGCACAAACCAGGTTCGCTGATGCTACAAAAACAAACACAAGAAGAAAAGCTTGTTGGTTTTTCTCCTTTCTTCTATATTATTTGGTCTATACAGACATAAAAAACATATAGAAAATATAACTGGCACACAGTTTAGCTAAACGTGTTCTTCCTCCTCTCACATGAGGCCTGTATGCTGCTCAGTGTATAAACAGATTGATAAAATAAGGTTTAATAAGTTTAATATTCTGTTTTATATCAGAAATACTAATTAGTTTGCATTTGAAATTCCTTCAGATTTATGTTTTAGCTAAACATTTAGATAAAATTAGGCTGATGTTCTTAGAAAGTCTTCTGCAGCTACTAGTCCATGTTTGAAAGCTTTACTGTTTTTCTTTTGTCTGATTTCTTGCAGCTTTCGCCTGTTTGATGAGAAGAAGGATGTTCTGATCCTGCTGTTTTTAGAAAACATTCCTTCTCATCACCTGTCTCCATATTACCGCATGAGGAAGCTGGTGAAGAAGCGCTCCTACCTGAGCTGGTCCCAGGCTGCACAAAATCCGGGAGTTTTCTGGCAGAACGTCCAGAGAGCTCTGCAGACAGGGGGCGCTGTCGCTGAAAACACCAACCTGCTGACAGGACCTGCCGGACGATGAGAGACATCACAGATCTCTAAGAAATAAAAGATAAATCAGGAATACATGCAAATCCTGATCTGTGAAACCATCACACTTATTTCTTTATATAACGATTTCAATGCTTAAGAAACTGAACATTTCTCAATGAACCTTTATTTCTTGTAAAATACGATTAAAAATCACATCACTAAACATGCCAACAGTGTATCAGTGAGTTAAAGTCATTCATGAAGTCATGAAACAAAAGTGCAAACAGAAATATCAGAAGAAAACTGATGTTTGTTTCTATTATTTATTTTCATTTTTAGTGATGTGAATCTTTACTGTAAAACATTTAAGCTGCACTTAGTTGTGTCTACCATCTTCTGCTCTAAAAGTCACATACATTTTTCCAGTTTAGATTTTGAACCCAAATGTGAGTTTGTGAAAAATAAGTTAACTTTTTATTAATTTTGTAAAAAAATCCAAGAGTTGAATAAACATGATTTAGCACTTTAAAAACTGAAGGAAAAAAAACAGGAGTGGGAGCTATTTCCCAGAATGCATAGCGGCATGTTTATGTATCCTGAGATGGACGTGTGTTACATTGATCTGAGTCTTGTGTTTTATTAAGACAAATGTTCATTTTAATATCCTGTTCACACTAAATGTTTTGAGCTGAATTCATTGGGATGTTTAATAAAATTCACAATCAAATCAGAAATATTGTTCATGACACAACAAAAAGTTAAATCATTCTAAAGTAAAATAAGTAATTGTTTTAACTTGACATTGTGAGTAAAATAATAGAGAAATGTGGGTCTTTAATTAGGTGAGGGCAGGCTTTTTTTCTCTTGCATATTGTGAAATAAGTGGTTAAAATTGAAGCATTAAGTTAAAACTCACAATTTAAGATTAATGAAGTTAAAAAACAATGTTTAGAAAACTTGTTTCTTGTTAGATCGACTTCATGAACTTTAAGTTATGAGTTAAAACTAAAACAACTTGAATTAGCAGCAGGTGGATTTTTATTTTCAATTTAAACCACCTTCACTAAATTTCACACTGTCGCTGTCTTCTTTCCTCTGGCCACTAGGTGTCACTGTCGTACAGCTTCTAATGGACTCCACATTTCTGGAGTTCAGGTAGTTACTGTGCGTTTATCAAACAAAAACATTATTACTCCTATTTAGTATAATAAGTGCTCGTCATCAACCTGATTTAATGCCAGAATACAACATCTCTACTTCTTATTAACTAAATTTACCAAATATTTAACGCATTAAAACTAAAGTACTAAAATGCTGTTAGAGGAAGACATTGAACAGTGCATGTAGGGAGAGCGTAGCTTCCTTTTTGTTGGTGTTAAGACGTAAAGCAACTCATCAGTTCAGACATTTACAGCTTTGGGCATCAAACAACTGTGAGTACTAAAATTTGTTTTTAGCCTAACTTTATGCAACATCAAAGCATCTAATTTTTTTTTCATTTGGTATATCAAAAGCTGTTTGGGTATATGTAGGATTTTATTTCAGCAGTTTCTACAACAATAAACCAGTCAATTGGAAAAAAACAGTCAACACCCATGAAACGTTGACTGAATCTCTTGGGTGAAATGTGAAAGGTCACTTTACTGAACCTGAACTGAAAATAAGTGCATGCATGTCAATCCCTGGACCTCCTTAACAAGTACAATATATGCGTTATTACATTAATAATGCATAAATTACATTACATTTTATGCTGGTTATGTGATAATTCTTGGTATGCTTACATTTACTTTTTTTTGATACATGCAGGGATGAAATTCTCATTATGCATCAGAAGAAGACTCTTTAAAGAATATATATACAAGATATTTTAGCTTTATTTGTTTATTAAAATATTTTACTGACTTCCTCTTATGCAGACATTCACTCCCGGTGTAAAGGTATTAAGTGAAAAGGTCTAGTTATGTGACCATTAACACTACCTACATTAAATTGATATTGCTTACAGTATATAACCTATTATTTTGTTTTATAACTTCAATTATCAGCCAAAAGCCAAAAAAGAAAAAAACACTTTAAGACGTTCAAGAAGTTAGAAAAATGTCTGACACCAATTGTTGCTTATGGGATTAAATCGGTGATCCTAACCAAAGTGTTATTCTTCCACTGAATTTTTCTTTTGCAGGTGATGATCTTCAAATTATCATGGCTTCTATAAATACTTTATCTTTAAACTTTATTCTTAATCTTTTCCTTCTGCTGCTTCCTGTTAACCCCTTGCTGGCATTTTCATTGAAAAACTGTACGATACTTTACAAGGAGAACATCTCTGCTGATGTTTCTGTGGACTGTAGAAGCATGAACTTTGTGACTGTCCCTGATTACATCCCTAAAAATACTGTGTCAATACAACTTGGAGACAATCGGCTCTTAAGCATTAACAGAAAAGACTTTTACGGCATGTCAAAGCTGATAAATCTGAATTTAACAGTGAATAAAATTGGTTATGTTGAACAAGGGTCATTTATTGACTTGGTTTTATTGGAGACACTTGATATGGGAAATAACAAACTTACCAGTCTGACAGCCAACATGTTTGAAGGCCTGTCCAACCTCACAGTTCTGGTCCTCAGCAGAAACAAGATCCAGGATATTCATGAATCTGCCTTCCAGTGTTTGAACAGCTTACAAACTCTTGATATGTCCAATGTTGAACTTAAGAAAGTTGCAGAAATTCTACCAGTCTTTCATCTCCCGCAATTACTTACACTTAGCTTAAACTACATCAGATTTACTACTTTTGACACCAAAGATCTCCCTTTGAATCTCTCCTTGAGTCTTAAAGTGTTGGAAATTTCTAATTCTAACTTGAAAATCTTGAGCATCATAGGGCCAATTTCCCCTTACCTCCAGACAGTAGATGTTTTACTCACAGATAGTGTAAAATGGGTGTTATTTGACAAAAGCTTACTGAAGAACATAACAAGTGTGGATGTTGTCGTAGCATCAGATTCCTTTGACGTAATCCATAAAGTTCTGGAAAGTCTTGAAAGACTCAGAGATATAAAGTTTGAATGTGTGGATAACTGGATTGAAAAGGGTCTGCTACCTGCAGTCTGCAAAATACAAACACTCAGGAAGCTTACTATTTCCCAAAGCCATTTTCACAATTTTACTACTGACCTCGCATTGTGCGCCCAGCTCAGAGAACTTAACCTGGAAAATACTTTCATGGATAAACTGTCAAAAGGCTCAATGCAATCAATGACGCAACTGCGACTCTTAAACCTGGGTTACAACTTCCTCACCGAAGTTCCAGATGACATAAGGAGCCTCTCTACTCTTGAGATCCTGATTATGAGTGCAAATGACATCTCTGGGTTGAAATGCGGTGATTTTTCCAACACCACGGGTCTGAAAGAACTTTACTTGAACATGAACCGCATAACCAAACTGAAGAGGTGTATTACTGAAAACCTTGTCGATCTAAAGGTTTTGGATATGAGTAACAATCAGCTGAAGGCATTCGGAGATTCTTTCAAAATTTCCCTGCAGAAACTTGAGTCCTTCGATATCAGCCACAATCCCATAAGGTATCTGGAAACAGATGTTTTTCAACATTTAAAGTGTCTCAAAGAACTGAAGGTGGAAACCTATCGTTTTGTAGATGTACCTTATTTCAGTGGCTTAGAGAACATTCAAAATGTAACAATCTACTTACATACAGACAGGACTTTCCAAAGTCTTCAATCAAACAATGATAAACCCTTTATTGATGTTAAAACAATGAAGCAGCTGACTCTGATCGGAAGCAGCAATACCCAGTGGGTGCCCTTTAATACAATTAGGGAAATGCTCAGAGCTTATGGAGATTTGGGAACCGTTGCGGTTTTGAATATCTATATAAATTACTACGAAGTGGAAACATTTGAGCTGAACCTCCAGCTAAAAAGTCTGACGTTATCATCGACTGATTTGCCATACTTAAGCTCTAAATTCTTCCTACCACTCCCAAACCTGCAGCACCTGGATCTCTCCAAGTCTAAACTCAGGTCTTTGGATTTTCTGGTCCAGGCCAACCTTTCTGCTCTCAGATATCTAAATCTAACTGACAATGAAATCAGCGTTATTAACGAGACAGTCTTCCAGTCTCTACCCTCTCTAAGGTTCTTGGCTCTAGACAACAACCCGTTCTCATGCGAGTGCTCAAACGCTGGCTTCATCCATTGGGTAGTGACCAACCCTCAAACCCAGGTGGTAAACGCTCATCAGTATAAATGTTTCTTTCCTGTGGACAAACAAGAAGCCTTGTTACTAGAATTTGATGTTCAGTCATGTCGAGACGATGGCAGCTTTCTATACTTCGTTTCCAGCTCTTGTCTAGTTGCTCTGACTCTCCTTTCATCCTTTGTCTACCACTTCCTGAGGTGGCATCTCACCTACACCTTCCACCTCTTCTGGGCCTTTCTCTACGACAGCAGGAAGGGGAGAGAGAAAGACCCTCATCGGTTTGATGCCTTTGTGTCCTATAACGTCCGCGATGAGGGCTGGGTTTACAGAGAGATGCTCCCAGTGTTGGAGGGAGAGCAGGGCTGGAGACTCTGCCTGCACCACAGAGACTTCCAACCAGGTAAACTCTGTATTGACACTTTGCACGTGATGTCAGGCTCTCCATAACTCCGCAGCTCCACCATGACGGACGTCAAAACAACCAATGCGGTCTTTTAAAGCTGGTCTATAGACAGACATCTGTAACCTAATATTGCTTCTATTTAGTTGATTTCATATTAAAAATGGTCTCAGGTTGGTGCACAAACAGATAGGGATAGAAACCAAACTTGCCATTAGTGAGGAAAGAAGCGGCAGGATGGAAAGTAGCCATTAACAGTGACTGTCAGCCCTCCGTGTTACTGCAGATTTGCAGAGAACACTTTTTACAAGGTAAAAAGATTAACGTTCGTCTACTTTATATGTAGATGAAAGATATCAAATACCACATTATGGAAAACGTTCGAGTCTAACCATTGGTAACCATAGAGATAATGCCACACCGTCATGTAGCCTAGCATGTATGGAAAAACTGGTTAACATCTCGTCTTTTGTCTGTTTTTAAGGCTCCTCCGGTGTGAGGAGAAACGCCGTTTATGACATAGTGACGTAAATCATATGGTGTGAATTCAAAGTCTGTAATTTGATCAACACATCAGGAGGGAGGAGGTATGGGTTCTAAGCAAACTATTTCCAACTTTTGTAAATGTGCCATCTTTGAGCTCCAACCAGGAGCATTACGTTCACAGACAAATTAGTTTGACTCGAACAAGAAGACGCCAAGAATAAAGTGGCAAAAACAACTTATGAAAACAATTTCAGTCGCTCTGTTCAATTCTCCCATCCTTCACTTCAGACATCCATCATGGCGCCTCCAATGGCCCCTATTGTGTTTGTCGAGTATCAATGACGTTCAGGTCGGATGAATACAACCTGATTGCATAGACTCCGGTCATATGTGAAAAGATCAGATACATATCAGATATCAGGCCTGGGCCGCATTCGAAAAAAATCTGTTCTGTGTTGTTCAGACTGTCATGAAAATATCAGATACAGGTCGCCTTAAGGCAAAACAATCGGAACTGGGTCACTTCAGGCTGCAATGTGAACGCAGCATTAAGTGACAAATATCTTTTATAAAAGTTACATACTGCAGCTTTAAACACAATCATTTTCTCATTTACGTTTTGGTATTTTTTTCGTTCCTACCATGACAAACTCCAATCAAATGACAACTAATGCTTCTGTAAACAGGTAAATCCATCATAGAGAACATCACTGACGCCATTTACGGCAGCAGGAAAACTATCTGTGTGATCAGCCGCAGCTACCTGGAGAGCGAATGGTGCTCCAGAGAGATCCAGATGGCCAGGTGGGGGCGCTGTCTTTCTGAATAATGAAAGTATTACAATTCTGTCTTCAAGAGAAGATAATAAAATTTTTGAGAGAGCAACATGACAGAAAAACGTGAAAAAAATTGTTACGTTTTATGCAGTTGCTTATGGATTATGCCAAATTGTAAATGTCTACAACGGACATGTACGGACAAAAATATGCAGTGCACCATTTAATGATTTTGCGTGATCACATTTCTACAGCTGCGGTTCACTGGTGACACCTACAGGCTGTAATGGAAAACCTGAGATGTGTTTTTTGGGAGAACTTTCAGCTAAATTATTATCATTTTAGCTTGAATTTAAATTTATATTTCTGTTTCCACTACTGCCACCTGCTGACACAACGTAGGTATTACAGTACTTTTCATTGTTATTGGGCCAGATGAAATAACAGTGTGAGCAAAGCACCTGTTTTCCTCAGTCGAAGATAATGAAAGTAAAATCAAGCAATAAGATGAATAAAATGTAATACTATTCGAATCAAATCTAATTTTACTTGTTTTCTAGCACAGTTCGGCAACAAGGCAGGTAAAGTTCTTTACATCATAAAAACACAAAAAACAACCAACAATTTTTATGATCACATTTTTACAGTACATTTTCCCAAATACTGTCCAACATCAAAATGTTGGTTAGAGTTTCATTCAAAATGTTTCAAAATCAAGTCTACAGTCTGATTTTTAGTCTAAACTTAAAGGATTGGTGTTTCAGCTGTTTTACATTTTATGGAAGTTTGTTCAAGTTTAGCTGAGAAGATTTTTGTTTTGCAGCTTTCGCCTGTTTGATGAGAAGAAAGATGTTCTGATTCTGCTGTTTCTGGAGGAGATCCCCTCCTACCATCTGTCTCCATATTACCGCATGAGGAAGCTGGTGAAGAAGCGCTCCTACCTGAGCTGGTCCCAGGCTGCACAACATCCGGGAGTTTTCTGGCAGAACGTCCAGAGAGCTCTGCAGACAGGGGGCGCTGTCGCTGAAAACACGGACCCGCTGACCGGACCTGCTGGAATTTGAGAAATGTACAATGGCTGCGAATGTAACTTAAATATTAAGAATAATAGTACAAATCAAATTATACAATCACAATACATATCATATCATCATAACATTTAAAAGCAAAAGTGGAGAACAGCTGACATTATTTCTTCTTCATACCACAAATAACAATCGGATCAGAGCATGAGTTAATGTACAGATTGGCTGTAAGCAGACGGTTGAGCATTTTTTTTATGTTTATGGCATCATTGTTTATCCTTTTTCCAGGGTGGATCAGTCATTTTTTGCTATTGTTAACATAATTTTTTACATCAGGTTTGTGGTGTATCTTCATTTAATTTTAAGAATGTATTTATATTTTAACAATTTAACGGGTTTTATCAATACATTCTGGCACAACCGGCCCTTTAAGAGCATTCATGATCTTGACTTGAAAATTAGTTTGACTCCCCCTGGTTCACACAATTATTACTTTAAGCTTCTGTTGACAGTTTTAATGTTTTTGCATCAACTATTTTTATATTTTTGGCTTGCTTTTAGTACAATTTTCCATTAATTTTCTAATAGCAAACAGAGCAATAAATAAAAAAGCAATGAAAAGATTAGTGGTCTCTGCGATGTAAAGTTTTTCAAGAAGTTGTTGCTAAAAATGATACTGAAGGCAGAATTTTAATTTGTACTTCTTCTTTACTCAGTTCCTTAAATAAAAGGAGGAAGAATGAATATGTGAATAAAACTGGTGTGTGGTGTTTGTTGCCCAGTATTCATCCTTCTTTAAATGAGAAAAATTAAAAAGAAACAGCTTTGAAGATGACAGGATTGGAAAATTTGTACTGCAATATCAAAGGATTGTTTCAGAAATTTAATTAAAGGTGAATTCCTGGGAGTTACCTGACATGAAATTTCCTCTCTACTAAATTTTCTAGTTAACTATTCAGAGGTTTTAGTTGCATTTTCCGCTAACGTCAAAAAATATGTCAAATAAATATGTCAAATAAATATAAAAAATTCCCAGTTAGAAGCAGAAAATTACATTTATCTCAGGCTGCACTTAGCCACCTGTCATGTTGCAGCAATTGAATCCAAATGCAGAAGCGGCTGAAGGTAGTAGTTAGTTATTTTAACGAAAAAGACAATAAACTTCCAAAAAGAGAGGGATGACATAGTGATGCAAGTAGAAGCAAACACTAACAGGGGAGATGGAAAAACATAAATCTAACCATAAAAAATGATAACTAAAAACTAGAAATAAATAATGAAGATGATCTAACTAAAACAACTAAGAACAGACTTGAATAATTTTTAAAAATACAGAAAAAAATCAAATGATCAAAGGGTTTTTATGAACACAGAAAATCATAAAAACAACCCAAGAACCTGACAGTGCCACTGTGTTAACAACACCTGTATACTATATCCTATATTTGGCTTTATGCTAACTTTGTTTAAACATTGTCATTCACACTGACAACTAAACATAGATTCATCTTGAAATACTGTCCACAACTCTTCATTTGAGAGTTTCAGCGAAGGAATAGAAGTTAAACAGATTGAGCATACGATAAGACTTGTGGCTTCCTGTTTTGGTATTTAAAGAACCGAGACATGACACAAAACTCCAAAAGAAAAACCTGCAGTGCCAGTTCAGAATAATGCAAAGCAGACATCAGATGTGAGTACCAGAAACAGCTACTCTTCTTTTTATTATCAACAATAACAATCGCCTTTTAGACCGCAAATTAATAGATGAGATTGTTCTTCTTGTTAAGAGAGTATACCTAAGCTGGAGACGACCTTAAGTAAAAACAAACAACAAAAACTGTTAATTGAGTAAAATTTCTGGACTCTCTACCCACTTGTTTTAGCTAAACAAGTAAATTGTTGTGATCGGTGTTTTTCAGTATAGTTATTTTGAGATTTTCTGTGTTTAGTCCTGTTTCCCTGTGTCTCTGTCCTGTCCTCCCTGTTTATTGATCCCAGCTGTGTCTAGTTTCTTGATTACCCTCCCTGTGTATTTAAGTCCACCTGTTGTCTTTGTCTGCGTCGGATCCTCGTCGTGTTACCACTTTGCTTCCCTGTGCTCCCTGTTGCTCGGTTCATTGTGTTTATCATTAAATCATCATTTTCGTCACGTCATCCTGGGTCTGCCTGCGTTCAACTCACCTCAGCAAGAAACCAAATCATGACATATATTTAACCAAAAATTAACCAGTTGCAGAAACACGCCTGCAGATTTTGTTAAAGTTTCAAAAGTTTTCATCGACAAAAACTGATTTAGAATTTTTTTTTGCCTGATATTTTTTGTTACTGATATGAATTATTGTCTTTTTCATCCTTGAAATACCAAAATTTCAATAGAACTTTACATTTTAGTCTGGATGATGAGGTAATGATTGATAATTTGATCAGCAACTCAGTACTTGAGTAGAATTTTTACCAAATATTTTTTTAATTTTTACTTGAGTGAAATTATGTTGACGTAGTGCTACTCTACCCATCTCTGATCTTACATTTGTGTGACTTTTTCATGCAGGTAATTATTCTTGAATGACATTGTCAGCCACCTCAAACTAAAGAAATGGCCGCTGCTAGACCTCCGTCTTCATGCTTTGTTCAGTGGATTCTCCTTCTTGTTGTTTATTTCAATCTTTCACTTCCTTACGTACTGAAAAAATGTGTCATACGTTACGAGGAGAATCCCTCCGCTGATATGGCTTTGGACTGTGCGAACAGGAAAATCGAAAATGTCCCCAAAGGCATCCCCAAAGATGCCGCTTCACTGAACCTGAACAACAACTGGATGCAGAAAATTAATGAGGGAGATTTTTCTGGCATGTCAAAGTTGAGAATTCTGGATTTAACATCAAATCAAATTGCTCAGGTGGATGAAGGGTCTTTTATCGATCTGATGTTTCTACAAACTCTCTGCATGGGAAATAACAAACTTAATATCCTGATGAGCAACATGTTTCAGGGTCTGTCTAACCTTACTGTGCTTTTTCTCAACAACAACGGTATTCAGGTCATTCATACAACAGCTTTCCAGTTCCTCACTAGCTTACAAACTCTGGATTTAGGAAACAACAGGCTTCGACAGATCACCGACATTCAGCCCATCCTACAGTTACCTCAAATCACAATGCTTGGACTTAAATGCAACGGGTTTTCATCCTTTGAGACCAAAGACCTGCTGCTGAATCAGTCATCAAATCTCAAAGAGTTGGATATTTCTGGTGATTCCCTGACAATTTTCAGCATCTCTACACCCGTCTTTCCTTACCTCCAGAAAATAGAGATCTCTATGTGTTTTTGTTACAAAGACCTGCAATGGGAAATCCCTGACAAACAGTTACTGGGGAACATATCGTATTTATATCTCGGGAGGTCTATTCTTTCTTTCGAAGGGATCACAAAAGTCCTGGAGAGTCTTGACTCTTTACGCCATCTAAGAGTAGAAGCCCTGAAGATGCATGTTTACGAGGGACTGCTATCTACAATTTGCAAAATACCAACATTGAGGAAGCTGGATTTGTTTAACAGTCATATCAAGAATTTGCCTGTTAAACTTGCACTATGTTCTCAACTCACAGAGCTTCACATGAGAGAAAGTGATGTATACGAACTGCCTCAGGGGTCATTGGGGTCAATGAAGCATCTCCGATCGCTAAACGTTTGTGGCAATCAGTTAACCCAAGTTCCACATGATGCAAGAAGTCTCCGTTCCCTCGGGATCCTTAATCTGAATTACAATTACATATTAGAGTTGACCTGTGAGGACTTTGTGAACACAACACAACTAAGAGAGCTTTACCTGAAGAGAAATCCATTAGCCAAGTGGATTACTGTGTTTTTCTAAATCTTGAAAACCTAAAGCTTTTGGATCTTAGTTTTAATCAACTGATGACATTTGAAAACAACCTTTTTTTGCCAAAGCTTGAAATTTTAAACATAAACCACAATGAAATAGCTTTCCTAAAAATACTTGATTTTCTTGGTTTCCAATCCCTGAAACAGTTAGATCTAGGAACAGCTTTCTTTGATGGGATGACACAAAGATCATTTAATAAAGTCAATAAACAGGAGAATAATATTTCATCTTATGACAGAATATGGGAATTAAAGCTCTTGGAAAAATTAACAATAGAACTGAACCCTCGAAACCTTTTCACCAGTCTTCAAACAAACTATTCTAGAGATATTGTGGTCTTTAAATCAATGAAAAGATACACAGCGATCTGCAACATTTTTTGCTTTCCACATCAATTAGCAGATATACACCGGTCTATGAGATATTTGGAGAATTTTACAGCTGTCAACGTCTTTATTGAAGCTCCTACTCTAGACATGTTTTGGTTCAATCCTGATCTCAAGAGTTTGACATTCATAGAGACTGATTTTTCAGACGCGAGTCCAGAACTCTTCCTTCCAATTCCAAACCTGCAAAGTCTTGAGCTTTCCAAATGCAATATCAGCTCTTTGGATTTTCTGGTGAAGGCCAACCTTACAGCACTCAGATTCCTGAAACTGACTGATAATGAACTTTCTATGATTAATGACACTGTGTTCAATTCTTTCCCATCTCTTACATACTTGGACCTGGACAACAACCCCTTCACCTGTAACTGCTCAAACGCACGCTTTATCCAATGGGTGAAGAACAACAAGCAGACACAGGTGGTAAACGCTCATCAATATAAATGTTCCTCATCTGTGGATAAACGAGAAAGTTTGTTACTAGAATTTGACGTTCATTTGTGCTGGGACGATGGCAGATTTTTCTACTTCATTTCCAGCTCTTGTCTGGTTGTTCTGACTCTTCTAACATCATTCATCTATAACTTCCTACGGTGGCATCTCAAATACACCTTCCACCTCTTCCTGGCCTATTTTTATGACAATCAGAGAAGAAAAAAGGAAGTTCTTCATCAGTTTGATGCCTTTGTGTCCTATAACGTCCACGATGAGGACTGGGTTTACAGAGAGATGCTCCCAGTGTTGGAGGGACAGCAGGGCTGGAGACTCTGTCTGCACCACAGAGACTTCCAACCAGGTAAATAAAGTCTTTTAACTTGTTGTTTTCATGACGATACTGTTGAATGACTGATGTGGTGGATTGAGAAATTTTGGTGAAATGTTTTCTAATAATTGTCTTTAATCTGGACATTTTTATGAAAAATTCACATTTCTACTTCCATTTGGATCTCTACTGCTTTTTAAATCCTCCCAGCCCGGTTTCAGCTGTAAGTTAATGTTTTTTAGTGTGTGGAAATGACCAGTTTCAAAACTCTTCGGAATGTAACGTCAGAAATCAGCAGGCTCTGGCCTTCACATAAGGCGTTTTCGCACTGCAGAAGGTACGGAACGGAACGGTTCCAACTGTGTTTGCATTACAACTTGTGACCGGTTCCACCAAGCCCTTGGAACCACAAGAGCTGTGGTTCCAATCGGGCCGGCCAAGCGGTTCTGCTTAGAACCAGCAGCTGATTGGACGCTGGTTGTTATGGAGTCAGACGTTGATTTTCCGTTGACAGCTGGCTCTCACTAAACTGTATTTTATAAAGAGTACTCTTTTCAATATTTTTATCATTAATTTTAATTAATATTTAATTCGTCTCAATATAGTGCAATCACCTAATAATGAGGTAAATTTTTTCCTCCGCTTACTCGCTGATGAATGAGTGCAAAATGAGCTAGATCGGTCAACGAGGAAAGAGAAAGTTTTCCGCTGCATCTCTGAGGAAAAGGCTTCGGCCGCTACATCGAAACCATTGTTTAGTTTCAAAAATAATGACATCAGGTACAGCTTTGATTCCGTATCGTTCTGTACTGTTCCGTTCCATACCGTTCCGTACCCTTTTGTTCCGTACCGTTCTGTACAGTACCATTCTGTACCATTCCGTTCCGTAACATTCCGTATTGTACTATTCCATTCCGTTCTGTATCATACCGTTCCGTACCGTTCCATACAGTTCCGTACCATTCCGTTCCGTACCGTACCGTTCTGTACCATTCAGTTCCGTAACATTCCGTTCCGTACCGTTCTGTACCATTCAGTTCCGTAACATTCCGTTCCGTACCGTTCTGTACCATTCAGTTCCGTAACATTCCGTTCCGTACCGTTCTGTACCATTCAGTTCCATAACATTCTGTACCATACCGTTCTGTTCCGTTCCATACCGTTCTGTACCATTCAGTTCCGTAACATTCCGTTCCGTACCGTTCTGTACCATTCAGTTCCGTAACATTCCGTTCCGTACCGTTCTGTACCATTCAGTTCCGTAACATTCCGTTCCGTACCGTTCTGTACCATTCAGTTCCGTAACATTCCGTCCGTACCGTTCTGTACCATTCAGTTCCGTAACATTCTGTACCGTACCGTTCTGTTCCGTTCCATACCGTTCTGTACCATTCAGTTCCGTACCGTACAGTACCATTCTGTACCATTCCGTTCTGTAACATTCCGTATCGTACTATTCCGTTCTGTATCATACCGTACCGTTCCATTCCGTACCGTACCGTTCTGTTCCGTTCCGTACCATTCCGTACTGTACCGTTCTGTTCTGTTCTGTTCCGTACCGTTCCGTTCCGTACCGTTCTGTTCCGTACCGTACCGTTCCGTACCGTACCGTTCTGTTCTGTTCCGTTCCGTTCCGTACCGTTCCCTGCAGTGAGAAAACACCTCTAGTGACTCCAGAGAAGTCCACCCCGTTACCTAGCAACATCAGGGAAAGCTCAGCCCGTATCCTAGCAACGCAATCTGAGTTCCGATCATGCACTGTACATTGTACGCTGGAAAAGACGAGGGAAATATGGTTTTGTTTTCCTGACTCGCCATTCAGAAAGCATTTGATGTGTTCTTGTTCTTTTGTGCAGGAGACTTTCAAAAATGTACTGTTGTATAACTGTACATCTGTTTGCTGCCATTTTCCAATTTTGGCTTTAAAATCCAAAACTGCTTCTAGGTAGTCACACCTTTACTAGTAAACTTCAGCCAACAAATGAAGGAAAGGTTTTGCATTAGAAAATTTGGCAACACTTTTTTTGAACGGGGTGTGCATAAGACATAAACATGACATAAGACCTGTCATGAACATAAAGAAGTCTTTATGAATGTTTATGACTGTCATGAAGGGTCATTCGGTAAATAGTGACACTTTTAATACAAGGTTGCTCTAAAAGTTGCAGTAAAAGTCCATTAAAAATGCCGACTTTGTATTAAATTATCCTAATTTACAAAATCATGCAAAGTTGGCACTTTTAATGGACTTTTAATGCAACTTTTAGAGCAACTTTGCATTAAAAGTGTCATTATTTACTGAATGTCACTTCATGACAACTGTCATAAACACTCATAAAGATGTCTTTATGTTAATGACAGATGTTACACAGTGTCAAGTCAGACTTATACACACCCCTTCAAATAGTGTTACTGAAAAATATTTGCTTAATTTAATAGCACCTTTTAAAAAATAAAACTATTTTTTTCTTTTTCATCCAAGTTAACGTTCTTTGTGGTTGTTGTGATATTTTCCTTGCAAAGCACAAATAATTTCAAAAAACAAACAATATGCATTAAGTATAAGTATTTGAACAGGAAATTAATTTATATGCAGGTAAAGTCATAAAATCATATTATAAGAGGAAGGTCCTAATTACAGTAACATCAAAAAGCAATCGATTTATTGTTTTCATCTGTCAATTTGTGCTGTTTTATAGTTTGCTGACTTAAAAAAAACAAATTTATCAATTCTCTTTGTGCATGCTAATATTCTGTTTGTTTCTTTTTTTCTTTAATCAGAAATGACAAATCATACACTTAATGCACCACGTGTGTGTCCACAGGTAAACCATCATAGAGAACATCACTGATGCCATCTATGGCAGCAGGAAAACCATTTGTGTGATCAGCCGCCACTACCTGCAGAGCGAATGGTGCTCCACAGAGATCCAGATGGCCAGGTGGGGGCGCTGTCTCTTTTTATATACAACAAGAATATAACTGTATGGATCAATAACATCACCAACTAAATAAATCCAGCTTTTCAAACTGCAATGTGAGAACTTAATAGAAGAGGATACAATGATGCTTATATGCGAAGGAATCTGTGGGCACCTCAGTGAAAAACCATTAAAAATTAAAAATAATGCATTGTTTACTTACAGGATTAGATACTCTAAATCATTCCAAAGTTTTTGTTCCAGGGGCCAAAACTGGCAAATTTAAACAACTCGTAGGGTAAAAGAATAATTAAATTAAAAATGAGAAAATTTGTTTGTGATTTTCCCTCTTTAGTTTCACCTGCTCAATAATAAGCACAATTTTAATAAAATCTATAAATCCTTAAAGATCCAAAACATTAAAACGGCTTCGGACTGCTGCCTTTATTAAAAGAAAAACTCAATTTCAAAATATGAGGAGTCCTCAGTTGATTTCTGGTTTGTTGGCCAAATTTTTACAGTTCTCAGGTGGCCGATCAAAATCATTTCAAGGGCCACAAATGGCCCCTAGACCGCATTTTGGAGACCCCTGCTTTAAATGGTTTCATCTCCTAATTGTGGCAATTAGGGTTTACAGCTCATGAAAATCAAACATATATATACACAGATATTGAGATTTATGGAAGTGCAGCCTCTGATCAATGACTGAAGTAGAATATACATCCTTTGTCATTTTTATTTTTTCTTATAGCCGCTATTTTTTTTGTGTGCAAAACTCTGTCTTAGCAAAAACATATCAAATTTGTAATAATTTTTGCACTAGTTTTCATCAAATTAGCAATAATTCATAACCAGACATAACCCCGAACCACTCTTGTTCACATTTAGGCAATAATTTTGCCCTTCAAGATTAAAAGTGTTACTTAATTGCACTGAATGGATTAAAGCTATAACTAATCAATATTCACAAATATTGACAAATTATATCTCTCTTTCACCTGACTTTTTTTTTAGCTTTCGCCTGTTTGATGAGAAGAAGGATGTGTTGGTGCTGCTGTTTTTGGATGACATTCCTTCTCGTCATCTGTCTCCATATTACCGCATGAGGAAGCTGGTGAAGAAGCGCTCCTACCTGAGCTGGTCCCAGGCTGCACAACATCCAGAGGTTTTCTGGCAGAACGTCCAGAGAGCTCTGCAGACAGGGGGCGCTCTCACTGAAAACACGGACCACTGATCGGACCAGCAGGATGCTGAGAAAATGTAAAAATCTGTAAGATCACAGTTGAGATTAACAATAGATTAACTTTATTTCAGGGTGTTAAAGGGGCAATATGATGTAAGATAAATCTTTTGTGCTTCACATTATTTTATGTTTTCAAAAACATATCTGGAGTTTTGTCTCCAGGTTTGCATGCGAAAGAAATCCTTTAACCTCCATGGCAACCATTCAGCTCTGCAAAACGCCTGGGTGGACTTAGCTCCGCCCTCAAGGCGCAGCTCCTCGTTGGAGCTTCTCGAGACTCTCCAACTCAGCTCCTTCAGACTTCTTTTTTTATTATTCACCAATTATTGCACACAGAACAAACATTGGTGTGTGCGAAATAACCAGATAAGAGAAGAATAACAACAAAAATAAACAAAACAAAAAGGACATATGCATTAAGATGGATGCAGCTCCTTCATGGAGAAACAGTATGGCTGATGGTTTGGCATAAATGTAAATAAATATCCAACCCACAAACACACATTCATACTACTGTCAAAGCATTACATAGTTAAGAAAGAGCTTGTGAGACAAAGTTTGCAAATCAATGTTTTTCTTCATTTGTGATTATGAAGCATAACTTTGCACAGCCATCATGAAAAACCTCAAGGCGCTATCTTCCAATGTGCAACAAGTTAGCCTTTGCTCATTAAGCAGCATAGTTCACAGTTTTTTCAGATCTTTTGCAAAGAATAGCCAAGTGTTGCCATCAGAGGAACTGAAAGCTGTTACTTGTCCCCTCTTTAATGACTGAGTTTCTTGCAGATATAATTAGACTGCAATGCAGTTCTGTGCAAACTGGAAGTCACACATTTCATCAGCTTTCTGCAATGTTCCTCTTTCTGATTGTTAGGAGGATTTCTACTGAAGTTAAACGCATTAAATTTAAGAGAGAAAAGGAGCTTGGACTCAACCTTACAGCAGACCTGGAAAAAATGGCAGTTTTTTCTCATGCAAACGCTGTAGATCTTTGAAACTTTAGAGTACTATTATGTTAACGTGGGGAATAACAACATATAATGCGACTCTAAGCAAAATTTACTACAGATTTTTTTTATTATCGATGCTATCTGTTCAGTTCTATCTAGTGTTTTTTTTATTTCAATGTCTTGTTCTCATTATGTAATTTTAACTTTGTGTTATTTTACTACTTTATTCTTTTGTTTAAAATAAAATCTTAAATTTTCTGTTTTCAGCTTGCAGGAATTTGTTCCTGAAGTTTGTTCTCTTTCTGTAGAAAAATGTGAAAATGTCCAACAAATGGTTTATTATTCAAATAACATCATGTAATAACTTAAATGATTATGAACTGCTGAGTTCTTATTGATAAACTACACAAGTTGGTTGGTGACAAAGTGCTGTATTCAAAAATATTATTGGAAAGTTTGGTGCAGAAACAGAGTCTGCTAGAAAAAGATGAGTATTAACCTTGCATTATGAGTGCACACTGTTCACTGCACAGACATACTTTTCAAAAGTGCTTTTTTAAGGAAAAAAAAAATTGGTTCCCCTTTTAGGAGCGCTTATAAAAGAGACACATCCAACATCTGAAAGTGACTGAAGGTAGGAAGAGCGTCACTTCGGTCAGATATAACAAACTGCTCAGGATCAAAAGTGAGTATTGCAAACATTGATCCTACTGTATATTACTATACTATTATTATATACAAAACTAATTCTAACTATGATGCATTCAATTTATTTAACAGTTGGATTGTTTTTTATCTAAAATACAAACATATTTTGATTTATTTAGATGCCTTTTTGGATCGTAACGGAAAATTTGGTAGAATTTAGGATTTTTGTGGATCAGATATCAGGGCAAGTTGGGGAGAAATTCCCAAGCCCTGTTTACTCTCAAGGAACTAGTGTTGGCTTCTGCTTTTGGTTTTATTTTTTTTAGCTTTGTCTCTCTCGACCGGAGGCGTCATCAGCTTTTGACACAGTAACTATAACTGGATGTTCAGCCGTTCTCATAATTATAAGTAATTCCAAGGAATGATTTTGAATATTTTAGTCAACTCTGTGTTAAACTGAATAGGTTAAGTAGTACAACACAAGACAATGCTATTTACCACTGTTTTTGTTGCTAATAACCATGCAATTATAGAAAAAATGCTGCACCTGTGCGTTCTTCACACCTGCAGAATACGTCACACCTCCGCAGGACGTGTTGCTGAAAAGTTACGCACTGAGACCAGGTTTCAAAAAGTACTAGAGACAGAGAATCGGCAGAAACATCTAAATGAGCAGCAGGATCATAACAAAAATGTTACTTTCCTAAAGGTCTTAAGGTATAAAAGCTAAACTTGGCAAATGTTGAAAAATTAAACCAAAGTGGGTGGAGACAAAAAGCATGGCGGCATGTGAGGATGAATGGAGGTGGTGAGTGGGGCGCGGTCAGGATGAAAGAAGCCTGTCCTCAGTTTACAGAGGTGGATAGAGAACCCACCTCAAGTAAGAGCAGCAATACTTCAACAGATTTTTACTCAAGTTAAAGTAAAAAGTAGCCGTCCAAGAAATGACTAAAGTAAGACTAAAAAAATATTTGGTAAAAAGTCTACTCAAGTACTGAATAGTTGATCAAATTATCAATCATTTAATATTTAAAATTCACATAATTAAACAGACAAAATATAAAGTGAAGTGTAAATTAAAATAATTCATAGTTACAAAGATTTTCCCAAATGTTAGGTAAAATATTGCGAAACTAAAAGAAAAATCACATAATGAAAATGTCAAAATATAAATTTATAACCTTAACTCATTCAGACGGTGGATTTGGGGGTTAGTTACACAGTTCAATGTTCAAAGTACAACTTTACAGCTACAAAGAAATAATGAATTTGTGTAAATGTCTTTGCAGGTGATCACCATTGAATGATAAACCTGCAGTCATGGCCACCAAAGGAAGTTTGTCTTCATTCTTGACTCTGAGACTTCTTTTGCTTCTGCTTCATTTTAACCTTTGTCTGCTTTATTCTCTAAAGAACTGCACTATCCTTTATCAGGAGAATCCATCTGATCATGTTTATGTGGATTGCAAAGAGAGGGAGCTTTCAGCTATTCCTGATGACATCCCTAAAGATGCAGTTTCATTACAGTTTTTCAGAAATAACATTCTAAAACTTAAACAAGAAGATTTCCGTGGTTTGTTCAAACTGAGGATTCTTGATGTAGGAATAAATCAAATTTCTTATGTGGAAAATGGATCATTTCTTGATTTGGGTTTATTAAAGACTCTCATCATGAGCTGGAACGAACTTACCAGTATAACAGCCAATGTGTTTCAAGGACTGTCTAATCTTACCCAGCTTGACCTCAGTTATAACATGGTCCAGTTCATTCATAAAACTGCATTCAATTTCCTTGTCAGCTTGAAATTTTTAGATTTAAGTGGAAGTAATTTCCAAAAAATCACTGAAATCCAACCCATTTTCCAGTTACCACAGATACAGAAACTTAGACTGTTAGATAATGCATTATATTCCTTTGAGACAAAAGACCTGCAGCTTAATTTCTCATCAAGTCTTAAAGAGTTGCATGTTTCTGGGCGTAACATGGAAATGTTTAGCATCACAACTCCAATTCTTCCTCACCTCCAACTTATAGAACTTTCATACCAATCAGGAGATTCTAAAATGAAATGGTACATATCGGACAAACATTTTCTGAGAAACATAACACATTTATATCTTGGTTGGAGAGTACTTCTCTTTAAAACTATCAAGACAGTATTGAAGAACCTTGAATCTCTATCATATCTGAGCTTAGACACAAAAAACAGGTGGCTAGAGAGGGCTACTGTCTACAGTTTGTAATATACCAACACTGAGGAGTCTGAATTTGAGGTACAGTGATCTTCAGAATTTAACTTTTGAACTTGCATTATGCTCTCAGCTCATAGAGCTTGATTTATCTGACAGTCATATGGCTGAACTGCGAAAAGGTTCAATACAATCAATTAACCGACTACAGACGCTGAATGTGACTACCAACCAACTCACTATAGTTCCATATGATATAAGAAACCTTATCTTCCTTGAGGTCTTACATATGCAAAGAAACACAATCCTGACATTGAGCTGTGAGGATTTTGTGAACACAACAAGTCTTAGAGAGCTATACCTCAATCACAATCGTATAACAGACATCAAAAGTTGTGCGATTGAAAAACTTTCTAATCTTATGGTTTTGGATTTGAGCTATAATCTACTAATGACATTTGGAGACTCCTTTAAGATTCCCCTACATAAGCTTGAGATCTTGGATGTAAGCCAAAATCCAATACAAATTCTATACGATAGCATATTTAAACAATTACCATCCCTAAAAATGTTAAGTGTGGAAACAATATTTCTACCTGACTGCAGTGACTTACAGTACCTGCAATATCTAACAGCATATTTACATTTTCGAGAAAACTTTAAAACCTGTGTTTCAAATTATTCTGAAATACACATTAACTCTCACTCACTGAAAAGTCTCACAGTGATTACCAAAGACCATCCCACTGACTTTGAGTCAGTAAAAAAGTTTCTTATGACTGTTAAACCTGCCGAAAAGTTTACAGCTATAAACATCTATGGAGATCCTCCTGATGGAAGAACATTTAAGCTTACTCCTGAGCTCAAGAGTCTAACTTTAAAAGAAACTGATTTTTTAACCATAAAATATGAAATGTTCCTACCAATCCCACACCTGCAGTCTCTGGATCTTTCCGAGTCTAAGATCAAGTCATTGGATTTTCTGATGCTGGCCAATCTTTCTGCTCTTCGATATTTGAATTTGGCAGACAATGACATCTCTGTGGTCAATGAGACTGTCTTCCAGCACCTCCCATCTCTAACATATTTGGATCTGAGTAATAACCCGTTTACCTGTGAGTGCTTAAACGCAGGTTTTATCCAGTGGGTAAAGAACAACAAGCAAACACAGGTATTCAATGGTCATCAGTATGTATGTTCCTTTCCTGTGTCTAAACAGGGTACCTTATTACTAGACTTTGACGTCAAGACCTGTTGGGAAGATGGCAGCTTTCTTTACTTCATTTCTAGCACTTGTCTGGTTGTTCTAACTCTTCTTACATCGTTTGTCTATAACTTCCTGAGATGGCATCTCAAATACACCTTCCACCTCTTCTGGGCCTTTCTCTACAACAGCAGGAAGAGAAAGAACATGAACCCTCATCAGTTTGATGCCTTTGTGTCCTATAACGTCCAGGATGAGGGCTGGGTTTACAGGGAAATGCTCCCAGTGTTGGAGGGAGAGCAGGGCTGGAGACTCTGTCTGCACCACAGAGACTTCCAACCAGGTAAATAAATGTAGAGGATTGAGAAATGTTGGTGACTTTGTAAACTTTCAAAAACATTAATGTTCTATTATGGGGACAAATTATGAAAAATTCAAAATTTTCTAATTCAAAACTCTTCGGAATGTAATGTCAGAAATCAGCAGTTTCTGGCCTTCACCTAGGCTGCGTTCACACTGCAGCCTGAAGTGACTCAATTCCAATATTTTTGACGTAATGGGACCTGTATATAATCTTTTCATGGCGGTGTGAACAGTACAGGTCGGATTCTTTTTCGAATGTGACACATATCCGATACGTATCCTATTCAAATGCGACCTAAAGTCCAGGCTGCATTCATCCGAACTCAACGTCACTGATTCTCAACAAATCTCACTATTCTACATCCTTATACGCGCAAGTGAGAAGAAAAACAACAACTATGATGGACTATATGAGGATAAAGTTGTTAATATGTTGCTCCGGCCGGGCAAGAACTTCAAATATACAGTATAAGCTAAGCTCCACCGTTAGCCTCCATGTTTACTTCTGCAAACACTGAGCTCTTCTTCTTTTTATGGCGATTGGCAGAACGCTGAGAACGCTGACGCTATGCGCCCTCTACTGGCAGTGTGAACGGCCCCGGCAAAAAAATCGGAATTGACAAAAAATCGGAATTGAGTCACTTCAGGCTGCAGTGTGAACGCAGCCCTAGTGACCCCAGAGAAGTCACCCCGTTACCTAGCAACCCCAGGTAAAGCCCAGCCCGTCACCTAGCAACGCAATCTGAGTTCCGACCAGTCACTGAAAAAGATGAGGGAAAAGTTGTTTTGTTTTACTAAACATTTAGAAAGCATTTGATGAATTCTTGTTAGCAACAGCTTATTTGGATTTAAAGTGACGAGACGCCCTAAAGCAGCTGAAAGGAGCTCAAAATAGGCTGAACTGATCAAACTAATTTCTTATTAATTAGGAATGATTTTGTGCAAAAAATGTAATGAACATGTTTTGTGCAGCTCAGTCTTATCCTACCCAGTTGAAGTAAAAGTAATAGGTCACATTTATTAAAACTCCCTAATATCTGAGAATGAAGAATAGCCCATTATTAAATGCTAATTTATTTGCTTTGTTTCAAATATCAACCATTGGTGGGTTTTTTATATGGAAAACCATCCAGAGCGATATCAGAAGGGTGGGGGGGCACAAAAGCCCTTAAAAATAAAAATGACTTACTAATTTTTATTAGTAAGTTTAAGGTGTAACATTTGCACCTTAAACAAATTATATGATGAGTTCATACATGTGTATTTTAAGAGAAGTTGGCACCCCCAATGTGAAGAGTAGGTGACCCTGAGAATAAACTTGACGAAGCTATATTTTTACAAACTGCATTTTTAGGCAAAAGTTGAACTGAAGGCTTTACTATAACATAGGCAAGGCCTTTTTTAAGATTTAGTTGAAAATACATCTGTTATATCCACAGGTAAACCCATCATAGAGAACATCACTGACGCCATCTATGGCAGCAGGAAAACCATCTGTGTGATCAGTCACAGCTACCTGCAGAGCGAATGGTGCTCCAGAGAGATCCAGATGGCCAGGTGGGGGCGCTATTCTTGAACTTGATGTTTTTTAAATGGAGAAATTAAATGTACGGTATTTTCAACAACTATAAGGCGTACCTGAAAACCTTCAATTTCTCAAAAGCTGACAGTGCGCCTTATATATGGACCAATATTGAGCCACAACAAGTCTAGCAACTACAGTAAGCAGCCGCCGACTTCATTTTCACCCGTAGAAGAAGAAGCGCGTGATGCATGCTGGGATAGTCGTCAGAACCTGGGTTGGTTAATAGAGTTTGACGGACCTATCTACCTACCGACCTGATAGTCAGGTCGTCTGCAGGTCATTTAGCACCACATTCTCCATGAACATGCTGTGCGCGAACGGAGAAGAGTGACCATCGCCCGGCCACGCCCCGGCCCAGTCGCGGAAGGGTCTCCTCACCGACCGGAGTCAGACTGTTTTGTTGACATTCCCTTTAGTGCAGCTCCATCTAGTGGATGCATAACGTAACTCCAGCCTCTACTGTAGCGTTTATTCTATGCGCCTTATATATGAAAAAGTTTTAAAATAGGCCATTCATTGAAAGTGCACCTCATTATCCGGTGCACCTTATAGTGCAGAAAATACGGTAAATGTATGCTTCGTGAAGATTTTTGTTTACAACATATATGCATCGTTTGAGGTATGAGGGTGGAAAGCGTGCTTCTTGTTTGACTAGTGCTAAACTAATCTCTGTACTTTTGGGTGTTAGCTTTGAAGTTTTAATAGATTCTCAACTATTTAGATGTTTATACGTAGGGTTCTCCTTATCATGCAAGTTCATTATACAATGCAACAAGCACCACTACTGATTGTTTCCAATGTAATTTCATTGCATTGGAAGTGCATTTTAAACCAAAATTAATATAACCGTAGTGATTATTTGCAACAGATCTAACAAAATCAGATCTGTTCAGTTACATTTTCCGTTACACATTTATGAACAGCGTCAGGAAAATATCTGATAAGTTTTCTTTGACATCTTGCAGCTTTCGTCTATTTGAGCAGAAAGATGTTCTGATTCTGCTGTTTCTGGAGGAGATTCCTGCTCGTCATCTGTCTCCACATTACCGCATGAGGAAGCTGGTGAAGAAGCGCTCCTACCTGAGCTGGACCCAGGCTGCACAACATCCAGGAGTTTTCTGGCAGAACGTCCAGAGAGCTCTGCAGGCAGGGGACTCAACAAACATGGACCTGCTGACCGGACCAGCTGGATGCTGAAAGAGAGCTGCAAGGTGAGTAAAACAGAACAATTATCAAATCTTGTCTGGTTGTCAAGCGGCACTGTGTAACTTTTAAAAATATATATATATTTATATTTTTACATATTTGTCGAAATTGTTAGAATGTCTTGACAGAAAATGTGTGGAAAAAATTCAAGCTCCTCTGCTTTCAACATCTATTAATTCATTCTCTCCATTTTGCTCCTTTGACTTCAGGCTTCAAGCTACTCATCCAATCCAGTCATGAGAACTACAAGGCATCAGACGATAGAAGACATATAAAGTCCTTCCAGAAAGTTCTTGATCTCTTCACAGAGGAATATTTCTTGAACATCACTCAATGGAGACTCAACATTATGTCCTTTCATGCATGTTTGAGACATCCTTCCAGTAGCCACCATGTGAGGCGCTTGGTCTCACAAAGATCCGCCCATTTCCACAAAGCTATTCACATTTCCACAATGTTCCTTCTTTCCCCCTCTCAGTTCCTCCAGACTAGCGGCAGCAGCAGCTAGCAAACAATTGTAAATGGCATAATGGAGTAGCACTGTTGTAAAGATGTGCTGGGAAAAACCAGGAGCTTCTTAAAGAGACAGAGGCCAATTTCAAGGCATCAATTTGCAAAGTCAAATTTCTGTTAAGTCATGTTTGATATATATACAGCATATTTATAACAACTGTAGGTAACATAGTTATTTTATTGTGCTGTAAAATGGCCCTATATGCCATTTTGAGATATTTTCTTTCTGATGTGGGCAAAGATGAGTCCATTAATGCTATGCTTTCATGTTATTCTGAGAGCAACTGAAAACAATCGGTGTTGCTGATCTTGTGACTCTCAGTTTCTCAGAAACATTTAGGAACGCTAAGGTAAATAAGAAGCAGCAAACAGGAAGTGGCTGCATACCAGGAGGCAAAAGTCAGATTTTTGACATCCCAGCACGAAACCCATATATACCCAGCTAGCAAGAAAATGTTTGTTCTACGTCCGTGAACGTAGTCTGAAAGTCGTACGTCAAATGTTCGGACCTGACGTTCAGCAAACGTTGTCTTAACATTCACTCTGAAGATTTGTTCCCAAATAGTTGTATTTTTTGGTTGTCATTTCACTTGATTTAGTTTTTATATCTTTAAAACCTTTATGACTGTTATTATTTTTTTATATATTTTTGTATTTTTCATGTTATACAAAGTGCATATTCCGAATGTTGTTTGAACATTCTTGAAAGTCATCCGGACGTTTTTATAAATGCTGCTTTTAAAAAAACTTCCAAAAAAACGGAGGCATTACAAAGAGCTTTATTTCTCCCTACAAAATACATTTTTAAGATTTTTTTCAGTTACTCTTGCTGTTATTCTAATGCAAACGTCTATTCTATGTCTTAATAAACAATAAATAAATAAACAAATGTTCCGACTTGACGTTCACTGAATTTTAATATATTTAAAACTTCTATGGTGGTTAATATTTCTGACAAAATCTCTTTTTTTTTCCTTTTAGAGCACTGGTTCTTAATCTTTTTGAGGTACCGAACCCCCCAACCCTGCCGACACACAAAATACTTTGTGGTATTCTGATTTAGTAATGTAATAATGCAATCATATTAGCTGTGTTTCCACCCCACACCACTAGAGGCAGTACCAACCCCGAAAAGATGCGACTAAGGAGCAGATTTAGACTATAGAATTTGCTCCGCTGCAGCTCTGATTGGCTAAGCAATGTAACGTGATCCTCTGATTGGCTAAGCAATGTAACGTGATCCTCTGATTGGCTAAGCAATGTAACGTGATCCTCTGATTGGCTAAGCAATGTAACGTGATCCTCTGATTGGCTAAGCAATGTAACATGATCCTCTGATTGGCTAAGCAATGTAACGTGATCCTCTGCACCAAGTGATGGCAAAGCGGGGCGTCATCACGACTTTACACAAGTGTGTCTTTACCTCCGCGGCAGCAGAGGCTCCGCCGAACCCCTGAGACCGACTCACCGAACCCCTGGGATTCGATCGGACCCAGGTTAAGAACCACTGCTTTAGAGGGTCTGAATCTCGTCAGAAAGTCGACTTTCATCATCTGTTCATCCGTGTGTGTCGTTTAAAAATTGGGTTACTAGCTTCAATACCTTATTTAGCCAGTAGGGGGCTCCACGCCCGTCTAAACATTGTCATCGCAATTCAAATGTTTATAAATCCGATTTTTCTCATTTCCTTTCCTGCATAATCTACGTTGCATTTATTCAAACGTAATGCAAACGTATCTCAAAGGAGAGTAATACTTAAATAAAAGTCCAACAAGTACTTCCATTTGGAAAATAAGAATTTTCTGCAGAGTGACGTCACTTCCCAACTTGGTATTGTTGAGGAAATATAATCATTGTTTAGTGTTTTGTTGAAGTCAATCATAAAACCATTTCTAGTGCTTTAGTTTAGTGAATCTTTTACTCATATAACCATTTTTGTAGTGTTTGAGTTGGTTTTATTTTTTACTTAAAACTAGGAATTTTGTGTCAGCAAGCTCAGATGCAGGCCCTGGGGTTGGAAGGTCACAGATTCAGCATTTAGAAAAACCTGGTTGCAGAACCACAGGAGGTAATCAAGCTTATCTGTGTGAAAACCAGGGACACATTCCTGTCTCAGGAAGGGGGGTCCTTAGGCAACATTTGGCACGACGTACGGTTGACCTATGGACTTCTGAACTCTTGAAACTGTGAACTTTTAAACTTTCAGACTGATATCATATAGAATACTTTAATATTGCATGCTTTAACTGAATATTTTATTTTAATATTCTATTAGAACTAAAACTAGTCAATGATAAAGGTAAATTGAAAATGTTTTGTTTTGTACTAAAAATAGGAAATGGATCTGATTATTTTTTGAAGTTTATATAAGTTTAAATATCAAGGAGACGTTGGGAGGAATAACAGAGCAAAAAAAGCATATTAAGTTTAGAGATAACTCTTATTGAATTAAAATATAGGATTTAAGGTAGAAAAACCCAGGATTTCACAGAGACTTGTGAAATCTTTGGATGTTTATGGCTCAGGAAGGCGTCAGGAGACTGCATCAATTGGTGAAATAAAAACCTGGATTTATGGTCGACTCGGATGCATTGACCTGCAGTTCACCCGAAGAGAAGTTGGTTTAAAAAACATACATGCGGTTTGTTATTTATCTGTTTGGATAGAGCCAAGTCTCCTGAGACATTTGCGAAGTTGTAAAAGTCAGCAGGACTTTTAGAGTTCTGGTTAACTTCAGATAACATCAAAGATTGTGTTCTCTTTGATGGCTCGACCAAATTGTAGGGAGGTGCCGTTTTCAGTGGTGCTCGAAGACGGCTTCTAATTGGTCGAGGCAAGGGACGCCTAGCTTGAAGGAAGAACCTCCCACGGAGAATATAATCTGCCTACAGCGAAAAAATAATTCAGAAATTATAGCCGAACTCTAAGGCTTATTGCTCTGGTTATATTTTCTCCAAGACGTCTTGTCTTCTTGTGTGTCTGTGTTCTGTCTTTTACGTATCTCAGGTAACTAAATGTAACTCTGCATGTTTCTTCTGTTCTGCTCTGTATGCCTAAATTCTTTGTTTCTGATTGGATTAAATTCTGAACTTCTGTGACGCCAACACGCTGCGTACGCCTCTTGTGTTCTCGCGAGGGCTCCCAGACCGCGGCCGAGATCCGGGACCACGAAGAAAGGAAAAAGAACCGAATTGTATTTTTTAAAAGTTTTACATAATTAATCCTTTTTTCAACAGTATTCTGCAGTTAAAAAGCAAGGCAAGTGATGGTAAGTTATTAGTTTCCATAGCGATTTCTTTCATATTCTAACCTGGCATGTGGTTAAAGCGTAAAAAGCCACATAATTTGTTGCCGATGCCTTTTGTGTGTTTCTGTATCTCGCTAAGCTTCGTCCTCCTTCGTTTCGAGCACGTGGCGCCATTTTCTCATAACTTCTCAAACTCTTATTATAAAGTTTGACTCGACCAGAAATATTTATGTACGTTAAGTGTCCTGCTCTTTTTTCCCTAATGTTACTTGTCGTGGGCCTCCGAGTCAACATAACTGATAAGTCAGTAATCGGGAGAGTTTGTGGTCGGACCGCTTCCTTCGTATGCTGAGGGCTGTAGGGAAAAACATCATGGCGTCGGTCCGCATGTTTACTGAGGAGGAGTTTAGCTGCTGGCATTAACGAGTAAAGCTGAACTTTAGTTCTACATTGTCCTTTTTAATAATCCAGATTAAAGAAAATAAAGGCATTAATCAGTGTTGTGGTACTCGGATCCGGTCTTGGTCTCGAGTCCGGTCTCGAGACCGTTTCTTGATGGTCTCGGTCTTGTCTCGGTCTCGGGCGCTGAGGACTCGGCATTTTATTTCAAGACCGGCCGAGACCGCGACTGTGAAAATATCACTAAACATGCAGCATATTATCCAGTTCATTTGTTAGCATCTTTGTTTTCAGTGGATGCAAAACGCACCGATAAAAACACAACCAACCTGTGAAGGAGACCAGCTGCTGCTGTGCGGAGCTGCACATGTGTGTTAGAATCATGGCAACAAACCAGCAAAACACAAATAACTTTTCACAGTTTTCCCCCCAAACTAACAGACTGTTTAGTAAAGCTGTTTGCTGCAGGTAAAGTTAGCTAAAAGATGACTAGCTAGCTAATATCAATGCAGCACCTTAAGCTTGTTAACAAGTAGCTTATCGGCTAAGTTGTTGTCTGTGGTCAGCTGCATAGATTCATTCTTGCTTGTTGCTCCTTGGTCAGTGTTCGTAGTTGATTATCAGGTCTTTGCCTCAATTGCTATGTTTAATGGTGCAGACAGTGGTGGTTTCTGACATGAGCAACATGGGTAAACACCCAGGGCGTTATCGTTTTAGGGGTGGCAAGAGACCAACCCGGATCGTAGATGGAAGCAAAGCAGAACAAAGTTTGTTAAATTTAATATTGGTTAAATTATTAAGTATTTAATATCTATATGTTTTTATGGGAATATGGTTCTTTGAGATCAATTTGATAAGTAATTTTGATCATATTTCACATTTTATCATATGTAGAGCGCGGCGCTGGTCTTGGTCTTGACTCGGTCTCGACTTCCCTCAGTCTTGGTCTTGACTTGGTCTCGGACCCTAAAAGTCTTGGTCTTGTCTCGGTCTCGATAAACTCTGGTCTTGGTCTTGTCTTGGTCTCGGGTTAGGTGGTCTTGAACACAACACTGGCATTAATACTTTGTATTGCCAAATGTGCAAAGCTTACTGACATTTTCCAACACAACCATGAGAGGCAGCTGGAATGGGAGTTACACCATTTAATTTTCCTTTGGGATCAATTAAATATTTTTGAATTTAATAATTTATTTTTAATCCATAGGTGGAATCTAACTGACAGCAGAATCTAGATCAGGGCTGGGCAACTCCAGGCCTGGAGGGCCGGTCTCCTGCAACTTTTAGGTGTCTCAACTTCAACACACCTGAGTCAAATAATAAGGTCCTTAGCAGGACCCTGGAGAACCTGACTGTACTGAGGAGGTGATTCAATTGTTGGATTCAAGTGTGTTGGACCTGGGAGACATCTAAGAGCTGCAGGACAACCGGCCCTCCAGGACCAGGATTGCCCACCCCTGATCTAGAGGACCAGTAAGCTCTGAATTTTTACCTGATTAGATAATGCTGTAATTGTTTGAACAGATGAACGTGGCATATACATCCCACTTGAATCCCTCAAGTGGATTATTGCGACAAAATTCAAGTGATAAAAATCCTTTTACAGTAAATATATCACATTAGTACTTAATTAAAAGTATACCCCGTGGAAATAATATTAATGGAAAAGTCCCAACTTGAAAAGTGCAGCTGGTTTTTTACAAATGCAATATTAACATTTAACAATTGATGAGAAGATCTAGCTAAAACTAAGGTGATCCTGCCCCCTGCTGGTCACTGATCAAAACTGTATATTTTCATAGCAGTGTACAAATAAAAGAATACATTTATTATTATTGTTATTACATCAACAATTCCTATCTGTGTCTGGTGAATATTTAATAAAAAAAACTCTGGTTGTTTATTAAAGTTTTATATCGAAAGAAACAGAGTTTATTACTCTGTACTTTAGTAGACATGCTACCAAATATATTTTACTGTTATTTGAGTGATGTTTTGGACGACTACTTTTTACTTGTATTTGAGTCGAAGTAACGCTACTCTTACTTGAGGACATTTTTTGGGTACTCTACCATCCTCTGTTCAGGTGATTCAATATGTTCGTTAATTTTACCATGTCCAGGTAAAAATGACCAGTTAAATTAATAATGAAGTAAACGCATAAAGACATCAAAGAAAATACATTTCCCAGAAAAACATCAACAACATGCTAATGTTGTCTTGAAAAATGACCAAAGTTACTAGTAATAAGAACACATACCGGTTATGTTGCCAGTCGGCTGGTCTGTCTCGATTTTGTGGCTCATTCTCCTCCATTTGTGTCCGCTGTGCCTCCAGATAAAATCCTTGATGCTCCCTGCCGCCATAACTTTTAAGTAGATCGCCACTAAGCTGCCATGGCAACAGCTGAGCTGTCTTCCTGTCGAATGCTGCCATCCTTCTCGCTGTTAGCTTATATTTTGTTCATCATTTCTTTAAATTCAGGGCACTAGCTATTTAGTTAGTGGCAAAAATCTTTTTATTTGATCAAAAATAAACTAAATAGAGAGAGAAGCTCCAGCAAATCATGGAAGAAGTTGGCAGGATGTCCTTTGGACTCATTCACTAATTAAAGCCAATGAGGAGTTAAAAATAGAAGTTTTAAAACTAGAACAATTAGCATTTGAAAAAGACAAGCTTGTTCAGGAGAAAGATAAAGAAAAAGATGGTTGACCTAAATATAACATTAGAAGAAGATAAAGCCACACTGGAGAAGATAAACACTGCCATAGAGAAGAGAAACACTGACTATGACAAGGAAATCGCCTCCCTGAAGCAGAAATTCAGGGCTCTGGAGCAGGAGAACATAAACCTGACGCTGAAAACCAACACTCTGGAGGAGACAAACACTGCCCTAGAGGAGGAAAATTCTGTCATCGAGCAGGTAAACAACCTCTTGGAGAGTGAAAACATAATTAATGTCAAGGAAAACTCCGACCTAAGGCAGGAAAGCAAGGCTCTGGAGGAGAAAAACACCACCCTGCAGCAGGAAAACTCTGTCGTCAAGCAGGTAAACTTCATTTTGGAGGGGGAAAACAAAGTTTATGCTGAAAAAGTCTCCAACTTAAGGCAGGAAGGTTCTGTATAAAAAAACCACTGTCATAGAGAAAGAAAACACCCCGCTGAAGGAGGAAAACATTGCGCTGAAGGAGGAAAACAGCGCCCTGGTGCAGGCTAACTACCTCTCGGAGAAGGAAAACACAAACTTGGAGCGTGATGTGGAAATGCTGAATAAAAGGCTGAGGGAAATGGTGGAAAAGAAAAACCAGCAGCCATCTGATGAGGAAGCCCACAAAGACAGCCAGTTGGTTTCAGACCAGACACAGAAGAAAAAACATCCATTCAGACGCGTGATCGGAGGCTGCTGTGATACACTTCTAAAAATGTATCAAACAGGCACTCTAAGGAATTGGGTTGAAAGATGGTACTTATAAATAAAGAAGTGAACCTCCAGGGCTTCATAGTGAGTCCTGTTGGTCTCCAGACTGACCACCAGGGTTCTTAGTGAGTCCTGGTCTCCAGGCTGACCTCTAGGGTTTTTAGTGAGTCCTGTTGGTATCCAGGCTGACCTCTAGGGTTCATAGTGAGTCCTGTTGGTATCCAGGCTGACCTCTAGGGTTTTTAGTGAGTCCTGTTGGTCTCCAGGCTGACCTCTATAGGGTTCATAGTGAGTCCTGTTGGTCTCCAGGCTGACCTCTAGGGTTCATAGTGCGTCCTGTTGGTCTCTAGGCTGACCTCTAGGGTTCATAGTGCGTCCTGTTGGTCTCTAGGCTGACCTCTAGGGTTCTAGTGGTCCTGTGGTCTCAGCTGACCTCTAGGTTCATGTGCGTCTGTGGTCTCTAGCTGACCTCTAGGGTTCGTAGTGCGTCCTGTTGGTCTCCAGGCTGACCTCTAGGGTTCGTAGTGCGTCCTTGTTCCAGGTGACCTCGGTTGTATGCGTCTTGGTCCTAGCTGACCTCTAGGTCTTAGTGTTACCCTAATCTCTCATTCACCATCCTTTCCATCAGTTTACACAGATTAGATGTTAAATCTAATGGTCTGTAATTTCCAGGGTTACTATGATCTTTCCCAGGTTTATTCAACAGAAAACAATAGCTTCTTTCCACTTACAGGGCAGTCCCCCCTCCTTCCTAATCTTAATGTATAAAATTAATAATTTATTTAAAACTTCCTCACTTGCATGTCTTAACATAACACACTTCATCTTTACCTGGACCACTACTCCTAGTTCTGTCCAAAGCTCTTTTCAACTCTCCAATAGAGAAACGATAATTTATCAGGTTATTATTCCCCTTTCTTCTTAAGATTCCATCATTTTCCTTTTTAGTTCTCTCCCTTCCCTCTATTTCATTCTCAAAGCTCAGCCAGCACTCTCCTTATACTGTTGTCCCCGCCTTCTCAATTAACTGCCCAGCCAATCAAACTCCAACAAATATAGCTCCCTCTACATAAGAGCTGAATTTGAGGCGGGCCTCCTCTTTAGGAGGTTTGCCCATCACTATATATATAGTTACACCACCTCATGTTCCCTTTTTCAATGCAAAATGGATTCCTATTAGGGTTTAGGTGTTGGGAGTTATGCTTCTGCTTTTAGATGTTTGCACCACTGTGAAATTTTAGACATAAAGAGCTCATCTGTAAACCGATAACAGTTGCTTATTCTAAAGGCAATAACCTTTTTTCTTATACATTATCGTACCACATCTTGTGGTTTTTAAAGAAATATTCTGTAAATATTGGTTTTGTTTTAGTTTTGTTGGTCTCATCTTTTCAAGCACCTCATTAGACCTTAATACTACTTAATGCTATTTTACTTGCCTTATTTACATCATATCTTCAGTGAAAACAGTTTGTTCTGTGTTTAAATATTTAAACTTCCTTTCAATTTTAGTATTAATTTGATAATACATTAAATACAAAACCTTTGTTTCCTACTCTTTTCTTTCATATGTTTTATACTTCTGTGTGAAACAAAAGATAAATGATTTGATTTGATACCAGATGAAACACGGAGAAGCATATTCTGCCAGTAGCACATGGAAACCATAAGATACAGTAATTAAGTGCAAAATAAAAAATAAAACCAGCTTTTAAAAATGAAAAACGTTATCTTGTAGAATTATTACCAAAAAAGGTCTTAGTTAAGTTAGCTAAGTACATGTTTTTTCTTTCTTCAAAACTTTGTTTCAGATTTAACTATTTTTTCTATAGATCTACTGTAAAAAAAATAAATATATAAAATGTGATTATTCCAGCAGGTTCCACAGAAATTGTTTTGGTCTCTGCTTATGCCAGGATGTTCTCATTATGTAAATTTAATCAAGAAGAAAATTAGACGTAATTACATTCAACTGATGTCATGATCCATGGATTGGGAGTTTGGATGAACACAAACATGACCAGCAGAGGGCGCTGGAGTTCACAGAAACACAGAGCGGTACTGAAATAATATTTCACAATGTTTGATGTTTGAAATATTCAGCAAAGGTTTTTTGAATTTAAAAAAACAGATATCTGAAAGAGAGGACTGAGTCTGCCAATGTTGCTTTAGTTACATACTTATCAAGGAACTTCTTAAGTAAAAATATTGAATTAAGTCATGATTTCAGGCTTATCTTACATTTCTTAAAACTGTTAATGCTCAAAGTTCAACACTTAAACATTTAATTCACACTCAAGTACTGAGTAACTGATCATATATTCTGATTTAATACCCTAAATCAGAATATTTAATATTTTTAAATGAAAAATTTCTTTTATTCTCAGTTTTGTTGGGGGGAAAGTTATATAGGTTTTAATAAGTTAAAGTTATAAGATACCTTTATGGCATATAAAGTTAATATGAGAGCTTTTAAATGCTCAAACATAAAGTTATGAGAAAATTCTGGTATTTTAAAGACTAAGACAAATAAAACATAAATTCAAGCAGATTAAACACTTTTTAAAAACCTTTTTTTTCTACTATGAGACTTGTGAATCTAATACATAAAATGGGTATTAGCTTTAACAGAATAAAGTATTTCCATTGACAATATGAGGTATTTAAATATTCACTGGACTTAATGGACTTATGTATAAAATATATTTGTTTTTATTTTGCATAGTTACTTCCAATAGGTATCCAGAATTTTACTCAAGTAGAGAAGTAAAAATTATGTTGTAGTAAAACTACTTATAGAAGTACACTTTCCTCAAAACGTTAGTAAAATAAATGCATTAAAGCCTGAATGCTAAGGGTAGTTAGCCTGGCTTATAAACAGTTTCCTGTAACGGTGAGTTGCTTCTCGGCTATTAATACTTTTAGCAGCGTACATGAGGATGATTGACAGCGCTAAGACCTCCCCTGACTCTGACTAGTTGTTTTTGATCAGGCATTTCTTCAGACAGCAATAGCAGCACAGATTTCCTGCATCTATTTTTAAAAAATAAAAGCTACATCCTGAATCTTTAGAACCATCTCTAGTGACCAAACTATGGTGCATGATGCTCATATGTGATCCTAACTTTTTAATGTTTCTATTTATCCTTCGCTGAGAAGGTTCTGCATCTGAGACGTTTATCTGAAACCTTTGTTGTTCGATACCAGTTGGTGAAAAGGGTTTCTTTTACTCTCCGTGTTGCGTCGGGGCAAAAGAGGCATGCCATTTGCCGTATGGCGAACAGGAGGGGAATCAGGTCTGGTGTTGGCAGGATGCAGGGCTTTGGGAAGAAGCATGCAGAGATGGAAACAAGGCAGGTGGGAGAACAGTGAGCTACTTTAGGCTCATGAACTACAGAGGCTTTGATTCCCTTTAATGCCTGGAAAATGCAAGACATTATTCATTTTAACAGCTTGGCGGACCTTGAGGACACCCAGATAGATAATAAAGACTGTGAAGAAATTGAACCGGCAATGTCTCCCAGGCCTTTAAATAAATGTATCGTTTATAGATCCACACAACGTTCAGGTAGTGTTTACATTTGGTTTAAAGCTCTTTACGGCACAGAACCGGCATGCTTAAAAGACTGAAAGAGCTTTTATTGGCTGAAAACTGAACCACTCTTCTACATTTAGACCCCAGCTGCCTCTGGCACAGTGGACCACAGCATACTGCTGTCTTATTTGGAGCAACCCACCAGAAACAAAACCTTGTCTCGCTGATTTTAAGCTTTATATTTGAAACTAGACCAAGCATTAGAAACTAGACCATAAGTACATGGTAAGATTTAGAGTTTTTGAAATGTAGTTATAAACCAAAATAAAATGTTAAACGTTTCACCACGTTCAACAAAAGCCCTTGGTTAAAGAGATCAGGGCCACAGCACTATACTGATCAGTCTTTGCCCTCCATTGTTCAAACACAAAGGACGTCTAACATCAGTCATTTTCTGCTTCTTTTAATTCAGAGTATTTTATAAAAAAAATTATAAACCCTCTAACCTAAGATATGACAGCATGAAAGTCAAAGCTCTTCTACGATTTCAGCTTTAAAGCTGCAGCAAATTGGTTTTTTGCAACTTTTGATCTAACAAAATATAAGACAAACTAGATTTTTTTTTTAATCTCAATTGTTTCCTTCATTCTGCAGAAGGTTTTGTTCCTAGCAGCAAAACAACTCAGCGAGCTCGAAAGCAGCCGTGTTTTTCTCCCCCTCTGCGCTTGTTGAACCTCTGGCAGTGAAAAATCACATGATTTGCTGCTTCTCGTTCTCATTTTGGAGGTACACTGAAGGTAACATTAGTCTTGTCGGATGTGCACTTTTCCTTCTAGATGAGTTGAATTTGCAGAGAAATGTCACCATCTTAACAGCTTCCGTCAGCCGGAGGGACGATGTCAAGCTGTGATTAGTGCATTAGAGAAAGGCCACAAGTAGTAGCATCTACTCTAATTCACACTTTGAATTTTTTTTTACTTCACCAGGTTACAACAGGGTTTTATTTTAACAATATTATAGATGTGACGTTTGTCAGAATGTGTTTATTTATTCTTTGAATTTGTTTTGTTTAGTCCATAAGTTGTTTCTTCAGACTTTTATTGGTGTTTTGAATTCTGTAATGCTGCTCTTGGCAGTTGGTGGTTACCATAGCAACCGGAAACCGAAAGCTCCGCCCCTTTTTTTCAGTTTCTGTTTGCAACTGAAAAAGTTGCAAATGACGTAACTTCTGTGTTTTCTTTACATTATATTTTAACAGATTTTCTGTCTCACGAAAGACCTCAGAGGGCTGGTTGGATCAGAACGGATTAATAAAACCCATAAAATGTTAAAATATTTGATGAGTATGTCTTAAAACGAGAAAATATTAAACATCTTTTTTGACATTAATGTAATTTGTCAGCATAAAGTTACAAACTGCCTTAATTTGACTGATAAAAAAATATTTAAATGGGCAGTATGTCTTTTCTATGCACATTTATACAATCAAGTAACTATATTGATGTTAGTTGTTAGAAAAATGCATTTTTATACACATTTTTACAACAACCGACTCAAAGATGACTTAAAAGACATTTGACATTGTAATTTTAACGCCTGAAAATTGGTCATCAGTCTTTAAAAACTCCTTCTCTTTCTGATACTTGATTTTACATAATGCTGCCCCTTTAAGCACACAACTCTTTCCTTAAAGGATATTTATATTTGGCCTGAATAAAACCATATGGCGGGCTGGATTTTGCCCCCGGGCCTTAAGTTTGACACATGTGGTGTAGACTAAGAGCTTATATAACCAGTCAATAGTTGGTTAATTTAAGATATTCTGACCACAGTCGAGTCCTTCTACATGAACACATGCTAAAATAATGTACCTAGACTAGCCTTCCACTAGTAATGATAAACTGAAGCATCTTCTATAAGAGGCATGCCTTATTTTGAATCAGCAAACTCAAGACCGTTTCTTTTTCTGTGTCTTTATACCTGAAATACACAGACAGAGGTGATAATTAGCGCTCATGTGGTGTCTGAGCTGTGATTTTTTTTCCCCCTGTGTGGTGTTGTTGCAGATGCTGTTGTGACGCCTCCATTAAACGTTTGAAATTACCGGCCTGTAATGACACAGCTGTCTGTCAGTGCAGCTGCAGCTTCAAGTGAGCATGTTTGGGATAATTTTAGGTTTGCACTGATTGCAGTCACATGCCGCCTCTTTGCTTTTAGACAAACACAATCTGAACACAAATGGTGTGTTCATACACTCAGAGATGATACACTGATAATGAGCAGTCATATATAATCAGATTTAACATTATGAGTGTGTTTTTATTTGGAAATGCATTCAATACAGAATTCTTCCACTAGAGGGAGCTCACAAGTCCATGTTTATACTGTAAAACAGTTATAAATTTTACTTAAGGATTCTCCACTGAAAAAGCTAAAAATATTAGCAGCTATTTATGGCTTAGTTTCTTCTCTAAGTATACTTGAAACAAGACAAAACTAACTTACAGTAACTGTAAAACAAGATATTGTGACTTTTTAAAATTGATTGTAAATAGTTCTAGTTTCACAAACAGATTATTTCTCTTATAGCGAGACATTTTTCCTGTGAAATAAACTGCCAGCAGAACCATTCAATTCAATCAATATTAAGAATTTAAAACCAGCTCCGACATAACTTACAGTTTGGTTTCAGCTCAAACTGGCGCGGTTCGTTGTGGTTCCCCACCCATGTTCCTGCCTCAGTTCTCGTGTTTGTCCTCGCTTGTTGTGTCAAGTGTCAAACTTTCTTCTTCTTGAGTTTTATTGGCGATTGGCAAAAAATGTTAGGTCGACATTTTCGTCAAACATTTTCCCGAATGTACTTGAAATATTCAGGCCAAGATGTTTCCGGACCGTAGTGCCCGCAATAGTGATTGTGTGTCTTGGTTCGTTTTTCAGCATTATGATTTTTAAAATGTATTTTGTATACTTTGATAATATTTTACTTGAGTTAGATGTTAATGTTTGTTGTTTGTTTTTCGTCTTCTTGTGGACGGACCCTGCGATGCTGAAGGAAGGCGTTACAGGGTCACCTTCTCCCCCAGTAGGTGCGGTAGTACTACTTTACGTTTTTTGCCAACCGCCTATAAAAAAACAAGAGGGCCAAACGCCATAAAAAAGGAAAAGAAGAAATTTCAACTGTCAGCCGGTTGCACTGAATGGACCTTACCACAGGGGCTGCGTTTCATTGGCTAATGCCCATTTTACGTCACAGCGCAGCTACCACGTGCTTGAACGTCTCACAAACTCAAGCTACAGTAGTAAATTCAGGCTAATATACATTGTGGACTACCAGACCGACAGAAAGTTTTTACGTCAGGACTCGAAAAAGAATGGTTCTCCACTCTCAGTGGGGAATCTGTACAGGCGATGTCAGGTATCCTGATTGTATTTGTGTAACTAAAATTCACAGATTTCCAAAATCTGAAAGGGAAAGCCTTGCTTGGATCAAAGCTTGTGTACGACTGCATTTGCAGCTCAACCATCGTAGGATCAGTAAGAACAAAGGGTCTGCTGGTGTAAATATTACTGCTTTGCTTTCTTTGTGTTTAGTGAAGGAAAAAAAAAGTCAACACATCCATTATGAAAATCTTTTAGCCAAGTACAGCATAATGGCAGGACCGATACAACTTCTACACCTTGAAGCCTTTCTGTTACAGTCTTACGTTATGTCTGTTATGTTTTGAATTTGGGGAAATAAAATTATTTTATTTATCACTACAGAAGGGTTTAGTGAATGCGCATATGAAATTGGTGGGTTCGGTACCTCAAAAAAGGTTAAGAACCACTGTTGTGGACCTACTGTAGGTGGCGGTAGTACTACTTTACGTTTTTTGCCAACCGCCAATAAAAAACAAGAGGAAGAGTTTCAAATCTTGTTGGCAAACCGCCATAAAAAAGGAAAAGAAGAAGTTTCAACTCTCAACCGGTTGCACTGAATGTGATGGACTTCTGAGCTGGTATGGAGGTACTGCTGACTTTTTGTTGTTTGTTTTTTTAACCTGCCTGAACGTAGATTAGAAATATGCTACACGGTTTCTCCAACTTTTTTCACCTGAATATGAGCACAATAAATGGTGTATAAGTGAACTGCGGCATTAGCTGACAAGTTTTGTCCAAGTCGTAACAGAGCCCTGTCAGGAATCGGTTTGGCGTTGACGGACAGGAACCACGAGGCCTTCGGCGTCTAGTCATACTTGCAACTTTATTCTTCATCTCAATCACTTAAATCCGTAGACAAAAACACATTTGCTCATACCAAATGGAGGAGACTCCCCTGAGCGCTGGAGAACTTGGTAAACCCAGACGAGACTGCCGCGCCCAACTTACGGCGCGTCGTACATAAATAACTAAGTAGACAGGTGAAACCAATAATCAATTAGCGGACCAATGAAAAACCCAGCTCTAACCTAAACTAAACACTTAAACCCCAGAAATAAACCCAAACAAGACGGAGAACACAAAATCCACACTCAAAAACTCAACATATGACAAGCCCCGCGTCAAGAAACAAGAAAATACTTGGTAATATGAGATCTTGTATTTTTGTAGTGTGACGTTTTTTTAAAATTATTTTCCCGACGAATAAAATCTCAAATTAATCTGTGGTAATTCTATAATTCCTTCAACTATTTTTCTGTGAGTTGTGGGAATTTTTAGCTAACTATTATTTTATACAAGTTCCTTTTAACAATTACTGGGGAAAACGCTGAAAATAATATGCAATAGATGATTTTACCATGAAAGTCGAACAATGGGTGTCGTTTGTTGTTGAGTGACACATCCTTCCTTTTTGCCACTGACGGTCTTGTTAGCATCTTAATTCTGGTTGTTTTTTTTTTCTTTTTATCAATCAGTTAGCAAATATAAAGTAAACATTTAAAATCAAAATATCAACAAAATGACCAGATAAGAGAATGAATAATAGCAACAAAATAAAACAAAAAAATACATTAAAACGGCTTTAACATATGATTGTTAGGATATACTTTTTTTCCCCTATAATAATTGTAGATATTTTCTGATTTGCATTATTATTTTCCTTTTTTCAGACATTCCTTGATTAATATAGGGTCACAGACATTTTGGGTAGAAGTGGAAAAGAGAGGGATATAAATAAATAAACATAGATAATGAATCCTAAGGCCATTACCTCCGCAGTGCATTTGATTTGTTCGAGTGTGAAGTAACTTTGATAAGAATCAGCCTAACTCAGAAACTAGAGATCTGAACCAGAGAAGCGGAGGAGTTCAAGTGTCTCTGTGTCTTGTTAAGTGACGGCAGGAGTCAGACAGAGCAGGAGATAAATAGAAAAATCAGAGAGGCATCAGTCATAATGATGTTGTTGCTGCAGTCTGTTATGGTGAAAAACCAGTTAACTTTATGTCACCCACTCCACCAGAACCGTTCAAGCGGACAATGTGGAGGGTAACAAAAATCTGATATTTCTTTAATTAAAAATTCAAAAGAAAACTTGTTGTGATTTTTTTTGTTGTTGTTGTTATTGTTATTTTCCCTGAAATAAACTAAACCGTTCGTTATTTTATGGACATTAAAAAGCAACCTGATTGTTGATAAAATGGGATTTCTAAATCATATCGATTTGAAAATGTACAAGTTTGAACTAATTTTGTGCAATCTGACATCCATCTGTCGTTGTGTAAATTTGTAGTAACTGTGCAGTACTTTCTGCTTTATTTTTATACCTGCTGCCACACCTAAATTGACAATAAAGGCTGTTTTTATTCTATTATTTTCTAAAAAAATTAAAATTGATGTACAGAAAGAAGAAAATCTAATTCTTTTAATGCAGAAAATTGACACTATCAGATGGTTGACTAAATAGTTTAACAAAGAGAAAAGTGACTAAATGTGCATTTAATTGTCTTATTTTACAAAGGTTTATAAGGATCTGACACTAACAACTCAAAACAGAATTAAACTAAATATTCAAAAATATTTTTCTCTCTTCTCGCTCTTTCACAAAGTCTTATGACCTGTAAACTTCCCAATAATCATTCCCAGTCTGCCTCCATCCCTCCATAGGCCTCCCAGCGTCTCCATCATCACCTCCGTCTCCCAATGAGCTCAGGTCCATCGCTATAGCAACTGGTTGCCACGGGCGACGAGACACAGCCAGCGCCAGCGAGCATCTTCCCCTCAGTTGTTGTCGAAAGGCAGGCGGAGAAGAGAGAAAGGCGAGGCGCCAGCAGAGCGGCGGAGAGAGACACTGGAGAGCTTTCTGCCTTGTCAAAGTAAAACCCGCCAAATGTTCAGGAAGATGTAAAAACAACAAGCGGATCAAGTCGCCCGGATTGCTCTATCTCTGCTTCCGTCTCCGGAGAAGCTGCGAGAAGATGGCAACAACTTGTTCACACAGGAAAGTGTCGCTTCAGCTCTCGGCATCGTCTGAGTTCAGGTGGTGACCCCGACGCCAAGAAACACAAATAAAAAACACCCAGCGGCACCGGCACCCGACGCCACCGCCTCTGCAGGGTGAGTCCCAACTTACCTTTGTGCCACTTTGTGGGGGTTTATTTCATTTTATTTTGACGTGGTTTGTGTTTTTGGCCGGCTTATGTGTCCAGAATGTGAGGGTTCAGTGTGGTGCAGAGAGGTGAGCCGTGTCATGGACCCTTTCTGTGCCAGTCTGGTGTGATGGTGTCTCCCAGCCGGTAAACACCCGGAAAACTGTGGCCAAAAACTGCCTCTGTCACTGCAAGACGTTTGGCAAAAATCACCCCAACATTTGCATGAATATGTTTTTTCGTTCAGAAGATTTTTTTAAATTTTTCCTCAGCAAAGGAAATAAATGCAAAACCTGAGTTTGATTAAATAAACATTAATTATACCTTTACAGGGTTGTGAAGTAGCTTAAATTATTAATTTTAATTAGTTCTCACCTTAACTATTCATCATCAAGTTAGTATTAATTACTAACATAGTCAGAAAAATCACATCCATGTCACTTTTCCCTCAAATATCACAGTTATTCATTAGTGTATAAAAAAACACGTTCACCCAGAGATGCTTGTCATGAAGCAATTTGTTGGGCGAGATAAGAGATGAAATGTGTGTGAGCTCAGTAATGAGCTGCCGTGTCATCCACAGGTTGTTGCTGTTCTTTGTGAAGCGTTTTCAGTTTCATTTATCTGAATCTGTTTTGTTTTTCTCTCGGTTTGTCAGAGTAATTGAACATCCTATTTTACGTTTTCAGTGTGTGTTTATTCCTTAATTACTTTGGTAAGCTGAAAGCTAAGATCTGGTAGAGATCTGTTTACAGTTCTGGTGGAGAAACTCCGCATCAAAAATTTGATTTTTTTTCCTGGGTGGAATGATTAGACAACTACAAAAAAAATTAGTTTAGAAAAAATGTATTTTATTTTTCAAAAGTATTTAAGTTTGTTGACTTACAAAAGAAACACTCAGGTTTGCGGTATTTATTCTAACAAAATAGGAAATCAAGTTGGTAGTCAACATCAGTTACCGATGGCAACTGAGAAAAGGGGGAGGAGCCGTCAGTTACTGGTTACTACGGTAACCACCAACTGTCAAGAGCAGCTAACAGAACTTAATATGCCCAATAAATGTCCGAAGAAACAACTTCTTAACCAAACAAAATACATTCAAAGAATAACTAAACACATTTTGACATGCCACATTTATAATATTGTTAAAATAAAAACCCTGTTATGAAATGATTGTGCCAGAAATAGTGAACCCAAACCTATAAACTGCATTAGTTTAATACCAATTGGTGCTGTAAAATGTATTTGCCTCCTTATATTACTTCTGTTCTTACTTTTTGTCAATCTTGAAGGTGTCAGTGTCTAAAAATACACTTTTTAGATGATTATTTGATTTAGGAACGGAAAAAAAATTGTCCAAACCAGATTTAGTCGTATGTACAAAACTTTCTGTTATCAGAAATGTATTATCAAGTAGATAGAGCCTGTTTAACAACATGAAGTACTCAAAACATAAAGGAACATTTCTCAAAAAAACATCTTCATAATGCCCAAAACTTTGGGAAAATTTTGGATTACTGACAAAGCGAAAGCTGAATGGCGCCCATTGTGATGCAGCATTTGAATTAAAACAGAAAATGTGGCAATATAAACTCAAACACACTTAGATTATTTAACAGGACAGCAACTTGAAGCCTAATTCAAGTCCACCTCTGAAATACTAACCACACACACACACAAAATAAAGGTATTGGTGTGCTAAAAACCCCACAAAATGATACCAATTTATTTTAGCCTTTTTCACAATAACACAACCAAAATCTGGCTTATTTGTGAAGCACGTGGGAACTTAAGAATTAAGAAATGTATGTATCTTTACCTGTTAAATTACACTGGTAGTTATACTCATTCAAGAAGCTTTATTAGCAATGAAAAATGTTTTTTAGTTCCCATTCAGATGCAAAATAATTTAGAGGGCAAATTTAATCAGGAGTAGCTTGAGGGAAATTATGGTGAAGCTGATTGTAATTTTGCCTCTTTTGTATTTTGAAGTTTGCTAATTTTGTAAATGAAGGAACTCAAAAACATAGTGTTTTACCATGTTGCAATTTCAAATGTAGACCCTTCAGACCGTTGAAATTTCTTCTAGAATGTAAAAAAGAGCTGCAATTGATTTGTGGAGTTATTGGCTTTCAGCCGCAGTGACCCTCGGCTTTAACAGAGTCTCCTATGCCCAGAATAAAAAGTGCTTCTTCTAAAGAAGTCCAACAAAAGAGATGGAGATGCCTCGTCTGTTCATCCACACTTCAGTGCACAACAGTGGACCAGCTTTGTTCAATAACTGGACTGCAGAAACCTTAAACTTGCCCCTGTGATAACTGTGCAGACTGATTTGGCTTTGGGCCGCTTCTCCTCAGCTTTCTCTGAGACGCACATCTGCTTTAATTTGATCTCAGTCAAAATTAAAATGGAATTTATTAAAAATTACAGCAGATGTTTGAACAAGGCAGCAGAAGCTTTGTATTTTTAACAAGAGTTATCAGAAAATGTAATGTTTTGTGCATTATTGCTTTCTCTGCGTCTCTTGAATGCTTTAGCTGCATACTGTATTAAATATTTGGTCTTTTAAGACAAAAAGAATATATGAGGGATAAAATTTAGGATCAAGCTGATGGAGGCGAATAAGAAAATAAGATACATTTTGTAACCTACAAAAGAAAAATGTGAGTTGAACACATTTTTTGCAATTAAAAAAAATACCTCAAAGTGGAACTATTATGTATTTTCCAGGAACATAGTGCCACTTTACGGCACAATCAAGTAGCTATGTTAAATTCAGTTGTTATAAAACATATCTATTAAATATTGACTTTGTAATTAAGTCCTTGAAATTGGGGCTCTGTCGCTTTAAAAACTCCTGCTCTTTGTGAAACTCCGCTTTCAGGAAGTCATCACATCGTCCCTCTCAATGATTTAACAACGTTTTTACTGAGAAGTATTTTCTATACTGAGCTCAGCAGATGTGCAGCTCCACCTGGTGTTTGCTAATTGCTGCTGGCTAGTCTGAAGTAGTCTGGAAACAGCAGCTCTGAGGAGGAGCTATGCCTCAAAGGCGGAGCTAAGTCCACCCAGGCATTTTTACAGCTGAATGGTTGCCATGGAGATAAAAGGATTTCTCGGACATGCATGAAAGAATTAAGGCAACACTCTAGGTATGTTTTTAACGAGAGAATAACATAACGCGATGTAAAGCTTAAAAATCTAGGTTTTACGTTACACTGCCCCTTTAAGCAGAAAGGTTTTGATCTGTTTTTGTATTTAAAGTCAGTATTAATTGGCATGTTCTGATTTTTCTTTCCTCCTCCTGAATACTTCTAACTCATGGAGCTGAGTTAGTAACAGGAGCGTTTCTGGTGTTCAAGAAGCTTCCTCTGCAACATTTTAAAGTATTTTTTCACACCATCCAAGGTGAAAGTGTTAAAAACACACAGAGTGAAAATGCAGTGACGCCAAAGCTGTTGACATTCGGAGACGGCCCCAGAGTGGACGGTCAATACGAACCCGAATCCCAGACAGAACAGATGATTGAATATGGAGAAGAAAACAGATTAGCTGTCAGATCATTTATATCCAGACTCAACCTCTCGCATCTCGCTTTATATTTAGATTTTTGTTATGTTCATCTTTGTGTTTGTCTTGTCCATATTTGCTGACTCACAGAGGGAGAGCTAGACAGCTGGGAATCAAGAGGAAGACAGAAATAGCTTCTCAAAGCGAGAAACACAAAGATTTAAATTTAATTAGAGAACGACAGACCACAAATATAGCGACATTAGTGATCTCAAAGACACAGAAATAGACCTTAAAGAAGGAAAAGATAAAACATACTAAGAAAAGAGACTAGCAAAGATCATTTTTTGCTAAATTTGCTCCTTCCGTTTTTAATGTGGTAGTCTGTGTTGGGTGTTGTCATGTAGAGTGATCTCATATTAAATTAAATTGCTGTAGTGATTATTGAACTACCTCCAATAATGTCGCCTTTTGTTAATCAATCACTTTCACGATCTAACAAAATTAATCTGAAGGATGCAGCCAACCTTTCCAATCTGTTACATAAGATGGATCACTCTGTTTCTGTTAGGATTTTAATTCATTTCGATTCACAAAATATGACACTTCAAGAAACAATTAGAGAATAATCAAAGGCTTTCAGAACTGCACCTTATTAATCATCTCTCTAACATTCTTTACTGACTAGAATAGGCAAATATATGTATAAAACAGACAAAACTATGCTTTTTTCTCCAAAAACTGCTCAAAAGGTGATGCTTTGTCACCTTAAAAGTCTCTAACAATACAGAAAAATGTCATTGGATTTAGATCACTAAAGTAACTGAGCAGGTCTGACAATGTGCTTTCACAGTTCTTTTTAATGCACTTCAAATGTATTTTAAAAGGCTGGCCAGTCCTTTCTGGACTGTTTGAATCGTATCCTGTGTGTAGCTGTTCCCAGGGGAGGAGTTAGCATGAGGGACTGATTAGCCAATCAGAGAAGGACGTGAGGCTACAGAAGAAAGCCAATAAAAATTCATTCAGCATTTTTCAGACCTTAAGACATCTGCTGTACTCATTTAAGGCACGTTCACATTCAAGATTTAACACCATGAACAATCAAAATTATTAATTATTAATTATTTTCACTTACTTAAAAATAATTTTATTCACTTTCTAAATGAACAATCAAAGCAAGGTCACATCCTTGTTGCATTTTGGAGATATTGGGCCGCTCTCCGCAAGAATGAGAAGTAGTTTTGACTTTGAAATACCATGGACATAATTTCAAAGATTTCTTATTTTGGGTTTCCACTACAAATATAGGCAAAACTTTGACAATATTCCACTACTGTAGAAAAAAAACACAATTTTGCTGTTGCAATAAGAAACACAATTAAAATAAATTTGTTCACACAAGTCAATACAAAGCATAACCCTCCAACCACTTCCTGTCAGGTTCTTTGTTGTCTCCACCAGTAGAAACATCCGGTGGTTGTCACTTGACGCCAGATTCAACAGAAATGTTGCAAAATACAACAAAACTCACCTCATCTTAGTGCAAAATTTCAAAATTAGCATGCTTCCATAAAGCAAATTTATTTTCATAATTCCAATTTGCACCATTATAAAGTCAGTGGAAAAGCAGCGTTTATGCCAAAATATTAATTAAACTTTTGTGATATCTTGGATCCGTTTGAATCTGCAGTGAAAGGTTGGTTAAAAACAGAGATGTTAGAAAATGTTCTTACTTTGTCCATGATAGTTTCCTCCAGGGAAACGCATGATGTCATCGCTGCTTTTTATCAAGAGTTTCACTGGCAAGGACATTGCTGCTAGTAGTAAAACTTCACACAAATCAACCATTAATTAAAACATTGAGATGTGAAAAAAGCAGATTCCAGACTACCTCATAAAAATGATGCAACTGAAGCGTCAGGTTGCCATCTTTTTACAGATATTGCTTTTTCCAATGATACAGTTCCAGTTTCGTGAAAAATAATGCCTTTTCTAGCATCAGGAAGCACCGTGTCACAAAATTAAATGTTAGTTTTTAAAGTTTCTTGCATGAAAAACCACAGAAATCTGGATTCTATTTATAATCTAAAAGTTTTAAATGCTTATCATTCTTAAACTCCAAGCAATAAAAAGACTTGACAATGTTCTATTAGTCTCAGGTGATTTAATTCCCCACATAACACCGGAAATATTTCTGTTTGTGTGTGAAGTTATTCAAGTTAAAAATCCCTGATTCAAAAAATTAAATAAATGCTTCTTCCTCATCACACTCTGCAATTATTAATTTTCCTGCATAATTTGTCTAATTCCTATAATGTGTTTAAGTGAGATTTCATGAAGGCAAAATGTTCAAAAGGAAACAGAAGCCGCTTGCAGGTGTAAAGAGTGAGAGGACTGGCATGGTCACAAACTATTTCAAAAGAGGAAAGAGGCTAAAAACTCAAAATATCTGCGAAATGACCAGAAAAGAATTGTAAACCACAAAAATCTAAATTAAGTCAGGGCGTATTGATTTAATAGAAGGAAAGAAATGGATGATTTAACTGAAAAAAGCTGTAAAAACCTTCTTGAAAGCGTCCATAAATGTAGATGTAAAGCAAATACAGAAACTAAAATTTGACAGAGACATATGGAGAAGATGACACGATGTTTGCAGCTCAGGACGTTGAAACGGAGCAACGATCTTCCAACTGGAACATCAGGGCGTCTGAGAGCATCGCTCTCTTTTCTCTCTGCGTCTCGCTTTGTTGGTTTTGTCACATTCAACACTTTTTCTGCAGATTTACTGTTGACTAGACTGAAAGTTGTTTAGTGAGAACGATCGCTCTGTTGGCTGTTTGGTTACAACGTGTCGTCCGACATAAATCAAAAAATTACTTAAAATTCAAAGAAATAGTAACTGTAATTTTAAGGGTTTCAATTACGATTTCACCTAGATGTTAGACATTCACATTTTTCATATATGGGCAGAGATTTGATTGGTAAAAATTTGAGTTCTTTGCTACTCCATGGTGTACGGAACACCATTAGGGCCAATAACACAAAAAAATTGACTTTAGTTTCAAAATTCCAACTTTCTTCTGACTTTTGACTTCCCACAAGAAGGAATAAATAGTTATGTGATTATTTTTATATATATTTACTAGCAACATAGTTGACAGACTTTTTGACAGAGATTGGTACAAAATTAGAATTCTCAGACTAAAGTCAGAATTTAGATTTTAATAGCCACAATTCTGAGAAAAAAGTCAAATTTCTAAGAAAAAAGTCATTTTGTGATCTCAGAATGCGACTTTCTCTTCTTTTTTTTTTCAGGGGCCCTAATTGTCCTCCGTATGTATGAGCTGTAAAGGGTTTCCGAATTTCTATCTGAAAAATCCACCAAAACTATATATATATATACATATATATATGTATATACTGTATATATGTTATATATATGTGTGTGTGTGTGTGTGGTTTATTTATTCATTTATTTATTTGCTTTATTTCTGTGGTGCCCAGTTGTCCACTTGCTTTCAAAAACAATGTTAAAATCTGGAGAAACTGGGTACAAAATATGAAATTGGGTAAATATTTCCAATGTCCTAAAGGAAACATGCTACAGTAGTTGTTCTCCAATATTTTAGAAATCTTTACAGACCCAAAAACAGAGTAAATTTTGTTTTCTCACTTGTTTAAATTCAAATAAGTTGATAAAGTAACTTTGGGTTTCCTCTTGTTGTTTGCCATCCAGCTTTTTAGCTAAACTTTCTGAGGCAGGGAACAGAAAACTTAGCATTTTAGTAGTACATGAAGTTTTCCTTTGACATGCAAATACCTTATCTTTGGTTTATGAAGCTCCAAATTTTTTCAATATTTGCTTTTTGAAAAGATGATCCAGGATTCTAATCAAAAACACTGTAATACCACTCCCCTCCAGCAGGTGGCAGTAATGAGATTTCAAAGGAACAAGATACTCAACATGTGCTAAGCAATCTTCCTCTAACACAGTGGTTCCCAAACTTTTTCTCCTGCGCCTCCCTGTGGTATCTAAACATTTTCTTGACCCCCACCCCCTGTCCCTGGTGGGGGGTGGAGGGCAGAAAATTAATGTTTATAATAGGGCTGCAAGTATTTTAATAATAATTAATTCTGATTAAAATGACTTGTTTACTTAATTTGTACCAGGTGAAGCTAAAACTCTCATTGGAGGAGTTCCAGGCACATATATTCATCTTAAATGGAAAGTGCATATATTATTTTAACAGCTTTGGTTTAAAATCTGTTGAGACTGTTGTTCAAAATTAATGTATGTAGCTGAACATAGACAACAACATCGGTAGCCTACAGGCTACTTGTTAAGCTTAAGGTGCTGTATTGACATTAGCTAGTCGTCGTTTAGCTAACATTACCTGCATCCAACAGCTTCACTCAACTCAGTCGGTTAGTTTGGGGAAAAACTGAAAAGTTTTGCGTGTTGCTGGTTTGTTGCCATGATTCTAACACACCTGTAGCTCCGCCCACCAGCATCAGGTCTCCTTCACTGCCGCACAGGTGTGTAAACAGCGCGAGCGTCGTAGCGTCATGTTGCGTTTAAAAGCGGCTCAGAAAAACATGTTACCACATGTTAACAACGGATTAAACAGTTTTAACTGCTGATAAAAGTGACAGAGGACACAGATATGGGAAGTGCAGAAGCCTCTACTGTATCAAATTGACAGAGGAATAACAGAGAGTTGGCCGTTCTAAGGTAAAAACTCAGCGCATACAGCGTCCATGTGGTTTTTTGTTTTGTTTTTTTTCACCCAGAGGCTTCCCGCGCCCCCCCTGCAATGGCACGGCGCCCACCCCTAGGGGGCGCGCCCCACAGTTTGGGAACCTCTGGGCTAACAACTGCAGTGTACTGTTTAACCTCCAAACAAAGGTACTATTCATTTCTAATAGTATGTAGTAATCTGTACTATTCTGCAATATTGTAATAATCTGTAATATTCTGCAGATATCTTGTATAAAAACTGAAATTTAAAAAAATATGCTTCAGAAAGTGTTCAAAAACTTTTGTTTTCCTGAACAACAAAAAAAGTGCTGAAGGTGAGATTTAAAATGCATTTTGATACCGTTGGATTAATCTGGATGGGGCCTTCGTTACGCACAGACTCTTGCTCGTTCAAGGTGTCGACGTGTGTCAGGTTTGGCAGTCGGGGGTCATTTTTCTTTCTTTTTCTTTTAGTCGAGACGTCGGGGATGTGTGCAGGCGCAGCGGGGGAAGCCTGCTGACTCCACTGATTGTTTATGCCAGAAAATCACAACCAAACCTGAAATGGAGCAAGAGACAAACGGCGTAAAAAAGCAAAACACCGATGGACAGATGGAGGGATGAGAAAAGGCATTGACACCAAAACACTTCCTGCCATCAGATAAATAGATTTTATCAACAGGGAGATGAGACGCAGAGAAAGTAATTACAGCAGCGAAGTAAAGCGAGATGAAGTGTGGAGAGACAGAAAACGAGTCCAAGAGCCTGAGACATTAGAAACTGAGAGCAGAAAACATTCAACACCCTGCTGTCACTTTCACACTCCAAATATCTTCATGAACAGTGGGAGACCAAGAAGTAGCAAAACAAAAAAATTAAATCAGAAGCGCTGTCATCAAGCCTTAATGTTGAACACATGTTTCTGACGGTAATGGATCGTTCTCGTGATTCTCACAATAATAAGATTCATCTGGACGGCGGCATGTTTGCTCTGACTCCAGCTTTTTTCTGTCCACTATTAGCTCAGCAATCACCCTCCTGCGTCTGGACGCAGCTGGGCGCCGCTCCCTCCGCGCCGGCCGCTAAATTGAAAAGCGGAGAGCAGGAAAACGTCCTAATGTTCGGCGCGCTGTCTGTCCTCCTCTCGCTGCTCCCGCGCTTCCTGTGGGCAGCGCTGGTCTCTTGCTTGTCCCTGTCCGGCTTACCTGCTGGGACGACTTATTGACGAGCTGTCAGGCGTCACTGTGGCAACAATCACTTCCCCTAGTTAGAAACGCATTCAGTGGTCGAGCTGAAGCTCTTCAGACACTAAGGAGCAGCGGAAATTGATGCAGCTGCTGATTAATGTGATGTTTAATTACATTTTATTAAAACGGTGCAACCAGGACACTGGATCCTCTGTTACCTTGGAGAAGTGTTCAGATACCAAGAACATTTTTACATGTTGTTGCCTTACAAAAATCTGCTTATTGGAAATAATTCTACATAAAACATTTTACTTTCTGTTACTGTGAGTATTGGGGCCAGGCTAAGAAAAGAAATAATACCAGAAATAAGTCATAATATTATAATAATAAATTTTTGTAATTCAATTAAAAAATACTTTATTGATCCAAAGGGGAAGTTAAATGTTAAAAGTGTTCCTATTTTCCATCTCTAATCATTTTTAGACCAAATAACATTTCTCAGTTGTCCCGTTGGTTTTAAAAACAATGTTAAGATCTGGAGAAACTGGGTACAAAAGATTAAATTGGATAAATATTTCCAATGTACTAAAGGAAACATGCTATAATAGTTGTTCTCCAATATTGTAGGAATCTTCTCAGATTTCTACATTAGGTGAATTTTGTTTTCCACTTGTTTAAATTCAAATCAGTTGAGAAAGTAACTTCCAGCTGTTTATTTGGATCAACTGTTTAGTGATCCAGCTTTTTAGCTAAACTTTCTGAAGCAGAAATAGAAAACTTTACGTTTTAATTTTTTTTTCCCGATACCGATACCGATCACCCCTGAGGGCCGATCGCCGATTCCGATCCCCGATACGATCACATAATTATTATTTATTTATTTTTTATCATAAACACTACTGTTACATTATGTGGAAAAAGGAACCATGAATTCACCTTAATTTAGACAAAAACTTGTTTTTAATAACTTTTCCAAGAAGAAAACTAAACAAAACAGGCATTGTGAAAATTGAACTGCTATCAGTAATACTATCTTTAACAGACTGATAACATATGAGGCTCTGAAGAGGCTAAATAATGCAAAGAGCCAAAATAAAACCTCTCAACGTTGCCAAAAAATTCAAGTATAAAACTTAACATTCAAAGGCAAAAACAGGTTCAATAAACAATCCAGAGTTACTGAATGAAAACTTCCTGTTAGCATGGCGGCTAGCTGGTTACTGCTAGTTCTGATTGGCTGTTTCTGACTGAGCGGAGTAATTATGCAGAACAGGGAGGAGATCGATTATTTTTTAGAGATTATCTGTCTCATATTAGGACAGAGGAAGTTTTAATACGTATGTAAAATGTATTTTTTAGGTTAGATGCTGCAGCTTTAAACAGGTTCGGTGTGAGAGTCGCTACCAGGTGGAGCAGAAGCGGCTCCGTGTCAAATATACTAAATATTAATATTACTAAATATTAAATATTACTACCTGTAGCGGAGCAGCGGTTCAACAGCAGAACCAGCGTCTTACATCGCAGCTCCAAGACTTAAATCATTTTACAGGTTATTAGTTTATCTTTCTGACCGTCATGCTAATCCGGTGAGTGTTTGTAGCTGTGCTGCTTTACCTGCTGTCTGATCCTCCATGTCTTTTTACTGCATTGAGCCTCGATGTAGATAAACTCCGTCATTGTTTTTATGTCTATTAGCTTCGTTGTGTTGATTCATTTTGACCTGCTTCTATTTTCCGCCGCAACACGCAAACGTCCTCATTCAACATCCGCGTTATAGTTACACATCGCTTAGCATTTGTTGCTGCGCGTTTGAAGGAAAGACGAGACCAGCTGGACAGACAGGCTGGGAAATGAGATGCAGGTGATCGGTATCGGCAACAGAGCCAATGATCGGCCGATCCCGATCATCACCGATTTCACGGAAATCGGCCGATTATGATCGGTGACCGATCGATCGGCACACCTCTAGTTTTAATAAACAGTACATCAACAATTTTCCACTAACATGCAAAGACGTTGTCTGTAGTTTATGACGATCCAAATTTTTTCTTTCTTTGTCTTTTTTAAAAGATGATCAGATTTGTAGCATCCAGGATTCTAATCAGAAGCAGTGTAATATCCACTCCCTTCCAGCAGGTGGCAGTAATATGTGCCTTAATGTTCAGACTTCAAAAGAACAAGATAATGCTGAATAACTCTGCGCTAAACAATTCTCTAACAATTGCAGCATTTAAATTCCAAACAAAGCAACGGCTTAATAATATGTAGTAATCTTTATCAATAATCTACAGATACTGTATATTGTCCATACAAACTGTTTTTTAATTATGCTTCAGAAAGTGTTAAACAACCAAAAATATGTAGAATGGGAGACATAAATGCTGCAGAAAATCTATTTTGATAAAGTTGGATTAATCTGGAAATGTTAACATTTCCATGTTTATTTGTATAAACACAAAAATGCAAAGTCTCACTAAACCTTCGTTATTAAATGACACCTTAACCTCACAAAATAAATCTGTGTTGTTCAACAGGTGATATTTTTCTACGTGTTGAAATGACCAAAAACAAAACGATTGGAAAACATTTTTTAGAAAAAAGCAGGCAGTTCATAAAAACTGTAAACCTTTGGAAATTGGAAGTAAAATGTAAAGAAATTGTTTACTTACAGAGTTACTGCAACAGTTCTATTTCCTAACTTTAACTTTATGAATCTATTGTTGAGTACTATGACTCATATTTTCTAAAAATAAGTATTCTTGGAATCCTCAAGTCTCCAAATTCATCCGTTTAACAATAAAAAATATCTTCATAGAACATTTTAGCACAAACTAGTCCCACCATCACAGCAGCATTTCATAAAGTCAGTCAGAAAAAAGTGGACAATATATGACAAAATGTCATTTTAAATTGTTCCCTGGGAATCTCTCCTCTTATGGTTACCACCGAATTATTAAATTAACTTTCAATCAATCAATTAAGTTTATTTTGGACATTAGTCATTTAATCCTGTAGAGGTTCTTCAGGTGATGGAAGGCTGGCTTTGTAGCTGTTTCAGGCCTGAGTCCTGATCACTGGTTTCTGCTGTTGTAACTGGATCTGAGTGCAGACTCCATCACGTGTGTGATATCAATCAGCTACCCAGTGTTACCAGCAACATTCCAGCACCAGCTGCTGGGATTAATGGACCAAATGCTGCAGAAATAGATCCAGGCTTTCCTGGAAGGAGAAAAAATCAATTTCTATTTTGAAGCAGAGGGGAACAAACTTGTGTTTACAACAATTTAAAACATACACAGTCCAGTCACATTAATGTGACCACCACGTACTTTCCACTTCAGAGTTAAATAACCAATCACAGAAGGCAGGTGGCAGCACAGTGCAGTTGAGCGTATATAAAGGGTGTGTGTGGGCTTCGGAAAACATTTCAATCGTTGGCGTAATGCAGAAACGATGCGATTTATCCGACGTCCAAAAGGGCATGATCATTGGCTTTCGGGCCAAGGGTGGAAGCATTTCCGAAACGGCTGAGTTTGTGAACTGTTCGCGTGCCGCCGTGGTAAAAGTGTACCGTGCATGGCAAAATGGGACTGTCCAAAATCAACGACGTGGCAAATGTGGTGCACCACGGGCCATAGATGACAGAGGCGAACGACGGTTGCGGAGATGCGTTCGGGCAGATAGACGGGCTACCGTTGAGCAACTGACCACTAAAATGAACCAAGGGGCTACCACAAGTGTCTCCCAAACCACTATTCAGCGAACATTGCTGCGTCTGGGCCTCCGAAGCAGACGCCTGGTTCGTGCTCCTATGCTGACTGGTGTTCATCGACGACGAAGGCTAGAATTTGCACGCCAGTACAGCAGCTGGACGTCCACTGAGTGGCGACAGGTAGCGTTTTCAGATGAATCGCGTTTTATGCTCCATCGGACAGATGGACGTTGGCGTATAAGGCGTGAAACCTCTGAAAGGAACCACCCTGCAACCATTGCAGGAACGGTCCAAGCTGGAGGCGGGAGCATTATGGTCTGGGGAATGTTTTCCTGGCATTCTCTGGGTTCACTGATTATTGTGGAAGGCACGATGGATCAATACAAGTACGCATCTGTCCTTGCGGACCATGTCCACCCCTACATGCGCATTGTTTTTCCTCAGGATGATGGCATCTTCCAGCAGGACAATGCGAGGTGCCATACAGCTGCCAGTGTACGTGCGTGGTTCGAAGAGCACCAGGATGAGTTTACCGTCCTCCCCTGGCCAGCAAACTCACCTGACTTAAACCCAATCGAGCATCTGTGGGACCATCTCGATCGAGTTGTTCGCGCCATGGATCCTCAACCGCGTAATCTAGCGCAGCTGGCCACGGCATTAGAGTCGGCATGGCTCAACATCCCAGAGAAGACCTTCAGGGACCTAAGTGACTCTCTTCCTGCACGTCTCGTAGCAGTTCGCTCTGCGAAAGGTGGTTATTCTGGCTTTTGACAGATGGTCACATTAATGTGACTGGACTGTGTATATAGGTAAAGTAAAAAGCAGAAGTTTTCCCCGTTAATGAGAAGAATCCAAACTCTAAGGGGTTTGCACAACATGACACTGTTGTAAACATAACCTATTATGAACATAAAGGAGTTTTCATAAATGTTTACGACTGTTGTCATGAAGCTGTAATGATTCCTTCAATAATTCCTCGATTATTAAAATTCCTTGAGGAAAATATACCTGCCTCAAAGCGTTGTTAACTTATGTTTTATTTTTTCTGGCCGGGTTGTTGTTTGCTTTGCGCAGAGCTCTCACTTCCCCTCTGAGTTGTTGCCAAGTGCTAGCAGCATAACGTCCAGTTTTCAAGTTTGGTCCCGAGGGATTTCATTAATTCATGATAGTTTTTTGGGGGACGAATAAACATCCTTAAAATGACGGGCGCGATACCAGCATTTTTCTTCCGGGAGCTGCTGCCTGGTGGCGGTGAAGAGCGCGGCGGGTGTATTTATACAGGTGAGTGCACTAGCGGAACAAGTCAGCGTCGGGCCAGGGGGCCAATCACCGGGCCCCTAACGAATCACCGGGCCCCTAACGAATCACCGGGCCCCTAACGAATCACCGGGCCCCTAACGAATCAACGAATCACCGGGCCCCTAACGAATCACCGGGCCCCTAACGAATCACCGGGCCCCTAACGAATCACCGGGCCCCTAACGAATCACCGGGCCCCTAACGAATCACCGGGCCCCTAACGAATCACCGGCCCCTAACGAATCACCGGGCCCCTTACGAATCACCGGGCCCCTAACGAATCACCGGGCCCCTAACGAATCACCAGGCCCCTAACGAATCACCGGGCCCCTAACGAATCACCGGGCCCCTTACGAATCACCGGGCCCCTTACGAATCACCGGGCCCCTAACGAATCACCGGGCCCCTAACGAATCACCGGGCCCCTAACGAATCACCGGGCCCCTAACGAATCACCGGGCCCCTAACGAATCAACGAATCACCGGGCCCCTAACGAATCAACGAATCACCGGGCCCCTAACGAATCACCGGGCCCCTAACGAATCACCGGGCCCCTAACGAATCACCGGGCCCCTAACGAATCACCGGGCCCCTAACGAATCACCGGGCCCCTAACGAATCACCGGGCCCCTTACGAATCACCGGGCCCCTTACGAATCACCGGGCCCCTAACGAATCACCGGGCCCCTAACGAATCACCGGGCCCCTAACGAATCACCGGGCCCCTAACGAATCACCGGGCCCCTAACGAATCACCGGGCCCCTAACGAATCAACGAATCACCGGGCCCTCATAACGAATCACCGGGCCCCTAACGAATCACCGGGCCCCTAACGAATCACCGGGCCCCTAACGAATCACCGGGCCCCTAACGAATCACCGGGCCCCTAACGAATCACCGGGCCCCTAACGAATCACCGGGCCCCTAACGAATCACCGGGCCCCTAACGAATCACCGGGCCCCTAACGAATCACCGGGCCCCTAACGAATCACCGCCTAACGAATCACCGGGCCCCTAACGAATCACCGGGCCCCTAACGAATCACCGGGCCCCTAACGAATCACCGGGCCCCTAACGAATCACCGGGCCCCTAACGAATCACCGGGCCCCTTACGAATCACCGGGCCCCTTACGAATCACCGGGCCCCTAACGAATCACCGGGCCCCTAACGAATCACCGGGCCCCTAACGAATCACCAGGCCCCTAACGAATCACCGGGCCCCTTACGTGCATCAATGGCGCTACTGGAGACATTTGGAGGGGTTGGGGGGTAGGATGTGCAGGATGTACCGCGTTTGTCTTGATTTTTACCCAGGTTGAACCGTGAGTGAAACAGTCACTGGGACTGACTAGTATATATTCCATTGGGGAAGGTAACTTTGACATTGAATACACCTTCCTCAACAGGTAAGGGCCACTTTCTCCATCTATAATCAGACATTTAAGCGACTTGAAACCATTCCTCCCTGGCACCTCCTGACCCGGGCCCCCATCTGGCCCCGCTCGGGGGGGCAGCGGTCCCCCCAGCCCCCCCCACAGCTCCGTGCCTGGATGAGTGTATAGACTGAACACTGCGCTGTAGATGACTAAAGTAAGTGTAGTTCTATGATAGAACCAGACAATAAGTTTCATATCATCCCGGTAGTTGATGTCGTAGCGTTACAAGCCTAGTAGATGTTTCTGTGTGTGACGGACAAAGATGTCAAATCCAGTCGCTAACATGAACTCAAAAGCTATAAATGTCTGGGCAAGGTGAGAGTTCATATATTCAACTGACTGAATGCGTAGACTAAAGCTGGAGTTCAGACATTTTTATGAGCGTATTTTTTCAGGTTAACTTAGAAAGTGAGCTGTTATTGTTACAGGTACATTTTCTAAACTACAGAAAAGTTATAGTAGAGAAGCTCAAACATGAAAATTTGAGTCGATGTTGATATCCAATAGTAACACTGCTGTTATGAAAGAATTTACCAATATTTTGTTTTATCAAATTTCATTACTCAATTAGCGATCAGAATAATTGATACTCAATTACTAAAATAATTAGTTTACAACAGCTCTGAATTGTGCATTAAAAGATCATGACAGTAGTCATAAACATTTATGAAGTCTCCTTCATGTTTAGTCATATTTATGACCCGTCCAAATACAGTGTTACCCACTTGTGTTTGTGGACATTTTTGTTTCCTAATGTCTGAAAAACCTGTTGCTCTTTCTCACTAAGAAGGCCGTTACTGCTTTTGCTGTTTTTTTCTGTCGCCATGGTTATAATCTCTGCCAGCCCATTGTGGCAATCATAAAAAAACACTGAGAGGAGGTAAAATGGCCTGAGAGGCATATTTTTATTCTTTTGTCTGTTAATCTAAAACTGCAGCTTTCAGGGCCGCCTGGTTCTCCGGCTCTAAACCGTAAAGACAAGAGACATGAAGATTGTGAGTCATGTAGCTAAAGTGGCGTTGTTGTGTTTGACATTTAACTGACATGCAGAGGTACTTTCTGCGCCTTTCCTGGAAACGCTACTGGTCTTTAAATAAGCCCCTTCCTGCAGGCTGAGAGCCGGGTGGATCTTATTCCCCCCCCAAATCTCTGAATATAAATGGTTGAATGTCCCTCAAGATGAGTCATTCACACACACACACACACACACACCACACACACACACAACACCTATTAAGATATGCTTGTCAGTAATAAGAAAGTAATGGCAGTCAATAGCAATTGTTATGTAATGGTGATGATGATGGAGCGTCGTTTCATCACAAACACAGTTTGGTCCGCTCTGCATCGATGAGGCGGCGCTGAGCTACAATCTGGTTAACAGACTCTGTGTGTGTGTGTGTGTGTGTGTGTGTGTGTGTGTGTGTGTGTGTGTGTGTGTGTGTGTGTGTGTGTGTGTGTGTGTGTGTGTGTGTGTGTGTGTGTCAACATGAATTTAAGGTCCTGAGTGACCCTTCTACAATTTGGAGTTTGAAGTTATATTATGCAGAGTTGCATCAATTTGAGGAACTTTTATGAAAATAACTTCCAGAAGTAATTTTACTTCTCTGTTCTTCTTACTTTTAATTGAGTAATTTTATTATGAAGCATTTTTACTCTTATTTGAGTAAAATTTCTGGATTTTCTACCCGCTAAATGAGAAGCAAACATGTTTTAACCAAATATTCACCAGACACACACCGCAGTTTTTGTTTCATAAGTTTATATTAAAAGAAACAGAAAATGTTTATTTTCCCTGATTTTGCTATTTTCTGTTTCTTATCTGAATTATTCTCGTTTTGTTCCTTAAAATACCAACATTTCCACTTAACTGTATATTTTGGTGCGTCTGAGTATGTGATTCTTAAATATTAAATCAGTGCTTGAGTAGATTTCTCCCAAATATTTTATTTTTACTTTTATTTGAAGTAGTGTTATTCTTACGTTGCTATGATTTTTGCGTACTCTGCCCACCTCTGGTTATCGTTATCATAAAACAAAAGTTAAAGTCTCTTACAGTGCGGTGAAAATGTATTTCTGATATACAAATGTCTTCTTTTGTAACACATAATCAAAATCAGACAAATATACCCTGATTAACTAAAAAAAACAGTTTTCAACTGATGGTTTTATTCATGAAGAACAAAAAGCGATATGAAATATCCAGAATTTATGCTTGAAAAAGTTAATAAATTAAATTAGATCGAACTTTATTAATCCTCCAGAAATCTTCCTCTGGGAAATTTGGAAATTTCCAGCAGCAGAATCAACAGATACAACTAAACAATAAATATTAAAAAGGACAAAAATATAATAAAAAATATAAAAGGAAATTAATTAGGACAATAAGAGGTATGGAAAAGTAAATAGCAGCTCCTTCACTCATCACTCATTACAATAAATTACTGAACAGCAATGATATGGATGCTGTTCTGTGCCAATTAGCATATTATTAGAAATTATTCCATATTATTTGCAATCTGCTCCCTGCGGTCTAAATTACATCTGCTTGCTGATCCTCTTCTTTCTGCTGCATTTTAATAAGGGCAATTTTGCAACATGGTTTCTCACATTAACAGTTTTTTCTTTTGTCAAAAAATGCTAAATTATTTTAAAATGTTAATTCAACAATCACCTCATTTACAAGTTTTTTAATTGCAAAACACCTTCTGGGCAGAGCTGACGATGCGAGCGTCAGGTAACGAAAACAATTTAAATCGTTTTTGTTCTGGTCTGGCAGATGCATTGTAAAAAAGAAAGCTTGACGTCACAGGACTGCACAGAACTATGCAACATTTCTGCCAAAAAGCTCAGAAATTTTGAGAATAATCTCTGAAACTGAATCCTCATATTTGAGCCAACGGTCACAGATTATTAGGTATTTTCGTTTTCTTGGAATTTCTGTTTAATCTGAACATCTTTAACCTTAATAGTTATATAGACTTTTGTCCTTTTCTAATTTCTTCCTTCTGCAGTTGCAGTTTTCATGGAAGTGAACCAGAATTCAAAATAATGCATTTCTAATAGGAACAACTTGATAATTCCATATTAGTTGCAATATGTACAATATTTTTAATAAAACCTGAGTGGGTTTCACTGCTCATACTCGCAGTAATCACCGGTGGCCATGCATGCAGAGCAGCGTTTAGTTACTATAACTCCTCTAGCTTCGTTCCTTCACCTGGTGAAGAATCGCTCTGGTTACAGTAACACTTAGAAAAAACACCTTGCTGGGATTTAGCAGCCATTTGTCAGAAGCAGCTGGCAACAAATCCGACTTTTCCCAACGGAGGGGAACAAAGTTCAAGTGTTGACTCGCACAGAGTCTGCTGACAAATCGCAGCCTGGGCTAATCCACAGCACACACACACACACACACACACACACACACACACACACACACACACACACACACACACACATGCAGCACATTTCATACGCCTATTAACCCATGACATTGCTTGGTGACATATTCGGTGCTAAGCAGTCTGATGCTAATGGAAAAAATGAAGTCATTGTTAATCTGTGTGTTTGAAATTTTGCATGCATAAAAATAAATTAGGGAGGTTAATGCACAGGGGTTGTTGTGAAGCGATTTACTCACCTTTTTAGTAATTCAAATAGCCTCACATTGACTTACTAAGGAGTGATGTTCAAACCAATTAAGATTGAAGTGTTATCTGTGTATATTTCAGTTGTTTTTAATGAATTAAAGGTTAAGATGGGCTTAAGGCTCAGGCTGCAGCAGTGCATGTAAATAAAAGCTTATATTTGCTGCCTTCGGCTTCAGCGTTTATGTACAAGTGTTCCTCGAAGAGTGAATGCTGTTTGCTTTATGTAACTAGAGTTGTAAATATTCACAACTCAGGAGTGTGAACCGCAGCTCACAGGATGTCAGGGATAAAATTGTGGAGAAGTTTAAAGAGGATCTATTATGCTAAATTCATGCTTTGTTTGTTTTTGTACTTCCGTTTTTGTTTCAGTTGCTTCTAAAAACAGCCAGCTGATATTTGGCATTGTGTTAATGTTCATGGTGTTCAGATCCTTCAGAATGTAACGTCACAAATCACATAGCAACCCCAGCTGAGCCCAGCTTGTTACCTAGCAACCCAAGTTGAGCTCCAGCATGTTTGGTCAGCTGGTTTACTGCTGTACAATGGCTGCTGGAAAAGACAATGATTTTTGTTGTTGACTTGCCATCTAGAAACCACATGCTGCATTCTTGTTGGTTGTACAAGTTAAAACACTACACCAACATACAGTAGTATTTAGCGGAAATTAATGCTAACATACTAAAGTGCTAAATTCAATCATTTAGCAGGTCTTTAAGATACCTTTCAAGTAGGGTAAGTGTTGTATTTTTGTGTTTTCATGTAAGTGTTGTGTACCTCCTTCATTTGCTTGTTTTCGACTTCCCATCTGATCAATAAAGATTATTTAAATAATAAAATATTTTAACCCAGGCCTGGTGTCGAGTTTGGCAGAATGCAGTGACGCATTTCTCCTCACACATCTACATCGTTGTCTGCATTTTTATTGGACATTTACGATGGCAAATTTGCTTAACGGAAACCCAAATATACGAAAACCAACAACTGGATGTTACTACTGGTGGAAAAGACAAAGAAGACGAAAACAGGAAGTAGTTGGAGGTTAATGTTTCTTTAATAACTTAATGCATGAAGAAACTTTTTCACGTGTGATTTTAAGTGCCTTTTTTATTAACCGCAAATGTGTGGGAATATAGACAAAGTTTACGTACATTTGTAATGGAAAAGCAGCTAATGACAACCGATTTTGGCTCTTAGTTGCTGTACAGACATTGTGTCGAAGCCCTTATGTACCACATGTTACCTAATAACTACTGACTGGTTGCCGTCCGGCTCTGTTTCTTCCTGTATTTCTGATTCCGCAGGCTGGGGACTTCAACTGTGTCCTGATTTACATGATTGCGTCTTTGACTTTCAGAAAGTGTCTCTTGTCCAGGCGCTGCTGACAGGCAGGCAGCTGCTTCTTATCCGGGAAGACAGAGACGTCTGTGTGCGTTTCATAGCTGCTCGCTCCTCGTGTCGGGCTTTAACGGTGCAGTCAGAGGGAATAAGTGTAGGTTCTCTGATGCAGCAGGAGGTCCACGCAGCATCCCGCAGCACTTTCTCTCTGTGTGAGAGCTGTGATGTTGCCGTGGTTGTTCAGTTTCTGCCTGCAGGAAAAGTCAGGGGGTTGTTGTCATTCAAGGCTGCAGCAGCATCACATGCTGAGAAGGCTGCACTGCGCCTTTAAATAGCCCAGAGTGTACAGTGAGCTAAAGAGACAAACATAGAGATATACTCAAAGGACAAGAAGAGAAACTCAGCTGGTAAACACAGGTTGTGGAATCAATGTTTATTTTAATATTTCAGTTTTTGAGCAATGTAATATTAATGGTGCCTGGATTAAGTAGGTGTTAAAGTAATGAATGTATTTCCTCCAAATATTAATACTGTATTTCACACCAGCTACTTTGCATTAAATAGAACAGAGAGATCGTCACAATTACAGTGGAGACAATGCTAACTCTACGGAAGACAATTAGGGACAATAGAAAACAAAGAACTCTCACCTTATTTTCCCTCAGAATTTAATTTTTTTTTCTCAGAATTTAGATTTTTTTTTTCTCAGAATTCTTTTCTCTGATAATTTTGACTTTTTTCTCAGAATTCTGACTTTTTTTCTCTGAATAATTTTTTTCTCAGAATTATTTTTCTTTAATCAATTTTTCCTCAGAATTCTAATAAAAACCTGTCTGGATCTGTGGTTTTTTTTGGCCATAATCCTCTTCTGTCTTACGTTTTTCTCAGATTTCTGTCAGATCGGCTAATAAAAAAAACCTGGGGTCACACCTGTGTGTATTTCTTGAGCTGTTGTTACTAGAGGTGTGCTGATTGATTGGTCACCGATCATAATACTACCGATACTGATCACCTGCATCTCATTTCCCAGCCTGTCTGTCCAGCTGGTCTCGTCTTTCCTTCAAACGTGCAGCAACAAATGCTAAGCGATGTGTAACTATAAGGCACTGAGTGAATGAGGACGTTTGCCTGTTGCGGCGGAAAATAGAAGCAGATCAAAATGCATCAACACAACGAAGCTAATAGACATAAAAACAATGACGGAGTTTATCTACATCGAGGCTCAGTGCACTAAAAAGACATGGAGGATCAGACAGCAGGTAAAGCAGCACAGCTACAAACACTCACCGGATTAGCATGACGGTCAGAAAGATAAACTAATAACCTGTAAAATGATTTAAGTCTTGGAGCTGCGATGTAAGACGCTGGTTCTGCTGTTGAACTGCTGCTACGCTACAGGTACATATTTAATATTTAGTAATATTTGACAGGGAGCCGCTTCTGCTCCACCTGGTAGAGACTCTCACACCGAACCTGTTTAAAGCTGCAGCATCTAACCTAAAAAATACATTTTACATACGTATTAAAACTTTCTCTGTCCTAACATGAGACAGATAATCTCTAAAAAATAATCGATCTCCTCCCTGTTACTCCGCTCAGTCAGAAACAGCCAATCAGAACTAGCAGTAACCAGTTAGCCGCTATGCTAACAGGAAGTTTTTATTCAGTAACTCTGGATTGTTTATTGTAATGGATCCTGTTTTTGCCTTTGAATGTTAAGTTTTATACGTGAATTTTTTGTCAATGTTGAGAGGTTTTATTTTGGCTCTTTGCATTATTTAGCCTCTTCAGAGCCTCATATGTTATCAGTCTGTTAAAGATAGTATTATTGATAGCAGTTCAATTTGCACAATGCCTGTTTTGTTTAGTTTTCTTCTTGAAAAAGTTATTAAAAACAGGTTTTTGTCTAAATTAAGGTGAATTCATGGTTCATTTTTCCACATAATGTAACAGTAGTGTTTATGATAAAAAATAAATAAATCATAACTATGTGATCGGTATCGGGGATCGGAATCGGCGATCGGCCCTCAGGGGTGATCGGTATCGGCAGAAAAAAACCTGATCGGCACATTCCTAGTTGTTACGAGTAATTAACTTTAGTAAAGCAGTTAATTTCATGTCGATTCAAATCGCCCTTATGTCCACTTTAACAACTGTGTGCTTTGTCAACCTGAATCTCACTCCAGCTGCAGGGTTTTCCTGTCTGATGAAAAATCAACCCGTCAGAATAAAATACTCTTTATTCTATTAGATTTAATTTATTTCTGTCCATGACTTTCTTTGCTTCTGATTCAGTCTCTTTATTTGCAATAATGGTGGTGGGGAAGACTGATTGTGAAGTTAACACAAATCAGGGACTTTTGATTATAATTTTTAAGAGAAACAAAGAATTTTTTTTAAAAGTTTGAATTGTGTAAAGAAAAAAGCTGAAAAAAACTGCAAAGCTCAGAAAAGACACTACCAGTACGACGTTCACACTGTGAAGAAATACACACCATTAAATGTTGCAGTGAGGGAAAAGTAAATCAGGCTTACAAACATCTTAAACAATCTCAGAGGAAAATCTGGAGTGAAACAATCAGAAATTTACCATATTTACCATTTATCCTAAATTCACAAAAATGGGGAAAAAATCCTGCTTCTTACTTCATTCATCTATTTATTTTCCACAAACATTCATGGCAAGATAAAGAAAGTGGAATAAAAAAGACCACAGTGTCATTAATGGGTAATTATAAAGAAAACTTTGTGTGTTTATTTGCAAAATGTGATATATTTTCAGTACTTTATTTTCTAAAATTCAGTTTTATTCTCTACAAAATTCTACATATTTAATTCTTGCATATAGATAATTAGTTAAAAAGAAAACATCTAAAATGCTGTTTGGCATCACAAATAAATAGTCTATATACTAGAGCGTGTGTGTGTTTGTGTGTGTGTGTGTGTGCAGAACCGACGTCTGTACGTTTGTGTGAGGGTAAGAAATGAATTGTTAATTGCATGAATAAAACTCCATCATCTCTGTGCCGTCAAATCCAAACTGGAGGCTCAGTGAAACTACATCATCTTCTAATTGAATTCTGTCTTGCATGAAAGCCGGACAAACACACACACAGACCCATGCACACACACACACACACACACAGACCACACACCACAACAACACCACACACACACACAGTAGAAACAGCAGAGCAGTAAATTGATCAAATGAATAATCCAAAGTTTTATTCATTGTTCTTCCTTGTGTCTCGGCTTCCTGAAATGAAAAATTTAACTTCTGCAAATTGATTCATTAAATTTACAGCATTTGAAACTAGTGACAGCTGGTTTGTCAAAAAAAATTCAATATTAACTAGGCGGTTGCAACCGTTGCAGGTTTACAGATCTATCAATAACAGAGAGATTCCAAAGATTATCACATCACATTACAGCGCAGTTTCCTTTTTTACTAAACACTCTTGAGCTCCAGCGTTCTGCGTCTCTTTAAGAGATTAAAGAAAACGTGTTGGTGTTCCTCGTTTCTGCAGACAAATGAACCAAACGGTCGGTCCAGTTGATGGCGAAGAGAAATCATCACAAGCTGATTTCATAGAAAGCTTTGTGCTTCCGTATCTCAGATTAACACCTCAGATTTAGATTAAATCATTAAGCAGATTAAGAGCTAGCAGGCAGATGTGGTCCTAACCTGTTTGGTGCCTTGGGCCAACAACGCCCCCCATTGCAAACACATTCAGTATTTATTTTTAATATTTCATTTAAAAACATGGAAGAAAGTAGAACACTGCTAAAAACACACATAACAAAGACACGAACACTCAAAGTTAAAGATACATATATGTCTAAAAATAATAAATACACTGCAAAAACTGTATTTTTAGTCTAGTTTCTAGTGCAAATATCTGTAACAAGTAACTTTTTATCAAGATATAAAGGCTTGTTTTAAGTGAATAATTCTTTAATATTGATGAAAAGTTCTTGTTCCACTGGCACCGGGCCCTGCGCCATTACCTAGCAACCCCCGCCAAGCCAAACGTGTTACCTAGCAACCCCCGCCAAGCCAAACGTGTTACCTAGCAACCCCCGCCAAGCCCAGCCCGCTACCTAGCAACCCAGTTCCACTGGCAGATTATTGAGGTTACATTTTTGAGGTTTTTGAAACGGTTCCTTTTACAGACACCAGGAAAACTTCAACTTTAGTCTTTTAAGGAAAGTTAATGTTTGGTTTTTTTGGGTTTAGACCCAAATGGAAGAACAAAAACTGTGTAACTTGTGATACAAATAATCTTCAAATAATGTGTTAAACTTTAATATGTTTATTCTTTTATAGGCTGTTGTTTTATACGACTGTGAGAAAGTAATTTGTTTTCTGGGACTTATAGCACATCTGTTTGTCTGTCTAATGCAAACTGTGACAGTGAAGAAACAAACAAGAGTCTAGCACAGAGCAATGTCTCCTACACCCGACAGTATCTTCAACTCTGAATTTTGTGCCTTCCACTATACATTCTTCTCTCGTTTTGTGTTTTAAGTTTCTTCTCTCTCTCTGACGGTAAACTCAAGCTTATTGTTTTTCTATATCTGTTCACAGCATTATGTGAAGCTTAGGCATCTTTCTTGTCTCAGATCCAGGGAACAGAAGTTTGTTTGTTGTGATGAGCTGAGGCCGAATGGCATAATTTGAGTTTTATGTGAATATACATTGCTCTGCAACCCCGTTTCAAAAGGAAAAGTTAAGATGCAGTTTAAGAATGTGGAAAAGTATGGGCTTGTTTTGTTGAATTTAAATCACTAATCTTCTCCTGTTAAACATCGTTTTTGAGTTTATTGATGAATCAATCCTGAACACTTTGAAATACCTTCAATTTAAAATCATACCTGGAGTGGTGAGTGTAATTAAAAAAGAAAGAAGGAGCTTGTTCAGGTTAAGTGTCTGCTGCAGAAGCCGGTTCCCACGCTGACGGATGTCCTCTTCGTCTCCCACTTCTCCGCTCCCACTGCACTCCCACTCAGTTTTTACAGTGAAAAGCTTCAGGAGGCCTCAGCTGCCTTGACATGCACTGAATATCTTCAGCCAATGATATTATAAATTGTAGAAACAAATATGAAGTTCTTGTTATTGGAGAATTGAAAGGTGGCTATACTCTTAAATATATAAGTAAAAGAAATAACGCATGGAGACTAGGGCTGTATAATAATATCAATATCGTGATACATATCGATATTTTCTTTCCTAAAAAAAATCGATATTCATCTGCAAGTATGGTAACATCCAACTGTCACCTTGTTCACTCACTGCTTGCTTCACCAGGTCATCAGGCTTAGAGTGATTCCTTCAGATGTTCAGGTTAAAAAGGTATCAAACTATTCAGAGCAGGAACTTGGTTCACTTTATTTACTTTACTAATGCATGTCAGCTACAGTTTGGACTGTTTCAACTAAAAGAAACATGTTTTCTCACCACTTCTTGATTCATTTTGTCAGCTGTCACTTTAAGTCTGTGTCCAACCAGAGCCAGGTATTGTGTAGTTGGTGCTTTTAATCAGTTTTCAGTTAAATTAATTCAATCCAACTTTATAACAGTCACAAAATGTCACCAAAATCACTCTGTCCCTCTAAAATCTTTCAGAAAATCGTAAAAGTGTATTGAATTGTATCGTTTGCTGAATTTTGCAATATATATCGTATCGTGGGCAGAATATCGTGTATCGTATCGTGAGATTATTGTATCACTACAGCCCTAATGGAGATGTAGTTCTTGCTGCCAGGCCATAGACGAGCTGGAGATTTATTACACTCTACCACGGATTCCTCATTGCAGTTTCATCAGTTCAAGTCTCAACAAAAAATCTCCCCCGTATTCTTGACATCACCCTTTTTTATACACTCTCATCCTCATTGATATGAGTTTGGAAAGGGTCAACCAATGGCATTGCTACCCTTGAGTTGCGTAAAGATTCTGGCGGTCTTAGTGTGTGTTGGACGACCTTTAAAAATATTTGACACATCTCTATCCAACATCTGCTCCTTCTCAGGATTGCAGAGTCAGCCAATTTATCTCATCTCAAACTGTTATTTTATCTTGTCCAAACAGTATTCCAAGATGTCCAAAACATAGTCACCGTAGCTTAGCCACCGTTCATGATAAACGGTTTTCCTGTAACGGTATGTTTTTTTCAGCGAGTACACAAGGTTTATTGACGGCGCTAAGGCCCTCCTCCTGGCTCTGATTGGCTGTTTTGGTTGGGAGCGGTTCTTTTCTTCAGATGGCAACCGCAGCTCAAGGAGGAGACCGAGAAGATTGATCTCTTCACAGATTATCTGTCTCATAGCAAACTGTCACGACATGGTGACATTTTTCAGAAATATATTTTTCTTAAAGGGAAATGTAAGTTTTGTTGAGCCAGCAGTATCAACCGAGTTAAACCAGGCAAGCTGAGCAAACTGACCTTGACGTATAAAATCAGCGGATTGACCCTTTAACTTCCCCATTAGCGCAACTTGCCAGCAGAACCGCAGCCTCAGGATCACTTTGACACAGATTGAAGAAGAACAGCGAGCTCAGCCCGGTTCTGAACTTCTCCCAGAACTTTTCTACATTTCTTTGATTTTACGCAGATGGTTCTTCAAAGGCTCCGGGCTTTGCTTGGCTGCGATGAGTCTTTACGGTTAGAGTGACACTTCTGAGGTCAGCATGATTTGTTCCATCAAATCTAATTACTTTTTTTTTTTCAGCTTTCACGCATTTTCTGAGGCAGCAGCTGCAGCCTGGAGGGACTCTGGTACTTTATATCCTGTGTGGTGTGTGTGTGTGTGTGTGTGTGTGTGTGTGTGTGTGTGTGTGTGTGTGTGTGTGTGTGTTTAACCTCTGCTATGATGAATCAGCAGAAAACAGCACAGGGTGTAAATAACCACACGATGTGATAAACATCAGTTTTTAAGGGATTAACTCCACTCTGACGCACCGGAGCCGTCTTTCAGGGGTTTCTCCTTTGTTTTGTTCTTGAACAAGTTGGGAAACTTGAAGGTGAACGGAATGAAAATGAGGAACGAGAAAAAGACCAGCAGTGAAATATTAACGAGGATGGCAGGAGGGAGTTTGAATACACACACTCAGCAAATCCTTCACAGACGTTCTGCGCTTGTCTTGTTCAAGCTAATCAAGTTTAGCGTTACGTGACGCATGTAAAGTGATATTTCATGACATTTTATATTAAAAACCTATGTGCTAATTTTTTCAGAGGTTTAAGTTCACCTTGCAGGACTTGTTGGACCGTGAGTACAAACAGAAAACTCTAGAAAATGCTTGTATTCCTTTTACTTACCAGACACAAACTTGAGTTTCAAGAGGACAAAATCCCCTTTAATCCATCTGTTTGTTCATGTAAACAGCTTAATGTTCATTTAATTTCTCACCTTCTGATTTTGGAGCTCCAAACCGAGCCTGAAAAAAGATGACAAAATTTAAAGCCAATTGAGTTTGGCTTTAATCTCCATGTGGGAAGGAAATATAAAGCTTCTTGCCAAAACGATGTGTTTAAAACTAACAACACCCACAATCCCACCCACAGACTGCTGGGAAGAGAACAACAGTGTGAGGGGAAAAACGAAGTTTGAAAGTTTAAAGAAACAGCTTGGCTTTCTGAGAAACCTGAAAGCACTCCATGCTGCTGCAGAAAATAACCATTATGCTCCAAAAGGACAAAGGTTGGCTCCATTTAACAGAACCTACTGGAGCAGGTGGGTGCAAATCTGCACAACAAACCAATTTATTTAGAAAAAAAATCACAATAAACCCAACAATCCGCCACCCAGTTGCATTAAAACTGGGACCAGAGCTACCAAAGCACCAAAAACCAGTTCATGGGTTGTACAATTTTAGTTTGAGGAAATGAAGAAACAACCATATTTATCAGGAGCCTCAGAATGAGATACTTAGGATCAGAAATTAACTTGGAAAATAAAGAACTGAAACCTTCAGTTTATTAAAAAACAAATTAATCTTTAAAGCTGCTGTAACTTTTTTTAAAAGAATCAATGTTTTTTACGTATTTAATAAAACTGTCATTCTGTCATGACAGTACGGTACGAGACGGATAATCTGTGAAAATATCAATTGGAGCCTTTAGGAAAACCTTAGCGCTGTAAATCATGTTTGTGTAGGTGCTGCTTACACCCTTTTTCTTGGTCACAGCTTTTCCCTGATAGCCAGTAATGATCAGGCTAGTTAGCATGGCCACTGGTGACGGCGGATAAACGGATTATCATCTGTCGCCTCATGTTTCAGCTTAACTTGGCAAATCTGAATGTTTTGTATGTTAAAAAATAATCTTGTTTTTATAAGAAGCCTTCCACTTGCCTAATTTTATGTTTATGTTACAAAATTAAGCCTTTTGTACTGAAACACCAAAACAAATGAAAAAAAAGAAATCTACCAATCAAATTCATGACAAATACAATGCCTCAGCTTCTTCTTCAGTAGTATTTGAAGATGTTTTTGAGAAGGCAAGCCGCCATATTGCCAATCAGAACAACGTTCTGATCAGGGTGGAGCCACTGAGAATGAGAGCTGAGCACCGAAAGGGAAAAAAACATAAAAAACATTAAACTTTTTCTTGATTCACTTTTGAGCATGACCACATTAAACTGCGCGTACACAAGTCTGATCGACAGCGCCAAGGCACTCCTACCAACTCTGGATGTTTTTGACCACAATCAGTCAAAAACACGTGTTTTAGCACGAGAGGCAGTAGAGATTTATTTTTTACACACTGACAAGAGATGGTGACAGTTTTAACTTTTCCTTTTCATAAAAGTTAAAGGCTGCAGCTTTAATATGTTCAGTGAGAAATATTTTATGAAGTCAAACTGTGAAAATGAAAGCAAAAAGAAAAAATAGTTGTTTTTTGAGACACCGAAATATTAGCATAAATTATTCAGAGGCCTTCTAAAGCCAGCCTCAGTGGTCTGGGGAATTCTGCTGGGTTTTTTTTTCATGTCTGCCAGAAAGAAGAGTTTGGGTTTTCTTTTTGCTCTTATCAGTTCCTAGCTCCTGATTTCAGTGTCTTTATCTGAATTTCATTTCTTCTCCCATGTGGTGGCGTATTCCCTCTGCCTCAACTCGTCTACCTGCACCGTTCCTCATAAACTCACCTGTTGTCGCTCCTTTATCCTCCTGATTCCTCATTCAGCGGTTTTTCAGATCCTCATCTTTGTGGCTGCACAGCCTTGTTTTCCTGCAGGTGTCTAACTTCATGTTGCATGTTTTCTGTCGGCCGACTCGCTGCTTTGGCAGCGCCTCAGGTTTTGTTTTTGTGACATGAAGTTCATTAGTATTCTGCTCTGACCTCCTGCTTGTTCAGTCCTGCATTTAGTTCCTGCGCTGACTTCTCTCTGCAACAAGAATAAAAATCAATTTACATGTAAATGGGGTGTATTTTTCTTTCTTACTTTTTCTCGTTTCTCTCTGTGTACTGAGGAAAACCATTTTCTTTGTTGCTTTGAGAAATTTTGAGTAATTGTCATTGCAGACATTTGCATTATTATCTCTATATCAACATCATGTATGACAGATTAACACCTTGTGAAACTGAAAGAAGTTAAATGTGTTTTATATCAAAATACTCAGATATCTCCACATACTTTGTATGGAAAGCAGAATCTGTGATTTATTCTTGTTTAATTTATACATTTAACTCTGATTTTTTTTTTTCCATTGTCATCTCTTAAGGTAATATAAGTTCTTTTTTTTATTGGTTGCTTTTATTGCTTTTTTCAGGCTTGTAGATTTTTTCCATGTCATAAGTCAATAAATATCTTTTAAAAAAAGGAACCATAAATTTAGGAAAACGCCAAAATAAAAAGATGGCACTCTGAGACAAACATGGCAACATTAACGCCTTCACCTACACTTTTAGACAGAAATTGTATTTCAGAAAACAAAAAAAATTGAATTTCTGAGCCGGTTCTGATGCACATGGATCTAAAAAAAAAAACCCCATTGCAATTGCTAAATTGTGTTTAACTGACATTGGTGACTGTGTTACATTTTTTGTACATTTGTGATGGAAACACTGCTTATGTCAGCAGAATAACTGGTTAATATTCTGACATAGCAGAAGTGAATGGAAGCGGCATAAAGTCTCACTTTCTAAACATTATCAGTTGCAGTACTTTTCCTCACAGTATGACATTTGACCTGTAAAAATCCACAAGTAAATACTACACATAGAGTGGCTGAATCGATTCAAAATTCTCACAACTGATCATTAATTTGGCTCAAACACCAAAAAAAGGCTTCCATTTTTTAAAATTGTAAAATTTAGTAAATTTTATTTTCTTCTCTTACTCAAGGAATTTTATGCTCACAAATTAACAATCAGTATTTAATGGTCTTTTTGTGTCAGAAGAATGTCTGAAAATTATTGATCTGCTATTTAAGATTTTTTCTTCTGTTTAAAACAGTTTATACGCAGTGTTTCTCAAATTTGTTTGAATTTACAGTAAAAATAACGTATTGTTTTTCTTTGCAGAAATCTCAATCAATTTGACTCCTCTGCTGTAAAGACGGTTTTCAGTGGACAGATGAGGATGTTTCCAAACTGAACCAATCAGAACCATCGTCTGAACATGGCGGATGACCTCTACAGCAGCACCTTCTCAGCCTCTGAATCGGACTTCCCCTCCTCCTCTTCCTCCGCCTCCTTCCTCACGCTCGAACAGAGGGCGGCTTTCGTCTTCGTCCTCATCCTCTTCATTTTCCTCGGCCTACTGATCGTCCGCTGCTTCCGGATCCTTTTGGACCCGTACCGCAGCATGCCGTCGTCTACCTGGACAGACTACATGGAGAAGGACACGTTCGATTACCGGATTTCCTGACAGGCAGCCTGAGAGGCAGCAACCCTGACAACTCGATGCGTAAACTGAGGCAACGATCACATTGACCAATAACGGCACCAACATGATGCACATTTTCTTACTTCTGTTTGTTCTACAAATCAACCAGAGCAAAATGTAATTAACTCAGTAAAAGAAATCACAATCAGGTGAATCACTCTGCGAAAACACAAAACACAAAATCTTACCAAGTAATTTTGGTCTAATATCTTCGCAGACTTCAAATAAGACAAATCTAACTTGAAAGTAACTTTTTGTTTTAAGTAAATAATGTAAGTTAAATAATTTGCCAATGGGACAATATTGATAAAAACGTTCCAATGGCAGATTATTTCACTTGTGACACGAGAAAATGTCTAGTTTTAAAGTGAAAAAATCTGCCAGTTCTAGAACTAGTTGCTAGGAGACGGGCAGGTCTTGGCTGGGGTTGCTAGGTAACGACTTTAGTTCTCTTCGCCAATGAAGCTATAATTTTTTCATCAATATCAAGGAATTGTTTACTTTAAAAAAGCCTCTGCATCTTGCTAAAAACGTTACTTGTCAGTTAGTTTAGTCTTATTTCAAGTTTGCCAAGATATTTGTAAAAAGAACTAAGATTTTGTGTTTTTGCATTTCAATCAATCAGTCCAGTTTATTTGTATAGCACATTTCAGCAACAAGTCCGTTCAAAGTGCTTTACATCATAAAGATACAAAGACATGGAACGCACCAAAATAAATTTAAAAAATCTCCTAATTTAATTTTTAACACTTATTTAAAAATTTTCCTCCAGATACTACTCATTTTGCCTTTTCCAATTTCTCTTACTTAACCATATTTACATACAGTGATTTTACAGTATCACCTGTTCCCATAGCAACACCCCAAACATGGATAAAGTTTGCCATACAGACAATTGTATTTGCACAACTTGAAGATTTTTACACAGAAACATAACTTTAACTTAAAGGGCAACAGAAAAGTCAAATTGTCAAACTTTGGAGGTTTTGATTTGGCTCTGAAACCTTTTTTCTACAAGGACCTTTAAACTAACAGAGAGAAAAGTGCATTTTGTGTCCTTGCTGCTTTGTGGTCGTTGTCTCACCCAGCAGGCGTCACATCTGAGCAGAAACACACCAACTAACAAATGCAAAGGTGGGCAGAGGATCCAAAAATTACATTGAAGTAAAAGTGTTTGGTAAAAGTTACTCAAGTAAATGTGACTGAGTAACTTAATTGCCACCCAACTCTGCCTAAATGCAGTGAGTTTTGTTGAACAAATGTCAAAGAAATCATATTTTCTTGCTGTGAAAGAAGCGAGAAAATATTTCTGAAAAGGTTGCTTTCAGAAACATTAGATTTGCATCATGTTTGGCAAAACCTGCAACCCCTCTGATGAGCGCTGTGTAACTCGACGTCCAGTCTGGTTTCTGCTCAGATGTGGTGAAGGTTGCAGAAATCCCCGAGCTCTGCGGCTCTCCAGCATCACTGCAGGAGTCGGCAGCGATGCGGCGAATGGTGGAGAGGTGATTTCATCAACCGCCTGCTGGGCAACATGCTAGGGTTGCTGTCTCTCATGGGAGAACAACTTGTTTTTGTTCCTTTATGTTTATTTTCAAAACTTAAGACTTTAAAGACTTGTTCAAAACATTTTGTGAAGTTCACCTGGACGGTGAGGCGTTTATTTTGGTTTTTTTAGCATGTGGAGGAGGATGCAGAGGAGGCGCAGGAGGAGGCTCAGGAGAGTCGGAGGACAGAGTGAACAAAGCTGTGTTGAATCGGTTTGACTGCAGCGATGAGACGAGCCGGTTTCCAGCGGCTGTCTGCCCGTTGCTTAGTAACTGGTGTTTTCAGCTAAAGTCTCCAGTCAAAATGTCCAAATTAAAGAGGACCTGAAGAAACAAGTGACCAACGCAAACACATTCCTCCCAGCGACACATTTTTCCGGTTTGATGCAGAAAGGGACGTCGGCACGGAGACTCGCCGCTTTACTGACATCAACAGGTGAGTCTGAGAAACGGCCTCCAAATGTCAAACACTAAGATGAAATGAAACTTAGTTGTTCCTCAAAATGTAATAATAATAATAATAATCAATTGATGAAATGAAACTTAGTTGTTCCTCAAAATGTAAATAATAATAATAATAATCAATTTAATTTATAATGCACTTTTCATTAATAAAAATCTCAAAGTGCTACATGGTGCATCTAAAAACATAAAATCAGCTATCAAAAACAATAAAAAAGACTGTCATTTAAAAGTGAGGTTGGCTTGTCTAAAAAGGAAAGAGGTCAAGGAAATTAGGAGAAAAGATAAACACACCACCGGAGCAACAGTACGACTCGGGGTTGGAACTGAGGGCCCGCGGGCTAAACACAGCCCGCCGTAAAGGTTCCTGGGGCCCAGAGAGAAACACAAATAAAACCTTGAAAATAACTGTTGAATAATTAAATAATATGTTATCAATCATCACAACAAATACAAATAAAACCTTGAAAATAACCATTGAATAATTAAATATGTTATGAATCTATTATCAATCAAATTTTATTTGTATAGCACATTTCAGCAGCAAGGCATTTCAAAGTGCTTTACATAATTAAAATAAAAACAGTATGTGATAGTGAATAAACAGTGAGAAAGAGATTTTTAAAAAAGATAACATTAAAACCCTTTTAGGACTTCAGTTAAACGTTTAACTGGGACTCTAACCCTCTGGGACTTAGTCAAAAACACCGTTTGACAAGGACTCCAACCTCTAGGTTTTTAGTTGAAACGCCATCAACTGGGACTCTAAACCCCGTAGGACTTCAGTTAAACGGTCGTTTAACTGGGACGTTTTCCGGGGGACGTTGCATCATTAAAACATAAACAGTGAGAAAGAGAAATAAAAAGAAATTAATAAATAGATAAAAAGAAAAGGTAAAGACATCAAAGACATCAAAAACTGCACTCTAACCCTAACTTAGCCATAAGCAACTCTAAACAGGATGGTTTTAAGTTGAGATTTAAAGGCACTCAGTGTTTCAGCTGTTTTACAGTTTTCTGGAAGTTTGTTCCAAATTTGTGGTGCGTAGAAGCTGAAAGCTGCTTCTCCTCATTTGGTTCTGGTTCTGGGGATGCAGAGCAGAACCAGAACCAGAAGATCTGAGGGGTCTAGACGGTTGGTACGGCAATAGTAGATCTTTAAGGTATTGTGGTGCTAAACCGTTCAGTGATTTATAAACTAACAGTATTTTAAAGTCTGTTCTCTGAGCTTCAGGGAGCCACTGGAGGGACTTTAAAATTGGTGTTGAAAGCATCACTCTTCATGTTTTCACTTGGAGTATTAAGGGCCACAAAAACAGAAAATATCTGAAATTTTTTCTCAAAATTCTGATGTTTTTTCTTGTAATTTTGACTTTTTTCTCTCTGAATTTTACCTCTAATATCAATAGAATTCTGGGGGGTTAATTCTAAGAAAATAAATTCTGAATTCCTGGGAAAAAAGTGAAAATTTTGATATATTTTTCTGAGAATTTTTGTTATTTGACCTCAGAAGATTAAAGCCAGAATTTCATTTTTTTTCTTCTCCAGGGGCCATAATCTTCTTCTGTAGTTTTCATATGTATACTGCTAAAGATTGTATTTGGTAAAATGTCTACTTAAGTACTGAGTAACTGATCAAATTATTAATAATTTAATATTTGAAAATTACATTATCAGACAGACCAAAATATAAAGTTACGGTAAGTGGAAATTTGGGGGATTTTATGGATGAAAATTACAATAATTCATATAAGTAGCGAAAAATAACAAAATCCAAAATCAGTTTCATTCAATAAAAAATTGTTAAACTTTAATAAAGACTGCAGTTGTTTGTCTGGGTCTGGTGAGTTTCTGGTTAAAACATAAAATTTTACCCTATTAAGAGTATAAATACTTCATAATAAAGTTACTCAAGTAAGAGTAAGAAGTACAGAGTAGTAAAAATACTCCTAAAAGTACATTTTTCAAAAGGTTACTCAAGTAAATATACTAGAGAAAATTTAACTAGTTGCTACCCAACTCTGTCTACACTCAGGTAACAAGGTACACTGTAAAAATACAAAATCCTACCAAGTGTTTTGGCCCAGTTTCTAGTGAAAATGTCTTATTGTGCTTGAAATAAACAAACTTAAAATAAGTTTTCAGCAAGATGCTTGATTTGAGTAAATAATTCCTTAATATTGATGAAAAATTGCTAGTTTTTTCGGCTGATAAGTTAATTTATATCATGGGGAAAATGTCTTGTTATAAGTTAAATAAACTGCCAGTAGTACTAGAATTATTTCATCAATATTAAGAAGTTATTTACTCAAAACAAGCTTCCATATCTTGCTGAAAAGTTGCATGTAGGTTTGTTTGTTTGATGTTTGATGTTTAGTTTCTGGTGCAGATCTGCACCAGATTGCAGTGAATAACTTTCTAAAACACAAAAACCCAACTATTATCTGAAACTAATAACGCCAGGAACGGAAAACAGATCGTTAAATGGATTTTGCATCCCCCAGACCAGCTTTTCCTTGGGTTTCATGCGTCTTCCATCAGAATTCCAAGACGCATTTGCAGGCGCAGCGGAGCGGCAGTGATGCGTATCTGTTTCCCCCCCCAGGCGACCTGCACAACACTCTGCTGTAATGGGCCTCCTCATGGTTGGAGGTCTCCTGTCAAATCTCGGAGCTGAGGGGGTTTGAAGTCGGAATAAAGAATCAGACGGGGAAAAGAGAAAGCAGCTCTCCTCTGGGCTTTTCCTCGCAGCCAGGTGTGAACGCTGGAAGGTGGCACGGTTCGCTTCCTGAGTGGATGAAGGGCATCAAAGCGCAAGCCTAAACACAACGGACTGATTTCTGTTTTATTCTCCAAGAACTCGGTTTAGACGGTTATTTTAGGCCTCTGGAAGGACGGTGCAAAAAGAGAGGCGCTCAACCTCAAACTCACTGGAAAAACACAAAATCTTACGGAGTATTTTAGTTTCTAGTGCAGAAATCTTGAAATAAGACAAACTAACTTATAAGTAACTTTTTTGGAAAGATATTTTACGTAAATAATTCCTTAATATTGGTGAAAAAGTTCTAGTTTCATTGGCAAGGAGAATCAAAGCCGTTGCCTAGCAACCCCAGCCAAGCCCAGCTCGTCTCCTAGCAACCAGTTTAGTTCCACTGGCAGAAGTGAAATAATCTACCAGTGGAGCTTTTTCTCCAACATCAAGGAATTATTCACTCAAAATAAACCTCTGTGTGTTGCTGAAAAGTTAGTTTTAAGTGAGTTTCTCTTATTTCAAGTGTATTAAGATATTTGTACGACAAACCGGACCTGAAACTCTTGGTAAGATTTAAGAGTTTTTGCGGTGCTGAAGCCAACTTGTGGCTTTCTCTCCTTGCAGATGGTTCAGAAAGCCTGGAGCGATCTTCCTCTCTTCTCTTCGCCTGGTAAATCTTTAGGTTTCTGAAGATCTCCGGAGGGGGGGGGCGGCTTCGCTGCAAGGAAGGTGACCGAACCTTTACCTGAAAGGAACAAAAAAAAACTGACATCAAGTTTTACAGGACGGTTTTCATTTTTTTAATTTCCTCTCTGAGGGAGAAGGAGACTTTTCTTCCTGTCCTTATCGGAGCCTCTGCTGATTGAAATCAGCATGATCAGGTGGAATCGAGGATATGAAATCTTATCAACTTGAATTATGTCTGGATTTTATCGTGTTAAAAGTTGCAGGAAGGATTTTTTGTATTATCATTATTATTCTTATTAAGTTCTGGATCGCCTCCCGTCAATCCCAGACGGAGATCAGAGATGGAGTGTGAAACTATTCATTCATTCATTTACCCACCCAGCCTCCCATCAGGGCGTCTTCAGATTGAAGCGGTAACCATTGAACACTTTCTTGTACACATTTTTGCATTTAATTACAGAAGAAATCACCGTCTCTTCACTCTCATTAACTCAGTGTTTCTTGCTGTTCAATAGCAGTTTGTGATTCATAATATTAGCTTTTCAGCCATGAATCAACTGCTGTGTTTAACAGAGTCTATATTTTATATCTTTATTTATAATTAAGATTTCATCTGTTTTAAATTATCTGCAAAAGTGTCAGATAAATTCTGTTTTATTTGCCTCACAGAAAACATCATAATGGGTATTAAAAGTCTATACAACCATGTTAAAATTCAACTTTTTGATGCAAACATAACTTTATTTTATCATCTCGGGGTGAAAAAAGACCCTTTAAATGGTGATACTGATTTTATACTAATTCTGAAAACAGGATTAAGAGAATTTCAGCATTTTCAGTTGTTTTTTTATGTATTATTCCCCCTTCAAGATTTCAGTGTGTAGCTAAAGTGAGATTTATAGGTTGAGAGTCAACAGAGGAGGATTAGAGCCCTCAAAAAAGACTCTAATCCCAAAATTCTGATTTCAATCTCAAAATTCTCAGATTTGAAAACTCAATCTGGTATTAAACTCACAATTATCACTTTAAAATAATAAAAATTAACTTTTTTTCTCATAATTATCACCCTAAATTCAGAAATATGAATCTTTTTCCCCAGAGTCAGTTATCCATGAGGCAAATCTGGTGTTAACACTGAAATCTACCAGATAAATTTGGCACAGACTTTCAGTGCATGTTTACAAATCTTTTGTTACGTGATTATTTCCATTTGCTAACTGCACACACTTTGGTTATTTATTTGAATTTACACAAAATTAGAAATATGAGTTGAGTTCTTAGATAAAAGTCAAAATTTGGGGTTCAAAGTAAAAAGTATATAGATTTTTTTGTTGGTGGCACTAATCCTCTTCCATATAATCACACTAAATATGGATTTTTTTAAATGCAAAACAAAACCCTGCCATTTCAACATGTGTGTACTGGTTTTTATACCCACTCTTGTACAGCAGAAACATTTATTTTCCCATTGTTATGGTCACATAATTCACTTCATATGCCTGTCTTGTAAACACACTCACTCATAGAGAGGAAATGCTGCCCTGCACAAGCTACTGCTGACTGTCCCAGCGTCTCACTGCCAAACCAAACCCGTTCCTCTCCTCCATCCCTCCGTCCTCACTGACGATTTATACCTTTACTCACTTTATCTCCTCTCCTTCCACTTTCATTGGATTTTTTTAATCTCTGCTGGCTTTACCACCTTGACAGGTAAATACATTTGAGTTGCTAAAGCTCATAAAGGAGTAAAATGGTGATAAAGGAAGAAAATAATTCTCCAAGACGTCTCACTGTCTTATCTTTTCACTTGCTCTCGCGCCCGTCTCCCCTTGAAAGAGCTAAAACTCTCATTACTTCGCTGTCAGCTGCTGCAGAAAGAAAGAAAAACCCGAGAGTAGGCTTTTCACTGCAAAAACACAAAACCTTACCAAGTATTTTTGCTCTAGGTTCTTGTGCAAATACCTTAGAAAAATAAGGCAAACTAACTTAAAATTAACTTTTCAGCAAGTTGTGTAGAAGCTTGTTTTAAGTAAATCATTCCTTACTATTGGTGAAAAATAGTTTTTTCTATCCAGATAAATTATCTTATTTTGTGGGGAAATGTCTTCCAGTGAAACTGGAACTGGTTGCTAGGAGACGGGCTGGGCTTGGCTGGGGTTGCTAGGTAACGGCTTCAGTTCCCCTTAGCAATGAAACTAGAACTTTTCCACCAATATTCAAGTGCATTTTTAGCAAGATGTAGAAGCTTTTTTTCTGTAAATAATTCCTTAATAAAGATTTTAATAAAGTAGTTCCCTTTGCAGATTATTTAACTTTTAACAAGAGATTATTCCCATGTTATAATTTATATGCCAGTAGAATAAGCACTTTTTCATCAATGTTAAGGGATTATTCACTGAAAACTAGCCTCTATATTTTGCTGAAGATTTACTTTTAAGTTAGTTTGTCGAACTTCAGGTGTTGTGAGTAACTTAAACTAGAAACTAGACCAAAATTACTTGGTAAGGTTTTGTGTTTTTGCAGTGTTACTGAAGTTGGAGTAAGGTGCTTATTGTTGCTCTGCCAGGACAAAAAACATTCATAAAGCCAAGTTGGTGTTGAGACAACATTTTCTTATTTTCTTTGAGATAAATATTTTTTGTTTGTTTGTTTTGGTCATTAGAGACTCAAGAGAATCATTTATTTTTTAAACAATTTAAATTGGTATTTACACTAAACCTGTAATAAAAGGCGTTAGTATAAAAAAACTAAACTAAATATGAAGTAAAATACAGTAAGACGATAACGGCTGAATTGAAAATGATCTAAAATAAATTAAATTGACGGTGGAGGGAGTCGATATGATCATTCAGGATGAGTCATAATTTACTTTATTCATTTAACATTTGCAACACGAGATAATTAATTTGTTTTATGAGCTTCTGAGAATAAATTATACCTTATTTAGCCTCTCCAAGAGCTAAGGCAACATGTTAGTTATTTTTTATGGTTTTGTCAACATTTCTTTCAAAATTAAAGTTACAACATTTACTGTTTTTAGTGGACATTGCCTGATGAACCAAGGCTTGTGCATGTATTAATGGAGACCTGGATTCTGTCCTTTTCTAAACTGTATTCTGCATAGTAACAAAAAGAAATGTTTACAGCTCTTTGCAAAAACATCACACTCAGTTTGACGTATCTACATGCAAATATCTGCGCTCTGATTTCATAATGGGAGGAAATGGAAAAAGTTACCAAAGGCTTCAAATGCATAAAATTAAAAAGACTTGATGAAAAATATATATATTAGTAACAGAAACTGGTAAAAACTACAGAAAAGGATTTAGAGCCATTGGAAATAATAGAATTTTGTCCTTAAAGTCACAATTCTGAATCTCACAAGTCCGTTTTTCTTTTTCCTCAGAATTCTGATTTTAATTTCAGAAATCTGACTTGTTTTAAACAGAATTTTGATTTTTATCTCAAAATTTGAGATAAAAGTCTCAAAATTCTGACTTTTTTCAAAATCTTGATTTTGATCTAAAAATTCTCTTTTCTCCAAATTCTAATGTGTTTAATCAGAATTCTGACTTTAATTTCAGAAATGCGATTTTTTTTTTTTTTGCAAAATTCACTTTTTTCTCTAAATTCTTTGAATTCTGACTTTTGATTTTAATAGATAAAAGCCAGAATTTTGAGAAAAAACTAAAAAAATATTCTTTCTTTTTTCAGTGGCTCTAATCCAAACAGTCGATGTGAAAAGAAAATACATTTTCTTCGTGTTTTTTCTGTTCAAGCTGCAGCTGTTTTCTTGCAGAAGTCGAGTTTTTGGTAAAACTTTGTGTCTTTAAACCCTTTAATTCTGCCGTCTGCCTTTCAAAACATCCTCACCTTTCTCTTCCTTCTTCACTATTGTTTCCTCCTCCGCAGCTTCTCCCCTCTCTCCCTTTGCATCCTTCCTCTCCTTATCCTCCTCTTCCTCTTTGCCTTACACTAAGTCTGTTTACATAGGATTAGAAACTCAAGCAGTGCTCTTGCTGATGTTTTTTACCCTTTAAGGGAGTCGGGACAGGAAATCTGTCTCTGCTGAGTGTTTGTTTATAACGTGTGTGTGTTTGTGCTAGATTTTGGGCACGGCCGCGGCTTTCGTAGGTGAATTTCACCCTCAGGCTGTTGGTTTACTCAAGCCGTTTTTGCTTTCACGCCGTACTTGAAGGAAAAATCCACCTGGAAACATAAGCAGAATAATTGCATCCTGTTGAAAAAAGGCTGAGAGGTTGGAGGTGTCAGCAGGTCTGGGGGTTGGAGATGGAAACAAGTTTTACAAAAAGAAAAATAACTGCAAAGTTCATAAAAAAAACGTAAGGCAAACGCATCCAAATTTATCCTAGAAAAACGTACTGTAAAAAGTCTGAATTTGGAAATGCAAACTCAGGAAATGTGCTTAAAATATGAAATGTTTCAATATTAAGTACCTTTTCTACAGGTAGTTGGTTTTATCCCCAAATTAAATATTCATAAAAACGTTTTAAGTGACGTCTTTGTGCAGAAGGTTATCTCCACTAAACCACCATCTTTAAAAACAAATTAATTGTAAGAGAGTAATAATCTCAGGGGGCCCTGCACATAAATTTTACAATCCTGTTACATTAAGCCAAAACTTTCACCATGTGATCTGTCTGTTAAAGAATAAAACTTTATAATCTAACTTTCAATCAACTTTATGGTTGCATAGGACTGATTGATGGAGAACCCTGGGAAATTATTACTTTTAGGTGCCAATATTAAATTAATACATATGTAGCATGAGCGTTGCTCCTTAGAGACGCCACACTGATAATAGAGGAACTTATACTCATGCTACACTATGCAAACGCTCAGTCTGCACTGACGAAAATACACTTACCTCGGTATGTTGAATGAGACATGCAATGGGAGCCGACCCTATTTTCTACAAATAATAAAAATATTACAATGCCGCTTTTTATTTTCAGATTATTTGAAATGGGACTGAAAAGGCCCCATCTTTATTGAACCTGTTGTATTCAGAAGCATCAACACTTTCCTAAAGGCACTAACACCCTAAATAGCAGACACACTTCACATATGTAACAGTGGCTAAATTTATTCTTGTTTGGACTTTGGTAAAAAGTCCAAACAAGCATTGGTGACGAGATAGGAAACGCCATAGGTGCCTAAATAGTGGCACCTAGTGGAGCAGCTAAACCTGCATTTTACATTTTCCTTTATGGCACCAATAGGAAACAATATGACAACCGGTTAATAATTATTTTCCAAAATGGTTGCCTCAGCAGATTAGCACAGATAGGTTACTGCTAGCTTGTAAACCACTACAATTTCAGCTGTCAAACATCTAGTTTACTAAACAAGCATAGCTAGTGGTTTAACATTATCTTACAAACTAATGGTTTACTAGTCTACACCAAGTTGGTATAAACCACAAGCCAATTGTGGTATAAGCTAGTTGTAAACCACTAGCTTAATCATTGGTATCTAATGCTGAAGTGAGTTAGCATTAGCTACCAATGCTAATCCAAACTCACCAGGAATATATAACGTATAAAAAATAATTCAGCTTTTTTTCTGTATAGCTAGTAAACTTTATCTTAAAGAAGGAAATGTGATGCTTGTGTAAAGTTACTGTTTACATCCTTCAGCCTTCACTTCCTGCTGTAATGGCTGCCGCTGTCATCGTGAAACATAAATGCTGCATTTAAGCCAGAAGAAAACTGCATTTTGTTTGTCAGAGGTCAGTAAGGTGTATTTTTCCTTCAAGTGCTGCGTGTTGGGAATTAAACTGTGAAGTCTCCTGGTTTAAACGCGCTTTTTGATGACTAAATAATGAACTGTTCACTCTGGTCTTTTCATGTGTTGTGGCTTTGAAAAGGTGTCACATACAGTACAAGAACAAACTGGTATCAACTTTAGCTCAGTGTTTTCAGGGTTTTTTGTACCAGTTATATGTCCTGCTCTCTGCAGTGTTTCTCTATCTGGTGACAACTGTGAAATTCTCTTTGGAGTCGCAACAAAAAAAATAATAATCAAAAAACAAATAATTTGTTAATTTATTTCTTGTTTTGTTTTTTTTTTTTTTTCAAATTTAAATTTTGGTAATAAAAAGATTATGAGTAGCCGCTTTATGGATACGCAAGTTACTTTCTTCAAAACAGGAAATGTAATTGGTCTAAACACTGTTATGTTAAAAACAAGCAAATAAATGTCAGACACTAAGGATAAAAAATGCACAACTGTTTTATTTTTTTACATAATTATTTAAAGCTCTAAGTAGCTTTAAACATTGTGATTTAAAGATAGCTTTAAAGATTACTTTTAAGCTTTTTTATGAAAAACAAAGTTTAAAGGTAATCTTATACTGTTTAGCAAACATTTTGTATGAGGTTACAAATACATTTTGCATAGTAGCTGTTAAACATGGCGTAAAATTATAACTAAATATGTTATTTTAATACATTTTAATAGATTTTCAGAGTAAAACACTCAGTTTTTATGTTACAGTTCTGAGCCTGCAGAAGATGAAAAGCTTATTTTTTTATGTTTTGTTTTTTCAGCGGTTTTGATTTATTTGCTTACATAACTGTGTGATGCAGTAATCTCTCAGCTGTTGCTTTAATCTGCTGTTTTTTACAGTGAAGGTGATGTGCAGACTGTGTGTCAGTGTGTGAACAGAGCTTCAGTGCATCTCCCAGTGGTTGCAAGTCGTCACGTTAAAACCCGAGGAGTAGATTTACCTCCCTGCCTTCTGTTTCTGTATGAGGCTGCACTTCTGTTTTGTAAGGAAATAAAAACTCCTGTTGGGTCTTGATTTGCTCCCAGTGATTTTTCTTCTTCTTTAACCCCAGGGGTACAAATGTTTTGCCAAATTGCACACTAAAAAGTGTTAGCGGACCAAAAAGGCAACCTAAGATCGAGCAAATAAAGTCGCCAGATATTTATTGTAATCAAAAATGCAAAAGCAATTTTTATGACGTTAAAAATAAAAAAAGGATTAAATTTCTGCCACAAATTCTTAAATTTTGTGATTAATCTCTGATAAACTGAAATTTTCTAGAAAATTCTGGACATTTGAAGTTAAGAAATTTCCAAGTTCATTGTGGAAAAATTCTGATATTGATCTAAAAATGTCATTTATTTTTTCTAGCAAATTTCTGAGATTTTTTTGCAGAACTTTACTACTTATTATACTTTAAGTTTCATGTTTGCTGTATTAACAGAAAGACATCATGTTTTCAGTTTCTTATTTTCAGTAATATTTTAAAACATTAGCCATTTTTAGCCAAATTTAAGAAAGAATTGGACACAGCTTTTCACTAAAAGTCTCTGGATAAACTTGGTTTAACCTTTTTATTAAATACTTTGTGTTGTATTTTGTATTTTTTGTGCAGGAAAATCATGTTAGTAACAAAAAGTTTCCACCTGTATTTGTTTCAGATGAAGACTTTGATACAGAACTTTGTACCATTTTTGAATTGCACTTGGGGGCCACATAAAATCAGTTCAAGGACCACAAATGGCCCCTGTGCCGCACTTTGGACAACATCTAAACCCTCAGTTTGAGGTTTTTCTTTTTCAATGTCTGAAATCTCCCTGCAAGTTGCACTTTATTAATAAATTATTTTAGCTCTTATGCACACAAATCCAGAGACTTTCTGTTGAAATGTGAAAAGTTGCTTTCAAAGATTTGAGCCACATTTTTAAATTAAGCTGCTTCTCTGTGGATGTTATTAGTCTGTATTTCCATAATCTGCACGTGAGATTCACACATGAAAGCTGACAGATGGTTGATGGGTGGAGACAAATTACAACATGCTGCTGCTGCTAACAGAAAGGGGGATTTCAACGTTTTGCAAAGCCGGTATATTGATCTGATTTGGGCTTTTCAACAAGCAATGAATCTTAAAAAAAAAAAAAAAAAGCGACAGGAAACCTTCATGAAGTTACATCAAAACGTTTTACCTGCTGGACCAGGCAGGATTAAAAACTCGTGTTTAAAAACATAAGCAGGTCTAGTACAACCGCGTTTTCTCTCTCTCTCTGCTGGCAGTTAGCAGAAAAGGATACAAAAAGTGTGGTTCCCATGGCAACCACTACTTAAAATAGCGTCATGGCAACCAACACCCTGCATCAGTGAACTCACGCTTCAGGGAAAGTGATAAAATTTAAAAACCAAATTATCAGGGTGGTTTGCAGGTTGTTTCCTGTTTTGCGTTGTTAACTTTATCGTTGTCTGGAAGTTTTGTTGTTTTTATTTTATTTTTCGTTGTTTTGGCTTACTAGTTTACACCAAGTTGGTGAAAACCACACTATTTGGTTTGGTTTTAACAACTGAAATTTTCTAGAAAATTTTGGACATTTGAAGTTAAGAAATTTACAAATTCATTGTGGAAAAATTCTGATATTAATCTTAAAATGTGATTTATGTTTTGCATTGTTAACTTTATGGTTGTCTGGAAACTTTATTGTTTTTATTAGATTTTTTTTTAATTATTTTTGTTGTTTTGTTTTTCTTCTTTTCTTACAAGCGAATGGTTTACTACACTATTTGGTTTGGTTTTTACTCATGTGTGGTCATTTTTCTACTTTAGTATTTATTTTTACAGAGTTTTTGTTGTTACTTGTCAGATCCTCTTCAGATTTTTGCTTCTCTCCCGGTCAAATATCTGTCTTCAGTCAAGTTTTTGTATTGCACATTTCAGAAATAAGGCACTTCAAAGCGCTTCACGTTGGAAAAAACACAAAAAAATGTCATAACACAGTTAACAGTTGAGAAAACCAGTAAACATTTTACCAGTTGCCATTGTTACACATCGTGGCCAGGATTTACACCTGCAACAAACTAATGGAACAAAATCCAAAACATGAGGAATTAAAAGGGAAAACTGGTCAATATGGCTCACCAGATTAATCTCTGAAAAACTGAAATTTTCTAGAAAATTTTGGACATTTGAAGTTAAGAAATTTCCAAGTTCATTGTGGAAAAATTTTGATATTAATCTAAAAATGTGATTTAGGTTTTGCGTTGTTAACTTTATGGTTGTCTGGAAACTTTGTTGTTTTATTAGATTTTTTTTATTTATTTATTTTCGTTGTGTTTTTCTTCTTTTCTTAGAAGCAAATGGTTTACTAGTTTACACCAAGTTGGTGTAAACCACACTATTTGGTTTGGTTTTTACTCATGTGTGGTCATTTTTCTACTTTAGTATTTATTTTTACTGGGTTTTGGTTGTTACTTGTCAGATCCTAGTCGCTTTTTTGCTTCTCTCCCGGTCAAATATCTGTCTTCGGTCAAGTTTTTGTATTGCACATTTCAGAAATAAGGCACTTCAAAGCGCCTCACGTTGTAAAAAACACAAAAAATGTCATAACACAGTCAACAGTTGAGAAAACCAGTAAACATTTTACCAGTTGCCATTGTTACACATCGTGGCCAGGATTTACACCTGCAACAAACTAATGGAACAAAATCCAAAACATGAGGAATTAAAAGGGAAAACTGGCAAATATGGCTCCTCAGAAACCCACATGCTGGTTTGAGCCGATTCGTCTTGATTCTGGCGGGCCGCGTTGCTCTTACCTTATCTAACACCTTTAGAAACGCCTGTGAAGCGACAAAGCTGCCCGAGGGCAGAGCATTTTAATGAAGGAGATGAAGCTCAGGCAAACCTGAGCGGGTTGCTGATCAGAGCAGAGGGAGCAGCTCAGCCAGTTTGAACGGTTATGACAGGATTTAATCAGTGGCGCAAAAAGTGGGTATGCAGTGTATGCAACGCATTGGGGCGCAAAACGATGTGGGGATTTTTTTTTTTCTAGCCAGCATTTTATGTAGGGGAGACCAGGTATGGTTGTAACATGGGTAGGAGAGTTGTAACACCACCAGTTCCACCAATCAGGGATAAGATAGGAGTCAAATGATAATGGACGTTACCACAGGGGCGGCGTTTCATTGGCTAATGCCCATTTTACGTCACAGCGCAGCTATCAGTGGGTCACCGTCTCACAAATTCATGCTAATGTACATTGTGGACTAGCAGACCGACAGAATGTTTTTACGTCTGGACTCGAAAACAATGGTTCTCCACCGTCAGTGGGGAATCTGTACAGGCGATGTCAGGTATCCTGATCGTATTTGTGGAACTAAAATTCACAGATTTCCAAAATCTGAAACAGAAAGCCTTGCTTGGATCAAAGCTTGTTCATGACTCATTTGCAGCTCAACCTTCATAGGATCAATAAGAACAAAGGATTGTCTGCTGGCGTAAGTATTATTGCTTTGCTTTCTTTGTGTTTAGTGAATGACAAAAATAAAGTCAATAATAAACACATCCATTACGAAAACCTTTTAGCCAAGTATAGCATAATGGCAGCACCGATAGGCTTTAAGGTGTAGAAGTTGTGTCTGTAACAGTCTTACGTTAGCTGAACAGATCAATATGCAATGTGTACCGTATCTAATTTTATTTCACCTGAAAAGGCTTTTTACTAAACTGTAATCGTGTTAGCCACGCTAATCGTGTTAGCCACGCTAATCGTGTTAGCCACGCTAGCACCCAGTACCGTGCATCAGTCCTAGGCACATTCGAACCCTCAAAAGCAAGAATGTCCAACTTACCCAGCCTTGCAAGAACAACAGGCGTCAGTGATCTTGTCCACAGCTATATTTATGCTGAGGATCTGTTGATTTCCTCATCGACCTTTTCGCAGTGACGCGCACAATGTTGGAGGCATCGCGTGGCTCAAACACCTTGATGTCATCCAAACAAGATGACATCAACTTGTTGGTTCCCCTGTCCATTGTCGTGGCTGATATTTTGTGAAAATCCGGCAGAAATGCTACACTAATCGACTCAGAAATACTCTGCAGAGTCAGTGGAAACGAAAAATGCCATGTTTAGACATAGGAGCTAAGCTGCTAATGTGAGACATTTAGTCACGTTGGACTTTCGACGGTCGTTTCTGGGCGGAGCTTGGTAAGGCCCATAGGCAGAACTGATCAGACTAAAATCTCATTATTTAACCATCATTTTGTGCAAAAAATGTAATTGACTTTTTATATAGACTTATCCTCACCTGTTCAAGGAAGCGTGATAGTGATCCACAGTAAGATTTGGATCTTACTGTGGATCACTATCCATGTTTTCTCCATTGACATTTTTTTTTCTCCATTGACAAATGGAGAAAACATGGAAAAATGGTGAACATTCTCAGGAATGACCACAACAAATTTTTCAAAGGCACCAAGAACTACATCTAAACAACTGCAGATAAGTTAAGGTCCGTGTTGAACAAAAAAACAGATGTTTTAGCCAGATGTTTCAAAGCGAAAACATTTGTTCAACAAAAAGAAGATCTCATTTTTCCCACAGAAACATCTTGATGGTCTTCAAGACTTCAGGGAAAATGTTCCGTGGACTGGAAAAGAGATTTTAGAGGCAGTTTGGACAGTTTCATCCAATGTAACACAAACTATTTAAGAAAAAACAAAACAAAATAATATTGTACTGACAGAAGGCTTAAAGTCCAGTTTAGGTGCTGAGGCATCCAAGTCAAGTGAAGCCAAGTCAAGTTTTTGAAACATTGTTTACATGGCAACATTTGCATTACATAACTTAAATAGCTACTGCAATAACTGGTTTTAACCAGTTTTATCATCCCTGTTTTCAGTGCAGCATTCAACAACTGAAGGTTGTTTCTTCCAAGGGTTTTATTAGATCAATCGAATCAATTAATTAGCAGCTGTGAGGCTAAAGCGCCTCCATACCTAAAACTGTATTGCAGCACCTGGATTCGAAGCTCTGTGTTGTATCGATCAGCCTCCTCATCGTTGAACAACTATCGTTGATAAACTTCTTCTCTGATCCTCCCAACGCCGTGTGATCTGAACTCAGCCGAGTGTCAGGACGACAGGCTGCACGCAGTAAGTGATGCCTTTTTACTTTTAGACATTTAGAGGCGCTACTTTCTACATAATTAAGCGTGGAGGTGGTTCGGCTTAACTAAAAGCAGGAAAGGTCAAAGTCAGCCGAGGTTGGTGGTGGAAAAGAGAAAGACGTGAGCATTAAACATGAGATGGTTGAAGCAGAAAGACGGAGTGAATCAATCAGAGATCTGGGATACTTACATCTGTGCTAGAATAAGATCCAAGACCGAAGATTTTTGAGTTTTTTTAGATGGAATATACTTTAATGTAGTATCAGCAGTTTGTTCACTGCAAAACTCTAAATTGTATCAAGTATTTATGGTCTGGTTTCTACTGCAAATATTTTGGTTCACTTGAAACCAAACTAAACCAGCTAAGTGAATTTTTAGCTGAAATATTTCACATAAATGATTCTGTAATATTGTACTAGTTCCATTGTTTTCACTTTTAGCCGTTCATATTTTTCATTATATGTGAAATAAGTAGTTTCTCTTTCTTTACAGATTCCCCACAAAAACATTCTGTCGGTCTGCTAGTCCACAATGTACATTAGCAGGAGTTTGTGAGACGGTAACCCACGTGATAGCTGCGCTGTGAGTAAAATGGGCATTAGCCAATGAAAACCTTTGGCCGCTGTGGTAAGGTCTCCTTTCAGGACCTCCTGTCACTTTAAATCCAAATAGATTCTGCTGGCCACGCCCCCCAGATCAAAGCTTACACTCTTATGTGTAAATGGCTGCAAACAGACGCGCAGTTCTAGTCTTTGAAAAGCGGAAGAGCCAATAACAAAACACTTTGTATTTTCCAGAGCATATAATGGTAGAACTTGCTGGAACTCAGCTGGTGTTGCTAGGAGACGGGCTCGTCTTCGCTGGGGTTGCTAGGTAACGGGCTGGGCTTCGCTGGGGTTGCTAGGTAACGGGCTGGGCTTCGCTGGGGTTGCTAGGTAACGGGCTGGGCTTCGCTGGGGTTGCTAGGTAACGGGCTGGGCTTTGCTGGGGCTAATATTTACACAGAACCTGCTGATTTCTGGAGTTTTTTGAAACGGCTCATCTTCCAAACGCCAAAAAACACATTAATCTAACGACAAAAAACACCAGGGAGGTTTTTTAAAGCTATTTTTTAGAAGCAGTAGAAACCAAAATGTAAGTACAAAAACTTCCTCTTTACGGCCGTTTAGCCAACTTCGTGTTATCAGAGAGGGTTTTATTTAGATGATTTCTTGAGTCAACAATGCTGATAGTATTAGATAACTATTTCTTTTGTAAGTGAAATGATCATTTGAAAGCAGCTTTTCATATTTACCCAGGTTATATTTGTCTGATATAGAAATACATTTTCTACTAGATTAAGCCTTTAAAACACTGTCGGCTTATTTAAACGTCTATATTCCAGATTTAAATGCACACTGTGTTTTTCCTGATCATGATAAATGACTGTAGTGGGACTTATCAGGAGAGAGAGTTGGGACCAAACGCAGGATTCACTCAGGTCTGTTTATGTCCTGAACCAGCCAAACTAACAAAGAAACCATAAAGCTGCAGTTTTTACCTGCATAAAGACCATCTCTTTATGAACCACTATTTCAATGACTCAGACTGGAAAATGCACATAAACAATGAAACATTCATAGTAAAACACTGTATTATTCAAAATCTGTTTGTTTTTACATTTGTATTTCTGTCTCGTTGCTGCTTCCTGAATGTCTTTACATTTACAAACAGCTTTGGTTTGTTATTCCTCGGCTTGTAGGAAAGTAAAGTAATGAATGCATGATCGTAAAAAGCACCAACCAATCACCTCCGGTCTGTTCTCCGGATGCACCGCTTCCAGCTGCGGGAAAAAAAATCTAACAGAATATGATGCAGTAATTTAACTCTAATAAAGTCGGTTTTATTCATCATCAACACAGCAGCAAATAAACCCTGGGATTCCTCACTTTTTTCTGTCTCTCATTATTCTCGCTGATTATTCTAATAAAAATATAAAATGTGATTGACACTAATCTTCTTGCAACAATGTTCACACTATTTATATTTTTATTTAACTCTTACTGGGAGAAAATTGCTCATTTTCTTTCTGAATGAAGCTTTTATTTCATGATTGTTTCATTATTCTACGTGAGGATTTAAGCCTTTAAAGCTTTCATAGTAGATTAGTTTAACATTGGGTTTATCTTTTTTTTAGTTTAACATTGCTGTTTTTCCTGGATATAAATACATACTTATATTTCTAATGCTGCCATTGAGCAACATGCAATAATAAAACTGTTTTCTGCAAGCTAAGACATTTTTTAAAAGTTTTCCAGCGTAAAAAATGCTCTTCAAAATGTTTCATGGATTCAAATGTTCCCTAATCGTGGGACTTGGAAACAAATTTTTATCAGCAGAATGAAAATATTGAAACAATAGTTTCCTCAACAACCAAGATCCCCCAGATTATCAAACTCTATGTGTCATTTTATGTCTTAGATAAACATTTTATTGTTGCTGCTGCAGTAATTTACTAGAAAGGATTAAAAACAATTTAAGTGAAGCCCCCCGCCCCGAAGTAAAAATTTTAAAATAAAAAGTAAGAAGTGTCAGAGAATAAAATCTTAATTTCAAGACAAAATCTGAATTCTGAAATTAAAATTCTAAGGAAAAAGTCTAAAGTTTGAAAAGAAATCCTAATTTTGAGAAAAAAGTCATATTTCTGATATTCAAGTTTAAATTCCACGGAAGAAAAAGTAACAAGTCTGAGAAGAAAATTTTAATTCCAAGAAAAAAAATCTGAATTCTAAAATTAAAATTCTTAGAAAAAAAAATCTAAAGTCTGAGAAATAAAATCCTAATTCTGAGGGGGGAAAAGTCAGAATTCTGACATTGTTACAAATTTTGAGAAAAATTCAAATTATCAGAATAAAGTCAGAATTCTATGGAAAAACAAAACTACATTTTTAGATTGAATTCAGAATTATGAGGGGAAAACTCTTTTTCTGTTTTTTTTTTTTTTTGCTTTAATCGTCTTCCGTACATTCAGAGTTTACGTTTATAGAAAATGCGACAGAAGGTGAAGAGAACATCTTTAATCTGCAGTCAGGTTCTGGTTCTGGTTCTGGTTAATGGAGTCAAACTCTCACCTCTGTCATTTACACCTCAAGAGGGTTTTGTTGTTTTGTTCTCTTGTTTAAGTTTCAGGTCGTTGGTTAGTTAAACTCTGTCTCCGCCTAGCGTTCATTTGCTTCTACTGCAGCCACAGTACAGGTGTGTTTTCATACTTTAGTCTCTGACAGGATAAGCCTGACAGGATTTCTTAGCATTTTTAAGGTGACATGGAAGAAAAACATTTAAATTATCTTTAAATTAGAACTAGGAAGTGTTTTAAATCTTTGTGTTTGAGTGATTTGTAGATTATGTTAATTATTGACCTGCTTAACTGAAGACTTTCTTTATAACCTATCAGTAAAATATTTGAGTCTTGTCTTTTTTATTTATATTTTACACTTTATTTAGTTTTAGGATTTTTCCTTTTTTAATTTTTTAAAATCTTTTTTATTAGAACAATAAAATCTAATCTTTCTGATGAACTTATTTCAGATGTTTTGAGCTCCAGAAAGAAAACTAACTATATGCTACATGTTACTGTGAGTCTTCAGCAAATGTTGAATTTTTTCAAACGTTTGATTTCTTGAAAAACAAACAGGGGATCTAGTTAACCTATGCATGAAAATGAATCCTGTCTCTAGCTAGTTTTTTTCTGAAGAATTTCTTTTTCTTTAATTGCATCATTGAAAATGACATTTTGTACTTAATTTCAAAACATGGCAACCACATTGTTCATCTTGGGATGTTTAGAGATTTAAATTGGAAGCAAAAGATTATTTTAATAAAATATGATGCCCTTCTAACTCACAAATGGTTCTGGGTCACACTTTGGAACCCCCTTGATATTTATCTCCATTTTACTCCTGGAATCCCTCAGATGAAAGTCAGATTTCTGCGTTAGACCTTTGGCCGTTTTGTTTCGGTTTTGATAAAATTGTTTTCTGAAACTTTGTTTTGACCTTTTGATCCCTGTTGGTTAATAATGTACTCAGAGTAAAGGGATTTTTATCTGTCAGGACAAATAATAAACACTTGCTTCTTAATATTTACTTAAAAAGTCTCATCCGTTGGGCTAAAAATTGGTATCGTTGCCCCAAATATTATAAAAGTTGCAAAATGTTGCTGAATCTGTTAGTACATTTTGCTTTGTGTCAGTGGACACGACACGGAGTTAAAATGAATGAAACTATTCAACATGTTGCTGCAGTTTTATCAGTACAGAATTATTATTTTACATCTAACTACAAATTATTTACAAAAATGTAAATATCTTTGGCTACACAGTTATATTTTTTCTTTCAAAACTTCCAAATGTATGAAAAAAGTTGACAAATCAGCAGATTTTGTAGCATCTTCTGTAATCTTAAAATGTTCTCTGTTGGTTAAATTAATCCCTAGTAAACAATATTTTTTTTTTCTTGAAACCAGGTTAAATGTTTCCTTCAAGTTTTTTTTTTCCTCACTTAGTATCTGACATCTACATGTAACACCATCAAAAAGAAGTGCTGAATTAAACAATATTTAAATGTTTTTAAAACAATACTGATCTAATTAGAGAAAGAAACTAAGGAACACAGAATAATCAAACTAGAATGAAATAAAACACAAAACAACCCAAAGATCCTAACAGAAAATGATTAAATTTAATCTTTGTTAGCCCGTTTGATCAACTCGTAGCATATTTTCAGGCAATAATTAGCCATGTGGCTAATAGCCTCCAAAAATGGGCGTGGCCTAACCGATGTGACGCAGAGGATTGTGTCTGTGGCGTTTTACCTCCATGAAGGAACATCTTCAGTTTAGGGACAGCAAAGGGATTACGCTCCCTGTTTGTATTAGGTTTTATTGTTTGTTTGTTTAGCATCGGATACATTTCTCAGTAATCTGTGCATACAATCTCTGAAATATAACATTTTAGTATTTCAAATGTCCTTTTAGCAGACTTTCGATGAAAGTCACTCCTACGAATCAGCAGCTTCTCCTGGTTTTTGTTTGCTTTGCAAATCTGAACTTTGCAGCAGTCAGAAAAGGGACAGCGGGGATTCCAGGTGGGAATTCTCCAGGAATCTTCTGGCTAAACAAAGTTGCAGATCTCAACTTCACAAAAATCAATGTCTGTGTGGGTTAACCCCACAAAGTCCTTGATTTTAAAAGTCAGTCAAACAAAACAAAATAAACAAAAACAAATGATTGCTACACAAGCCAGACTCTATCATCGCAAACTTTCACACACCTAAAACAAACCTTAAATAGCAAAAACCCAATAAAAATATTTTTCTTGCACAACCGTTGGAAAGTCCACAGAGTTGTTACCTAATCAGACTGTATAAAAGTCAAGCAGCTGGACATGCTGCTGTGTCTCCGTCTTCTTGCATCCTTTCTTGACCTGATTGTCTCTGTGTTGTCACCATGAACCTGTGGCTCGGCTCGCTGCTGTTTGCTTCGCTGCTTCTGATTGGCTCAGCTCTCTCACCTGCAGAATGCCAGCCGCTGGTCGCACCTGTGTCTCTGGCCGACCCGTCTGTGGTAAACGCTTCCTCTCGTTCAAACCCCAGTCAGATTAATCCTCCGTTATTATCTGGATTTACTCATTTAGCTCCTACTGCAACAGTAATGTGGTCTTCATTGTTGTTTCTCTTTGCTTTTTACATCTTCATGGCACCGAATGGTAGTTTTGTGTTGCGATTCCTGTCACTATTTGCATTTCCGTTGCGGAATTTTTCGATAAAAAGTTTTGTCACTAGGACGAGGTAATTCTTCAGCTGTATCAAAATTGGTTTATTTCACTAAACTGCAATGGAAACACATTTATTGTATCATACAAGAAGTCATATGATCAATAATCAGACAAGGAGGAAGAAGAAAACAACAGGAAGTAGATGGAGGATCGTGGAGCGCCATGTTTTTCAATGATTTATCACATTAACAAAAATTGTGATTTTTAATTGCATTTCTTGGAAAAAAGCAAAGTGGTGAAATTGTGTTTTTTAATTTACACAGTCCAGTCACAAAATGAGCATTAGCTCTTTGTGAAAGATTTGATTTTAATAAGAACATCTTTGTCAAAATCTTTTAATGCAAACCTTTACCTGATGCTCTGAAGCTAGAAACAGTGAACCTATTCATATCCGAATTGTACTTTGAATACAAATAACCAAACAATAATTTGGTTTCCAGATAACCAAATGGAAAAGTGTCTTGGTTAGCTAGTTAGCTACAAAGCTAACCTGCTATGTCGCTGTAACCAGCTTATTAATCTGGTTAGCTGGATAACCAGCATTTTACCATCTGCAAACAGTAAAAACACAGCAAATATTTAACATAAAATCAGTTATTTCTTCATATCTCAAACACGTTCGTGTTCTGAAAGTAACCAACTTCCTGTTTGTGTGCAGATCTATGGGAAAGTAAATTTCCTTGCAGGCTACACAGATCATGACTTTCATGGTGAGATGCTGAAGTTAACCGAAAGCTCCTGGCTGAACTTCACAAAGTCGCCCAAAGGCAACAACGAGATTTTAATGTTTCAAGGGAGCAATATGTGAGTTCTCAGTAAATATACACATCTACTGCATGTATAGAAAGAAAAGCAAAACACAAACTTATAATTACTGAGATGAAAATACATAAAGGAAGGAAAAAGCAAGAAACTGAAAACTGTCTTATCTGAAAATGTTGGATAACTGAGTCTGATCAGGTTGTTTTATGTAAACATGGAGTAAATAGAGAAATATTTCTATTGGTTGTTTTATGGAAGTATTTTTCAGTTTGTGTGTCAAACTGTTGAACTGACCAGACTAAAATCTCATTTTTGTGTAAAAATTGTAATGAGCGCATTTTTCTTATCTTCATCTGTTTAAGGAAGCACAATAGTTCAGCTTTAAGGTTGTGAACTCACCTTTTCCCTCAACAGAAACGGAACCTGTGTGAAAAACATCCAGAGCATGAATATAGAGGGCGACACCATAACGTCCTCACGTAAGTTTCCCAATGTGATCCGACCAGAAGAGTCAAAGTCCTGCAGGAGAGGCCAGCCTGCAACAACAAACCATTTCAGGACTAGATTTTACATCTGTTTATTTTTCTTTCTTTTTTTAAAAAAGAAGACAAATAATTATGCTAACAAAAACTGCACATTTTCTTAGTTTTATTGATCATTTTCCAGATTTTTCATCCAAATTTCTATTGATTTTCTTGTTCATATGTATTGATAATGTACAAAGGGTTATTGGGCCCACGCTAAGAAAATAAAAACAATTAAATTATGAGAAGTGATAATGTTGCAATTTTATTCTTGTAGTGTTGTATTTGTGCTTGTAATTTTGTTACTTTACTCTCATAAAACTACAAATCTAATCTTGTAATATTTATCATTTATTCTCATAATATTGTGACTTTATTGTCATCATTTTATTACTTATTTTACTATTAATTTCTGTAAAAAAAATGAAATTATTTATTTTCCTAAAAATAAATATGAAAATGAAGATGGATTTTTCCACTTCTTTCTGTGTTTATTCCCAGTTCTTAACATGACCTCTGAGTCTCATGTGCTGCCGAGCTGCGACGGCTGTCTGGTCTTGATGATAAACAGCACCGCCAAAAACATCAAAATTCTCACTCAGCTATTTAAACTCAGCGTCTCTAACACCCAGGACGAAATCTCCGCTCGTTCTCTTTACTTTCTAGGTGAGAAGGAATCAGTCGCTTGGATACATTCTCCTGGTTTTCTTCCAAACTGTGATTTAATTAGTTTTCATTATCTGTTTTCCAGGCAGAGGATCGGCCATGTCAGAGTCTGAGATGGAGCTTTTTAAGAAGCAGGCGAGCTGCTTGGGCTTCTCTGGAGAACCAAACTTCCTTCACAAGCCTGAGAAAAGTGCGAACAGCTCCGAGGTTTCTCTACTGTAACGGTTTAATGTGCTGGGATTTTCATTTTGTTTCGTCTGTTTCTCCAGGTTTTTGCAAAGAAGAGGAGAGCATCCAATTGCCAAGTTCCTTTTAGTCAAAAGGAACCTGCCAATAGAACAAAAACCTGCCAAGTTTTTGCCAAGTTCGCAGTCGTTATGCATGGTCAGACATGGAAAACAAATGAAGCAGGAGAAGAGAAAGAAAAGCAAACATTTTAATAAATTAAGCATGAATGGAATAATTCAGAGACATAATACATAAAGAAATAATAAACCAACACTGTAAAACATTTGTAGGTGGTTTAACTTGAAACTTGCTTCCTTGAAAATTCTACTTAAGTCAGCAAGACAGTCGATTTAATGAGACACAAGTTGTCTAAACATTGATTTTTAAGTTCGTAATCTTGAATTATGAGTTTAACTTAATACTCCAAATATTTATTTCACAATATGCCAGAAAATAAACTGCCCTCACCTAATTAAAGAGCCACATTTCTCTATTACTTTTACTCACAATATCAAGTTAAAATAACTTATTTTACTTCAGAATAATTTAAATTCTTGTTTCAAATTACATAAACAAAATGTTCTGATCTAATAATGAATCTTATTAAATGAATTCAGCTCAGAAACATTTCAGGACATTAAAATAAACCTTTACCTTAATAACACAAGAGTCAGATCAACATAACGCACTTCGATCTCAGGACACAAAAACATGCCGCTAAGCATTCTGGGAAATGGTTCCCTCTCCTGTCTTTTTCTTTTAGTTTTTTAAGTGCCAACATAAAAACTGGTTTATTCAACTCCTGAAGGTTTGACTAAATGAAACCTGATAAACTGTTTCTCTGGCTTCATGTCAGATGTTTTCTCTGAGCCTTTAGTTTAAAAACGTTTCCATTGTTGAATAAAAAGGTTAAATAACAGGATGAGTCGGCGATTGGTCGCCCTCTGAACACACATTATCTTTGGACTGTGGGCCCCCGCGGCCACAGGGTCATTATAAATCGACCGTCTCAGTGACGGTGTGTCTCTGTTGGGTCTGAAAGCAGGATGGCTGCAGCAAAGGTTGCATTGTTGCTGCTGTTAGCAGCTGTCGGCTGCAGTGCAGCACCGGCTCCAGAAGTCTGCCAGCGTCTGGCCAAACGGCTGCCCACCAAAAATCTGCATGAGGTGAGTCTGGTTCTGCTCCGTCTGGTACCTTCATCGGTGTTTTTCAGCCTTTTTTGAGCCAAGGTACATTGTTTTAATTGAAAACAATCAAGAGGCACACAATCAACCAAAAATGGAAAGAAAGATACTCTGTAGCCCAGTGTTGTGTAAAGTACTGAAATCTCAGAGTCTAGTAAAAGTTTAGGTTCCTCTCCAAAATATGACTTTGGTAAAAGTCCAAGTCACTGACTGAAATGTTACATGGTTAAAGTCTTAAAGCATCTGAATTTTCTTGTACTTAAGTATGGAAATTACTGTAAAAATGGATGTACTAAAGTAATGTAGTGAAAAGTCTAAGTAAAAAGTAAAACAAGGCAAATGCAGTTTGACTGACATTTTTTATATTTTGGTAAACTTGTCAAATACAGTTAAAGTAATAAACACAACCAAGTGCAGGAAAAATTAAACCTGCTAATAGATAAACCTGCAGGCATCATTTAGTTAAGAAAATTAGGTGCTTTACCTACAAGGTTAATAACTTAACCTGCTTAACCAGCTTCTTAGTTTCCCCTCCAGGACAGAAAATACAAAGTTTTTGTAAGCCTTAAGTTTTCCCTTCAAGTGGTCAGAGTTGAAAATGAGAAAAATAGTCAGTACAGAAAATGAGGCCAACATGAAGAAAAAAAAGCCGTTAAGATTAATTTCTCTACTTCACAAACTATTGGTGCAACAACTGGTCATTATGCGGCATTAGGGACATGTGGCTGATGCTCATCGCCAGACCTTGCTTTGTGTTTAATGGGAATGAAGCAAACAGGTGTTTCCTATTGGTGGAGATGAACAAACAGGTGTTTCCTATTGGTGGAGATGAACAAACAGGTGTTTCCTATTGGTGGAGATGAACAAACAGGTGTTTCCTATTGGTGGAGATGAACAAACAGGTGTTTCCTATTGGTGGCAGATTGAAACAAACAGGTGTTTCCTATTGGTGGAGATGAACAAACAGGTGTTTCCTATTGGTGGAGATGAACAAACAGGTGTTTCCTATTGGTGGAGATGAACAAAACAGGTGTGTTCCTATTGGTGGAGATGAACAAACAGGTGTTTCCTATTGGTGGAGATGAACAAACAGGTAAGTAGCTACCGACTGTAGCAGCCAATCAGTAGGTGGGTCAAAACTCCAGCGTTTCTCTCTCTCTTTTGTAACGAGTAACTAAACCACACATTGAAAATGTATCGGAGTAAAAGTATGAAATTAAGTTTGGAAATATAGTGAGTAAAAGTGAAAGTTGTCAAAAATTTTCATACTCGAGGAAAGTATGAAGTACTCCAAAATATACTTAAGTAAAGTAGTGAAGTATTTTTACTTCGTTACTGTACAACACTGCTGTAGCCGCCTATGTAACATATATAGTCATTCTTATCAAAGTGTCTTGAAAAGGATTCAAATAAACACAAAAATGTATTTTTATCATATTTTACATGTTTTATTTCAAATTGAACTTAACATGTCCACTTCAAAAATACACCTGAACGGAACCACAACACTGTCCTGTACCAAACTGCCATCTAGTGGTAATAAAATCACATGATCACATGTCACTACAGCAGAGACACTCAAAGACGGGATTATTTGCAGATAATTAATTCGTTTTCAAAAAATCTTTTAAGACCAATTACCGTATTTCCTGGACTATGAGAGCCCCATACTATAAACCGTACCTTCACATTTTTTCAAATGGTGTCTAGTTTCTAATGCAAATGTCTTAGTACACTTGAAAGCAGAGAAATGTAACTTGCATCATATTAATATCATATTATTAAGATATGGAAGTTTGTTTATTGGTGAAAAACCTTCTGGTTCTACTGGCAGATTATTTCACTTGGGGAAAATGTTTTACTTGAAATAATCTAGAATCAAGCTCTTTAATCCTGCTAAAAATGACTTGTTAGTTTTGTCTTAGTTCAAGTGCACAAAGTTAAACTAGATCAAGGTTACAAGATTAATTTTTTTCTATTATTTAATCATGTAAAACAATTTGAAACACTTGCACATTTTACTCACTGCAAAAACTCAAAATCATACCAAGTATTTTTAGTTGAGTTTCTACTTTAAATATCTTATTACACTTGAAATAAGAAGGCTAACTTAGAAGTAGGTTTTCCAAAAGATTTAAGAAATTTAAACCAATAATTCTTTAAATTATTGAAAAGTAGTTGTTTTGCTGGCAGAGAAATTTCTTTTTTTAAAATGAAATACTCTGTACTAGTAAAAACTAGTAACTTTTTAATTAATATTCTAGAAGTACTGACTTAAAAGAAACCTAAATGTTTCTGGAAAGTTGCCTGCAAGTTGTTTTGTCTAATTTCAAGTCTACTAAGATATTTGTTCTAGAACAAAACATAAAATACTAAAGAGTTTGTGGGGTTTTTTTTGTATCCCTGATTAAATTTACCTGCAGTTTTGCAGTGATTTACTCTAAAAGTCATATTACCAGTGACACGGCAGTTCAGTCTGCTTAAAAACATTTTGTTAGTAATTGCTTGACTGCTAATCAAACATTCCCTCTGTTCTGTGATACTGCAGATTTTCGGTGAATGGGTTCTGGTCTGGTCCGTCTCTGACTTCCACGTTGGCCAAGCTTTACTGGGGAACCTAACCAGCTCCCACGTTGAGTTCAAACTCCTTGCTGACAACAAAACAATCGAGTACAACGAGAAGAACACATTCTCGTAAGTTTCAACATTAATTTACTGAAGCTAAATTAAAGCTGCACTGTAAAAACACAAAGTCATATCAAATATTTTTACTAAGTAATTTTTGGTCTAGTCTCTTGTGCAAATATCTTAGGATACATGTTTTAAGTGAAGAATTCCTTCATAAAACATTATTAGTTTCACTGGCAGATTATTTGATTTATAACTTGAGTAAAAATGTTTTTATAAGTGAAATAATCTGCCAGTGGAACTGGAACTGGTTGCTAGGTGACGAGCTGGGCTTGATGGGGTTGCTAGGTAACGGTGAAGTTCTGGTTTATTGCGAAATAAATGAAAAAATCTTGAAGTGGAACTTTTTTAAATCACAATTAATGAATTATTAACTTAAAACAAACTTCTATGTGTCGCTAAAAAGTGAATTGTAATTTAATTTAAGTGTACTAAGGGTGCGTTCACACTGCAGTCTGAAGTGACCCAGTTCTGATTTTATTGCCGGGGCCGTTCACACTACCAGTAAATGGACCTGTATGTGTTCTGCAGTGTGAACAGACAAACGACCTGAAAGTGTCCCGCATGCGCAGTAGAGGGCCCAGTAGAGGGCTATTACGCCCAGTTATTTCGCTATTACGCCCAGTTTATTTCGCTATTACGCCCAGTTATTTCGCCCAGTTATTTCGCTATTACGCCCAGTTATTTCGCCCAGTTATTTCGCTATTACGCCCAGTTATGTCGCCCAGTTATTTCGCTATTACGCCCAGTTATTTCGCCCAGTTATTTCGCTATTACGCCCAGTTATTTCGCCCAGTTATTTCGCTATTACGCCCAGTTATTTCGCTATTACGCCCAGTTATTTTGCCCAGTTATTTCGCTATTACGCCCAGTTATTTCGCCCAGTAGAGGGCTACTACGCCCTCTACTGGGCGAAGAAGAAGAAGAGCTCAGAGTTTGAGGAAGTAAACATGGAGGCTAACGGTGGAGCTTAGCTTATATATTTGAAGTTGTTGTCCAACCAGAGCAACATATTAACATCTTAATCCTTACATAGTCCGTCATGGTTGTTGTTTTTCTTCCCGCTTGTATCAGGACTCAGAATAGTGAGATTTGTTGAGAATCAGTGATGTTCAGTTCGGATGAATGTGACCTGGACGTTATGGTCGCATTTGAATCGGATCCGTATCGGATATGGGTCACATTCTAAAAAGAATCTGACCTGAGCTGTTCACACTGCCATGAAAAGATCAGATACAGGTCGCATTACGTCAAAACAATCAGAATTGGGTCACTTCAGGCTGCAGTGTGAACGCAGCCTTAGATATTCGCACTAGAAACTAGACAATAAATGCTCGGTAGATTCTGTGTTTTTCAGTGGAAACAATAGATTAGAGTGTGACGTTACAATAAAAAGTTGGAAATGAGATGTCTGGAGTTGATTCAATAAATCTTTTTTTGAGAGTTTTAACCTATACAGACTGTTGCCGTCGTTTCTAATCTGTTTCATCGACTTCTAGCAATTCCTGCACCTCCTACTATATCAACTTGACGTCTCCCTCTGACGATGCTGAGCACCACACATGGACCACTCAGTCAATCAGCAAGTTGCACAAAAACACACAGCAGGACAGACATGTCAGCTGTGAATATTTTCACTGAGTCAGCTTTTTAATGTAGTAGTCTAAAGAAAAACAAGACAGAGTGAACAAAAGCAACAGGAAATAAATAAAACTGGGGCTGTAACTAATCATTATCTTTAGTAATCTGTTAATCAATTGATTATTCTGATGATTAATTGGTTAATTGGATTAAAAAATTCTACAGATTTTTAATTTGACCACTTTAGCCACTAGTTACATACTGGAAGATGCAAATAAGCAAATAATTAAATTAATTTTCTAAATGAGAATATAAATTTTCATTGCTTAAAATTAAATAAAGTCGGCAAGTAAAATTCCTCAACTACACTGGTTGAGGAATTTTGGCTAAAATATATTTACAGACAAAGGTGTTTTTATCTTAAATGCAAAATGTATGTATTTTTGTACAGTTTTGGTTTAATTACAGCTCTGAATATTAAATTTTTTCAGTAAGTAGTCTCTTTTGAGCCTGTATTCCCCCGTTAACAATTAATCAATTATTAAATTAGTTAATTCAATAATCAATTGATCAGAATTAATCTGATTAATCGTTCCAGGCCTAATGGAAATAAGAAAAACTGGGTGAAAAATCAAACACAACATAAATTCTTTAGAATAAACTCTATCAATCATTTGACTGTCACACAATAATGCCTTATTTATAACATGGGAAAATCCCTAAAAAGTGAAATAATCTCCTAGTGGAAGTAATTATTTAAAACAAGCCCTTACCTCTTGCTTAAAAGTGACCTGTAATTTCTTTTTGTCGAATTTCAAGTGTACAAAGATATTTTCACTTTAAATATTCACCATTTATATTTGGTGTTTTGTGCCATCAGTGTAACCAGCCTGTATTTCTGTGTATCAGGAGTGGAGAAGGACGGAGTGAGAATCGACTACAACGACACCGGGGATGTTGAATTCTACGAGAGCTGCGACGACTGTCTGCTGATGACCTACAAAAGCCCACGAATGAAATACCTGCTTAGCTACAGTAAAACAGACACTCACTCACTTTACTCAATCAATCAATCAATCAATCAAAGTTTATTTGTATAGCACATTTCAGCAGCAAGGCATTTCAACGTGCTTTACATGATTAAAATAACAACAGTATGTGATAGTGAATAAACAGTTAGAAAGAAAAAAATAATAACATTAAAACCCCTTGTAGGACTTCAGTTAAACGTCTCACACGTCAGAGTTTTAGTTAAGACGCCATTTAACAAGGATTCTCACACGTCAGAGTTTTAGTTAAGACGCCATTTATCAAGGATTCTCACACGTCAGAGTTTTAGTTAAGACGCCATTTAACAAGGATTCTCACACGTCAGAGTTTTAGTTAAGACGCCATTTAACAAGGATTCTCACACGTCAGAGTTTTAGTTAAGACGCCATTTAACAAGGATTCTCTCACACCTCAGAGTTTTAGTTAAGACGCCATTTAACAAGGATTCTCACACGTCAGAGTTTTAGTTAAGACGCCATTTATCAAGGATTCTCACTCCTCAGAGTTTTAGTTAAGACGCCATTTAACAAGGATTCTCTCACACCTCAGAGTTTTAGTTAAGACGCCATTTATCAAGGATTCTCTCACACCTCAGAGTTTTAGTTAAGACGCCATTTATCAAGGATTCTCACTTCTCAGAGTTTTAGTTACGACGCCATTTAACAAGGATTCTCACACGTCAGAGTTTTAGTTAAGACGCCATTTATCAAGGATTCTCACTCCTCAGAGTTTTAGTTAAGACGCCATTTAACAAGGATTCTCTCACACCTCAGAGTTTTAGTTAAGACGCCATTTATCAAGGATTCTCACTTCTCAGAGTTTTAGTTACGACGCCATTTAACAAGGATTCTCTCACACCTCAGAGTTTTAGTTAAGACGCCATTTAACAAGGATTCTCACACGTCAGAGTTTAGTTAAGACGCCATTTAACAAGGATTCTCACACGTCAGAGTTTTAGTTAAGACGCCATTTAACAAGGATTCTCACACGTCAGAGTTTTAGTTAAGACGCCATTTAACAAGGATTCTCACACTCAGAGTTTTAGTTAAGACGCCATTTAACAAGGATTCTCACTCCTCAGAGTTTTAGTTACGACGCCATTTAACAAGGATTCTCACTCCTCAGAGTTTTAGTTAAGACGCCATTTAACAAGGATTCTCCACACCTCAGAGTTTTAGTTAAGACGCCATTTAACAAGGATTCTCACACGTCAGAGTTTTAGTTAAGACGCCATTTAACAAGGATTCTCACACGTCAGAGTTTTAGTTAAGACGCCATTTAATCAAGGATTCTCACACCTCAGAGTTTTAGTTAAGACGCCATTTAACAAGGATTCTCCACACGTCAGAGTTTTAGTTAAGACGCCATTTATCAAGGATTCTCACTCACTCAGAGTTTTAGTTAAGACGCCATTTACAAGGATTCTCTCACACCTCAGAGTTTTAGTTAAGACGCCATTTAACAAGGATTCTCCACGCTCAGAGTTTTAGTTAAGACGCCATTTATCAAGGATTCTCACTCTCAGAGTTTTAGTTAAGACGCCATTTAACAAGGATTCTCACAGGCTCAGAGTTTTAGTTAAGACGCCATTTAACAAGGATTCTCACACGTCAGAGTTTTAGTTAAGACGCCATTTACAAGGATTCTCACACCTCAGAGTTTTAGTTAAGACGCCATTTAACAAGGATTCTCACACGTCAGAGTTTTAGTTAAGACGCCATTTAACAAGGATTCTCACACCTCAGAGTTTTAGTTAAGACGCCATTTAACAAGGATTCTCACACGTCAGAGTTTTAGTTAAGACGCCATTTAACAAGGATTACTCACCCTCAGAGTTTTAGTTAAGACGCCATTTAACAAGGATTCTCACTACACTCAGAGTTTTAGTTAAGACGCCATTTAACAAGGATTCTCACACCTCAGAGTGTTTTAGTTAAGACGCCATTTAACAAGGATTCTCACACGTCAGAGTTTTAGTTAAGACGCCATTTATCAAGGATTCTCACCTCAGAGTTTTAGTTAAGACGCCATTTATCAAGGATTCTCACCCTCAGAGTTTTAGTTAAGACGCCATTTAACAAGGATTCTCTCACACCTCAGAGTTTTAGTTAAGACGCCATTTATCAAGGATTCTCACTCTCAGAGTTTTAGTTAAGACGCCATTTAACAAGGATTCTCTCACACCTCAGAGTTTTAGTTAAGACGCCATTTATCAAGGATTCTCACACTCAGAGTTTTAGTTAAGACGCCATTTAACAAGGATTCTCACACCTCAGAGTTTTAGTTAAGACGCCATTTAACAAGGATTCTCACACGTCAGAGTTTTAGTTAAGAGCCATTTATCAAGGATTCTCACTCCTCAGAGTTTTAGTTAAGACGCCATTTAACAAGGATTCTCTCACACCTCAAGAGTTTTAGTTAAGACGCCATTTAACAAGGATTCTCACACGTCAGAGTTTTAGTTAAGACGCCATTTAACAAGGATTCTCACCTCAGAGTTTTAGTTAAGACGCCATTTAACAAGGATTCTCACACCTCAGAGTTTTAGTTAAGACGCCATTTAACAAGGATTCTCACACGTCAGAGTTTTAGTTAAGACGCCATTTACAAGGATTCTCTCACACCTCAGAGTTTTAGTTAAGACGCCATTTAACAAGGATTCCCCACACTCAGAGTTTTAGTTAAGACGCCATTTAACAAGGATTCTCACTCCTCAGAGTTTTAGTTAAGACGCCATTTAACAAGGATTCTCTCACACCTCAGAGTTTTAGTTAAGACGCCATTTAACAAGGATTCTCACTCCTCAGAGTTTTAGTTAAGACGCCATTTAACAAGGATTCTCTCACACCTCAGAGTTTTAGTTAAGACGCCATTTAACAAGGATTCTCACTCCTCAGAGTTTTAGTTAAGACGCCATTTAACAAGGATTCTCCACACCTCAGAAGTTTTAGTTAAGACGCCATTTAACAAGGATTCTCTCACACCTCAGAGTTTTAGTTAAGACGCCATTTAACAAGGATTCTCACACGTCAGAGTTTTAGTTAAGACGCCATTTATCAAGGATTTCTCACACCTCAGAGTTTTAGTTAAGACGCATTTACAGGATTCTCACCTCAGAGTTTATTAAGACACATTTAACAAGGATTCTCACACGTCAGAGTTTTAGTTAAGACGTCATTTAACAAGGATTCTCACACCCCTAGATATAGATTTGTTTAAGTGGGACGTTTTCTGGGTGGACTTTACATAGACAGTGTGAAAGAGAAATAAAAAGAAGTTAATAACTAGATGAAAAGTGAAGATAAAAACATTAAAAACCTCAAAGTCATCAAAACCCACACTCTAACCCTAATTTAGCCATAAGCAACTCTAAACAGGTGGGTTTTAAGTTGAGATTTAAAGGCACTCAGTGTTTCAGCTGATTTACAGTTTTCTAGAAGTTTGTTCCAAATTTGTGGTGCGTAGAAACTGCTTGCTGCTTCTCCTAGTTTTGTTCACTAAGAATAATATACGTTATGATTCATTATTTGCGAAGTTTTGTTGAAGCGATCTTGTTTTGTTGGTGAATCAGGGAGGGAGGGTTCGCACCGGGATGTGGAGCAACACAAAGCCGCCCACGATGACCATAAGAAACTGTCCGAGTGTCTGGGAGTCCCACATGACAAACCGTTCATCTACGATGGAGTGACAGGTATGCCACTGTGAACAGAAACACCAGGAGACCACCAGCAACTCCAGATCATTTATAATTCATCTTTTATTTCCCTTAACAGATTTCTGCCACAAGAAGTCCGCTCCAGAATCAAATGCGGGCCAGTCCTGAGTGGAACGAAGAGGAAGAGTCAGCCTCCATGGAGAAAGAGCCATTAAAACACATCAAAAAACTATTAGCATGTTTGGTTTTCTCTTGCTTTTCTAAAATTATTTTTCTAAATTTACTATTCTTTGTTTAGTGATGCAAATATTTTAATACAGTTTAAGACAAAACTAACTTTCGAACAAGATATAGGAACTTGTTTTAAGTCACTTATTCTTTAATATTTTTTTTAAAAAAATGTAAGCTCCACTTACTTCATATGAAATAATCTGCCAGTGGAACTAACACTTTTTCATCAATATTAAGGGATAATTAACCTAAAACAAGCTCTTATATCATATATCAAGCTCATAAAAACTTGATAAAAGGTATTTTTTGCAGTGTAGCTTCGATTTAGCTTCAGTTTCTCCTGGGATTCATTTGTATCTGTTTTCTTCTCATTCACATTTTTTCTTCATAGACACAATCTTTGGTGGATTCTCAGTCATTTTGAGTCACTTTGTAGTTATTTGGATATTTCATGTATGAATGAACCAAAAAAAACAGTGTTGAACAAAAACTCATTGAAAAACAAACGGGGATCACAGGGAGCCAGAGCAGAACAAAAAAAAAAAAAAAAAACGGGAAAGCAGGAACAAAAACTAGCAGGGTGAAACAGGAAAGTAGCAGGATTAAACTGGAGGAACCAGCAAGGAGGTGAATAGATACTGGGAGAGTGAATAGACCAGGTTAATTGACTAACTGGCTGCAGGCGTGTGGGGGAGAAAACGCACAGCACACAACAGCGGACGTAGGAATCCTCTATAACTAGACGCACAGAACAAGTCAACATAATAAACAGGAATCCCTGAGAAAGAACTGAACTAAAGTAAAATAGAAACAAAAATCAATCAAAACACCAAACCAGGTCCTGACACTTTCAGGACACAAACAGGACGCAATAAAATCTAAGATGAGTAAATTTTACCTTTGGCCAGTTCAGGCCCAGAACCAGTATAAACCAAACGGGGGTTTTCCAGTTAGTTCCTCCCCTGACAGAATGCGGTGCAGTTGTGTTTTTATTCGATCTCAGATCAGGATGACTGTAGCAAAGGTTGCATTGCTGCTGCTGCTGCTGCTGCTGCTGCTGCTAGCCGTGATCGGCTCCACTGCAGCTCCGTCTGCAGAAGAGTGTCAGGTTGTGACCAAACGGCTGCCCAGAGAAGATCTGCACCAGGTGAGGCTGGTTCTGGACCAGGTGGCGTCTCACTTTATCGCCACATGTCTTCATTTAAAGAAAAAAATCCTGACTATTTTTACATGTTAAGTGTTTCTTCTGAATCAGAGGCGGAGATTTAGATTGTTTGAGCTTTTTACAACAGAATTAGATCATTTTTCTGAAAACCACAGACATAATGTCAACTATTAAAACAATGTAAACAAAATGCTGTGAACCAGCAGGAACCATAAAATCTAAAGGAATCCATTCTTGAATCGGCTGGTTTTTGTTTTAAGACACTTTTCACGGTTCAAATGATTGGAAGTGATCAACACTGTTTATAATTTTAGTATAAATCAGTTCAACATTTAACAAACTATGTCATGATGACATGTCATGCTTTTCACATCGAGTTCATATAACCACAGATTAGGCTTAACCTTTGACCCTCGATGTGTTTATATTTGTCTATGCTATTTCAATTCAAGCTATGCTAATTCAAGCTATGAACTTGAATTATTGTGATTAATGTAATGTCACAAAATCCTTTTCAGTATCATTGAGCTTTCAAAAGCTTTGACATCTTTTTCCAACTCAAAAATACTTTATTGTTCCCAAAGGCAAATTAAATGCTGTTTTTATATAGTAAGCTGGGTATTTTTTATGAAATCTCATTTTTCAGGAGCAGACCGGAAGCACTTTCACGAGCTGTGTTTCTATTGACCATAAAATAAATTCCCTCAATTGAAACACCCTAATTTTGAATTAAATTAAAAGTTTTGACACCAGGATGATGCAGTTTTTCGGCTGTATTGAAATTAGTTTATTTCTGCAATGAAAACACTTTTTTTCGCATCACTTGAGTCACATGATCAACAACCGGATGTTGCCAGAACAGATAAAGCTGTCAGGAAGAAGAAAATGACAGGAAGTACAGTAGTTGCGTGTTTTACAATAACTTACCATGTGAACAAACATATTCATGTGTAATTTTAATTCCATTTTTTATTTAATGGAAACGGAAATTCAATTGCATCGATATTAAGGAATTATTGACTAAACAAGCGTTTATTCAATAATTAGAGAGAAATTCCGTTATGAGGAATTTCTCTCTAAGTTTAATTTTCCTGTCTTTCCTGGAGAATATGCAAAAGTTTTTGGGGCCATTTCTACAAAAATCTGTATGTTATTCAGGCAGAAGCCAAGAATCGGTTGTCATTCTCCCATTTTAACTCCAATTCATTCTCCTGTTGGCAAAATATGTCTGAATCTTCTTCCTCGTAACAATAATAAATTGATTAGATCCTTATTCAGAGGGAAGTGACTTCTGCTTCTGTAGTTGTGCCATATTGGAATCGTTTTCATATTAATTTATCCTGGAAATTGACCTGGCTGCTTCCAAATCACTTTCTTCTCACTAACAAGGTGAAAGAAGTGTCTTTCAAACTCAATCTACCTCGTTAAAGTCCATCTACACAAGTTCAACCCTAACATTGATGTAAACTGTTCCTTCTGTGACCTTTGCCCAGAATCAGTCACTCATTTGTTCTGGTTGTTTTCTTACTCCAAAGTGTTTTAGCAACATTTTTGTAACTTTGTTGACTCAAAAATGTCAGCAGGTTTTCAATTATATTGGAAAATCTTGTTTGGATTTCAACAAAATGAAAAAATTTATTTGAGGAGTTTCTTTATCAATTTATTACTTATTAAAGCTAAATTTCACCTACATAAATGTAAATTTTTGAGAAAAAACCCCCAGACTTTTCAGTTTTGTTGATTGAACTTAAACATTATATATTTACAATTCAACCTTCAACTAATCAAAAACAACAATATGGACTTGCAATCAACTTGGAATTTTGGATTATTTCTTATGTTAATTAATTATGATTCTGGCACATATACCACAATTTGTACTATTTTCTTTATGCAAGATTATTTTGACTGTAATTTTTCTTGTCACTGTTGTACTTTATGTTCTCCCAGGCAATTATATTTATTTTGTTTTGTTAGTTTTTTTTCTAATATGTACACAGAACAGTTGTATATTGTTGTTTATTAGAAATAAAGTTTATTAAAAAAAACAAGCGTTTATTTTCTGAAGAAAAGTTACTTGTAAGTTAGTTTTGTCTTATTTCAAATATATTAAGAAATTAGCACTTCAAAACTAGAACAATAACATTTGATAAGAATTTGTGTTTTTGCACTGGAGAATATATATTTACAGAATATATTTATTAAATATATCAACATATTTTCTGATGTTGCCGTGAAAAAGCACCGTTTCAATATGTGGAAGCTTTTATTAATATGTTATATTAAATATAACTTCTTTACTTAATATCTAATGTGTCTGCTATCGTCTTGCAGAATAATGGTGACTGGGTTCTGGTCTGGTCTGTGTCTGACAATGAGTTCATCCAGTTCATGCTGGAACAAATCTCCACCTCTCACCTGGACTTCCAGCTGCAGCCTGACAACACAACAGTCCAGTTAACCGTAAGGAACATTTACCTGTAAGTCCTGCAGCTCAGGTGTGCAAACAGAAACACAGCTACGGTGAAGACAGTCGCTCTGAGTGGACTGCATGCAAACGGTTTTATTTTCTGAGTTTCTCTTTGTTTTTTTAGTCATGACAGCTCCTGCACTGTCTACTTCATCAACATAACGGTTCCCACAGTCAATGCTGAAAACAGCACCGTACATAAGAGTAAGTTGTACCCAAATGGAAGCTAAATAAACATATATATGTATATATATGTGTGTATAAATATATGCAGAACAGATAAAACTGTCAGGAAGCAATTGATTAGGCCAATGCTAAAAAACAATTATTGTAATTTTATTTATTTATTTATTTTGGGTCAGATTCCAACTTTTACTGGCTGTTAAATATTTTTGGATTATAAGCTACAAACAAAGTTTGTTAACAGAACCCGGTCCATAAACACACACAAAATAATGCAAAGCAAAAATATATATTGCGAGAATAAAGTCAAAATAATATGTCAATAAACTTTATTGTCATATTATTTTCATAATATATATTTTTGTTTTGCTTTTTTGTGAGTAATTATGGACCCGGTTCTGTTAACAAACTTTGGAGCTCATAATATAATATATTTAAAGACTTACCCATTATAAGGGTGAATCTGAATAAAAATAAATGGAAACAGAGTGTAACATAAAGTTTTCAGATGTATATACAGTTTTTTATTTAATTTTTTATATCTAGTTCAATTTCCAATTCATTAAAACTCAGAACTACAAACAAAATAAAACTGATAAGACATCGTTTGCAGACATAAGTTTAAACATTTTTGTACACAGATACAAGACAGAAATTGTGAATTAGTATAAAAGGTTTAAATAAAAATGTTATGAGGAGTTTGATGTGTTTCTTTGTGTTAGGAATGGACAAGTACGTGTTGGAGCAAACTGTGACTGCTGACGTGATTTTCTATGAAACCTGCGCCGACTGCATGTTGCTGACCTACCAAACAAGAAAGTACCGACTGCTGTTCAGCTACAGTAATTCACACACTTCATTCACAAACTTACTGCAGTTTGTTCAGGCCAGGGAGTCGGACTCATTTTCATTTTGGGCCTCATGTACATTAGGGCTGCAGTGATTCAATAATCTCATGATACGATATGATAAACGATATTCTGCTCACGATATGATATATATTGTGATATTCAGCAAATGATGCAATTCAATACACTTTAGCGATTTTCTGAACGATTTTAGAGGGACAGAGTGATTTTGGTGACATTTTGTGACTGTTATAAAGTTGGATTGAATTAATTTAACTGAAAACTGATTAAAAGCTCCAACTACACAATACCTGGCTCTGGTTGGACACAGACTTAAAGTGGACAGCTGGACAAAATGAACCAAAGAAGTGGTGAGAAAACATGTTTCTTTTAGTTGAAACAGTCCAAACTGTAGCTGACATGCATTAGTAAAGTAAATAAAGTGAACCAAGTTCCTGCTCTGAATAGTTTGATACCTTTTTAACCTGAACATCTGAAGGAATCACTCTAAGCCTGATGACCTGGTGAAGCAAGCAGTGAGTGAACAAGGTGACAGTTGGACGTTACGATACTTGCAGATGAATATCGATTTTTTTTTAGGAAAGAAAATATCAATATATATCGCAAAATCGATATAATTACACAGCCCTAATAAACATCATGGAGTCTAGAGGGCCACGTAAAAAGCTCTGGTGGGCCAGATTTGGCCCCTGGGCCTTGAGTTTGACATATGTGGTTTAGGCAACGCTTCCACTCATTCTTCCTTTTCTGTGAGTCAGAGAAGGAAGGTTTCCACCGGGACGTGGAGCCGAATAAAGCAGCCAGTCATGATAGGAAACTGGCTGAATGTCTGGGATTCCCTGTTGAAAAGCAGTACTATTACGACGGAGTTGCAGGTAAGTTCCTGCAGTGAGCATGACCAATTCATCATTGCACTAACTGACAATTACTCTTTATTTTTATTTTTATTACAGATATCTGTCCCAAGGAATCGTCTCCAGAACAGCCCTGAGTGGAAACAAGAGGAAAAATCAACTTCAGGAAGACTTTAAAGATTCATTAAAAGCACAAAAACAGTCAAAAAGTTTAGCTTCTTACTTTTTTTAAAACAATTTTTAATTTTATTAAGTTCAATATAATTACCTAAATGTAATTATGCAAAGAGAAATATATCAGGTGCTCTCAGCTCTCAATTTCAGCAAAAAGGCTTCAGATGTGAATTTAACTATTTTTGTTGACTGTTAAGTTTTACGGCTGCAGATGTTATTTTTAAGCTGCAAACGGTTGTTAGAGTTTGGATTTTTTGCTTACATTCAGACTTTTTCCTCAGCTCTTACAGTGAAACTAACCTGAAAACTCATCAGTAAAGTCCCATCCTTGATTTGGGGTCAAGGGGAGCCTCAAAATGTAAACCAGAAAAAATAAATAAATGTAGAAAGCAGCTGTCAATCCTTAAATGAAGATGAAGATTTGAACTTTTATTTTAGAGAAATATTTTTTTTTCTTACTTGTAAGGTTTACAACTCATTTAAAACACTAAAAACACTCAGAAACCTAGAACAACTACTGGGAACAGCGCCACCTTGTGGTTGTTTAGCACCAAGCCATTAATGTGTTGATGTGCATTTGTAATTACAGTTAGCAACGCTAATCTCCTTAGATGTTAGCTGTTTAATAATTGGCATTATAAAATAAATTTGGTTGCAGTGTATAACAATTAGCACATAATTTGGATGTATGTAATTGTATTTAAATGTGTCTAGATTTAGATTTTATTGTCATGATTTGTTTAGATTTCTGGACATGAATTGTGTTTATCTGAATGCGCTTTTTTGGAAGGTGCTACTTAAATTAACTGAATTTGACTGAATCAACTAAAAACTGGACTGATAAAAACTAATCCTCTCATGTCTGTCTGGGTGCAGACAGAAGATCTGGTTCTGTTTTATCTCTGTTTCCAGACACAAAGCAGGAGTTTCTGTTTGGTGTCTGACCGCTCTGGTGTTTACTCAATATGGCCCATTCCTGAGACTCATCAACATGTGTGAAGCAAATTTATCAGTTCATTAACTTTATATTCAAATAAATTTAACAGATCAGATCCTTAACATTTTTTAGGAAGAAATTCTTGAGCTTTTTCTGTTCAGCATTCATGGGATATCTGATTGCTTCAGCTTTAAAGGCTGAAATCTTCTAATGAAAACTCAGTGATTAGTTTAGTTTTTTATATAAACTTTAACATTCATGATTTTCTGCATGTGTTCTTTGGATGCAAAATGTAATTTTTGCAAAAAAAAGTTAAACATTTTGGTCCTTGGTAACTCTGAAGTAAAGAGAGTCAAGCTCAAGATTAATTAAATTGCTAGCTATATGTTCAAATTCAAGCATTGTTTTGGGGTTGTGGGGCTGCTTGTTTGTTTATAGTTTGGGCCGGCTCTGTCTCTATCAGATGACTTCTTAATAAGTCATAAAGGGGCTTCTTTCGTCTTCTGACTGTTCCTTTAGGACACTAAATATCCCGCATATTGCTGCCATATTACCAGTGTTGTACAGTAACAAAGTAAAAACACTTCACTACTTTACTTAAGTATATTTTGAAGTACTTCATACTTTCCTTGAGTATGAAATTTTTTGATAACTTTCACTTTTACTTCACTATATTTCCAAACTTAATTTCATACTTTTACTCCGATACATTTTCAATGTGTGGTTTAGTTACTCGTTACAAAAAAGCGAGAAAGAAACGCTGGTGTTTTGACCCACCTACTGATTGACTGCTACAAAATCGGACACTAATGGAGCCCCATACAACATGAACCATATATGGATATGTGGTTCATGTCAGAATCTGGTTCAGTTGTAAAGCAGGTTAAGTTAACATTGTGCTGTACGTAAAGCACCTAATGATGCCTGCAGGTTTATCTATTAGCAGGTTTAATTTTTCCTGCACTTGGTTGTGTTACTTTAACTGTATTTGACAAGTTTACCAAAATATAAAAAATTTAATTCAAACTGCATTTGCCTTGTTTTACTTTTTACTTATACTTTTCACTACATTACTTTAGTACATACATTTTTACAGTAATTTCCATACTTAAGTACAAGAAAATTCAGATACTTTAAGACTTTAACTCAAGTAACATTTCAGTCAGTGACTTGGACTTTTACCAAAGTCATATTTTGGAGAGGAACCTAAACTTTTACTTGACTCTGAGATTTCAATACTTTATACAACACTGCATATTACTGTTACAACCTTGTTTTGCTGAAATTAGAACACACTTCCGTTCTTATAAGATATAAATTTCGTTTCCTTGCCTTGGAAGTAAATCACTTTTGTAGCCATTCATATAAAACTGAAAACTACTTATTACCCCAGAAAGTATTTATTTCTAGCACAGATCTAAACCATAAAAGATGAACGTGTAATTCGCCTGATATAAATAGTTTTGCCACCCAGAATTCCTAAAAACGCAACACCAGTGACGTCACCCCGGTGCGAGAGCTCCGATTTCCGAGGCTACGTAAACGCAGCATGAGTTGACAAATGGCGGCTCGTTTTCTCTGTAAAAGTTAGAGCCACTGCTGTCCTGAGCACAAACGCATCTCGCTGTAGAATAATCCGCCTTAAGCCCATATTTTATCAACAAAAGTTTCGTCCGGGCTCGTTAATCCCGCGCTTCGGGCTGTGACGTGTCAGTTGTCGCCCGGTGGGCGGGGCTTCACGGAGCGGAATGTAAACAGCTAGCATGGCTGTTCAGCAGCTACCGTCGGCGCACGACACCGAGGCGCGGTCGATGCTGGAAAGGTGAGGCGTTTGAAACGTATCTTCTTCTCAGAGGTGACGGCAGGAACCACCGTCGTGTCTCTTTTACTCTTTCCGCCATATAAGTTTATGTTGTTGGGGTTCTAATAGGTAGGTTAGCTCCGTTAGCTCCGTTAGCTCCGTTAGCTGCAGGCTTGCTAACGCAGGGAGTTGTGTCAGAAAGCTGCTTAGTGATGATGAGGCATCAGCAGGACTGAGCCAGGCTAGTTTTGAAATAACTCCATGCTGAGCTAATTATGTCGGGAGTTTGAAACGACTGTTTCAGGGGAAAGTTTTTGGCTAATAAAACGTGTTTAATAGAGCGACGCTGTGTTTTTCATCTGACTAGGAAGCGTTGTGGTAAAAACTTAAGCTTTGCTGACTAATGATCGTTGTAGCCATTTGGTGAAAGGGGAAAACCTTTCACTTCCAAACCATAACGTACATCAGACAGTTTCATGCGTTCACTTCCCGTTTCGCCTGATATGCGTTTCTAAACATGAACACGGCCAGGTGTGGCGAGGTCACCTGGCCACGTTTAGATCAGCAACATTTTCAAAAGCGTCAAACAAAAACACTGAAAGAACCTCTAAATAATGCCACAGTTTTGTGATAATTAAGGCACATTCAGAGTCTCAAAAGCTGAAATTGTGACGTAATTTCGTTTATCTTAAAACCTATTGGACACATTTTATTTTGAATATTTCAATGAATTCAATACAAAAATACTTTAATTCCAGAGAATAGCTCATATTGTCCAATATTCTTCAGAGTGCTGTGGGCTGGACGGCTCTCCTGTAGCAGTCTGTGTTACAGCAGATCTGGAGAAGCTTCTGACTGAAGAAGAATGAAGAGGATGCTCAGGGTTGAGCATAGTTTTATTGATTTTTATGAAGAATCCTTTCCACCATCTTCTCCAAAGGTTTAGAACCAGCCTTCTTTATCGGCTTGTTGAGGTTTTTTAAGTTCCTGTTCTGATGCTGCTGCCTCAACAGATGAGATTATATTCTCAGCAACAGACGTGTGGATTATATGCAACCTTTTGCAGATCATACAAAGTCTTATCTCTCTCCAGCCAGACAGAGAATATAAGAGGAGTGGCAAAAGCAAGTGAGGTGGATTAGCAGTGCTTGCTAACAACGTGTGTAATCCAGGACATGTTGCTTTGGGATTTCATCTCTGCTTCCCAGAAATTGAGCCAATCACCAGACTGTCATACAACAACGTTCTTCAGTCAGAGGCTCCTTCAGATTCGTTGTGAGATGGACTGCTATTGGATTTCCTCAATGCCCACAGCGTCATCATCCAGATATTTAGATATTAATCTGATTAATTGCTTCAGCTCTAAGCAGAATTATATCTGTGATAAGAAAGAGTCTCAAAGTCGCCACAAACAGATTTTTGTTTTCTGTCTTCAGGCCTGACTGGACGTCTGCTGACTGAAGACTCAGAAAATCCTCCGTTCCTTTTCCAATCCTGGAACGAAAACTAAGAGGACAGTCATTTTTTAAAAACATTTTTGGGTCTTTCAGTTCTCCGGTGTTCATTCGTCAAGTCAAGATGACAGCCTGACCGGCACCTGAAACTCTGTGGGTGTTTATTTACAGACAAAGGCAGAAAAATGCTGTTTTTTTCTGGGAGTTTCAGCAGAATTTGGTCACACTGAGATGTTCTTCACGACCCAAAGAGCCTCGTCTTCCACTTAAATCACCCCGAAGATGGATGTGCTGATCTCATGAGCCATAAATCCATTTCTCCATCAAAATCCGGAAAGTGAAAGCCCGAGTCCGTCTGCATCCAGTTTCCTCGGTTCGGCTGATCATGGCAGAATCCAGCGCTCCAGCTAGCCTTCTGATTGGACGCAGCAAAGAGGAGCCCAGTCTGAACACGGAGAGCCGCTCCAAAGAAACGAACGACTCCGTTCGTACCGATGGCTCCGACCGGGAGGCGAGAGTCCAAAACACCAGCAGTAAGGAACCGGAGGAGGATGACGAGGCCACGCCCACACCACCCGAGTCATCGCCTAGTCTGTCGGAAAACGAGACGATGACCATCGCTACGACGGAGGACGAAACTCTGTCGGTCCAGCTCAGACGCATAAAGACTGAAGGGGGAGCAGGAAGAGGAGCAGAGCCAGGTAAGACGGCATCACGGATAAATTAATGTTTAATTCAGCCGTATTTTGGTAACAAGTTAATGTTTTATGGTCAATGTGTCAAACTTGAGGCCCGGGGCCAAATCTGGCCCACTATAGTTTGTTTATGTGGCCGACTGAACTCCAGATGCCAAATTATATCAGTCAATCCCTCTAGTTTGTTGTGATTCTTTGATCATTGACATTTTTTCGCTAAAGTGGTGAAAAACATTGAATTCAAGTATCACTAACTCCCTCTTGCAGGTGGCAGTATTTCTTACTTTTACTGCGCTGCTGCCTCAGAAATACTGGATTTCAAGTTAGTGCAGTCACTATGACAGGTAACAAAAAGTCACCTTTTCACAGATATTTCTAAATTAGCAACAGAGAATCAGTGATTCTGATTGCAAAAAATCACAAAAATAGTCATAAAACCTGGATATTCTTCTGTACCATTTAATTTAAGGATGAACTTATCAAATACGCAGCTATTTATTGATACTCTTAACAGTTTCTTATGGGTTTTGTCTAGGGATGTGCCGATCAGGTTTTTTTCTGCCGATACCGATCACCCCTTATTTATTTTTTATCATAAACACTACTGTTACAGTTACACTGTTACCTTAATTTAGACAAAAACTTGTTTTTAATAACTTTTTCCAAGAAGAAAACTAAACAAAACAGGCATTGTGCAAATTGAACTGCTATCAATAATACTATCTTTAACAGACTGATAACATGTGAGGCTCTGAAGAGGCTAAATAATGCAAAGAGCCAAAATAAAACCTCTCAACGTTGCCAAAAAATTCAAGTATAAAACTTAACATTCAAAGGAAAATACAGGATCCAATGAAAACTTCCTGTTAGCATAGCGGCTAGCTGGTTACTGCTAGTTCTGATTGGCTGTTTCTGACTGAGCGGAGTAACAGGGAGGAGATCGATTATTTTTTAGAGATTATCTGTCTCATGTTAGGACAGAGAAAGTTTTAATACGTATGTAAAATGTATTTTTAGGTTAGATGCTGCAGCTTTAAACAGGTTCGGTGAGAGAGTCGCTACCAGGTGGAGCAGAAGCGGCTCCGTGTCAAATATTACTAAATATTAAATATTACTACCTGTAGCAGAGCAGCGGTTCAACAGCAGAACCAGCGTCTTACATCGCAGCTCCAAGACTTAAATCATTTTACAGGTTATTAGTTTATCTTTCTGACCGTCATGCTAATCCGGGTGAGTGTTTGTAGCTGTGCTGCTTTACCTGCTGTCTGATCCTCCGTGTCTTTTTACTGCACTGAGCCTCGATGTAGCCAAACTCCGTCATTGTTTTTATGTCTATTAGCTGCGTTATGTTGATGCATTTTGACCTGCTTCTATTTTCCGCCGCAACACGCAAACGTCCTCATTCACTCAGTGCGTTATAGTTACACATCGCTTAGATTTGTTGCTGCGTGTTTGTGCAATGAAGGAAAGACGAGACCAGCTGGACAGACAGGCTGGGAAATGAGATGCAGGTGATGATCGGTATCGGTTCAAGATACCGATCTTGAACATAATCGGCCGATTTCACGGAAATCGGCCGATTATGATCGGTTGCCGATCGATCGGCACACCTCTAGTTTTGTCAATACATTTTCCCACAACTGGCTCTTTAAGAGCATTGATAGGCTCAAAATGAAGATGTGTCTTTCTGAGGGGTCATTTAAAAAACTTCCAGAATGTGACACCACAAATCAGAGGCCTAGCCGTTACCTAGCAACCCCAGTGGCCTTCCGCCCGTCACCTAGCAACCCCAGTGGCCTTCCGCCCGTCACCTAGCAACCCCAGTGGCCTTCCGCCCGTCACCTAGCAACCCCAGTGGCCTGCCGCTCAACCCGCTCCGTCACCTAGCAACCCCAGTGGCCTTCCGCCCGTCACCTAGCAACCCCAGTTGAGTTCCAGCACATTTGGTTCCAGAAAAGCCAAGTTTTGTTGTTGCCTTACCATCTATAAAATCACTTTAACATTCTTGTTGCTTGTGTTCAAAGATGTACGGTTGTATAAGTGTGTCAGCAGCCATTTTAAGGTGTGAGTGTAAATGTTGAGTTTTTGGGCGTGACTTTGAGTTTATTTGGATTTGAAGAAACAGACAACTTACAAAATCTCATCCTGAAAGTAACTCAAAACAGATAGAACTGAAAAAACTATAATTTTGTGCAAAAAAAAAAAAAAGTTACTTTAACCCAGACGATGCTGAATGGAGTTCTAAGACTAAATTAGAACTTAAATTAAATTAGAACTTCAATTGGAGTTCTAAGTTCTACTTTTTCTCACAAAAAAAGAAAGCATCCGCTTTGAGTGGTTTTTTTTTAGTAAAATCCTGTAATAATTTGGTTTTTTTACATTGGCTTTCCAAAAAATTCATTTTAATTGGAGTCAGAAATGACAATTTCTTATTATTTTATAAAGGATGACTGATAAATGTGGGTATTTCAAAAAGCTATCAAAAACAAGCAATGTTAAAATAAGTTTAGTAAGTAAAAACAGAGGAGATCCCCAGGGTGCCGACCTAAACTAACTTTAGTCTAGATTTAATTTTCTATACTTTCCCCTCAGCTGCGTCAATCTTTTCACAGCTAATGTGGATCTGTGGTTTTATGTAGTATATTTCTAAGAAGTTTATTTATATATACCGTATTAAAAACCCAAATAATTGTATGTCCCGTCCTCATTTTCTCTGAAACTGCAGCAGCTGCTGTGATAATATCCGTCCTTCTCTACTCATTAACAGACTCCTCTGGACTTTTATCCGGTACAAGACGCTCTCAATGTGGGACCAGGCTGTTATCAGTACGAACTTGAGGATTATTACAAATTAAAGATTAAAGAGTTTCTAACAATAAACTATATTTTAACAATCCACATATAGTTTGATATTTGTGGAAAGGAGCCGAGATAAAGAGGGTTCAGATGTGAATCCGGTGACAGTCGGTCCGGTTGGTGTACGGAGGGCATTAAATGCCAAACCGGCTTGCTGTAGTTGGTACGGCTGCGTTCCAGCTGGTTAATATTCAGGAAACTGAGACGGAGCAGAAAAGCTTCAATGACTCTTTGTTTTTACTGGACATGAGTGTCGGCACAGCAAAACAACGGGAACGAATCCATTTAATCACTTTAAATGGGATTAAATCATATTTCCTTTAATAAAGTAAAGTGCTGCGTAAACAGTGTGGGGGAGGACGGTTCTGCTAAAGTTTATTTTAGAACAAACTTTTAGTGTAACAAAGATTTTAGAAATATTACATAAAATTTAATTTGGGTGGAAAAAAAGTATAGTTTTATTTTTAGAAAAACAAAAATCCTCCTTTATTCCTACTGTAACTGAAACTTAATGATGTTTTGTAGCCATTATAATCCATCATAACTTTATATTTGGCATATTTTTATTTAAAAGTAGCAGCTGAATTGCTTTTTTTTCTGTAGATTTCCAACTTTAGTGAATCCAGATAAACAGAATTAATTAATTTAATTAACAAGAATCAGGGCCACATTTAAATCTCTGACACCTGGATTCTATTGAGATTTGCAAGATAATATTTGAAGTAAAAATGTGATGAAATAAAGCTGCAAAGTTCTAATAATGTCATAAAGTTGGTGTTTTACTGCCATTAATAGATTTTGACTTTAACAAACAGTCAGAATGCACCGATATTAAAATTTGTACTGATATATATTTTGCTGTTATGGCTGATAATTGATATTTCAGTACAGTTTTACACCTTCTGGAAAAACAAAAACAACCAGACAGTCGGAAATAAATACCGTTTTCTCATATCCGCCCAGTTTTATTTATCGGACCGATACGATATGTTAAAAAATGACTAATATCATCTCGTACCGATGTTATCGCTGATGTATCGTTCATCCCCAGTCATGCTGAATATTTTATATTGGTCATTACGTCAGACTAAATCCTCTGAGTAATGAAACTCCTTCCTGTTTCGTTCTGTTGCCTTCCTGTTACCTAAATCAGCCTGAATCATCCTCCCTCTCTCTGTTTTCCAGACCCGGACCTGGAGGAAAGCTCGTCTGGGATGACGCCGGCGGACTCCGATGAGCAGCGGGAATCCTCCGACTCGGCGTCCTTCTCCATTCCCAGCCTGGACCTGTCCGACGGCGTGGCGAGCGCGGGGAACTCCCTGGACATCGAGGACGGCTTGTCGTCCGCCTGCTCCGCTCCGTCCGCCGAGGCTCCCGGTCTGAAAGCCGACGAGGCGCTGGAGGCGGCAGGTGAGGTCATCCCTCTGGATTGAACCATCATTAGCCGCAATTTCATTATAAATCTTTGTCTAAGATTGAAAAAAAACACAATTTCACAATTGCGTTGTTTCCATTAATTAAAAAATGCAACAAAAATCACCATTAAAAACTCGCAGCGGCTTCATTCTCCTTCCACTTCCTGTCTTCTTCTTCTTCTGTCTTTTTCACCAGCAGTAACATCCAGCTGCAAAATACTACCTCATCCTCATGCAAAACCTTTTTATCAAAAAACAAAACTGCCATGTTTCCATTAATCAAATTTATTTTTGCAATTCCAGTTTCCAGAATTGGCCAATGGAAACACAGCTAATTAGCATAAAAGTTGGAGTTACAAAAATACATTTTCTGAATGGAAACATGATGATTTAAAAAAAAGTTTTTCAATTAAATTGTTTTTAAGGAGTTGTTTTGTTTTGTGCTTAATCTCATTACTTTTTCACAGATGTTTTACAGCCATTAACCCTTTAACGCCGGATTTTTGAACGTCTGCCTAAATAAATCTTCCTTATTTTAATTGTCCGTAGTTCTTTAAATGTCCTGTGAGATGATATACTTACCCATGTATCCATAACAACCGAAACTTTCAATATCCAGCAAGTTATTTCTGAAATATACCGTGTATTAACAGAGTGCCCCCCGATTAATTACACTCGCTGCAGCTGCAGCTGCGACGTTTCCGTATTAACCTGCTACTTGCTGGAAAGTGCAACGTCTCCCCTTTCAGAAACCGTTGGAATTTTTCAGATAGCGCTACGTGTGGCGGAATTACGGTACTGCAAATTTAGATGTGTCAGCGCCGACACTTCCGGTTAAGAAGGGTTAAAGTCGTTATAATTGTAATGTTTAAGTTTGATGACGTTGAGCATTAGCTGCAGTTTTTCATCCTGACCACAGGGGGAGCTGTTGCTGCCGCTGCTGTTGCAGCTGCGGCCGCTGCGGCTGCAGCTCCTGCGGCCGCAGAGCCGGGACCCTCCATGCCAGCTTACTACCTGGTGAAGTGGATCACCTGGAAGGAGAAGAAGACTCCCATCGTCACCCAGAGCGAGAACGGACCCTGCCCCCTGCTGGCCATCATGAACACGCTCTTCCTGCGCTGGAAGGTAGATCAGACCGTCCTAATTATACGACGGAGTGTTAGAAACAGAGAAAAGACAATAAAGTAACAAAATTACTATAATTAAATCATGCAGGAATAAAGACAAACCAAAGTCGTAATAATCTGAGAATCATAATATTACCAGAAGAAAGTCGTAGCAAACATCAGATTATTTTCACTACCAGGACACAGTCTGCTGCTGCTGCTGATTTATTTGTTAAACCAAAGTAACTTCACAAGACGCTCAACTGAAGTAGTAATAGTGTTTTTAGTCTGGCCCAAATATAATAACAATAAGATCCTACAGAATAGAAAATCGACTTAATCTGAACAAAAACAAAATACATGTTGATTCAAAATGAATTTTACAACAAATTATGTTCATAATAATCAAGTCTAGTGTAAATTTGTGGTGCAACTTAATTAGTAACCATATAACTTGTTGCCTTATCTTTCATCATTATCAGAATTAACTATAATTTTTAAAAGAAATTACGGTATTTCAGAGGATTAATTCTCAGCTTATATTAAAAACTTCCAACGTTACCCGAATGGCCATGACTTTGATAGTTTCTATAGATTTAATGGCTGTCAAACCTTAAAGAGCTGATTTGAGCACATTTATCGTTTTTATTCTGTTTATTTAGGCCAAACTTCCTGCGCAGACGGAAGTGGTCACCACTGAGGAGCTGATGGCTCATCTGGGTGAGTTTCTGGTGACATCTCTGCGTTTTTCTGAAACAGAAACAGAAATGACACGCTGGCTTTTTTCCTGGATTAGGCTTATTCACTAAACGGATTAAAAAACTGCATCTAATATCCTGAATGTTTTGCTTTCACAACCTGCTGGTTCCACAGTGAGCAATACGCACAAAAACTGGAGGTAGAAATGAGTTGGTAATCTTACGTGTGTGTGTGTGTGTGTGTTTTTTGTGTGTGTGTTGTGTGTTGGTGTTGGTGTGGTGTGTGTAGTTGTTGTGTTGTGTGTGTGTATAATGTACAGTCACACCCAGAGAGAAGACGAACGCCATGGAGCTCAACTTCCAGCAGGTACCAACACACTGAAAAACATCCAGATTTAAAACAAAAACGTTTCTTTTTTTTAACAAACTTTTCATTTCAGTTCTGGGCGATTATGTTTCATATTTCATGGAACTAGTAGTTTTTTTAACACCATATTTGATTTCCAGTCTAAATTGATACGCTTTCTTTCCTTCCTTTCTTAAAAAAAGATTACAAACGACAGGAAATATTTTTCTATATTTATCATCTGTGAGTTGATATTGATCTAAAAGTACAAGTTCCCATGTTATATTTCACTTGTAACAAGGGAAAAATGTCTCGTCATAAGTGGAAAAAAACTGCCAGTTGAACTAGAACTGGGTTGCTAGGTAACGAGCTGGCTTGGCTGGGTTGCTAGGTAACGATTTGGGCTTGGCTGGGGTTGCTGGGTAACGATCTGGGCTTGGCTGGGGTTGCTAGGTAACGATCTTGGGCTTGGCTGGGGTTGCTGGTAACGATCTGGGCTTGGCTGGGGTTGCTGGGTAACGATCTGGGCTTGGCTGGGGTTGCTGGTAACGATCTGGGCTTGGCTGGGGTTGCTGGTAACGATCTGGGCTTGGCTGGGGTTGCTGGTAACGATCTGGGCTTGGCTGGGGTTGCTGGGTAACGATCTGGGCTTGGCTGGGGTTGCTGGGTAACGATCTGGGCTTGGCTGGGGTTGCTGGGTAACGATTGGGCTTGGCTGGGGTTGCTGGGTAACGATCTGGGCTTGGCTGGGGTTGCTAGGTAACGATCTGGGCTTGGCTGGGGTTGCTGGGTAACGATCTGGGCTTGGCTGGGGTTGCTGGGTAACGAGCTGGGCTTGGCTGGGGTTGCTGGGTAACGGGCTGGGCTTGGCTGTGGGGTTGCTAGGTAACCGCGCCTGAAATTATTTACGCAACACAAGCTCCTATATGTAGCTTAAAAGTTCCTTGCAAGTTAGTTTTGTCTTATTTTAAGTAAATATTTGCGATAGAAACGAGATGAAAATGTTTGGTAAATTCTGTCCATTTTAGTTTCACAACTTATTTGCAAACTCAGGATGTCTGCGCATCCTTTGAAAGGTTTTATATTAATGTATCTAAAATTAAGGCATTAAAATGTTTTAGGTTCATTCAGAAAATGTAAGTTAGCTTTAATCTGGAGTATTAACCTAATTTTTAATCTTGTAGTTTTTTGGAGGTTTTTTTTTAAGGAATTTTACTGTCAGGCAAACGTTTGAGTCACTTACAAGCATAATTATTGCGTTTTGTGACTCGGTGCTGTTGTGGCTACTGCTAACTAGCTGCTAATATACTAGCTGGCTAATTACTTCACCACTGGCTCACTTTTGTTGCTCCACTAATGCTAAATAAAACATGAAATTCACTTTGTACATTTCTGCTGTGATGCAGGTCTGAAGTTTCATTGTTAATGGTCTTAAAAAGTCCTAAATTTGCGACTCTTTATGTTGTTTTCGGAGTGATGGTTTCTTCCTTGCTGAGTGGCCTTTCAGCGTGTCTACAGAGCAGAAATCTTTGTGTTTCTTGTTTTCAGACGTCGATGATCAGGGCTTGATTTGAACCTAAAGTTGATGAACTGACCGGCAGCTTTGTGTCTGCAGAACATGAGCGACGCCATGGCGGTTCTTCCGAAGCTGTCCACGGGTCTGGACGTCAACGTTCGCTTCACGGGAGTCACGGACTTTGAATACACGCCGGAGTGCATCGTGTTCGACCTGCTGAACATCCCGCTGTACCACGGCTGGCTGGTCGACCCACAGGTTGGCAGCAGCGCTCAAATGATTAGTCAGATTAGTAACTGATTAATCGTCAACTAACTTAGAAACTGATTAATCATTAACCGGAGCATACAGACTCGAGAGCAAACAACACTCAGAGGAATAATTAAGCCAAAACTGGATCAATTATACGAACATTGTGCATTTTGTGTAAATATATTTTACCCAAAACTGCTCAAGTGGTTCAGATTCACTAAAGGAATGTTATGAAAAATTTAAAGTCTGTAGAATGTAGCAACTTTTAAATCAGATTCATTGTCAGAATAATAGATTATTAAAATAATCATTAGCTGTAGCCTTAGTTTACGGAAGAGGATTAGGGCCACCGAAAAAAAACAAAAACAATTCTGAGATTAAAGTCAGAATTCTGACTTTAATCTCAGAATTCTAAGATTAAAGTCAAAATTCTGAGATTTAATTTCTGACTTTAATCTCAGAATTCTGACTTTAATCCTGAGATTAAAGTCAGAATTCTTTTTTTTTGCGTGGCCCTAATCCTCTTCCGTATTAGTTAGCAGTAAGCTAACATGGAGAGCATTACTTTGCACCTTCTGTAAATTCATCATATGTAGAAGCAGGAACTCTTCCTGGACTCGTTTGGCTGAAGAACCGTCGCCTTTGTGTGAGTTTAGAGTCCAGAGACGGTGGCAGCTGTGGGGAAGCTGAGCTACAACCAGCTGGTGGAGAAAATCATCGACTGCAAACACTCTGCAGACAGCAGCAGAGTCAGTGAAGGTGAGCACACACAGGCCTGAAGAGGCACGTAGGACCACATGTTCAGTGCTGCTGCCGCGGTCCGAGTCCCGGCCTCCTCACCACGGCTGCCCCTCGCTAATAATCAACGCTTCCTGTCAACTCACTGCAAAATAAAGGCCCCAAGAGCCAGAAAGGCCTTAGAAAATAACTGGCAAGGTGTCATTGTCACATTTCATCCAGATTTTCATCTTCTTTAAATGTGTCTCTAAATAAGATATCCAAAGCCTTCTACAAAAATAAAATGTTTTTTTTTTAAACTGGAAAACCTGCAATATAGTTTTGGCTGCTTTGCTTATTTTATTAAAATGTTCTTTATTTGGCTCATTTGTAGCTGGTAAATTGAAAGATAAAGTAGTTTTGCAGTGTAATTAAGAGGAAAAATACTGAAAACGATGGTTTTATGCGTAGGTCTGGTGGCGGAGCAGTTTCTGGAGTCGACGGCCACCCAGCTGTCGTACCACGGCCTCTGTGAGCTCAACGCCACGGCGAAAGAGGGAGAGATCTCCGTTTTCTTCAGGAACAACCACTTCAGCACCATGATCAAACACAAGGTGAGGAGGAAACGCTCCCTGCAGTACCACCACACGCCACCAGGGGGAGAGACACCCTGCAGTACCACCACACGCCACCAGGGGGGGGAGGAGACACCCTGCAGTACCACCACACCACCAGGGAGAAACACCCTGCAGACCACCACACGCACCAGGGGGAGAGACACCCTGCAGTACCACCACACACCACCAGGGGGGGGGAGAGACACCCTGCAGTACCACCACACACCACCAGGGGGGGGGAGAGAGACACCCTGCAGTACCACACACCCACCAGACACCCGCAGTACCACCACACGCACAGACACCCTGCAGTACCACCACACACACCAGGGAGAAACACCCTGCAGTACCACCACACGCCACGGGGGGAGAGACACCCTGCAGTACCACCACACACCACCAGGGGGGGGGAGAGAGACACCCTGCAGTACCACCACACGCCACCAGGGGGAGAGACACCCTGCAGTACCACCACACACCACCAGGGGAGAGACACCCTGCAGTACCACCACACAGCACCGGGGGGGGAGAGAGACACCCTGCAGTACCACCACACACCACCAGGGGGAGAGACACCCTGCAGTACCACCACACCACCAGGGGGGGAGAGAGACACCCTGCAGTACCACCACACACCACCAGGGGGAGAGACACCCTGCAGTACCACCACACACCACCAGGGGGGGAGAGAGACACCCTGCAGTACCACCACACGCCACCAGGGGGAGACAGACTCCAAATGCTTGATCATGATCAAATAAAAGTGACTCTTTAAAATGTTAACCAGCTGAAATGGTTATAATAAAAATGCAGTTTTTCACTATTTATTTATTGGAGATAAATAGCCAAATAAATAAAGAGAATAATAAAATAAAAATAGCTGTGAATATTTATGAATAATGCCGTTTTTTTTTTTTTTTTTTTTTTTACCAAAGTGTCGGATAATGTTTGTTTACTTAGCCGTCCTGCGGGTGAACGTGACCTTTGCCCCCTGCGTCCTCCTCAGGGCCACCTGTACCTGCTGGTGACGGATCAGGGCTTCCTGCAGGAGGAGAAGCTGGTCTGGGAGTCGCTGCACAACGTCGAGGGAGACGGCAACTTCTGCACTCCGACTTCAGGCTGAGCCACGCGCCGGAGCGCCCGGCGTCCGCCGCCCTGCTGCCGGCCAGCAGCCAGGAGCAGCAGAGGCAGATCGACCAGGTCAGGCCGCCGCCGCCGCCGCGCCGCCGCCACGCCGCCGCACCGATTATCGTTATTGATCGATGGTTTCGCTTCAGGACTACCTGGTCGCCGTTTCCCTGCAGCAGCAGCAGGAAGGCGCTCCTGGACCTCTCAGTGACTTGGAGTTGGCCCGGCAGCTGCAGCAGGAGGAGTACCAGCAGCAGCAGCAGCAGCAGCAGCAACAGGCGGGGCCAGCACCGACGCCACAGCAGGTATCAGCTGCTCAGAGCGCTGACGACGCAAAACCTCACCAGGGAATTTGGTTTCTAGTGCAAAAATCGTTTGAAATAAGAAGGTGTTCAACCGTCTTATTGAAGTTAGCGCTTTAGCGTTAGCTTCTGCAAAATACTGTGCTGGTGTAGCACTTTAGCTTTCGTTAAATACCAAGTATGTGTATTGTGTTAGCATTAGCGTCTGCTAAATGCATTGTTGATGTAATAATTTGGCTTCAGCTAAATACAATGTGGCACAGTGCGTTAGCATTAGCTCCAGCTAAACCTTGTGTTGGTGTTACACCTTAGCTTTAGCTTCTGATAAATCCTGTGCTGGTGAAGTACATTAGCATTAGCTTCTTCTAAATCCTGTGCTGGTGAAGTACATTAGCATTAGCTTCTGATAAATCCTGTGCTGGTGAAGTACATTAGCATTAGCTTCTGCTAAATCCTGTGCTGGTGAAGTGCATTAGCTTCTGCTAAATCCTGTGCTGGTGAAGTACATTAGCATTAGCTTCTGCTAAATCCTGTGCTGGTGAAGTACATTAGCATTAGCTTCTCTAAATCCTGTGCTGGTGAAGTACATTAGCATTAGCTTCTGCTAAATCCTGTGCTGGTGAAGTACATTAGTATTAGCTTCTGCTAAATCCTGTGCTGGTGAAGTGCATTAGCTTCTGCTAATCCTGTGTGAATTTATTATTTCTAATCCTGTGCTGGTGAAGTACATTAGCATTAGCTTCTGCTAAATCCTGTGCTGGTGAAGTACATTACATTAGCTTCTGCTAAATCCTGTGCTGGTGAAGTGCATTAGCATTTCTGCTAAATCCTGTGCTGATGAAGTACATTAGCATTAGCTTCTGCTAAATCCTGTGCTGGTGAAGTACATTAGCATTAGCTTCTGCTAAATCTGTGCTGGTGAAGTTGCATTAGCTTCTGCTAAATCCTGTGCTGGTGAAGTACATTAGCATTAGCTTCTGCTAAATACTGTGCTGGTGAAGTACATTAGCATTAGCTTCTGCTAAATCCTGTGCTGGTGAAGTACATTAGATTAGCTTCTGCTAAATACCTGTGCTGGTGAAGTTGCATTAGCTTCTGCTAAATCCTGTGCTGATGAAGTACATTAGCATTAGCTTCTGCTAAATACTGTGCTGGTGAAGTACATTAGCATTAGCTTCTGCTAAATCCTGTGCTGGTGAAGTACATTAGCATTAGCTTCTGCATAAATCTGTGCTGTGAAGTACATTAGTATTAGCTTCTGCTAAATCTGTGCTGGTGAAGTGCATTAGAGCTTCTGCTAAATCTGTGCTGATGAAGTACATTAGCATTAGCTTCTGCTAAATCCTGTGCTGGTGAAGTGCATTAGCTTCTCTAAATCCTGTGCTGGTGAAGTCATTAGCTTACTCTGCTAAATCCTGTGCTGGTGAAGTACATTAGTATTAGCTTCTGCTAAATCCTGTGCTGGTGAAGTACATTAGCATTACTTCTGCTAAATCCTGTGCTGGTGAAGTACATTAGCATTAGCTTCTGCTAAATCCTGTGCTGGTGAAGTACATTTAGCATTAGCTTCTCTAAATCCTGTGCTGGTGAAGTACATTAGCATTAGCTTCTGATAAATCCTGTGCTGGTGAAGTACATTAGTATTAGCTTCTGCTAAATCCTGTGCTGTGTGAAGTCCATTAGCTTCTGCTAAATCCTGTGCTGATGAAGTACATTAGCATTAGCTTCTGCTAAATCCTGTGCTGGTGAAGTGCATTAGCTTCTGCTAAATCCTGTGCTGGTGAAGTGCATTAGCTTCTGCTAAATCCTGTGCTGATGAAGTACATTAGCATTAGCTTCTGCTAAATCCTGTGCTGGTGAAGTACATTAGCATTAGCTTCTTCTAAATCCTGTGCTGGTGAAGTGCATTAGCTTCTGCTAAATCCTGTGCTGGTGAAGTACATTAGCATTAGCTTCTGCTAAATCCTGTGCTGGTGAAGTACATTAGCATTAGCTTCTGCTAAATCCTGTGCTGGTGAAGTGCATTAGCTTCTGCTAAATCCTGTGCTGATGAAGTACATTAGTATTAGCTTCTGCTAAATACTGTGCTGGTGAAGTACATTAGCATTAGCTTCTGCTAAATCCTGTGCTGGTGAAGTACATTAGCATTAGCTTCTGCTAAATCCTGTGCTGGTGAAGTACATTAGCATTAGCTTCTGCTAAAACCTGTGCTGGTGAAGTACATTAGCATTAGCTTCTGCTAAATACTGTGCTGGTGAAGTACATTAGCATTAGCTTCTGCTAAATACTGTGCTGATAAAGTACATTAGCATTAGCTTCTTCTAAATCCTGTGCTGGTGAAGTACATTAGCATTAGCTTCTGCTAAATACTGTGCTGGTGAAGTACATTAGCATTAGCTTCTGCTAAATACTGTGCTGATGAAGTACATTAGCATTAACTTCTGCTAAAATACTGTGCTGGTGAAGTACATTAGCATTAGCTTCTGCTAAATCATGTGCTGGTGAAGTACATTAGCATTAGCTTCTGCTAAATACTGTGCTTGGTGAAGTACATTAGCATTAGCTTCTGCTAAGTCCTGTGCTGGTGAAGTACATTAGCATTAGCTTCTGCTAAATACTGTGCTGATGAAGTACATTAGCATTAGCTTCTGCTAAATACTGTGCCGATGAAGTACATTAGCATTAGCTTCTGCTAAATACTGTGCTGATGAAGTACATTAGTATTAGCTTCTGCTAAATACTGTGCTGGTGAAGTACATTAGCATTAGCTTCTGCTAAATACTGTGCTGGTGAAGTACATTAGCATTAGCTTCTGCTAAATACTGTGCTGGTGAAGTGCATTAGCTTCTTCTAAATCCTGTGCTGGTGAAGTACATTAGCATTAGCTTCTGATAAATCCTGTGCTGGTGAAGTACATTAGTATTAGCTTCTGCTAAATCCTGTGCTGGTGAAGTGCATTAGCTTCTGCTAAATCCTGTGCTGATGAAGTACATTAGCATTAGCTTCTGCTAAATACTGTGCTGGTGAAGTACATTAGCATTAGCTTCTTCTAAATCCTGTGCTGGTGAAGTACATTAGCATTAGCTTCTGATAAATCCTGTGCTGGTGAAGTACATTAGTATTAGCTTCTGCTAAATCCTGTGCTGGTGAAGTGCATTAGCTTCTGCTAAATCCTGTGCTGATGAAGTACATTAGCATTAGCTTCTGCTAAATCCTGTGCTGGTGAAGTGCATTAGCTTCTTCTAAATCCTGTGCTGGTGAAGTGCATTAGCTTCTGCTAAATCCTGTGCTGGTGAAGTACATTAGCATTAGCTTCTGCTAAATCCTGTGCTGGTGAAGTACATTAGCATTAGCTTCTGCTAAATCCTGTGCTGGTGAAGTGCATTAGCTTCTGCTAAATCCTGTGCTGATGAAGTACATTAGTATTAGCTTCTGCTAAATACTGTGCTGGTGAAGTACATTAGCATTAGCTTCTGCTAAATCCTGTGCTGGTGAAGTACATTAGCATTAGCTTCTGCTAAATACTGTGCCGATGAAGTACATTAGCATTAGCTTCTGCTAAATACTGTGCTGATGAAGTACATTAGTATTAGCTTCTGCTAAATACTGTGCTGGTGAAGTACATTAGCATTAGCTTCTGCTAAATACTGTGCTGGTGAAGTACATTAGCATTAGCTTCTGCTAAATACTGTGCTGGTGAAGTACATTAGCATTAGCTTCTGCTAAATACTGTGCTGGTGAAGTGCATTAGCTTCTGCTAAATCCTGTGCTGGTGAAGTACATTAGCATTAGCTTCTGCTAAATCCTGTGCTGGTGAAGTACATTAGCATTAGCTTCTGCTAAATCCTGTGCTGGTGAAGTACATTAGCATTAGCTTCTGCTAAATCCTGTGCTGATGAAGTACATTAGCATTAGCTTCTGCTAAATACTGTGCTGGTGAAGTGCATTAGCTTCTGCTAAATCCTGTGCTGGTGAAGTACATTAGCATTAGCTTCTGATAAATCCTGTGCTGGTGTAAAGCTTTAGCAAAACTGTCTGATTAGTTCTTTAGCGCAGCTAACATTTTATTTCAGCTCATATCTGATAGCCGTGAGTTTCCTCCTCCATAATAAAGAAACATAAAATGACATTGAGTAGTATTGTTGCGTTTTCCAAGTGTGACTGTGTTGTCTGTGTTTCCTCCAGGTCAGAGGTCAGGGGTCACAGCAGGCCAGAAGAAGAGAGAAGGAGTCGGACTGCGTCATCCTATAATCGCGTCTTGTTTAGCGCCTGCGGCCTCTCGGAGTCTCGCACACTGAGTTAGCTGGACGCCAAACATGGCTGCTTTCGTCCAGCAGGTCTGTGTCCTCCAGTCGGGAAAACGTAAACAAAGGGAGTCCGTCGGACCGGACGGGTCCAGCTGCAGAACGGACCCGCCTCCACCAAGGGCTCAGCGCAGCAGCCGAGGTCTTTACCTATAAACTGTCTAACTGCTGCTCTACGGTCGGTTTTATCCATTAACGAGAAACGGAAGCTTAACGTTGCCAACACTTTAAACCTTCTGTCAGATACTTAAGGTTTTATTTTACTGTCATTCAGACACATTTTCTAACAGTTTGGAGGCCAGTGGTTGGTGTGCTCTGTCAGAAACGTCCCCCACCTATTAACACGTCAACAAAAGTATTCAGAACTCTTAACTTTTTCATATTGTGTCACTTTAAAACCAGAATTTCTCAATTTTATTGGGATTTTATGTGATTGGCCAACATATGCTAAATTTTAAGGTAAAATTTTAACAATTCGTCTTTACAAAGTAGCTCAACTCATTCAGATTGGACTTAGAATGACTTTGAATATCAGTTAGGTGTTGACACGGTTGTACTTTGACTAGGCCTTCCTAATGCAATGATATGCTTTGAGCTAAACTCCATAAGCTGCATGCACTGCAAAAACACAAAATCTTGGCAAGTATTTTTGCTCTAATTTCTAGTGCAAATATCTTAGTACACTTCAAATAAAGAAAAACTATTTTTCAACAAGATGTAGCAGCTGATTTTAAGCCCATAATTGATTAGTATTGATGAATAATGGACTAGTTCTAGTTCCACTGGCAGATTATTTCACTGTAAACAAGACATTTTTACCATTTTATAAGTAAAATAATTTGCTGGTGGATCTGGAAAATTCTCACTTCTTTGTGTTGTTGGTCTGTTGCATAAAATCCCATTAATTCACTGCAAAAACACAAAACTTTACCAAACATTTTTGGTCTAGTTTCTTGTGCAAATATCTCAGTGACCTTTAAATATGACAAAACTAACTTACATGCAACTTTTCAGCAAGATGCAGGTCATAATATTGACTTTTTAAAAAGCACCAGTTACACTGGCAAATTATTTCACTAATAACAAGATATTTTTCTCATTTTATAAGGGAAGTAGTACGTTTTAAAATCAATATTCAGCAGTTATTCACTTAAAACAAGCTCCTAAATTGTACAAGTTACTTCTAAAATGGTTTTGTCTTATTTCAACTTGGTCTATAAACTTGACCGAACTTAAATGGTAAGATTTTGTGTTTTTGCAGTGCATACAGTAAAGTTTGCAGTTTTAACAAACTTTGATAAAATGAACAAAAGCTCAAGGTGTGAAACTATATTTCCAAGCTTCCACTGGAATAATTAAATTACTTGAGTTTTTTTAAACATTGATAGAAACTTACCAAAGAAATGGTGAATCTTGGACCTTTTGTTAAACATCTCTAATATGTTTCTTTGGGACTCACTGAAGCGTCTCTAACTGCGAGTCTCTGCTCAGCAGCGCCCCCTGTTGGGTCCTCTTGGTGGTTGTTTCCGGACGGAGAGGTGTAGTCGGCCCATTGATGCCGACAGCCCCGTTATGTCGGCTTCCTGAATCCTCCATTTTGTCTTCTCTCGTCTCTGTTGTTGACTCTCTTCTCCCAGCCGTGTTGTTGTATTGCAGGAAACCTGAACATTTGACAGAATGCGTGAAAAAGTTCGCTGAACTGTTTAATTATCGGCTCCAGAACAGGAAGCTGGTCTCATCTTGCACCACTGTAAGATCGTTTTCCGTTCCCTGTTTGGCTCCTGAAACAGCAGAACCAAAGATGGGGGGCTCTGAAGCAGGAGGTCTTACTCTGACTCTTTTTATTCCGTTTAAACGACAGGAACTCTAACACTGCAGAAACACAAAATCTTACCAAGTATTTTTGGCCTAGTTTTTAGAGCAAATATCTTAATAGACTTGAAATAAGACAAAACAAACTTGTAAGTTTTCAATAAGATATAGTGGGTTGTTTTTAGTAAATCATTCCTTAATATTGTTAGAAAATTATTTAAAAAGAAATAAATAAAAAAAGCTTATTTCATATTTCAGCACCAGCCCGTAGCCCAGCAACCAGCTTGAGATTATTTCACTTTCAACATGGGAAAAATGTCATGATGAAACACTTTATTCAGGAATACAGAGATATTTGCATTAGAAACTAGGCCAAGATTGGGTCCTTGAAGTAACTTTAGTGTCATAGAGGGAAAAAAAGCTGTAAAGTTCACAAACATAACATTTTTCACTCCAACAAAGCAAAATCTTACCAATGTGTTTTTGGTCTAGTTTCTTGTTCAAATGTCTTGGATTTGTCTTATTTTAAGTTAACTAACTTGCAAGTAACTTTTCAGCAAGATAGCAGCTTATTTTAAGTCAATAATTCCTTCATATTTATTAAAAGGTGTTGGATCCACTGGCAGATTATTAGACTTGCACAATTATCCCATATAAGTGAAATAATTTACTATTCCTTGCTGAAAAATTTCTTGTAAGTTGATTTTGTCTGATTTCAAGTGTACTAAGATATTTTCAATAAAAATAGACTAAAAATACTCTGTAAGATTTTGTTTTTGCATTGAAAATTCTCACTTTAGTGTCATAAATGAGAAAGAAATCCTGTTTAATCCACAATCGTGACATTTTTCTGTTGGTTTTGTTGCCAAAATCCAGATTCCTGCAGCTCTGATTCCAGCTGGAAGCCCAAAGATTTACTTCTTAGATGTGGAGGATCTTCTGAAAGCTTAGACAGAAGGAGATTTTGTAGAAACTGGAAATTTATTTGTTGTTTACTGGTTTGGTAAATTTGGTCCAAACAAACCGGGTGGATGTCCGATAAGGTCTGATTTGGTTCTTTGCACTAAACAAAACCCGTTTCCGTTACCAAACCTGCTCTGGGGAAAGAAACGATCCGTTAATTGTTTGTCGATGCAGACGAACGTGACAACGAGGTTCAACCAAAGCTGCTCTAATCTCTGGTTTCCTCATCAGAACCAACCTGAGTTTGACCCATTTCTCACCTCCAGGTTCATCTCCGTCATTTAGAGTCTCACTGAAAACTAAACATATTTCAGTAATTCAATTTAAAAAGAGGGAAACAAAAAGCTAAGAATACTGAAAAGGAAAAGCACTTATTCGTTAATGTTTTACTGCAGTTTTCCTCCTTCCACTTAACTTTCCGCTTGGATACGGAACTCATCTTGTTGGACTATAAACTTTTGTGGCTTACTTTTCAAAACTATTTCTCCCATGATCACTCAAACATACCAGTTTGATATTTAAAAATGAGATTTTATTTATCTGGAGTCTTATGAATCAGCCTGTAAATAATGTGTCTATATATAAGTTTTCAGCTGAATTACTGACAGTTTTCGGCCACTTTCAGCCTTATTTGTGTGAGTAAACATGATTATTCAGAGCAAAACAAGTCAATAAGAAGTCTTCAAATATTAGTCCAATAAGTAGAGATGTGATTCCCACATTGAGTCAGAGGATTTTACTTAAATTTGAGCCTTTCTGCATTTGTTGAAGTGACATTTATTGGACTGAGATGATTCTGTGGGTTCTGCTTAAATCTTAAGAACATTTTTTCCAAAGATGATTTAATCCTCGACTGTATTTGCTAAACCTTGATTTACTTTGATTTTATGTCTTTCTTTGGACCGCAGCGACGTCACGAAGTCTTCGTTCACACGGTCACAACCTCCATCTTAAGAGTATTTTGGTTTAGTTTCTGGTAAATATCTTGGTTTTCTTGAAATAAACCAAAACTAACTTTTAAAAAAACTTTCCAGCAAGAAATAGGGGCTTGTTTTAAGTTAATAATTCATTATGAGAAAATTCTCGTTCCACTGGAGTTTCTGCTTGTTATAAGTGGGGAAAAAAAAAAAATCTGCCAGTGGAACTAGACCTGGTTGCTAGGCAGCAGGCCGGGGTTGCTAGGCAACGGCGCCATGATCTGCCAAGTGGAATTAACACTTTTTATTTAGTTAGTTAAAACAAGCTGACATGTTGCTGAAAAGTTCCCTGTCAGTTAGTTTCCTTATTTCAAATGTTACCAAAGTATTAGAACTGTAAATTAAACCAGAAATACTTGGTAGTATTTTGTATTTTTTTTTTGTGACTTTTCACTGCGGCTGTTTAATGGCTTCCAGCTGAAATATTTGATATTATCGTGTCGTATTTCCAAGCTGCGATAGGAAACGTGGAGTAAAGTCCCAGTGGAACCTTCTGAGCGCCGTTACTTCTGTATTTTATCACAGTTTCTGATTAAAAAGCTCTGAACGTCTCCTGCTTCCCACGAACGACGCGCAGTTTAAGGTTTCCTTCTCTCCAGATGTTTCCTGTAGTTCCAGAGCCGGGCGGCCCAATTCAAAGTGCCATGTTTGTTTTGGTGGCTTCTGAGAACCAGTCTGTGCTTTCCTGTTTGTTTGTCTGTCTTCTTCTCTCATGATACTTTAACCGTTTCACCGCTGTCACTACGGTAACGGTCTGTTTAATTTGCCATTTTGTCAAACTGTCAATAAAATCTGAATCAATGTAAAGGTGCTGTTCATCACTTTGTTTCCAATAAGAAGTATTTACATTGTTAAGCAATTTAAATTTGTTTAACTGTTAAATAGATGCTCTTACGTTAATGTTTTTTTTTTTAATTTAGGGCTGAAATGATTGTGATGAATTGAATATTTAAATAAACTAATTTAATCGTTAAATTGAGAATACAGACTGAAAGGCAATTTGCTAATAAAGAGCAGTAATTAAGCAACTGTACAAAAAATGTACATATTTTGCAGTTAAATTGTACATGTTCTTTTAGGTTCAATTGTTTGAAATGTAAAAAAATTATTTTGAACATCCATTTCTACAAATCAAGAATTCACTAAAAGAAGGCTGTGCTACATTCGAGGAAAGCTGCAAAAAATGTTGCAGATTTTATTGTTTTTGCCATTTATCAAATAGAAAAAATTTGGTAATTCTAATATAAAATGAGAAGTTTAGTCGAATTTAACAAAGTATTAGAAAATTTAAAACTACAAAGTCTAAGCTTGTTACAAGAATAAAATCATACGAGAATAAAGTCAACATTTTGACTTTGTCCTAGTACAAGTTTCGAGTTGATTCTCAATTTTTGGCTAAAAATAAAATTTTCTACAATATGGACAACATGACTTATAGAGTACATAAGCTTATTCTCTAAGTATTTAGCTTTAACTGAAATTTTTAATATTGTTTCCAATAAACATGAGGTTTTAATCTGTTTTGTAGTAAAATACCCTGAAAGATTTTCATGTTTGCATCCTTTTTTTTAGTCAAAACCAGACCAAAACGCGTTTAGATTTGACCAAGATGTCTTTAATATATTTAGTGACATGACAGAAAGTTAGAAACAACAGGGAATCCTTTCAAACAAAACATTTAGAATAAATGCACTTAAATTTTCACATTGAAAGTGTGGAGAGCTGATGAAAGAAACAGAGAAGGCAATGAAAAGTTCTGGATATCGGAGCGAGTTTGTAATAAAACCCGCTCCGATATGATCAGATATTCGATATAAAAGCACTTATGAGGGCTAAAAACATTCATCCCTTTGGTTGCATTGATAAGTTTGTTTGCTCTGTACATATCAAGGCATTTTTCTTACTTTTTCTTTTTTACATGAAAACATATTCAAACAGAAAAGAGACGTTTGCTATTTCTGTTGCTTATCTGGTAAACTTTAGTCACAGCTATGTATAAAGTAAGAGGCTTAAGGTTAGCAGAAAGTAACATGATGCTGTTTTCACAACACATCTGTGCTTTTCCTTCAATAGTGGTTAAACCAACAAAAACAAAAAACATTCAGGAAACCTGGAATATCAGTCACCTTTCAGCACCATCGGCTTTATTCCACGATGTTCGTCCACGTAAAGAAACGTTTAATTATTTCTGGAAGAGACTCACAGAAAATATGGCTGGAAAAATAAATAAAACGCACAAAGTGACCTTAACTTGCAATAGAGCAGGAATTAGACCTGGTTTTCACCACAAAAATAACATTTTGACATTTATTTCTGGCTGAGATAAACTAGCAAGAATTTAACCAAGTTTCGTTTTATTAAAGTTTAAAAACCTTTGAGGAGTTTGATTCATTAAAGTGGAGATTAAAATAATAAAATCTAAAGTTTAGTTAACTTTGTCCTTGCTAGCAATTTAGCATTAGCCAAATAAATAGAGAATAAATGTTTTTCAAGCACAAGATCAATTTGCCATGTAGAAGTTAATGTTTTAGTGAAAACATGAGAAATGTTTTGTCATTTAATAAATTAACTGAATGTACTAATGTTAGCTGCTGTTAGCACCCGGATGCTAATTAGCATTTTTGTAACAATGTCTTCAGTTCATTAATCCAGATTATAAAACTTAAATATCAACGTTGAGCCGTTTCATGACTTCACGATGAAAGTTGACAACTTTCAGACAGCTAACATGGTAAACATGCTAATACCTTTTGGGCTACGCTCACCTTGTTCACTCATTCAGAATAAAACGTAGTTGGTCAAATTTGGGACATTTTGATTAATAACAATGTCTCACTAACCATCGCAATGTTTTGGTTTGAAGTGAGACTTTTAGTCATTTTGCTCTGTTGGAGTTTTTATCTTTTCTTCAACTTTTTTAGAAATGGTGGAAGAAATGGGGACAATATAAAAGATATAATTACATATGATTAAATTGGAATATATTCCAGATTTTTACAACTGCTCATCTGCATAAACACGGAGAATTTAACTTTTACACAACGGGCATAAATTTGATTGCTTATATAGGTAGCAAGGGGCTAAAATGGCAAAGAGATGAATTGGCCTGGTAAATGTCATTATATAATCTTCAATATGCTAAATATAAACAATATTAACCATAAACCTTTACAATTTATGGTAATGAGCTGCTACATTTAATATTTTCTTATATTTGATGCAACATGTTGGTAGCAAAATTTAAAAGTGGCCTAAAGCCACCAGTCTGTTTTACAGTGAATGAGAGAGAAACAAACTCAGCCCAAAATCTGCTAGCAAGTCGACTAACTTCTAAATTTTCATTAATGTTAGTAAAGCTACACATTTTAACTAAAATACTAAACCACATGAGGAAACTTTGTTGTGTTGTATAAATATTGAGTTAATACTTTGTGTTCGGGACTCTGGCGTGAAGTCGGCGTAACATTAGATGAGCCTGAAGTTTCTGCTCGTCAACACTGAAAACGGACAACATCACGACATTTTCATGACGAAAGAAAGCAAAACAAACACTTCGACATGTCCAGAAAATCCCTCGTCACTTAAAAACCCTTTTCGCTCCTCAATACGGACAATCCTGATTGGCCAGCACTGGTTAGAGGAATGTGTTTTAACCAATCAGGGAAGAGAATATGGAGCGTTAAATTCACAACACTAATGTAATTGTAACAAGCTAGGCTATCTGTTGGCGTAGCAGGCAGCTAGCAGAGCTTCAATTTCATCTTTTCTTTCAGTCAATGCTTTAAATTTTAGCTAATGTTAGCATTTTCCCAAAACAAAATAAATCTGATAAGAATAAAAAACGTACGTAGTAATTCCTCTGAAATTTGGTTTGGACCGACAACGAACAATGAAAGCTTTTGCACCAGACAGCAATCGCATCTGCAAAGTGAATTCAGCTTATTAAAGTTATTATTCCTTCAAAACAAAACAAAACTGTAGTTTATTAATTTTCACCCAAAATGAATGAAACATTTAAGAGTAAATCATCTCTTAATATTAATTTAGCTCATAGCGTCGTAGCAAAACTACAACGGCGTTTTAGCGCCTTTGTAGGTGGGAGGGGGAGGGAGGGAGTAAATTTAGTAAATTTCCCCCCCAAAAATTCTGAAATTTTCTAAGAAAAAAACTGAGTAATTTCTAAGTGTGAAAAGTCAAAATTTGCTAGAAAAAAATTTTTTTGAAGAAAAAACATGGAAATTTGTGAGTTTTGAAAGTTGAAATTTTTACTTCTATAACGTTTTTTTCTTCAAAATTTATCTCAAAATTTCTGAGGGGTGGAGTAGATTTCAAGCAAATTTTTGACTTTTTAAACTCAGAATTCTTTTTTAATTTCTTCACAATTAACCTAAAATAATATATATATATTCTTTTATTTACATTGGCTCTAATACGCCATTGCAGCAAAACCTTCAGCTGGTTAAGAAACTCTTTTCCTTAAAAGTGTCGCCCTCTGTTGGCCATGAAACAAAACGCAGCTTTAAAACTTCGGCCTCCCTCAGACAGGGAGGCCGACCATGTTTTCCATCTTTTCCACAGTCACTTTGCGTTTCAGGTTTAAATATGATTCTTTTCCAAGAAGTCAACGCTTTAACTCTGTACTGTTAGTAAGTGTGCAGGTTTTGCAGTTGTGACGTCTGTCTGGTGACATAAATACACTGTGAGGAATCCAACCGAGACAAAACGACTCCACACACCAAGTAAAAGACAAAAAAACCAAACATAAACAAGTCTCTTTTCCGTCCCTCCGCTCATCCAGAGAACAAATCCAGAAATTGACACCAACAACCCTCAGCTCCTGATGTGCTTTTACCGCGTTAGTGTTCCTGTTCCGTAAGAACAAATACCGATTCATTTCCTCGGTCGCTTGCTGCTGGTGTTCGATGCCCAGTTTGATTTTCTCAGATGCACTTCAAAAAAAAAAACAAAAAAAAAAAACCCACAAAATCTTCCCAATGTTTTTAGTTTAGTTTCTAGTGCAAAAATCGTAGTGAAATAAGACAAAACTAACGTACAGGAAACTTTTCAGAGCTTGTTTTATATAAATTATTTATTCTTTCGAGTTAAAAAGTTAATTCCAATGGCAGATTATATTATTTCACAGTCAACTAGAACTGAGCCGTTACCTAGCAACCCCAGCCAAGTCCAGCTGGTTACCTAGCAACCCCAGCCGGTTACCTAGCAACCCAGTTCTAGTTCCACTGGCAGTTTCCCCATTTTATAACTGAAATAATCAGTGGAAGTTACGGGTTTTTTTAAATGAAAATAAGTGAAACAAGCTCTTATATTTTGATCAAAAATTACTTGTAATTTTGGACACTTCAAATAAAACAGAGCTAAGGTATTTGCAAAAGAAATGTAAAAATGCAGGGTAAGATTTTGTGTTTTTTTTTGTGCGATTTTCAGCTTGCTAGTATTTGAAGTGGTCTAAAGTTTCCATATAAATAAATCTCTGGATATTGATTTTGCTTTACTACTACAGGGTTCGTCTGGGAACAACTGGCTGATGATATTTCTTGCAGATTGTTAATAAACGCACCATAAACCTTTTTCTCTTTTTTGGTCATTTTCTTAAGGCTAAGAAATTATTTTCAACCGAGTTCCTCTGTTTTCCAGTCATGAAATCTGCTAATATTACGTAGAGTTGTGGTATTTCGTAAAGCACTTGATTCGTTTCCAGCTCAGGCGGTTCGTTGTTCGGATGGAGCCCAAACAGAACCGCCGTTCAGCCGCAAGTCTCACAGGTTTGGAGTCCAAATTACAGTTTGCAGATCGAGAAAGTTCCTGAAAATAAACGACAAAATCCTTCATGATGAAATGATCGTTTCACAGCAACAGCTTTAAACCCGTCGACTGGTCCAGACGTCAGGACCGGCAGCCTGCGGGTTCTGGTTCCGAGTCGAGTCCAGTAGAAGTGGTTTAGGTCCAGCAGCACAGTAAACTCATGTCCGGTGCCGTCCGACACGTTTAGTGATCCGAAAACGATCCAGATGCTGCATTTTTCCAAGATCCGAACAAAAGCCAGATCAGATCCATCCGATTCCAGAAGAATCACAAAATCCAGTAAACCCAGTCGTTGCCACGGTAACTCCTGAATCCCGAACAGGAATGGCAGCAGAGGTGGGTGTTTTTTTTTTTGTTCGTTTGTGTTTTCTGCTGGGGTCACAGGTCACATGATGCCGTTGGTGACGTACTGGAAGGAGTCGTAGAGTTTCGTGGTGATGGAGCGCATGGACCCGTCCACCAGCTGCTCCACCAGCAGCTGGAGCTGCTCCTCCGTCAGGGACATGTGGAAACGCTCCTTCAGGCCCCGGATGGTGCTGGAGCCGTGGAAGCAGGGCAGGTGGGAGCCTGGGCCAAAAAAAAAAAAAAAAATCAGAGACTTTAAGGAGATCTATTATTCGAAATTCACATTTTGAACATTTTCTGTATTTCCATTTGCTTCTAAAAGCAGCCAAAGTGCTAAAAATGACCCACCAGGTGTTTCTGGTGTCTGGAAAACGAGCAGCTTCGAATCAAAATCTCCGTAATGTTGAGTCATTCTGAGCCGTTGCCTAGAATTCCAGCACGTTTCGTTTTACTGCTGTACAATGGCTGCTGGAAAAGATGAGCGTTTTGTTGCCGACTCATCATTAAGAAACCGCTTGCTGCGTTCTTGTTGATTTAGCAGGAGGCTCTACTTCTGCTTTTCAAAGATCAACGGTTGTATCTTTCTGCAGCTATTTTTAAATTATTATTTATTTCATTATTTTACGTTTGAAAATGAACATTTCATACGTTGAGATAAAAGATTTTGTTCTTAGTTGGAAAAACAAAATCATTTCAGAGCCGCAGTCGGACGCTGGGCCACACTTTACACAATCAGATTAAGATACATTTATTCCCGTTATACTTAAAATTCATTACATAAGATGTACTTTTTATTTCGACTGCATCACTGTTGTACCTTGGTACTACTAGCAGGGCTGTATAATAATATCGATATCACGATATATATCGATATTTTCTTTCCTAGAAAAAAATCGATATTCATCTGCAAGTATCGTAACATCCAACTGTCTCCTTGTTCACTCACTGCTTGCTTCACCAGGTCATCAGGCTTAGAGTGATTCCTTCAGATGTTCAGGTTAAAAAGGTATCAAACTATTCAGAGCAGGAACTTGGTCACTTTATTTACTTTACTAATGCATGTCAGCTACAGTTTGGACTGTTTCAACTAAAAGAAACATGTTTTCTCACCACTTTGATTCATTTTGTCCAGCTGTCCACTTTAAGTCTGTGTCCAACCAGAACCAGGTATTGTGTAGTTGGTGCTTTTAATCAGTTTTCAGTTAAATTAATTCAATCCAACTCTATAACAGTCACAAAATGTCACCAAAATCACTCTGTCCCTCTAAAATCTTTCAGAAAATCGCAAAAGTGTATTGAATTGTACAGTTTGCTGAATATCGCGATATATGTCGTATCGTGGGCAGAATATCGTATCGTGAGATTATTGTATCACTACAGCCCTAACTACTAGCATATTTATTTAACTCCTTGAAATCTCTAAACTGATTCTTGGACTCTAAAGTAATTAAACCAGTTAAATCAAAGTATTTTATGGTGTTTTTACAGCTGAAGTCATAAAACGGGGTTTTAAACAAGCCGCTGTGCAGTAAAAGGCTATAAAAGCAGCTGCTACATAACTGTGGTTAATGTTGCACAGATAAAAGGAGCTGAACGTTTCATTTTTACCTTGCTGCATGATTTCGACGATCTGCAGCACCTTCTCCATGTGCTTCCTGGCTGCAATCAGACCCTGCAGCATCAGCATCTTGTAGTAGATAAACATGTCTCCATCCAGGCCGCCCATCACCTGGAAACGCCAGAGAAAGCCGTCAAATCAAAAGCCTCTCCAGTTCAATGAACTGGTTCCCAGTTCAGCTCCACTCACGTCTACGAACTCCGACGTGAGTTTGAAGGCGGACGTCTCGAAGCCGAGGTTCCTGGGAGAGCTGGAGAGGATGAAGCCGAAGTCGATGTGGATGATGTGGCCTTCAGAGTCCAGCAGGATGTTCCCGTTGTGTCTGTGATCACAGAGACCGGAACGGGTCGATCAGAACCAGAACACGATCAGAACCCGATATGGAACCAAAATCTGATCACAACCAAGTGTAACCAGCAGGGTTTCCCCCAGAAAACTTGCTAAGCGAGGTGAAATTACCGAGGGGAATCACAAACAGCTGAAACGGCGCAACGCTAAGCCTGGCGGCGGGGCTAGCAAAGCATGGCGGGCCGCCAGGCTTATAATACACTGAGGGAAACCCTGACCAGGATCATTTTTCCATATTAGATTCAGTTTTATTTTCCATTTTGTTAAATTTAATTTTATTTAAAAGATTAGAACTAAAAATCCTCCTTTCCTTAATTTTTTAAATACAAACTAAACCGCGCGGAAACAACATTCTTCTTCTCGCGCGGTTTTAACGTCGCGTGACAGCTGCACGTCAGCGTCCTAAATTGACAGCCAATCGGCACCCTGGGTAGGAGACGCTGTCGGACTCTGATGTGCAGACGTGTGAACATTCGTTGTAACGATCACGGTTGGTCAAGAGGGACCTGGTGTATCACAGATCCCCACTCAAGGAGAGGCGGCAGGGGCTGGGAGGAACCGAGGATCGTCTGGCTTCATGCTGACCGTGTAGCGAAACCGGAAATACAACACCTTCTATCATCGGAGGAAACTCTTCCAAATTGGTTGGAGATTCAGCCCAACAATCTTCACTTTGATGGAACTGGATTGTTATTTTTTATTCATTTTTTCCCCTTTCATCGTGAACAAAGACTTGTTGACGTCCTTGGTTTAAGGAACCCGCCTGGACTTTAAATTGTTGACTAACTTGTATATATTGTAAATATTAATACAACTCACTGATTTTGCACCATCTAGTTGTCTCTGTGTTTTACCATTTGCCGCCTCCTCCAGCAGACGAACCTAGTTTTAAGAATCTTTTGGATTGACTCTAACTTGGATTATTTCTTTAATAATCCTAATAGTCCTAGAATGTAACTTAGGTTACACAAAACACACGATCAGAACCAAAACACACTATCAGAACCAAAACCCCATCAGAACCGATTTCTTTGTTATTTATTGCATATAAATAGTCCTAATTTTACAGTTTATTTAATTATATAATCTGCGGCTTCAGTTTCAGGGATTGGAGCCGTTTAACTTTGCCGTTAACTTTGGAAGATTTTTTCTCATTAAAACAGCTTCTGTCTCGTATTTAAAGAAGTTCTTCTGGTAAAAATGTGTCTTTATTCTGCTAATATTCTGATTTTATTCTCATAATGAAACAAAAACTCTGGCAGCGTGACACTGATATTCTGTCATTCAACTAATAAAGGCCAATATTTTATTTGTAACGTGTTAATTTAGAAAATAAAGCGACAAAAACCCAAATAAAACCAGTAACGGTAGGAAAAGTTTAATTTCAACCCGTTGAAGCTGAATTTGTGTCCCTGCTCACCTGTCCTTGACCTGCAGCAGGTAGCAGATGAGGCTGTATCCGGCGCAGCTCTGGACGAAGTTCCTCTGAGCCGTGAGAAACGCCTCGGTGGTGAAGCTGCCGTGTTCCTGCAGGAAGTAGTCCAGCAGCGACAGCTGACTCTGCTTCCTCACCTGATTCAGAAACATCAGCATCATCATCATCATCATCCACGGAAGCAGGACAGACTGAAGTTTGACGTGATTAAATGTGAAGCCTGGGCTCTGTGGGGGTCAGAGGTCGGCCTACCTGGTGCAGGGAGACGGCGTTGAGGACGGGCTCGATCATCCCGCTGTCTGACGACATCACCAGGATCTTGTAGGGTTTGATCCACAGAGGAACTCGCTCCTGCTGCCAGATGGACTGAAAGTCACAGAGAAACATGAAGACCAGGCTCAGGCTGCAACTGATCTCCAGGTATCAATTAATCCAATAAAAAACTCTATTCCATTTAACAAAATAGACAACAAATGACTAAATTAACTTTTCAAATAAGAAACGCTTCCTCTTTTACAGCTGAAAAAGATTTAGTGCTCTTTCAGTGGAGGATTGATCTGTTGATTATTTAACCGATTAACCCTTCTAATAACTCTGACAATGTGGGAAAATGCCAGACAGTTTCTGAAAGGTGAGACGTTGTCCTTCCCAGCCAATATCGGGTCATTTCACAGGGAGCCTGTTTGTCTTCGGTTTAATCTGATCAAACACTTTCAATAGGCGGTAAGTTGTGAAGATTACTTCTAGATATCGAAAGTTCCAGTTGATATGGAGAAATGGGCAAAAATATTCACTCAGGACATTTGAAGAACTTCATGCAATGAAAATAAGCGAAAGGCCTTAGATGTGGCCGGTTTACCTGCAGCTGCTTGAGGAACTGGTAGGCCAGCAGCTCCTGCCTCAGGTCGTCTCCACATTTCACGATGACCGACAGCAGCCTCCAGTTGGGCAGGTGGCCGTAAGGAGAGCCTTCTCTGATCCGCCTGACGGCACCACAGAAGAAGAAACTCGGGGTCAGAGCGGCGTTAACTCACTTAACAAACACCAACTTAAACTTTACCTGCAGTGACATCTAAATACAAACAACCTGAAATTAAAGATTCAGGTTCATCCTCATGAAAAAGGTGGTTTTTTTGTAGCGGTTCTCAGCCAAACTCAGAGCGTTTTGGGTTCATTACAGGTTTTTACAGTAAAATGATGAGAAACACATGGAAATAAAATAGGGAGTTGTGTTGAGAACATTAATAACATTTTATTTGTAATTAAGAAGCAATTAAAAAAAGTTGCTTTGTCTGAAACAAAAATCCTCTTCTGCACAATTAAATACAAAAATATTTTTCAGATTAAAACATTTGTAATTAAATAAAAACTACAAAAATGTGAATTTGGCCGTGAACGAACCGTTCAAAAGAATCGAATCAGTCAACAATATGCAGCTACTTCTCTTCGGCCAATCATATCAGACTTTGTCCAATCATATCCGACTCCTCTTCGGCCAATCATATCCTGGCGTTGTTCCCTTTCTTTCCGTCGGTGTCTTTATGTTTCTTTTCAGTGACCGGGTTTTAATCCATTTATCCATTATTGATGTTAAACACTAAGCTAGCTTGGTGAGCTAGCTGTAGCGCTGCATTCACGGCTAATGAACGGTTGTTTACATGCAGTACCCTGCGGGCCAGCAGGGGGCGCCCTGGGGCCACAGTTCGAGAAGGACTGCGTTGGAGGACCAACCTGACTTTCTCCTCCCAGGGTTCCTTGAGGGCGACGGCAGACGGGTCCTCTGGGTCTCTCCTGAACGTGGTCGGAGTCTGAGCCAGGTTCTCCGACAGACGGCGTCTGGAAACAAACATGGAGGCAGAAATCAGACGAGGCCGCTTCACCGTCTTCTAGAAACACCAAAAGCTCAAAACTGTGTTTATTTTTACCTTGGCAGAGTATAGATTAATCTCAGAAACTTAACATTTGTCATGGAAACGCAGCTACTGAAGCATTAGCATGAAAAAAATGTGGTAATTTGTTGATTTTAGGTGAGTTTCTGTGATCACAGAATGGATTTACTTATATAAGATTTGGCATTATCCAGCTGAAAACCAAACAAGGCTCTATGTACGAGTCAGGAGGGCCACCTAAAGAGCCGCGGCAGGCCGGGTTTGGCCCGCGCGCCTCGAGTTTGACTCAGACCTGATGTCTCCGGCAGCGATGAAGACGGGCTCCTTGCTCTCCAGGCTGGTGATGCTGTCGACTGAAAACTGGCTGATGTTGTCGCTGCTGCTGGTCTGAGCCTCTCCCTGGAAAAACAACTTATTTATGGTTTCTGCTGAACAAACCGAGGCTGAGGCCATTAATCTGATTACCGTATTTTCCGCACTATAAGGCACCTAAAAAACCTTAAATCTCCTCAAAAGCCTTACAGTGCGCCTTATAACCTGGTGCGCCTAATATATGGACCAATATTGAGCCACAACAGGTCTAGCAACTACGGTAAGCAGCTGCCGACTTCAATTTCTCCGTAGAAGAAGAAGCGCGCAGTGCATGCTGGGATAGTTGTCAAAAAACTGGTTTGTTAATAAAGTTTGACTGACCTATCTACCCATAGACATGTCTATGTATCTACCTACCCACCTAATAATCAGGTCGTCTGCAGGTCATCTAGCATCACGTTCTCCACCAACATGCTGTGCGCGAACGGAGACGGGTGACCATCGTCCAGACGCCCCATTCCAGTCGCTCTCCAGGTTCTCCTGGCGACCGGAATCGGACTGTTTTGTTGACATTCTTTATGTCAACAAAGTAGCTTTAGACATTTATCCCGGGAGCTTCGGCTAGAGTTACCAAGGGACCAGCACCTACACATTTAAAGCCGTGGGGGTCGGTGGAAGAGAGACAGAGGCTGCGGCGGCAGCGTGTCGGTTGGTCTGTGCTAACCAGAAAGCAGTTGGGCACAATGTGCAACACCAAAACCGTGAGTGAAACAATGACTGGTGCAGATGCTATATATAGAACTCAGGACCAATTGTTTATTATTAGACATCCATATTTGTAGTGAACGGAACAAATCAGGTCCCGTTCAATACCAGACGGGTGGCAACATAACTGTGGCGTCTATTCTATGCGCCTTATAATGCGGTGCGTCTTATATATGGAAAAAGTTTTTAAAATAGGCCGTTCATTGAAGGTGCGGCTTATAACCCGGTGCGCCTTATAGTGCGGAAAATACGGTAATCGATCATTGATCAATCGGATTAACCATTAATCGTTAAATCTCAACACAATCATTAAACTAAAACTGTACAAAAAATATAAACATTTAGTTAAATGTTTGTTCTTTCTAGAACTCGGGTGGCAGTTTTAGCCCCAGTTATCAGCGGTTAATGTGGAGGCCGTTACCTCCACCTGCAGCTGCCCGATGTCGTCGGTCGCCCAGGCGTCGTCGTCGTTGTCGTAGTTCGGCACGGTGGAGAAACTTCCCGCTCTGTGCTCCGAGGTCATGCTGCTGCCGCCGTTCCCGGGCGTTCCGCAGTCCAGGTTCTCCGCAGAGCGCGCCGAACGGATCCGCGTCTCCGGGATCCGCGTGGGAACCGGAGACGTCTCGAAGCTGCCGCACTCCAGGACCTCCACGTAGATGATGTACGGCGCCTGGAAGGAGGAGGAGCAAATGGACAACAAAGGCTTTTAAATGCGTTTTTTAAATGAGTTTGAGCTGATTTTTAAGTGGCAGATCAACACAAAGATGTGGACAGCAGGGAGGTGGAAGGAAAACGATGATGGTCTTCAAATGTTTACAGTAACAAAGCTGAAAAGTGTGGCATGCACAGCCAATATATTCACATCTAACGAGTCCATTATTCTTCAGGGTCTAGGAAAAGCATCAAATTTAAACCATTTCCAGTGAATCTTTTCTGGTTCAGGCTTTAATCTAAACCTGTGGATATTTGGTTTGAGTTCTGCTGGATTTGAGTTTTTTTAAAACCTCCAACAGGTTTTATTCCAATGTAGAAATGATTTGGTTTAAATTATGCCAACTCCCACCTGCAGGTGGCAGTATTTCTTACTTCTGATACGCTGATGCTTATTTGAAATCAAGTTAAAGTTTTGTTGTCGTTTTTTTTTTTTAAATTATCATTCAAATTTATTTCATCATTTCAATTTGTGCAATTTTATGGTTAATAGAAATCCAGCTTTTGAACATTGGATTGAAGTGATGCCAACTCCCACCTACAGGTGGCAGCATTTCTTCTACCTGCTGCTTTAGCCGAGTTATGGTTCATCATTGATATGGAGAGTAAAAACGTCAGATTTACTGTCATATGTAAGCACAAATATTGCAAAATGTCTCAACTGATGTCACAAAATCTGTGATTTAAAAAATAAAAAAATAGCAAATTCCTTGAAAAATAAAAAAAATAATTTGATTTTAAATGAATAATAATTCTTATTCAGATAATTCTTAATATTACAACACGTTGATAATCAATCATGGCAGAACCGGCCCATTAAGAACACTAATAATCTTAATCTGCCCCAGAATGAGAACGAGTCTGTTGCTGCTGGTTTAAATCATTTACTTGCGTTTTCCTTCGGGACGTCAGAGTAAAGGGGGCTTCTGAACCGACCTTGTCCTTGGAGTTGAGGACGACGGCCTGGGTGTGCGGGACCCTGCAGACGTGGTGCTGGTGCTCGGCGGTGGGCAGCCAGACCCGGGCCGGCAGCTTGTGGTTGAGCAGCGACAGCTCCGAGATCAGCCGCTGCGTCTTCTGCTCCTTGGTGGGCAGCGTGGCCAAACGCTTCCCGATGCAGAACAGGGACTTGACGAACTCCCTCTGAGGACGGAGACGCTCCGGCTGCAGGCGGGTTCAGAGTCACAGAGAGGAGCCGAGACGTCAGAAAACGACACGATGAAACCAGGACGTCAACAAAAAAAAAAAAAAAAAACAAAAAAAACACACGATAATCCCTGCTGCACGCCACATGAACACGACAGTTTCAGGGCTTTGAAATAGAAAACAGTTTTTAAAATGGAGTAAAAGCCCATCAAAACAAACAAACAAACAAAAAAAAACTCAAACAAAAATGAAAAGAAAAATAATAATTTTTCTCAAAAAGTTTTCCAGAAAAAAAAAGTAAAATTTTGAGACAAATTTCAGAAAAATTCTATGATTTCAGAAGCTGGCAAAATATAAACTTTTGAAACAAATTCTGGGTTTTTCCAGCAAATTTTCATCTATTCAAACTCAAATTTTCCCGTTTTGTCTAGAAAGATTCTGAAATTAATTCTAAACATTTTTTCGACTTTCCAAACTCAGAAATGTCCAGAAAATTAATGAAATGAAAGAAAATATTTGACGTTTTATTGTTTTTCTTTTTTCTAGAAAATTTCTAAATTTCTTTGCAAAACTCTCTAAAAAACGTATCTGATGCATTTATTTGCATTGATTTAATTGGTTCGGTATCAATTATTCCTTATTCCATCAGATGCTTATCTATTGATATTTATTACACATTTATTGCAATACAAGTTGGTGTTGATTTACTGTCCAGCCGTAATTCATGACGAGTTTTGGATATTCTACAACAATTAACACAAAGATGCAAATAAACTCACTAATGAGAAACAAGCAGCAGCCAATTCATCTAAAATCATCATTTATTTCTGTTTTCTTCCTTAGCATCCCAGTTGTTTCTGCTATATTTTTGCATATATTGAGATACTCATTTATTATTATTTTATTCAGTTACTTTTCTTGCCATTTTTAAAATGTCATTGTGCTTTTTGTGCTTGGTGACAATAAAATGAATTCTGGTTAAAGTGTTTTCACATCATTTGTTTGAGACCAAACAGGCTGAAAGCCAAACACTGAACTAAAATGTACTTTAGGTAAAATAACTGTCATCAAACATTGTAATATAATTATTATCTTGGCCTCTTTTTGTTGCAATATCTTCAGAGTGTCACCAGACTGATCTAAAGTGATAAGAAGAAGAAAATGTGCAACAACCAGAAACGGGTCATTAGCATCCGACAAGCCGTTTAATTATTGCTCAAATGTTAATTTTCATTTTTAAAAAAAAGAGAAATCTCTCTGCTTTAGAGTAGTTTGCATTTGCATCATGAATATTTGAAATGGAGTCTGGCATCTGTTGCATCTGCGTCCTCCTGCCGTAAGCCGACACTCGTCTTCATCAAAACCCGCCGCCGCCTCCTCCGCTCCGTCTCCACGGCAACCACTCCTTTCACAGCGGCTGGTTTATGTTGCTTGCGCGGCGGCCGGCGGCGGGTCATGTTCCTCTCCCTCTGAACTTCTCTCACATTGTGCTCCAGTCCACTTTCATCTCTTTGTGATGCAAAGAGGCAAAAGAGGAAGTTTCAAAAATCGAGAAGAGCTGCGTTCTGCAAGTTCCCGTCAGCATTGAACGACAAAGCGCTGAGAGAAAAGGCTTCGCCAAATCGGAGCGGAGCTTTAAAGTCAAACATCGAGTCCGATTATGAACCGTTTGGCGTCGGAGGGACGGGGCCTTCCTGAAGCAAACGTCTCGTATCGTGTTGCGTCGGCATCCAGTTGGACGCGTCCGTCTCCCAGCCAGGCTTCCGGCGCTGTCCGTTCTCCTTTGCAAGTTAAACGAGCAGAACCTGAACGAACCTGCTGACAGCTGCAGTCTGTCATGTCAGCTGCAAACATTCCTAACGTCTCAACTGTTTGACTTTCTCAGTTCAATGCCTCGGTTGGTTACTCTGTCTAATCTGCACCAGAGTTTCTTTCTAGATCTGCGAAGGAAGCAAGATCGAAATCAAACAGAGCAGCTTTTCCTTATCGGCAGTTCAAAAGTTCAGCTGCAGAGGATAAAGGAGCTTCAATTCCCAGATTCAGTTTTTCCACACCAGAATCGACTGACACGTTTCAGATGAGGTGGAAAATGAGAAGAAAAATGGCAGCAGTCGTTTCTTTGAGTAGGTATTTTCTGCGACCAGGTCACAGAAAACGTCAGGATGGGACCGAGCTGCCAGCCTGGAATGTGACAACACACTTTTTATCTTTCGGTTTCTCTGCAAACTTTGACTGGAAGCCAGTTTGACCTTCCTCATTTGAGTTCACATCGTGTTTGCTTCCAGCTGAAACCGTCTGTGTCCGTTAAAAACCAGACAAGCGTCAGATTTTCCTGCTTGGGTTGTGGATTGTGTGGGGTTTACTTTGGATGAGTTTCCTTCAGAATCAGTGGGGCTTTTAGATCATCTGCAGATTCTGTGCAACACGAAGAACATCTGGAATCCAAACCGGCAGCATTGCCACTACAAAATGTCTGCAAAACTTCCTCAATATGACACTAATGTTAAAAAAAACAACATATTTTTGCTATTGTGGAAATGTAGTTAGTAATTAAACTGCACACAACAACTATATTCAATCATATTTTCAAATTTACTGGTAGTTATTGATGATGTTGTGAAACAAAACCCATTTCTAATAAACTAAGTTTTTTAAAGCATCATTAACTAAAATTTATTGACAAACAAAAATTCTTATGATAATAAAATTTCATGATAAATGACAACCGCTCTACCTAGGGCTGGACGATGAACGTACCGCGATACAAGCGATTCATATCAGTCCATATCAATAATTATTGATTTTTATTTTAAATATTTACCAATCAGCTTTAGCTCCATCAGATGGTTTTTGGTTTTATTTTTAAGCAGTTATGAGGCTCAGCAGTGAAACCTTGAACTGCTGCTGGCCAGTTACTCAGCAGGTCGTTGCTAGGTAACCAGGGAACGAGTGGGTTGCTAGGTAACCAGAGTGAGTGAGTTAGCAGATTCTACCAGCTTAGCTTAGCTTAGCTAGCCTTGACAGTTTAAGCAGCTAAAGTCTTTCCTCTGCCTACAACTCCCAGAATGCTGTGCGGTTCTGAAGTTCAGTGAAATTATTGAACATTATCTGTAGACATTGATTAAGTGTTTGTGGTGATTTGCTGGCTGTTATCGACGCGTCGCAGCAGAAACCCGACCTGACGCGACGACCTCTCACCTCTTCCTGCACCGCCTCCACCTTCGGGTTGCTGCCGGTGCGCCGGAGGCCGGCGCCGGGGAAGCCGCTCGCCGTGGTGGCGTCGGACTTGGATCTCTGGTGGGTCCTCCTGGACGGAGAGACGAACACGTCCCCCTGGTCGGCGCCGTCCGGGGAGCCGCAGGCGTCCACGTTGCTGCTGTGGTGGCGCCGGTGGCGGTGGGGCGGCGAGGGCAGCGGGCTGTCGGAGACGGACCGAGGCTCGTCCGACCGCGGCTTGAGGTCGTCGGACAGGATGAGCTTTCTGAGCTTGGTGCCTCTGGAGTGGCGCTGCGTGGAGATGTGCATGTCGGAGGAGTAGGCGCCCAGCAGCCAGGCGGACAGCAGGGAGAAGGTGATGCTGGACCTGCAGCGGTGGACCTGAGGGACAAATCTCAGGATGAGCTTCTGCAACGCCAACAGGAACTCCAGCAGATGTACAGTAATGACTTATACTGAGCTCCATTTAAACCAGGATTCACTGACCCAAAACGTACGTAGTTTGGTTCGAATGAATACAGATGGAGAAAATTAATAAGGTCAGCATTTTGGGTTATATTGGCTCTAGTGGCCTTTATTTGATAGTTCATTGACAGGACAGTGGGTGATGGGAGAAGGGAAAGACAAGGCCGGGAATCGAACCTGCGACAGCTGCGTGGAGAACTAGGGTCTCCATATGTGGGTTGTGCTTAACCCCTGTGCCACCACAGCTCACCCAACACAAACGTATATTAAGTCCATTGTAGATGGAAATATGCAAATTTATTCCTGCCAAAAAATGAAAAAATAACAAAACAAGAAAATGCTCAGAAATTTGTGAGCTTCAAAAATCAGGAAGAAAAAAAAAATCATATTTTGAGACTAATGTCAGAAGTTTTATTGGAAAAAAAAAATGGAGATTTTCTGAGCCTGTAAAGTTGAAAATGTTAAACTTTTGGAAATTTTTTGATTCAAAAGTCAACAAAAAATTTAATCCCAAAATATCGGTACTTTTTTCTTAGAAAGTTTCTACTTTTGTAGCTCAGAAATTTCTTTGTTTTTTCTGAAAAAATGTTCTATGATTTTTCCCTCAAATTTTAGACGTGCAGCTCAAACATTTTCACCTTTTTTTTCCAAAATTCCTGAGATTAAGCCCACAATTTTTGAGTTTTTCCTCTTAAATTTCAGACTTTTGCAGCTCAGAAATTTTAACCTTTTTCCCAAAATTTCTGAGATCAATCTAAACATTTTTTTTTCTTTTTTGGCAGAAATGTACTCCTCTTCCTATCTGCCATGGACCTACCACAAAGTCCATAGCAGAAATGAAACGAACTGCTGTGGTCGCCACCTTAGGTAATGTCGGCATAAGTGTAACAATGTTATTACATAACGTGGCAGAAAGTATAAAACCAAGGATTCTATGACATGTTGCAGCTTTAATGATGTTTTATTACATTTTGAAGCCACGTTTTATTACATCATTCCATACTGCGATGTTGTGACATAATGCGGCGTCCCCAGATGTGTGTGTGTGTGTGTGTGTGTGTGTGTGTGTGTGTGAGGACTCACCAGGTAGGGTTTGATGGCGTCGCCCACCTCCGTGTCCATGTGGACGTACATGTTGAGGAGCTGCGGCAGGTAGAAGTCCACCTCGCCGTCCGGGAAGCTGAAGAGCCGGTTCCCGATGTACGCCTGGACGCCCGGCTCCTTCGACTTGTACAGGTAAGAGATCGCCATGGAGACGTCGAACAGCTTCGACTCGAACAGCCGCAGCAGCCACGACTGCTTGGAGGACGACGGCGAAGGCGACTCGGACGGCGCTGCGGGAGGCGTCTGCTTCCGGGCGGCAGGAGTCTCTCCCTGCCCTTCGCCGCCGTCGGTCTCCTCCTCTTCCTCCCTGATGGAGCGGGAGTCGGGGTTCGCGTGCCACGGCGGGCCGCAGCGGTCGGTCGGGTCCGCGTGCTGCTGGTGCCGCTTCTGGTCGTCTTGCTGCTGCTTGTTGTCGAGCAGCTTCACTTTAAGAAGAACTTCCTGGCAAGCCTTGAGCGCCACCTCTGGGTCAATCACTGGAGGAAGAGTGGAGATCCGTTAGCGGCTCGTCTTCATCGCTTTCATAAAGGCGGTTAGATAGAACCGCAATGACATGGTTTATGTAGGCAGTCAGAGAAATTATGTTCTCTTATTATGTTATTATTATCTTATTATGAAAATTATGTTATATTACAAATGAAATGTTTAGTCAATATTTGTTTACAAAATAAACATTAAGCTTTCAAATGAAACATTTAGTTAATATTTAGTTTAAAAAATGAACATTTAGCTTTCAAATGAAACATTTAGTTAATATTTAGTTTAAAGAAACAGTTAGCTTTCAAATGAAATATTTAGTTTAAAAAATAAACATTTAGCTTTCAAATGAAATATTTAGTCAATATTTGTTTAAAAAATAAACATTAGCTTTCAAATGAAATATTTAGTCAATATTTAGTTTAAAAAAACATTTAGCTTTCAAATGAAATATTTAGTTTAAAAGATAAACATTTAGCTTTCAAATGAAATATTTAGTCAATATTTAGTTTAAAAAAACATTTAGCTTCAAATGAAATATTTAGCCAATATTTAGTTTAAAATAAACACTTAGCTTTCAAATGAAATATTTAGTTTAAAATATAAACATTTAGCTTTCAAATGAAATATTTAGCCAATATTTAGTTTAAAATAAACATTTAGCTTTCAAATGAAATATATAGTTAAAATTTAGTTTAAAAAATAAACATTTAGCTTTCAAATGAAATATTTAGTTTAAAAAAATATTTAGCTTTCAAATGAAATATTTAGTCAATATTTAGTTTAAAAAATAAACATTTAGCTTTCAAATGAAATATTTAGTCAATATTTAGTTTAAAAAAACATTTAGCTTTCAAATGAAATATTTAGCCAATATTTAGTTTAAAATAAACATTTAGCTTTCAAATGAAATGTATAGTTAAAATTTAGTTTAAAAAATAAACATTTAGCTTTCAAATGAAATATTTAATCAATATTTAGTTTAAAAAATAAACATTTAGCTTTCAAATGAAATATTTAGTTTAGACGATTTAGTTCACACTGTTGCTTCTCACCAAGAGCATGCAATATTTAAGTTGCTTGCTAAATATCTACCTGGAAAGTTAAAGGTTTACCTCACAATTCAGATTTTCTGAAAGCTAATTTGCGAATTAGCTAAATATTTAGCTTGAACCTCAATATTCAGCCAGGAGTCTAAATATTTAGCATCATAGCTAAATATTTAGTTCATACTTCTACTTTTCAGGAAGCTAATTTGCATTTTAGCTAAATATTTACCTAATATACAACCTAAATATACCAAGCAATATTTATATTACAAATATTTAGCAGGTAAGTTAAATATTTAGCTAGTATTATAACTAAATGTATTTTTGGGTTGCCTGCTGAATATTTAGCAAGTAGTTCTTAAATAAATAATGCAAAAACCGGAATACATTATAAAAATCCAAAATAAATGAACAAAACAACAAAATGAATTATGAAGTCTGTCCTTCAAAAAACAAGTTGCTAGTTGAGGTCAAAGTATCATAAAGAAGAAAAAGACAAAAACAATCAATCATGCAAATGTAAATTATTGAGATAGTTTTAGTTTTCATGTGATTAACTGATTTATTGCTTAATTTGACAGCCTGATGTTTAACATGCCTTATTCTCATGACTTAAATTAATTTGGTTTTAGAGCTACAGGCGTCTCAAATCCCAACAAACCACTTCATGCTTTCTGTTTATAGCTAAACATTATCAGCTGGGAGCCGTAAATCTGGACCTTCGTCCTGGAGAAATGGGTTTACGATCCGTTTTCATATCAGACGGGAGCTTTAATCACGTCGTTACCTTGATCGACGACCAGGTCCATCTCCATGGCGTCCTCGGAGATGACGTCCAGCAGCGGGCTGGGGCCCCGCTGGTCGCCGCCGCTCGACACGCCGCTGCTGCCGATGCCTTCGCTGCTGCTGCCCAGGCTGCCGGTGCTGCCGATGCTGCCGCTGGGGCTGGAGCTGCGCGGGCTGGCGCTGGGCGACGACGGCTGCTCGCCGAGCGGCGGCGGCGGCGGCAGCTGAGGGCGAGGATGATGATGGTGGTGGTGGTGGTTGGGGCAGTCTGAGGAGCTCTCAGAGCAGGAGGAGGATGAAGAGGAGGAGGAGGAGGAAGAGGCACTGGAGGGCGAGGAAGGACAGGAGAAGGTGGTGGGAGAGGAGGAGGCGCTGGCGGCGCAGGCTGGGCAGAGTGGGCGGGGCTAATGTGGAGCGGGCGGAGCGCCGGGGATACGGAGACCTCGGTGTCGGCCATTTTGGGGGAAAAGGCCTAAGAAAAGAAGAGAAAATGTAAATATAATATAATTACTGGGTAGTAAAGTAGCAACATTTACTCAGTTGTTTAGTTTATTAATTTAAACAAACAATCAGTAGGACATGAGAAAACATTAGGGCTGTATAATAATATCGATATCGCGATATATATCGATATTTTCTTTCCTGGAAAAAAAATTGATAAAAAATTGATATTCATCCGCAAGTATCGTAACGTCCAACTATCACCAGGTCATCAGGCTTAGAGTGATTCCTTCAGATGTTCAGGTTTTAAAAAGGTATCAAACTATTCAGAGCAGGAACTTGGTTCACTTTATTTACTTTACTAATGCATGTCAGCTACAGTTTGGACTGTTTCAACTAAAAGAAACATGTTTTCTCACCACTTCTTTAATTCATTTTGTCCAGCTGTCCACTTTAAGTCTGTGTCCAACCAGAGCCAGGTATTGTGTAGTTGGAGCTTTTAATCAGTTTTCAGTTAAATTAATTCAGTCCAACTTTATAACAGTCACAAAATGTCACCAAAATCACTCTGTCCCTCTAAAATCTTTCAGAAAATCACAAAAGTGTATCAAATTTTATCGTTTGCTGAATATTGCAATATATATCGTATCGTGGACAGAATATCATGTATTGTATCGTATGATTATTGCATCACTACAGCCCTAGAAAACATACAAATTCAAATAAAAAATTTAAATATTAAAAATTACATCATCAAGAAAACCAAAATATAAAGTTAAGTGGAAATTTTGACAATAACTTATATTCAAAAACCAACAAAATCAAAGTAAAATTTTTCGAAATCAGTGCGTCAATAAAAAAACTGATGAAACTTTAACAAAAGCAGCAGGTCTGCGTCTGGTGAATTATTGGTTAAATAGTTTGTTTTTCATTTAGTGGGTAAAGAAAATCCAGTAATTTTACTCTCATATTAGAAATACTTACAATAACATTACTAAGGTAAAGGTAAAAAGTACAGCATAGTAAAAATACTCCTAAATGTGATTTGTTTAGAGTGAATGTAGCTCTGGAAATGATCCAGATCTGTGATGCAGCATCAAACATGGCCGGAGGCGGGACAGGAAGTCCTCCATGCTGCGTTGGCGTGCCAACGGCGTGACGCAGGCGATATGCTTCACCATCATCACCATCCTCCTCCCTGTGTGTCTGCAGCCTGAGGAGGCGTCTTGTTTCTATTTAAATGTTTCATCAGTCAGCGCGCCGCTCCCTCACATCTCTTGTTGTTTACAGATCACGACGCCTCGAAAGCCTCTGAAAGGCTCAAATAACATTTATTTTGATTTGGTGCCATTTTAAGTCATATTTTCAGATGCAGCTTCACCGAAGACACATTTTCAATTATTTTAATATTTTTTGATGAAAGAACCCAGCAAATAAAACTGAATTTTTAAGTCTTCTCCTAATTCTTTCTCTCCACACACCGAGTGAAACCTACAACTGTGATTTATTGACAAGTTAATCAGTGAACTTTTTATTTTTTTGATGACTAAGGACGTTTTCACTCCTGACAATCCAGTAGACTCGATTGGAGTCTACTGGATTGGAGGTAGATTGGAGGTAGGTAGTTTAGATTGGAGGCTAAAATTGCAACATTTGTTATATTTTCAGCTGCTGCGGTTCACTTTCACACTGTGCTGTGAAAATAACCAAACTGATTGAAAAACCTGTTCCCCTCCTCGCCTGTGGGGGCGCTGCACCAGGAACCACTGAAGGAAACGACACTAAAACCTCAAAACAAACAAAAATGGAGTAGAGTCAGATTTTAGCAGTTGTAGGGTTTCTCTTTTGTCTCGAGAGGTTTGTGTTTGTTTACCCTCTCTCTCTTGTCTATTAACTTTTACATTGATTTTAGGTATGAAGCGATTAATCACATTAATTAATTGTTGAAATGTCAACTAATTTAGTGAATTATTAATTGCTAACTTGAGCATACAGGCTAAAAAAAACCCTCTAACTCAACGGTAATTGAGCCTAAACTGCATTAATATGAGCAATATAAAAAATTAATTTTTTTAAGTGGAGCCTGAATTGATTTTTTATTCTTTTATTTCTAATTTTGTATAAAACAGGTTTATGTGCCTAAATGAAAAATCTACTGATTTTGCCATTTTTTAATCTGATTAATCATAAAACACCACAGGCTGTTTCTCCCGCTGGCATTAGACTCTTACGTTTGTTTTGGTTTTAATTACCCAGAATTCCCTGCGCTGTAGTCCACTTCCTGCTTTTTGAACCGTCTCCAGTTTTTAGGCAACTAGAGTTTGATTTTTTGGTCCAGATCAGAGTTCGATGGTGCGTTCACACCTTCCCAAACGAATCGGACTTTCTAAATAAACAAACTTGAGTTGGATTAAAGTGGACCAAGCAGGGCTGGTGTGAACGCACCCTCCGGGTCTCCATCTTCCTGAAGGAGTCCCTGATCACACACAGCTGAGCATGAGATCATCCCACTGCAGAGATAGCGTTGAGCTAACACACACGGCTGATGCTTTCCAGATGTGGAGGCTGTTGTCACGGTGACGTCGTTTACGCAGGGGAGCGCCGGCTCGCTGTAAAGCGTTTCCATCAGATTTGTGTTTTGTATGCGCGCTGGGATTCACATCCTGCAGCTGTTTCTGATCGCCGCTGTCCTCCGTGACGTCAGAGGAGGAGCTCAGGTCTCGCTGACCGACCGATCCGGTTGCAGAACTCGGGTTCAGACACTCGGGTTCACGTTGCTTACTTAGCCAGAAAAATGGGGCGTAGACACAAACTGGCAAGACTCAAAATATGATCGGATAGCAGGAGTTGAAAATAACAATTTAAAAGGGCTTTTTTAGAGTGGATGATTCGTTTTCACAGTTTTTAAAATTAAAATGAACTGTTTACGGAGGCAGCACTTCAAACTACTTCTACATTTTAGATCAGATTCAATTTGTTTTGTAAAAAGCATCCTAGACTGTGAGCAGAAGATTAAATCGGTCTAAATTTAAGATGTTTAAGTTGAGGCTGAAACGATTAATTGTGATTAATCTATTATTTTAATAATCTGACAGTAGGTATTATACAGTAGGTCTGTATAATAATATCAATATCATAATAGTATCGATGTTTTCTTTCCTAGAAAAATATCCATATTCATCTGCAAGTATGGTAACATCCAACTGTCACCTTGTTCACTCACTGCTTGCTTCACCAGGTCATCAGGCTTAGAGTGATTCCTTCAGATGTTCAGGTTAAAAAGGTATCAAACTATTCAGAGCAGGAACTTGGTTCACTTTATTTACTTTACTAATGCATGTCAGCTACAGTTTGGACTGTTTCAACTAAAAGAAACATGTTTTCTCTCCACTTCTTTGGTTCATTTTGTCCAGCTGTCCACTTTAAGTCTGTGTCCAACCAGAGCCAGGTATTGTGTAGTTGGTGCTTTTAATCAGTTTTCAGTAAAATTAATTCAGTCCAACTTTATAACAGTCACAAAATGTCACCAAAATCACTCTCTCCCTCTGAAATCCTTCAGAAAATCGTAAAAGTGTATTGAATTGTATCACTTGCTGACTATTACAATATATTGTATCATGGGCAGAATATCGTGTATCGTATTGTGAGATTATTGTATCACTACAGCCCTATATACAGACTCTAAAACTACAGCCCTATATACAGACTCTAAAACTACAGCCCTATATACAGACTCTAAAACTACAGCCCTATATACAGACTCTAAAACTACAGCCCTATATACAGACTCTAAAACTACAGCCCTATATACAGACTCTAAAACTACAGCCCTATATACAGACTGATCTAAAACTACAGCCCTATATACAGACTCAAAAACAGCCTAATACAGACTCTAAAACTACAGCCCTATATACAGACTCTAAAACTACAGCCCTATATACAGACTCTAAAACTACAGCCCTATATACAGACTCTAAAACTACAGCCCTATATACAGACTCTAAAACTACAGCCCTATATACAGACTCTAAAACTACACCCTAATACAACTAAAACAAGCCCTATACAGACCTAAACACACTATAAAACTAAAACACAGCCCTATATACAGACTCTAAAACTACAGCCCTATATACAGACTCTAAAACTACAGCCCTATATACAGACTCTAAAACTACAGCCCTATACAGACTCAAACTAAGCCCTATATACAGACTCTAAAACTACAGCCCTATATACAGACTCTAAAACTACAGCCCTATATACAGACTCTAAAACTACAGCCCTATATACAGACTCTAAAACTACAGCCCTATATACAGACTCTAAAACTACAGCCCTATATACAGACTCTAAAACTACAGCCCTATATACAGACTCTAAAAACTAACAGCCCTATATACAGACTCTAAAACTACAGCCCTATATACAGACTCTAAAACTACAGCCCTATATACAGACTCTAAAACTACAGCCCTATATACAGACTCTAAAACTACAGCCCTATATACAGACTCTAAAACTACAGCCCTATATACAGACTCTAAAACTACAGCCCTATATACAGACTCTAAAACTACAGCCCTATACAGACTCTAAAACTACAGCCCTATATACAGACTCTAAAACTACAGCCCTATTACACTCTAAAACTACAGCCCTATACAGACTCTAAAACTACAGCCCTATACAGACTCTAAAACTACAGCCCTATATACAGACTCTAAAACCCCACAACAGCCCTAATATATCAGACTCTAAAACTACAGCCCTATACAGACTCTAAAACTACAGCCCTATATATAGACTCTAAAACTACAGCCCATCACTAACAAGACTCTAAATACAGCCCTATATAGACCAACTCTGCCTAACAACCAAACACCAAACACAACACTCAGAGCAGCAATTAAGCCAAAACTATATAAAGAATATATACTTTTGTATTCATGATAAAAAACCTTCTTTGTCTGTAAATATGTTGCCTAGGACTCAACTGGGATTGTTTTACCTTCACCTGGTTAAAACTGTGCAAAAAAATTTAAAAATCTATTAAGCACCTTCTGATGTCCATTAATTAATCCACAAAATTGTATTTTAATGCATTTCAAATATTGCGTAAAAAGGCTAAAGTGGTTCAATGAAAAATGTACCAAATTTTATCCGATTAATAACTGTTAGAACAATCAATTATTAAAATGCAGCCTTAGTTTAAATCCAGAGTTGATGCGATTTCAGGAGCTGCTTTGATGCTCCACACAGGGAAGCGAATAATGAAGCAGTTCAGAGGTCGAGGCCTGACACCGACTCAAAGGGCCTCTGTGAACGCAGCGTCCTGCAAAGTGTGAGGCTTATCTGAGGAGAACCACAACGACCCGGCCGTCACTTCCACTCTTCATCAGGAAGTAAAGTCCACCATGTCAGCCAGGTTCCTTTTTAAAGACCCACAGAAAACATACCGTCACAAATAAACTGACAAACTTTACTCGTTTGTGGTGAGAAGCTTGTGTTCGTTTTACCGTCTCTCTCCTGATACTTTTATTTTGACTTCAGGGCTGAGACGATTAATCGGATAAATCGTTAATAATCAACTACTGAAGTAACCATCAACTAATTTAGTAATTGATTAATTGTGAACTTGAAAATACAGGCTAAAAAAAAAAAAACAACCAACATACTATGTTAAGCAAATTAACTATTTGAATGGTGCATACAAAATTAAACACCTTTGTCTGTAACTATGTTTAAACTCAACAATGTTTAGAGTCACATGGTTCAGATTTACTAAATTAATGTCATGTTGCATCTTTGGCAATAAAAAAAATATTTTCTGATTTGAAAAAGAATTTTAATTATTTGTTTATTTGCGTCTCTTTTTTTATCCAATTAATTGTTAGGACGATCTATAGATTAATCAATTACTAAAATAACTCAGTCCAACTGGCTAAATATTATATTAAAACAAAAAAATTAAATGTTCAAAACACTTGGAACGTGCTAGCCAAAAGTTACTACCCTTCAATCAATCGTTAGCAATATGAATATTGCCAACTCTACCTCTGACTCGTACTAAGGTAATAATACTGTTTTAAAACAAATCACTCTGTTCTACTTCTGTTACTTCATAAATAATAGAATGGCAAAACTATTTACTTTCAGGTTATCTTTCTACTACTGCTGTAATGTTGCTAGTTTTCAGTTAAATCCCTCTATAATGCAAATATGCAACGAGACTCGGCTCATAAAATGTTACGTTATTTAACTCTTAGCCATCTTTATATTTACGTAAACACACCTTAAATTATAATCAAAGTAGAAATATGAAAATAATCATGAATTAAATGGGTTTTGACACAACATGCAGTTTTTGACTAGAGGCCATTTTATTTGGATGCTAGGAGTTAAAACAAGGGCCATAAAAAAAAAAGGGTGGGAAATGCCATGGTAACCACTTCCCCAGACCGGATATGGTTAAAAATGGACTTTCACAATAAAGCTCATGAATAGGCTTCAAAATAAAAGTCGCCTATTTACGAATGGATTGAATTAAAAGATCCTATAAAAATTTGTCAAAATAAATACAACACTTACTCTTGGTCCATGACTAAATACATATTCCTAAAACTATTATAGGAATAATCCATTTTTATGGATTTAATTTTTTATATGTTTTTTTAGTAAATATAAGATCCACGCATTGCTCCGTATAATCCCACAACAGGAAATGAAAAATTGAGTTGGTTTCAAAATTCAAACTGAAAAATGACTAAATAAAATACATATTCTTAAAACAATTATAGGAATATTAAATTTTGTATCTTTTTTTTTTAGTAAATATAGATCCTTGCATTGCTTGTATAATCCCACAAAAGGATATGAAAAATATTAAGCGTTAGTTTCAAAATTGAAACTGAAAAATGACTAAATAAAATACATATTCCTAAAACTATTATAGGATTTTTATGGATTTAATTAATCTTTTTTTTTAGTAAATATAGATCCTGGCATTGATCAGTATAATGAAAAACTGAGGACATAAATGTTGTGTTGAGGGTCAAAGTTGAAGCAGTTTGATGTTGAAGTGTCTTGTGAAGATACAGGAGGAGGAGCAGGAGCAGGAGCAGGATGAGGAGAGGAGGAGAAGAAGGAGGAGTAGGGAGAAGAAGGAGCAGGAGGAGGAGCAGAGAGGAGGAGGAGAGAGAAGGAGGAGGAGGAAGAAGGAGAGGAGAGGAGAGGAGGAGAAGAGGAGGAGAAGGAGGAGAGAAGGAGGAGCAAGAGAGAGAGGAGGAGGAGGAGCAGCAGGAGGAGGAGCAGGAGGAGGAGGAGGAGAAGGAGCAAGATGAGGAGGAGGAGGAGAAGAAGGAGGAGGAGAAGAAGGAGGAGAAGGAGGAGGAAGAAGGAGGAGCAGGAGGAGGAGAGAGGAGCAGAGGAGGAGAGCAGGAGGAGAAGGAGGAGGAGAAGGAGGAGGAGAGAGAGGAGAGAGAGAAGAAGGAGGAGGAGGAGGAGCAGAGAGGAGGAGGAGGCAGGAGGAGGAGAGGAGGAAGGAGCAAGAGAGGAGGAGGAGGAGAGAAGGAGGAGGAAGGAAGGAGGAGAGAGGAGGAGGAGCAGGAGGAGGAGGAGGAGGAGGAGGAGAGGAGGAGCAAGATGAGGAGGAGGAGGAGATAGAAGGAGGAGAGAAGAAGGAGGAGAGAGGAGGAGGAGCAGAGGAGGAGAGGAGCAGGAGAGGAGAGGAGGAGAGAGGAGCAGGAGGAGAAGAGGAAGGAGGAGCAGGAGATGGAGGAGAAGAAGAAGGAGGAGGAGGAGAGGAGGAGGAGGAGGAGAGGAGGAGGAGCAGGAGGAGGAGGAGGAGGAGGAGGAGAGGAGAGGAGGAGAAGAAGGAGGAGAAGGAGGAGGAGCAGGAGGAGGAGCAGGAGGAGGGGGAAAGGAGCAAGATGAGGAGGAGGAGGAGAAGAAGGAGGAGAAGAAGAAGGAGGAGAAGGAGGAGGAGCAGCAGGAGGAGGAGCAGGAGGAGCAGGAGGAGAAGGAGCATGAGAGGAGAGGAGGAGGAGGAGCAGGAGATGGAGGAGAAGAAGAAGGAGGAGGAGGAGCAGGAGGAGGAGGAGGAGCAGGAGGAGGAGCAGGAGAGGAGGAGGAGCAGGAGGAGGAGGAGCAGGATTAGGAGGAGAAGGAGGAGGATTAGGAGGAGGAGAAGATGGAGGAGAAGAAGAAGGAGGAGGAGGAGGAGGAGAAGGATGAGGAGCAGGAGAGCCGCTCCCTCCTGATGAAAACAAACCGGAGGAAGGAGGACGTCAGCCGGGCTGCACCAGGCCCGAGTCCCGTGGATTTAACGGCGGGCAGCCGAAGGAGCCGCAGCGCTAACAGCGGTTTAACGAAACCAGCAAAAACGGAACCAGAACTAAAACCGAAGAAGTGAAACGTAGAGAAAACGGTGGGGGGGGAAACTTACCCGGCTACTTGAGCGCCTTCACTCCGACCAAAAGCCCCGGTACGCGAGGTTATTATCCCGTTTTAATCTCTTTTTAAGCCCCCGGTTGGGTCCCGGTGATGAGCCCGGGCTGCGGTGCCGGTTCTGGTCCGTGTTTTCAGGCTCCGTCGCGGCCCATCGGCTCCGGGACTCCGCGGCCTGGCGGTTCACGGCTCCCTGCTTTAAAGAAGCAGTGACGCAAGATCCGTAAAGACGGCCGTTACGTACAGTCTGCTACTTCCGGGAACATTTACATAATAAAAGCATATTAAAGCGCTGCTATACGAAAAAAATATCAGTTGTTAAAACGAAATAGATTAAGCTAAACTAACAGAATGAAAAAAATTATGAATGCATATTTCGACATCATGCTAATTTCTGAAATTTAATTCTCTTTGAAAGATTAAAAATATATAGACATCTAAAAATGGATTCTAAAAACCTTAATGATATAAAATGAACCGAAATAATCCACCCTCCATCATCTATGGAGGGTGAAATTATAAGAACCTTTGAAATCATAAGAACTTTTAAAATAATAAAGTTATGATTTTAAAAGCAAATTATTGATATGTTTGAATCTAAAATAGCTTAAATGTTCATGTTTTGCTTTTTATCTCAGTAAATGAAGACAGTTCTACTTTTTTAACCTTGATATCGCTATAATTATTCTCATTCGGTGCCAATTTTGATGCAGATGGAAAGAAAAACCTTTTATTTTGAAGTCAAGACGTCATCAGGTGTGAGGTTCTTACAGGTAAATTGACAGAGAATCTGTTTTTGGTTGTTTCCGTTTTGGACCGAAACGACAATCCTGTCTTCCCACACGGATCTCATCATCAGCTCTCAGCGTCAGCTCATCAGGAAAACCTTTCAAATACCACGCTTAAGATTTTTTATATCCTTTTTAAGAAAAACAACAAAAAAAACCCAAACATTTTTAATTTATTATTAAAGAGAAGACTAGAATAGAGTAGAAAGAGGGAATAAACACCAGAAAATAAATGAACGTCACGTCTTTTATTCCATCAATGTAGGAAAATAGATTCACATTAATGTTCTGGCTTCTCTCCTCCGTCACTCTTTTTTTAATTTCACAACAAAACAGGGTAAAATAAAGGTGCATTTCACTCAAAACTATCCTCTCCAAGCCAAAACATATTTTTCTCCCTCTCAAACCTCATTATGGAACATTAAAAGTAAAGTGCAAAAAAAAAAAACCAAAAAAAAAAAAAACATAAAGCCAGCAGGTTAACAAAAGAAAAACAAAAATCAACATTTACAGGTGATAATAAAGAGAACGAAACAAACAGCCACAGGGAAACCATGCGAAGAGCTGGCAGTGTCTTTCACAAATAAAAACAAAGCAGGGAAGATTTTTAGAGCAACCGTGAGAAGGAGGGAAACGACTGCACATCAACGAGCTGTACAACTGTCTGAAACGGCAAAGACACACAGCAATACGCAGAACAAAAGACCGACGGCAAAAGAAAACTCTACGGGATTTTTCAAATACACTTGGAGAGCGACAATTTTTAAAAAAGAAAGAAAAAAAGCTGCTCTGTGTGTCAAATCCCCACTCAAGGACTACATTACCCAGAATTCCAGAGGAAGAACAGAGGCAGCATCTTGTTTTAAATGTTTTTTTGCTAAAGTGTAGACAACCTTGAGTGGGTTTTTGACAGCTGACAGCTTCCTTCACATCAGAGTTCACCATCATTACATTAACTGCAGAGTTGATCATCTCCCAATTTATTATCAATTTTATTTATCCTCTCGACATTCGATGTTGTTTCCAACAGATAATAGGCAACAAAATCTTAATAAAGGCAGCTATCGTCAACTTCTAGAATAAAAAAAGCTAATTTTATGTTTTTAATCACAGCCAATCCAGTCGTCTGAATATTATTTTGAGCAGGCTGGATGTTTATTTCATTTACTTTAACAACCATGCTTTTTTATATATATAAATTAGCTAAATTAGTGAAAATACTTTGGAGTTAAAAGTGACACCAGGTTGCACTGCAAAAAAAGACAAACTCTTCCCAAGTACTTTTGGTCTAGTTTCTACTGCAAATATCTCACTATACTTGAAGTAAGGCAAAACGAACTTATAAGCTTTTCAGCAACGTATAGCAGCTTGTTTTAGGTCAATAATTCCTTAATATTGATGAAAAAGAACTAGTTCTATATATGGGAAAAATATCTTATTAAGTGAAATAAGCTGCCAGTGGAACTAGAACTTTATCATCAATATCGACTTAAACAAGCTCCTATATCTTGTTGAAAAGTTATATTTAAGTTAATCTTGTCAAGTGTACAGAGATATTTTTTATATCAAGTGTACAGAGATATTTCCAGTAGAAACCAGACCAAACATACTTGGTACTCAGTAAAAATGCCAGTGTTGAATTAACACTCAAAAGTGTCTATGTGTCCAAGTTAGCTGGTGTTAAAGTAACACTTTTGAAAGTGTTAAAAGATTGACACCCATTTTTTTGTTAAATTAACGCTGGTCTATAATACCGAAATGGGTTTAAGAAAAGTTAAACTTTCCATTTCTGTGTATTGTTTTGAATATTTTCCACTGGATTTGATTAATATTGGCACCTCGCAGGTCAATTCTTTGCTTTTTTAACACCACATTATGTTTAGTGATCAACACTACACCGGTGTTACTTTTAATATATTTTAACACTAACACCGTTGTAAATGTTAATGTGACTCTGTGTTGTTGAATTTAACACCAGCTGACTTGGACACATATAGACACTTTTGGGTATTAATTCAACACTGGCATTTTTACTGTGTACAGTTTTGTGTTTTTGCAGTGTGTAAACAGGAAGTGCCATCGGAGAGCGTTTGTGTGACTTGGTCTGATTCTCCAGCATCATCGCACCAATACCCGAATCCCGATTCATTATCTTTGCTAAACTGACCCGTTTCTGAATTTCCACAGTGAAAGTTTTCTTCTGCTTTGCACTTTCAAAGCTCGGTTCCCGATGCAGACTCCTAGCAAGGCCATGCTGGACCAGAGTTAGCCAAAACGAGGCATACCCAACACTTGAGACCATTTCTACCAAGACCTTTACCAATTCCACCTCTTGGTCTGTTTTAAATCTCAAACTGCAAATACTCACTCTTCTTTTACGCTTCAAACATTCAAACAAAGTTCCTGTAATTCTACTTCCACTTGCTCAGAGGAAAGATCACGCTGGCGTCTGAACTGCCTGAAACCAAACTCGGTTTTCCTCTGCAAAATTTGAGGCATTTCTCACGACTTTCAAGCAAACCAGCTGACAAAACTCTGACCTTTCCGTCAACGTGTTATCTGATAACTCATTGTTTCTTATTTCCCCTGAAGTTAAAACTCCAGATCAGAATGCAAACTAACATCATAGACGTTTGTTTTACTGCATAGCTCTCCTTCCAAACATTCGCAAACAGCATCTGATAATAAATCTCTTCAGATAAATTAGTGAGAGCGCCAAACAAAGCTAGATTAGAGTTATAACTCCGGTTATAAACAACCAGTTTGGCCCAGCATGGTCCTGCTGGGGGGAATCGGCTGCTGCATATCCTCAGGTTTAACCTGAACTATTTAAAACATCTTACCCCCAAAAGCAACATTTCACTTAGAGATCAGCATCGTCTCTAACTGGGCTTTGGTAACAATCTCACAACACCTTAAACTTGTGTTGACAGAAGTTTTAATCAAATTAAAACAGTCAAACAGAAATAAATTCATTTAATCAATTTAATCTAGCCCAAACTGTAGGTTACTGTTGCAGATCCAGACTTCTAAGCATCTGGTAAGTCTTAATTTCCTCATCTACTTTATGGAAACTGCTTTAAAAAAAATGGGAAAAAAACCCAGCATGAAGCAAACAGAAAAGTGCAAGTGGAGCGAGTCGCAGAACATTTTTTCAGCAGCAACACCACGAAAATGTAATCCGCCATTTTTGTTGTTATGTATGACGCATTTGGGGTCATAGGTCTGGTTAGCATGTCAGCAATTTCACCAAAGACGCAATTTTGCTGTTGACACAAATACATAAGGGCAAAATTTTCACTACTGAACCCGTTTAAGGAATAATAAAAAAAGTCTTGGTTCCTAATTTCTGTGTGGACTTCGGACAAAATGGTCAAAAACTTTACCATTTTAAAAGAAAATGTTTCCATTCAAGTTTATGTCTCGGAACAACACGTAGATGCAATCAGAAAACAAAGAAGAACCTGTGGATGCGTCTCCTGGGCCTTGATATTTTATCCCTAGACCCACCATAATCAGTCAGACGAGAAACAAGTTGACTGGATGCTTTTGTACTAAATCTGCCTGAACTTTGCTATATTAAACCCTTAAAATCTCAATTGTTGCAACCAAAGCCCACAAGTGAAATGTTGCTTTTACCCACTCAATGCCCTACAGTTACTTTAACCTTTATATAAAAACAGAGTTTATTTTTCTCTTTTAATTATTATTACTATTAAACTCTAAACTGAGTAAAGTTTAAACCAGGGTAATTTCGCTGGTGAAATAAAAATCTGAGCCGGCAGACGTCGGCCTCTAGCAGAGTGCAAGAATTAAGCAGAATATTACATCACTCATAAATACTTGACAGAGTATTTTCTCAGTACAATAAACTCATAATATACACACAGAGTCCCTCTTTAAACTCTCAGCAGTGCAACGTTTGTTTCAGTTCAATGATCAATCATGTTGGCACTTCACCAAACTCGGGCGAACCACCAACATTAATATTCGTGCTTCTTTTAAATGAGAAATTTAGGGCAGTGAGCGTATAATCAAGCGGTTTTTCTTGTGTCACAACGCAACGAGGTTGATTTTTTTTTTTTCATATAACAGTCTTGATATTTTCAGGGTCCCTCTAACAGAAAAAAAGCACGATGTGTGAGGACAGAGGGAAACACATTTTACACAAGTCCACAAACTGGCTTTTTTTTTTTTTTTTTTTACAAATTTGTGGTCATATGTTGGGAAAACAGGCAGGACAGACAAAGAAGTGGAGCCCTATGGCGTGTAGCACCAACGAAGAAGAAGAAGACGCCCACCAGTGGAGCGGCGGACCGTTAGGTAGAGGTGAAGAGTGTCAGCAATGTGACGTTTCCATGGCAAGTACCTCCAAAAATGAAGATGTGAAAGAAGAAATCATCTGTTTTGCATATTAACTGTGAGAAAAATACCGAGATCTGGGAAACCTTCTGAGAGATTTGAGATGTTTTCATTGAAAATGTTCATCTCAAGGTGAAAAGAACGAAAGAAAAAGGTTCAGAAGGAGTAAATTTTCACCCAAGAAAACTCGAAAGTTTCGAGATTAATTTCACACATTTACAAGAAAAAAATGTGGATATTCTCTGACGTTGAAGAAACATAAGTAAATTTTCCACGATTAAAACCAGAACCGTGTCAGTATCAGATAAAGAGATCAAATCTACCAATTCCCTCTGAAAAATATCTCCATGTGCTTCTACGCTTACCAACTCAATAGTAATTTTTTTAATCCCGGTAAACTTCTTTTTTTACTTTTCCGAGTTTTAATATTGTACAATTTTGACTTTGTACAATAATTACAGTGAAAACTGTAATTTGTTTTTGCAAAGAATGTAAAACATATTTTACATTCTTTGCAATTTTACATTCTGAACAATTTCTGTGGAAATTTACTCCGTCAGCAACATTTTTTCCTCTATTCTTTGTCTAACAATCCTGAGTTACTTGGTTTTTATATTGAGATATTTGAACTTAAGCTTAGCAAAAATCACGTCAAAATAAGGCAGCGAAACTATTTTCTTCGACAGCCATCGAAGAAAGTAAGAAAATGGCGTCACATTGCTGACTGCGATGTAGCTGCAACAGGTGGCTGGAATTGGGGCAAAGGTCACAATGGTAACACACAACAGCGAAGCAGCCCGTAGGTTAAACGTGTAATCTAAAACTTCACCACAGAAACCAACAACAGCGCAAATAACACCCAGTAGTTAAGACATTTTACTGCATCTCAATGTGTTGTGTGTATGTGGCAGGTTACCTTGTGCTTTGCTCTACTAGTGCCTGAGCTGAAGCTTTTATTTTTTAGCATTTACAATTTTCTTTTGCTCACAGCCTGCATTGCATGATTTATAATCCCAATTTAATATTTTTTTGTTGTTTTAATAAGTTCCATTCAGTGTCAGTAGCCCCTTTCAGGTCACACGTTTCAATCTGTGATCTCAGTATTTTCTTTTGAATATTTGCCTTCATTTGAAGCATTTGGACCAAAAACCAGGAAGACAGAAAGAAAAATTCTACGCTGTCAGTTTTTCTTGGAGTTTAAAGTAGTGAGATAAATCGATTTTATCAATTAATACAATTTTTGATTGTTGAAGATTACATTTTTGGGAAAGTCTGGATTTTTATTGGAAATCTTTTTTCCACCAATGTACTCCTTCGGTTTCGGACATCTTGTTTGCCAACTGTATTTCCCAGCTTCTGTTCACTTGGACTTTTAATTTTTATTTTTTAATAATTATGATAATAAAGTCATAATAATGGAAGGATACAGACGTAATGTTAGAACAAAAATAAACAAAGATTTAAAATGAGGAGTGTTGAGCATCTTGTGAAGTTATACTTTGGTATCAGTTTTTAAAGATAAGGACATATGTGGTGCTTCAGCTAATCAGCAACAAATTATAATCAACTGCAAAACATAAAATAGGACCTTGAAAGTATGTTAAACAAAAACGAAGGCTGATCAGATCACGTCAGATCTCGTCAACTATAAGCTATTTTCTCATATTTTAAGACATTCTTCTGGTAAAAATGCATCTTTGTTCTGCCAATATAACAATATCACTGTAATTTAACAAAAATATCCATGGCCTGGCCATAATACTTCATCGTGCAACTAAACATGATAACATTTTCTGCTAGCAATTTTTTATTGTATGGTATGGAAAAATCTGAAATTTTATTTTTAAGCCATGTTGCCCAGCCAAGCACAACACATTTTTGAAAATGTATAAATTTGCTTCAGTCAAAATATCTAAATGTTATAATTCCAGCAGGAATTAAACACATTATTCCACCAAGATTTGGGAGTAATTGTTGCTTCTCCTAATACAAATAAAAGTAGTAGGATGAGTTAAATGTGTCTTCTATGATGAACTTATGTGACATAAATGACCCTTAAAAGCAGATTTAATTGGAATGTTTCTGAGCAGACTGTGGTCTGAAAGGGCTAATGTCTTATGAAAGAAAACTAAAACAGTTGGGTCATTTCTGCATGTTTTAGTGGAGCATCAACATTAAATCGGTTTAAAGTTAAGGAAACAGCTGAAGCCTTTTAGCTGACAGTTAAATAAAAGCATCATTTTTGGTTCTCGATTTACAGGAAACCTTTTCTGTTTCTGCAGCTTCTCTCACATTTTCAAACTCAACCTCATATGTTCCAGATTTTATTTTTCGAGTAAATCTACTGAAATCTGCAGGAGCGATTCCAACTCTCCGGCTACGTTTTCTGGAATAATTCTGACTTTGTTAAGTTTATGTATAAAACTGTTGCTTTTCTATATAAAATGACAAATTTTACTTGATATATTATTCTGAGTAATGAGTAAATTTAAGTTTTTAATCTTTCTAACACACAATCAGAGACATGTACAAAGCTCACTCAGATAAAAACACAAATCTGCTCAAAAGGAACTCTTTAGAAGAGCAGAGCAGGACCAAGCTTTCATTCACATTCACCAAAATGTTAAATATTATTATTATTGGAACTTCAACAACTTCCTCAGGAATAAATTGTATGAACTAAAGGTGAATCAAAGCTTGGTGCTGGTTCGGTTAGCACAGAGAACCTTTAGAAGGATCTAACCCGTATGTACCACCTGGCGCCCGTTTCACAAACATGGCAACTTCCGTTCTTCCTCCTTTACACTGCAAAAAACTCTTTAATCTTACCAAGTAATATCATGCAAATATCTTAACACACCTGAAATAAGACAAACGTAACTTATAAGAAGCTGTTCAGCAAGATAAGTCAATAATTCTTTAATATTGACGAAAAATACAAAGTAGGTACAATTATTTTACAAAATTCTTGTTTTTAGTTTACTAGTCTGCCAGGTAAACCAACATTTTTTCATCAAGGTAAAGGAGTTACTGACTCAATCCAACTCCTATATCTTGCTGAAAAGTTACCCATTACTTAACTGTGTCTCATTTCAAATGTACCAAGAGATTTACACAAAAAATTACGTGGTAAGATTTTTTTTTTTTTTTTGCAGTGTTATTTCTTTAGTTATCGTTCAGTTTTTCTTTTTTTTAAAAAAAAGTTAAACACAGACAAACAAACCGCAACACAGAAGTTTTTGGGAGGATTAAAAACACAGCGAATAAGGCGAGGAAGGAAGTGGTTCAGATGTACACTGCAAAAACACAAAATTAAAAATAATAAAAGTATCTTTGGTCTAGTTTCTAGTGCAAATATCTTGGTGCACTTGATATAAGACAAAATTCTTCAGGAAAACATAGCTGCTTGTTTTAAGTCAATAATTATTTAATATTGATGAAAAACAACTAGTAATAGTTGCACTAATAACATTTAATTTATTAGTTTATTTAACAGGGACAAATGTCGCAGGGAAAAAAATGTCTTGTTATAAGTGAAAAAAAAAAGCCAGTGCAAATAAAACTGGTTGCTAGGTGACAGGCTGGGCTTGGCTGGCGTTGCTAGGTAACGACACAATGCCAGCTGTGAAACAAGTGAAGAAATCTGACAGTGGAACAAGTAGTTTTTAAAAAATGAAAGCTAAGGAATTATTGACTACATCCTGCTCGTAAGTTAGTTTTGTCTCGTTTCAAGTCTACGATATCTGCTTGAGAAACAAGACCAAAGATCCTGGGTAAGACTTTTTGTGTTTTTGCAGTGTAAACCACACGTCGCTCACAAACAAACATGCAGTTAAAGTGTAGACTTCCTGGCTTCATTTATCCTACTGGATTGGCTTTCGTGCTCCAGCCAATCTTGGGATTTCCACCAATCAGGACGAGGATGGGAGGAGGAAGGGGCGGGAGCCTTGAGGTAAAATCTGAGCGAACACAGAAGTAGGTGGTTGATGAAAGCTAATGTCCTCCTTTCTGGGGCGGGACGCTGTTGTCTACTTCCTCCTCCTCAATCTTTACCACCATGGTGGAGGAGATTGAGAGGGAGGAGGCAGGAGCAGCAGAGGAGGTGGAGGCAGGTGGCGGGTTGACGTGAACCTCCACCGGCGTCAGCGTGATCTCCACCTCGCCATGCTCCTCGTGCAGCGGCGGGAGCGGAGCCACGCCAAGCCCGCCGCCGCTACTGTTCGGCCTCGGCGCCTTCTGGATCACCTCCACCATGGGGGTCCGCTCCCAGCTGGGGTTCCCAGGACTGTGGAAGAGCAGCACGGGCCTCACCTGGCAGTCCGGGTCGCCGCCGCCGCCGCCGCCGCCGCCCGGCTGGCACTGCACCACCACGCCGCGGGGATCCACCAGCCGGTGGGCCGGGTCGGACATGGTGGGCAGCTGACCCAGAACCAGCCCCGGCGGCTCCTGGATCACCAGCTCCACCACCGTCTGCGCGGCGGACGACAAGGAGGAAGTCGCCTTCTGGATGACGCCGCCGGTCAGCGGCGTGATGATCGGCTGCTGAGGCAGCGGCGGCGGCTGAGGGGACGGAACCGCGTCTTCCGGTCGGGGTTTCCTCGGCCGGCCACGTTTCCGTTTAACCGGGGAAGTGCTGAGAGAGGAAGCGGCCGAGACAACGACGGATGACACTTCCCCCTCCTGGGGTCGCTTGACGGCGGCGCCCCGAGCTGTCTGGACCACCGAGGTCGGCGCCGCCACGGCGTGCTGCTGGGCAGACAGAGAAGGGGGCGGAGCCACCTTCTCCGCCTCAAAGGACAAACAGCTCTGAGGAAGAATCATCACCGGCAGCGTCCTGCCCTGCTGCTGGGGCAGCGTCGTCATGGTGATGACCTTCACCCCACCGCTGTTGGCGGGAGCGGTGACGGCGGCGGGGCCTCCATGTGCAGACGGCACGGCGACGGCGTCCGCCGGCGCCTGTGGCGGCACGGCGGAGCGGACGGAGAAGCTCTTGTCAGGGACGGTGCTGCGAGGAAGGATTCTGGGTAGCTGCTTCATGAACGCCTCCACCTGCAGCGCCAACAAACACGCCGCCATGTTGATTCATCCAACACTGAAAGACATTTAGTCCCACCTACAGACTGACCTGCGATGGAAAGTAATCACATCTTTTGAACCTTTTCCACACCTGGACAACTTCAACCTCACAGTTTATGTAACTGAAGTCATGGAGCCGCTGACTTAATTTGGATTAAGTAGAATAACTGGTATTCATCTTAATTGTATTTTTAATTGGACTAGCTGTGGGTTTAAATGGCGTTTCACTAGCGAAGTTTCCCCGTAATATATAATCACCCAGAAATATTTTTACATTTCATGTCAACTTTATCTTTAGCCGCATTGATTCCTGCAACAGCGTCTTCACAGGTTTGACTAACAAATCAATCAAACAGCTGCAGCTGATCCAGAAGCTGCTGCTGCTGTTCTGACTAAAACCAGGAAGATGGAGACATAACACCAGTTTTAAAGTCCCTCCACCTGTAGCTCAAAGGATAGATTTTAAAATACTGTTAGTTTATAAATCGCTGAACGGTTTAGCACCACAATACCTTAAAGATCTGTTATTGCCGTACCAACCGTCTGGACCCCTCAGATCTTCTGGTTCTGGTTCTGCTCTGCATCCCCAGAACCAGAACCAAACGAGGAGAAGCAGCATTCAGCTTCTACGCACCACAAATTTGGAACAAACTTCCAGAGCACTGTAAAACAGCTGAAACACTGAATGTCTTTGAGTCTCAACTTAAAACCCTCCTGTTTAGAGTCGCTTATGGCTAAATTGTGGGTTTTGATGTCTTAGGTTTGAGAATCTGTTGGAAGAGACCCCATAAGGGCAAGTCTTCACCTGGATCGATGTTTTTAATGTTTTTATTTTGACTTTTAAAAATGTTTTTATCCTTTTCAAAATCTCTTTCTCTTTCTCACTGTTTATTCTGTTTTTATTTCTATTTTAATTATGCAAAGCACTTTGAAATGCCTTGCTGCTGAAATGTCCTATACAAATAAAATTTGATTGATTGATTGATTAACATCTTTTAATACAAAAACACGGTGGACCGTGTGGACCGCCTCGGCGCCCCGACCACCGGGCCCAGCAGGATTTCTGGGGGAAACCCGGTGTTAGACGTACATTTCAGTACAAATTATGACCAGATATTTTTCTGTACCACCGTAAAATATTTAGTACATTTTGACTTTTTAGCCGCATAAAGTCCAAAACAAATACACTAAACTTTTGGGAGTTAACCTGATAAAATGGGGAAAAGCTTAAAGGATGTGAATACTTTTCATGTCCCTCATTATCTGCATCTCAGCTACATTTAGAAAATTAAACTGTGTCGGTTGGTTGACTCACCGCTGGTTGCAGAGAGGCAGAGGAGGAGTGAGGAGGAGGAGGAGGAGGAGGAGGAGGAAGAGGAGGAGCAGCAGGAGGAGGGGCGTCTGCTGAGGAAGGCTTGGGGACGGCTGATGTGGATTTGTCCCCAGAAGACATCTTGGGTGAGGACGAGGACAGGTCTCCCTGTTCCTTCTGTGAGCAGACAGGAAGCGGCGGTGAGCGGCGGCAGGAAGTCGCAGCTCGAGACGCCAGCGATCGGTCGGAAACAAACCTTCTGGTCTGCGGCTCCGTCTCCGTCAGCGGGGGACATCGCGGGAGTTTTCTTTATGACTTTATGGGTTTTAGCTGGACCGCCTGAGGAGGAGCAGGAAGATGGCAAACGACCCCAGAAGAAGAGTTTTAATGACCACTGCAGCGTTTAAATCCTTACAACACTTCTGAGGAATAAATCAAGGGTTAACCTCACCGCCTGCTGCCGTGTCCAAAACTTTGGACGACATGAAAGCACAAATTTTTCAACTACCGTATTTTCCGCACTATAAGGCGCACCGGACTATAAGACGCACCTTCAAAAAACGGCCTGTTTTAAAACTTTTTTTCATATATAAGGCGACCAACAGCCGCAGCAGTCGCTGCCTCTCGTCCTCCGCCCCCCCTGGCTTTAAATGTATTATCAAACTTTATTAACAAACCAGTGTTCTGACAACAATCCCAGCATGCACCACTCACATCTTCTACAGGGCAAAATGAAGTCGGCGGCTGCTTACCGTAGTTGCTAGACCTGCTGTGGCTCAATATTGGTCCATATAAAAGGCGAACCGGATTATAAGGCGCACTTTCGGCTTTTTCAGGAAATTGAAGGTTTTTATGTGCGCCTTATAGTGCAGAAAATACGGTAATAAATTTGTTCTGCCTTCGTTATTGTAACTGATCAATAAACAAACAAAAGGCAGCTGTCCACACCACAAACACTTATTCGAGCTTCTGGAGGGAACCTGTGAACTTTGTAACCGACGGCCATCTTGGCAGGCGGTGGCTATGGAGTTGCTATGACAACGACAAGCTAGCCACAAGCTTAGAACTAGCAAAAAAGTTTGCAATGAATTCGATTGATACATTATCTCTGCCGGCCTGTTGATATTTATAGAAAATTCTGTAAAAAATATTTTACAACTACATTTAATTTCCACGAAGGTTTAACGGTGGCACTGGACAAAACGTGACGTTTAATGGTTTTATATCTTCTGACTTTATGACGCAAAGAACTTTGAACTGCCTTGTTGCTCAAATGTGCTGAACAAGTAAACCTGATTAACTGATTAAGGTTTATAGAATAGAATAGAATAGAATAGAATAGAATAGAATACAATATACTTTATTGATCTAAGTGGGGAAAATGCTTATAATTTGACAAGCTAATCCATCCGAGGTGATAAATATTAATAATACAAATATAACCATAAGTAATAAAATTTATATGTAAAAAGAATCTAAATAAAATTTATATATATATATATACAGTATGTATATATACAGTATATATATATATACAATATATATATATATATATACATACTTATAACTATATACATATACACAGTCCAGTCACATTAATGTGACCATCTGTCAAAAGCCAGAATAACCACCTTTCGCAGAGCGAACTGCTACGAGACGTGCAGGAAGAGAGTCACTTAGGTCCCTGAAGGTCTTCTCTGGGATGTTGAGCCATGCCGACTCTAATGCCGTGGCCAGCTGCGCTAGATTACGCGGTTGAGGATCCATGGCGCGAACAACTCGATCGAGATGGTCCCACAGATGCTCGATTGGGTTTAAGTCAGGTGAGTTTGCTGGCCAGGGGAGGACGGTAAACTCATCCTGGTGCTCTTCGAACCACGCACGTACACTGGCAGCTGTATGGCACCTCGCATTGTCCTGCTGGAAGATGCCATCATCCTGAGGAAAAACAATGCGCATGTAGGGGTGGACATGGTCCGCAAGGACAGATGCGTACTTGTATTGATCCATCGTGCCTTCCACAATAATCAGTGAACCCAGAGAATGCCAGGAAAACATTCCCCAGACCATAATGCTCCCGCCTCCAGCTTGGACCGTTCCTGCAATGGTTGCAGGGTGGTTCCTTTCAGAGGTTTCACGCCTTATACGCCAACGTCCATCTGTCCGATGGAGCATAAAACGCGATTCATCTGAAAACGCTACCTGTCGCCACTCAGTGGACGTCCAGCTGCTGTACTGGCGTGCAAATTCTAGCCTTCGTCGTCGATGAACACCAGTCAGCATAGGTGCACGAACCAGGCGTCTGCTTCGGAGGCCCAGACGCAGCAATGTTCGCTGAATAGTGGTTTGGGAGACACTTGTGGTAGCCCCTTGGTTCATTTTAGTGGTCAGTTGCTCAACGGTAGCCCGTCTATCTGCCCGAACGCATCTCCGCAACCGTCGTTCGCCTCTGTCATCTATGGCCCGTGGTGCACCACATTTGCCACGTCGTTGATTTTGGACAGTCCCATTTTGCCATGCACGGTACACTTTTACCACGGCGGCACGCGAACAGTTCACAAACTCAGCCGTTTCGGAAATGCTTCCACCCTTGGCCCGAAAGCCAATGATCATGCCCTTTTGGACGTCGGATAAATCGCTTCGTTTCTGCATTACGCCAACGATTGAAATGTTTTCCGAAGCCCACACACACCCTTTATATACGCTCAACTGCACTGTGCTGCCACCTGCCTTCTGTGATTGGTTATTTAACTCTGAAGTGGAAAGTACGTGGTGGTCACATTAATGTGACTGGACTGTGTATTGTCATTTAAACATGACTAAACTAACCCCTAACCCTTTATTTAAATAAATAAGCAAGCAAATGACATATTATTATATATTTATACCTAAAGTCTGACATTGAAGTCATTCTTGGGCCACAATCTTGGCCAATAAAACTGATTTTTAATTTTAGAAAAGCAAAGTTTCCAAGCTTATGAGAATAATAAAAAAAAGACCTAAAAAAATATCATGGGTTGTTTAGGAGTCATTCTTTGGTGGATTTTTAGGAATTAGTCCATCAAAAAATCTGAAAAAGGTGCTAAAACTTGTATTCACTATCTGTTTATTAAAATATATTAGTTAGGGATTTTTTAAATTACTTTTTGCCAAAGTTATTAAGAGAAACAGGCTGCAGACCCCCGGCCTAAATACATCTTTGTCTGGTGTCAAAATTAGTTTGATGATCTGAAACGCGTGAGAGAAAGATGGTGGCAAAAAAACAATCCGACTTTTGTCCAGTTTACCAAAACCAAAACCCAGCTTGTAAGGCAGTAGCGGGTCGGACCTGCGAGCGCCGCGGACGTGACGAGCTTGGCCTGGTTGCAGCGAGGGTTGACGATGTGCTCCTGGATCAGGTAGCGAGCGATCTCCACCACGGTGTCGAAGGATCGCTTCAGGATCTTCTGGGCCCAATCACAGATCAGCTCGCAGGCCGCCTCCGTCACTTCCTGTTTGTAGGTCTGGACCAGCTCAGTCAGCTCCGACTGGAGACCGGGAGAAACACGACAGCAGAAATTCAGTTAAACTGGGATTATTTGTACATTAAATATTTATTACCTTAAAATTAGAAAACTGATGGTTTTCCAAAATGGAGGACAAATTAAGTCATAAAAAGGTAATTTTAAACAATGAATATCAAATGGAACAATTATCTATTTACTTTTGTCTTAAGTTCCTGAACCTAAAACCTGAAAACATGAGATTTGAACATTTTAAAATGTGTGTTTTAACATTTTAACAACTATTTTGTAGATAGATAAATACATTTAATGTCACAAAATCTGCATGACTCCCAGAAGAAACATTTTTAGAACTACAGCCAAAACGATTTCTGCTCAAAAGTGACTTTTTATCATTTTACCCAGCTTAATAAAAAACAAAGCTTTAAAAAAGTATCTGTAACATTAAACTAATAAATAAAACCACTCTTATTATCTTCCCACATAAAAATTACTTTAGGCTTAAAACGATTAATTGGTTTAATCATAATTAATCTTTTATTCAAATAATCTTCAACTAATTTGGCAATCCATGATTAATCGCTAACTGAAGTATACAAACTCTAAAAAAGTCATTTTCTGGAAGAACATTATTAGAGCAGTAATTAAAACAAAAAAGTACAAGAAGTATACATTTTTAATTTAAGGTAAAGAACAAAAAGTTATTTGTCCGTAAATATGTTCTACCATAGCTAAAGCTAAGCTAACGTCTCGAACAGCATAGCTTTAGCTTCACCAAGCTTCATCATACATTATTATTTGCACCAACCTTTAATTGACAGAATAATCGATTACTAAAATAATCGTTAGTTGTAGCCCTAGATCATTTTTGTATCATTTTTGATCAGTTGTTGAGATTCTGGCACCAGCTGTGGTTTAAATACTAAAGTGGTGGAGTAGGACTGGTAGTACTGGTTTGCAGATGTACTACTGGTTTAGTGTGCGAGTACCGGGTCGTTCTTCAGGTCCAGGTTGGGCAGCAGAGGCATGTTCAGAACCGTCTTCCTCCTGATGCCGCTATAACAGTATGTATCAGCCACACAGGTTAAGGAGTTCAACCAGCAACTGCAGCCATATGATTCATACATATCAGATAAATAACATTCAGCTCCAAGCAGCAGGTAATTGGTCAAATTCAGGAGTTTTTAAAGGGGACGCATATTGAAAAATTCACTCTATGCACATTTCTGCTCTTCCATTTGGGTCTCAACTGCTTCTAAAAACTGCTTAGATGAACTCACCCAGCTGTTTTATGGGAATCAGTTCATGTTTTTTTGATGTCTGAAAACGAGCCGTTTCTAAAACCTCCTGATAAATCACATTCCAGAGGCACTGCGCCGTTACCTAGCAACCCAAACTGAGTTCCAGCACATGTGGTCAGCTGGTTTTACCGCTATATACAACAACCACACAATGGCTGCTGGAAAAGACACATGTTTTGAGGTTGACTCATCATCCAGAGGCCACTTGCTGCGTTCCTGTTAGCTGTAAAGGAGGCTTTACTAATGCTTTTCAAAAATGTTCGGTTGAATAATTGCACATCTGTTTGCAGCCATTTTCTCGTGCCAGTATAAGTGTTTAATTGGGCATTGTGGCCAGCAGCAACTTATTTGGATTTAAAGTGACAAGAGGCCTAACATAAGTCTGAAAGGAACCAGACTACAATCTCATCATCTAAAAATTATTTTATGCAAAAAATGTAATGAACATGTTTTGCATAGAACCTATACCTATACCAGTGGTTCCCAAACTTTTTCTCCTGCGTCCCCCCAGTGGTGTACAAACATTTTCTGTGCCCCCCCCCCCACTCTCCCTATGGATTACAAATAGCTGTCTGGTTGAACGACGTGTGTTAGCGAAGGGAGGGCCGACTCTAAGAACGGGGGAAGGAGGGGTGGATCGACTTTGTTGGGAGCAAAATGAAAGTACGTAGCTGAAAATAGACGACAACATCGGTAGCCTACAGGCTACTTGAGTTTAAGGTGCTGTATTGATACTAGCTAGCCAGTCATCTTTTAGCTAACTTTACCTGCATCCAGCAACTTCACTCAACTCAGTCGGTTAGTTTGGGGAAGCTTTTTGCGTTTTGCTGGTTTGCTGCCATGATTCTAACACACCTGTGTATCTCCGTACAGCAGCATCAGGTCTCCTTCACTGCCACACAGGTGTAAACCCAGCATGAGCGTCGTAGCGCTCATGTTGGGTTTAAAAGCGGCTCGAAAAACAGGTTACCACATGTTAACAACGGATTAAATAGTTTTAACTGCTGATAACGGTGACAGAGGGCACAGATATGGGAATTGCGCAAAGCCCTATTGTATCAAATTGACATAGGAATAACAGAGAGTTGGCCATTCAAAGGTAAAAACCGAGCGTTCATGTTTTGTTTTGGGTTTTTTTCCATCCAGGCGGCTTCCCTCGTCCCCCCTAGGGGGCGCGCCCCTCAGGTTGGGAACCTCTGACCTATACTAACCTGTTCAAGGAAGCATAAAATGTCACGTTTAAACTCCTGTGCTATATCTTACCATAATATATTACCAGCATGCTGGGTTTAAACTGTAGCAGATGAAAATATCATCAATAATCTGGACGGCTCTGGGCTCAAATTCAACCTTAAACATTTAAACATGACATCATTCAGACATTTTGCAGCTGCACTTGTAAACAGCTGCAGGGAAATTTTGACTTTTATAGCCAGCATAAATTCAAGAGATTTGGCAAAGCATCGTCCCTTCATTCGGTTTATTCAGAGACTTCCCTCAAATTAAATGTGCGCTAGACATAGAGAAAGAGGAGTGATACTCTACCTCTGCATGTGAACCTGACATGTGAACCATTATGCTTCCTTGAACAGGATAGTACCGTATTTTCTGCACTATAAGGCGCACCAGATTATAAGGCGCACCTTCAATGAATGGCCTATTTTAAAACTTTTTCTATATATAAGGCGCACTGCATTATAAGGCGCATAGAATAGACGCCACAGTTATGTTGCCACCCGTCTGGTATTGAACGGGACATGATTTGTTCCGTTCACTACAAATATGGATGTCTAATAATAAAAATTGGTCCTGAGTTCTATATATAGCATCTGCACCAGTCATTGTTTCACTCACGGTTTTGGTGTTGCGATATTGTGCCCAACTGCTTTCTGGTTAACACAGACCAACCGACACGCTGCCGCCGCAGCCTCTGTCTCTCTTCCCCCCACGGCTTTAAATGTATAGCTGCTGGTCCCTTGGTAACTCTAGCCGAAGCTCCCGGATAAATGTCTAAAGCTACTTTGTTGACATAAAGAATGTCAACAAAACAGTCCAATTCCGGTCGTGAGGAGAACCTGGAGAGCGACTGGAACGGGGCGTCTGGACGATGGTCACCCGTCTCCGTTCGCGCACAGCATGTTGGTGGAGAACGTGATGCTAGATGACCTGCAGACGACCTGATTATTAGGTGTGCAGGTAGATACATAGACATGTCTATGGGTAGATAGGTCAGTCAAACTTTATTAACAAACCAGTTTTTTGACAACTATCCCAGCATGCACTGCGTGCTTCTTCTTCTACGGGAAAAATGAAGTTGGCAGCTGCTTACCATAGTTGCTAGACCTGTTGTGGCTCAATATTGGTCCATATATTAGGCTCACCGGATTATAAGGCGCACTGTCGGCTTTTGAGGAAATTTAAGGTTTTTAGGTGCGCCTTATAGTGCGGAAAATACGGTACAAATCTATGGTCTGTACAAAACATGTTCATTACATTTCTCGCACAAAATCATTCTGAGATAATGAGATTTTCTTCTGATCAGCTCTGTCTATTCTGAGCTCCTTTCAGGGCCTCTATCACTTTAAATCCAAATAAGCTGCTGCTTTCCATCCCCTAACATTGTTTACACTGGCATATGAAAATGACTGCAAACAGCAGCGCTATTATACAACTATACATCTTTGAAAAGCAGAAGTAGAGCCTCCTTCACAACCAACAAGAATGGAGCAAGCGGTTTCTGGATCTTAAGTCAACAACAATTGCACAGCACATTTTTGTCCCTCCTTAAACAAAATGAATCAAATAATTTAGCTGTTGGATTTTGACATCTTTAATTAAATCAAATCAAGTGGAAAATCTTCAGAAATACCAGATTAAAACTTGAAGAATGAGTCAGGCTGCTTCACACAGCGGTTGAAAGGATATTTGGACTGTCCTCTGCCGCCGAGTCGCCTCGCCTTGATGTTGGGGAAAATGTCTCTGATGATCTTCCCAAAGTTGGCAGCGCTCAGGGGTCGATGCTGCAGGTTCTCACAGTACCTCCTGCAGCACACAGATTACTCCATCAGAACATCACAGGCTGCGTTTCCATTACAAAATATGCACAGATGTTTGTCAATATTCTGTTAAAATCACAATCCCCCAAACACTGGCAAGTGTTTCCATGAAACAAGAAATAAAGTTACAAATCACACGTTAATAAGCCATTATGAATCACAGCAGTGACGGATATAAACTGTAGCATAAAATATTCATAACTCAGCCATTGGAGGAGACTTCTGCGTCTTATACTTGGGAGCAGTTCAATATGCGGCATTTTGGGTAACTTTTGAATGATGCAATCGTTTTTATGAACTGTGTTATGCTGTGGGCTGCACATTGTCCAAAAAACTCCAAAAAACATCATCATCCTACTACTTCCTGTTATCTTCTTTGTCGTTTCTGTGAGTAGTAACACCCAGTTATTGCAGAAAGATTCCGGATGTTTGTTAAATGTATTTTTGATCAACCCAACGTTTCACCAGCATCTGTGATGGATGTGAGTGTTGCCTTGATTTTTTTTACCCTAAATGGAAACGCAGCCACTCTGTGTTAGTTGTTGTTTACTGAGGGTGTGTCTGTCTTAGGGCTGTAGTGACACAATAATCTCACGATACGATACACAATATTGAAATTGAAAGTAAGAGAAATTTAACTTTTAATGTAAGTTTTAGGCTTGTTTTGCACAAAATATTTATAAAAAGCCAAATGTGAACTAGAATATTTAATCTAAAATATTTTGACCATTTAATTAGAAATATTAAAAGTAATTTGAGCTTTTCTTTTAGCAGCTGGTCAGATTGGAAGTGAATATGTTATCATTAAGAAGCAAACAGCTCCTTTTAGGTGAAATCATGACTACTGATATGTAGGGCTGTAGTGATACAATAATCTCACGATACGATACACGATATTCTGTTCACAACACGATATATTGCGATATTCAGCAAACAATACAATTCAATACACTTTTTGCGATTTTTGAAAAAATTTTAGAGGGACAGAGTGATTTTGGTGACATTTTGTGACTGTTATAAAGTTGGATTGAATTAATTTAAATGAAAACTGATTAAAAGCACCAACTACACAATACCTGGCTCTGGTTGGACACAGACTTAAAGTGGACAGCTGGACAAAATGAATCAAAGAAGTGAGAGAAAACATGTTTCTTTTATTGAAACAGTCCAAACTGTAGCTGACATGCATTAGTAAAGTAAATAAAGTGAACCAAGTTCCTGCTCTGAATAGTTTGATACCTTTTAAACCTGAACATCTGAAGGAATCACTCTAAGCCTGATGACCTGGTGAAGCAAGCAGTGAGTGAACAAGGTGACAGTTGGATGTTACGATACTTGCAGATGAATATGATATTTTTTCTAGGAAAGAAAATATCGATATATATTCGCAATATCAATGTTATTATACAGCCCTAGTCTGTCTGTGTGTGTTTCCCCACCTGTACGTCTCGTAGACGTCCTGTTTGGGCAGACAGGTGTCTGAATGCTCCTCCAGGTGACTCCGGATCCAGTTACAGGTGTGCAGCTGGTCGGCTGTGTTGAATGAACTCGGGTCGCCACCACTGGGTGTCACACACACATCAGGTAATACGTCCACCATCCCATTAATGATGATATGAATCAGAAGAAAACTGGACTTATTACGTTAATTGAACAACAGCTTGAACCATTTTGGCCCAGTTTGAAGCACTTTGTAGAAAATTGCCACAATTCAAAATATTTTCAACAGTTAATAGGATGACTAATATTTTTACCTAATAAACTATACATTACGTATCAAACACTATTTTTACTGCTTTTATAATCATACCAAACCAACTTTATTTATAAAGCACTTTAAAACAACCACAGCTGATACACAGTGCTGTACATTAAAAACACAACATAACAAGAAAAAAATAAAAACTCTTACCGTTTAAAAACAAAACCATACAATTTAAAACCAGATCCCTCTGGAGGTGAAAGTCACGTAAAATAGTTGGGTTTTAAGACAAACTTTAAAATCAATTAATACTGAGGAACATTTTCCATCCCAACATTTCAGACATTTTCAAATATATATACACAAGTAGAAATGTTTATTGTAATCTTGTGTGTTTTAAACACTGTTTGGTTATCAAGTCTGCATAAAATCCACTTTATAAATTGCACCACAGCCACCCATAATAGACCAAAGCTCCATAGTTGTATCTTAAGTTATTTATTCCAATAAGTTGGAATAACAAAAGCTGCATATGTTTTTTTTTTCATCTTTTGACATCCATGCAGATTATGTCACCCTGGGCAAAAGTCATACTGCCCACATCACGAATCACAATAATATATCAGAGATAAAGAGCTGAAAATATCATTAAAATAACATTAAAATGTCTGAGTTTGTCTCAGGTATCATCCATCTATTTTCTTTAACACAACATTTAAGCCAGTGGTTCTTAACCTTTTTTGAGGTACCAAACCCCCCAGTTGCATATGCGCCTTCACCGAACCCTTCTTATCCCCCCCCACCCCCTGCCGACACATAAAAGACTTTGCGCTATTCTGACTTAGTAATGTAATTATATTAGTTGTGTTACCACCCCACACCACTAGAGGCAGTAGAAACCCTGAAAAGATGCGACTATGGAGCAGATTTAGAAGAACAACGAAAGCTACAGAGTTTGGTAAAAACTGTGAGTTTTGCTGAAGTAAATAAAGACACAAGTTCAAATTCATGCTGAGAGTGAAGCTCCTCCAATCAGAGCTCCTCCTCAGCTCTGATTGGCTAATCAATGTAACGTGATCCTCTGATTGGCTAAGCAATGTAACGTGATCCTCTGATTGGCTAAGCAATGTAACGTGATCCTCTGATTAGCTAAGCAATGTAACATGATCCTCTGATTGGCTAAGCAATGTAACGTGATCCTCTGATTGGCTAAGCAATGTAACGTGATCCTCTGATTGGCTAAGCAATGTAACGTGATCCTCTGATTGGCTAAGCAATGTAACATGATCCTCTGATTGGCTAAGCAATGTAACGTGATCCTCTGATTGGCTAAGCAATGTAACGTGATCCTCTGCACCAAGTGATGGCAAAGCGCGGCGACATCACGACTTTACACAAGTGAGTCTTTACCTCCGCGGCAGCAGAGGCTCCGCCGAACCCCTGAGACCGACTCACCGAACCCCTGGGTCAGGTTAAGAAACACTGACTTAAGCCATCAGCCTAAATCTGCCATAAACCGAAAAGTAAAATGTTCATAAACGACTCTCACGCTTTGTCTCCGGAGCTGGGCCCCGAGGGCAGCTGGAGGTACAGGAACAGCTTGTCATTGTCTGAGAAGCGCTGAACGTCTTGCTGTTGAACAAAACAAATTTGCATTACATTCTGCAGATGCAATATTTAAATTTAAAAAACTTTTTTACCAAAATTTGATCCACTTTGGTCTGAACGTTCTTTCTGCAAGAAAAAAAACAAATCCAGTCATTAAAATTTCAGATATACAGAAAGACATTTAGGTGAAAACATACTAATTACATATCAGTAGGGCTGTATAAAAATATCAATATCACAATATATATCGATATTTTCTTTCCTAGAAAAAAATCGCTATTTATTCGCAAGTATCGTAACATCCAACTGTCACCTTGTTCACTCACTGCTTGCTTCACCAGGTCATCAGGCTTAGAGTGATTCCTTCAGATGTTCAGGTTTAAAAAGGTATCAAACTATTCAGAGCAGGAACTTGGTTCACTTTATTTACTTTACTAATGCATGTCAGCTACAGTTTGGACTGTTTCAACTAAAAGAAACATGTTTTCTCTCCACTTCTTTGATTCCTTTTGTCCAGCTGTCCACTTTATGTCTGTGTCCAACCAGAGCCAGGTATTGTGTAGTTGGAGCTTTTAATCAGTTTTCAGTTAAATTAATTCAATCCAACTTTATAACAGTCACAAAATATCACCAAAATCACTCTGTCCCTCTAAAATCTTTCAGAAAATTGCAAAACTGCATCGAATCGTATTGTTGGCTGAATATCGCAATATATCGTATTGTGAACAGAATATCGTGTATCGTATCGTATCGTGAGATTATTGTATCACTACAGCCCTACATATCAGTAGTAATGATTTCACCTAAAAGGAGCTGTTTGCTTCTTAATGATAACATATTCACTTCCAATCTGACCAGCTGCTAAAAGAAAAGCTCAAATTAATCTTAATATTTCTAATTAAACGGTCAAAATATTTTAAATATTCTAGTTCACATTTGGCTTTTTATAAATATTTTCTGCAAAAGAAGCCTAAAACTCACATTAAAAGTTAAATTTCTCTTACTTTCAGTTTAAACTACTCAATTATCTTTAGTTGTCATATTGACACAAGTAAAACAAAAGTAAAATAAATCCTTTTGAGGAGGTTCTTATGCCACTTACGAGATGTTGCTGCTCAGCTTCTGCAGCAAAATGCTGGGCTCCGTGTCGCCCTCTCCCGGCTCCAGGCCGCCCTGGTCCCTGTGGGCGGCGTCGGCCCGCTGGTGCTGCTGGTCCTCCGACATCTGGACCCACTACCCTGTGCTGAGAACCAACATCTGGAAACACAGAAACAACAGCAGCTGGAGCCCGACTGGAAACAGACAACAGAGCCACTGCAGATGCAGAAAAAGAAAAGGAAAAACTCAGAAACTTTCTAAAAAAAAAACAAGTTGAACATTTTCTACAAAAGACTTTCTACAAAAAAATTGAAATCCTGAGTTGGAAGAACCAGATTTTTGACTTTTGGAAATTTTATGAGTTTCAAAAGTCGAAGATTTTTGACGCTTGAAACAAACTTTTTCTCGTTTTTTTTCTAGAAATTTTATATTTTTGTATGGAATTTAAAAATATATATTTTTAGGTTAAAAATAAATGTATAAATCATTTTTAATTTTTTGTACCGTTCCTAGTTACATTAAATGTTATATTGTTTTGCTGACTGATGATTTGCAGTATCAGCTGCATAATGTTCAAAATATGTTGCTCAACATAACTGTTGCTCAGTTCATTGAATGATATTTCAAATTTTTGATAAATAAATGGAACTGAAAGCAGGCGTTTGCAAAACTTAGAAAGTATTTTAAAAAATCAACATTAGAAATATTAAAATTTCTGTGGACCCCAACACTAAACCACTAAGAGATGCAGTACAATGAAACATTTATATAACATTATACAACTAAAAACCAGCAATCAGGCCCGAAACTTGGGAGCAGTGATGACCTCTGACCTGAACCTTCAGAGCCACATCAAGACAGTCACAAAGTCGGCTTTCTATCACCTGAAGAACATCTCTAGGATTAGAGGACTGATGTCTCAGCGAAATCTAGAGAAACTCATCCTTGTGTTTATCTTTAGCCGCATTGATTACTGCAACAACGTCTTCACAGGTTTGACTAACAAATCAATCAAACATCTGCAGCTGATCCAGAAGCTGCTGCTGCTGTTCTGACTAAAACCAGGAAGATGGAGACATAACACCAGTTTTAAAGTCTCTATACTGGCTCCTTGTAGCTCAGAGAATAGACTTTAAAATACTGTTGTTAGTTTATAAATCGCTGAACGGTTTAGCACCACAATACCTTAAAGATCTGCTAGTGCCGTACCAACCGTCTAGACCCCTCAGATCTTCTGGTTCTGGTTCTGCTCTGCATCCCCAGAACCAAACGAGGAGAAGCAGCATTCAGTTTCTACGCACCATGAATCTGGAACAAACTTCCAGAAAACTGTAAAACAGCTGAAACACTGAGTGTCTTTAAATCTAAACTTAAAACCCACTTGTTTAGAGTTGCTTATGGCTAAATTGAATGTTTTATTTTTACTCTTAATAATGTTTTTATCTTTTTTAATCTTTTTCAAACTCTCTCTCTTTCTGTTTTTATTTTTATTTTAAATTGTGTAAAGCACTTTGAAATGCCTTGCTGCTGAAATGTGCTATACAAATAAAATTTGATTGATTGATATAGAAAATTAACTCTTTGTCTTATAAATTATAGAAAATTAACTCTTTGTCTTATAAATTAGAAAATGTTATTTCATTTTTTAAATTATAATATATTTTTAAAGGAAAAAAAAACAAAGTGTAGGTTTTCACAGACTTCCAGCTTAAAATACAAACATGTCTGTTGCAAAATAGCCAATTTTCAGGCCTAAAAAATAAACACAACTCAGGCGGTGACACCACAACAAACCTAAATATTCATCTATATTGTGTGAACTACAGGTAAATCTGGGCCGATTTTTTTTTTTTTTTTTGTAATTGTTTTATCTTTTTTAATCTTTTTCAAACTTTCTCTCTTTCTGTTTTTATTTTTATTTTAAATTGTGTAAAGCACTTTGAAATGCCTTGCTGCTGAAATGTGCTATACAAATAAAATTTGATTGATTGATATAGAAAATTAACTCTTTGTCTTATAAATTATAGAAAATTAACTCTTTGTCTTATAAATTAGAAAATGTTATTTCATTTTTTAAATTATAATATATTTTTAAAGGAAAAAAAAAACAAAGTGTAGGTTTTCACAGACTTCCAGCTTAAAATACAAACATGTCTGTTGCAAAATAGCCAATTTTCAGGCCTAAAAAATAAACACAACTCAGGCGGTGACACCACAACAAACCTAAATATTCATCTATATTGTGTGAACTACAGGTAAATCTGGGCCGATTTTTTTTTTTTTTTTTTTTGTAATTGTTTATCAAACAAATCCTGCAGAACTGAGCTGCAGGATTCAGTGGCAGAAGACAATCGGTTTAAATAACCACTTTATTCATTTTTTTTTAGCATGGCATCGTGCTGTCCGTCATTAAACCCAGAATCCAAACCGGTTCCGCTCCGCCCGGCTGTAATACAGAGGAAAGGCCCGCTGGCTGCCGGGTAACGGACACATGCGGCGGCAGCGGCGGACGCAGCCCGTCCCGCCCGGCCGGCCCGCCGGCCGCGGCCTCCCGTCCCCCCCACACACACACAGCCCGCCGGGCCCCAGCCGAGACGCCGGAGCTCCCATGTCCGCCATGTTTACAGCGCGGCGCCGGCGGTCATGTGTCCGCCGCCATTCACCACCAAACACACACAGACGCAGGCGTACATGCTACTGCGGAGCTAACTGGCTAGCGGGCAACGCTCGCATCCATCGCAGACGCTGGCAAAAGCGAAGACATTTAATAGCTGTGGGTGGATGAAGCACAAGTTTTAACAGAAACCCGGAATCTACAGAGGGTATAAACACGCGTTTGAGGCGAAGGATACGGATATTAAAGCGACTAACGCGGTTAACTACTCGTTAGCTACGTAGTGTCGTTAGCATTAGCTAGCAAGCGAAGAAAGCCCTACCAAACACGTTTATGAGCGTCATTTATAATTTACAAATAATTCAAGGTAATAGGTAATCAAATATAGTATTAATGTATGGCTTACTGGGTGAGTCACATTGCAGTATTTATTTTAAAAAAGAAAAAGAAAGTACCTGAACCAAGATACAGCAAAAATCCCCTTTCAGATTTTTTTGTGATTGGACGACTGTACTATGTCTGCCTGACTACAAAGGCAACGTCTATTGCGATTGGTTCGCTCTCAAAAATCCCCTTGGATACTCAAATTAGGCTCAATTTCATTGGCTGAGCGGAAACATTTTTTCGTCAGACAATTTTCTTATTGGACAACGTGTCCTGGTCTGCCCAGTTACAAAAGAGATTAATTTATCTTATGAAATCTACCTAGTAACAGCCCCCAGATAAGACAAAGATATGAAGCAAGTGCTGCAGTCATCATACCAACTGCTTATCGATCCTTTTCTACCTTGAACTTTATTAAACAATTAGTTTACGGAGAATATTCCAGTTTTGTCTTTAAATTTAAAGTGATGTTACACAAATCAAACATGTACAGATATTGGTTTTCCAGAATAACAAAATATTGTCTGTTCCAATTTCAATTGCAGCCAATTCAAATTTATAAGAAAAAAAACATGCTGTTTATTTTTATTTTTTTTAACTGATGTATTAGCTTTTAATTAAACTAGAAGTAAAAAGGTCACCTCTATTTATGATAAATAAAATATCTCCCTCAAGTTTATCATGTGAAAATGGTAGTTCTCAGTTTTAGGAATTTGAAACATATTCAATAATTACTTGCACTTAACATGCCAATCAAGGAAACATTTCTTGACTCATTGCTGAATCTCTGATGTAAATCAATTATAGAAAAAGTAGTTTATCATGTATTCAGCTTTTGTGATGGTTGATTTAATGAATGTTAAATTTTTAGATAAAAGAAACCATTCATGTTTACCTAAAGCAAATAACTAATCAAAAGTATAGTTAGATTCAATGTAATAAAGAAAATATACAGTAAATTGTTACAAGATGTGTTTACAAGTTGACATTCTTGTTTATTTTTTAAATGTGTTTTAACGTACAGCACTTTGTATCAGCTGAGGTTGTTTTAAAGTGCTTTATAAATAAAGTTGGTTTGGTTTATTTAAAGTTACACGTCTTTTTATAGGAACTGGTAGTAAATGAAATGAAATGAGAATTGCAATAGTTTTTTATTTACTGTATTTATTTTTCCATTATACAAAAGTGAACGTAAACAGAAAGAAACTAAACTGGGATAGAAAGGTTGCATGGTGGGAAGTTACTTCTGACGTAGCAAGGAATCGGCTCCAACTCGTCTTCATTCAAACCCGCTGCAGAGAGAAAGCAGACGAAAACAAGTTACTGCAGGAGTAAAGTTTCACCCTGTGAGCATCAGGAAGTTACCCTGAAAAGGTCCAACAACAGGGATTTGTGTCTAGAAGGAGATCTGGACGCACCTGACCAAATGAGCGATGTCCCAGTTGGTTTCTGATGACAGGGGACCGATGATTTCCACGCCCTCCGCGGTCACGATGGCAATCTCATGCTGGAAAAAAAAAACATTGAGACATTAAATCCCCAGATTCAGGAAAAGCTAAATCCATTAAAGCAGTGTCTTTTTAATGGAGGGCAGACAGGGGGCGCTGTAGGAAACGCATAGAACGTGAGAAAAAACACGCAAGAACAAAAAAATTCAATCAGAAATTTTGTTTTCTGTTTTACATTCAGTTTTTTTTAAATAAAATACACCTTAAAATAATTTAATTAAACGTCATTTCTGGTGTTTAGTTTCTGACATCAAGTTGCTTATTTCCTCAAGCAAGAAAAAAAGAAAAGGAACTGCTGCAAGAAAACAAGAACTATGGGGGGAAAACTAATAAAATCCAATTAGTGTAAAATACTACATCAGAAAAATTCAATACCTGGTAACAAAGTCGTAATATATTATGTGACAATAAAATTTTCTTCCATAGCCATTTAATATCAAATAGTATTTTTTTTATATAATTTTCTAATCTGGACTCATTTGTAGATTAATATATAACATATTTCCATGTGCATGCTTCTTATTTTATTTATTTATATTCAGTCATATTTAAATTACTTACATCAGAAATGCTTTATAAATCATTTATGGTTATATTAGTAATATTAATATAGTATCTTGTCAACTAAAAAGCGATTTCCCCTTCAGGATCAATCAAGTATTTTCTATATGAATGTAATAATTATGGAGTAGTGAATAAGAACTAGGGCTATATAATAATATCATATTGCGAATATATTGATATTTTCTTTCCTAGAAAAAAATCGATATTCATCTGCAAGTATGGTAACATCCAACTGTCACCTTGTTCACTCACTGCTGGCTTCACCAGGTCATCAGGCTTAGAGTGATTCCTTCAGATGTTCAGGTTAAAAAGGTATCAAACTATTCAGAGCAGGAACTTGGTTCACTTTATTTACTTTACTAATGCATGTCAGCTACAGTTTGGACTGTTTCAACTAAAAGAAACATGTTTTCTCTCCACTTCTTTGATTCATTTTGTCCAGCTGTCCACTTTAAGTCTGTGTCCAACCAGAGCCAGGTATTGTGTAGTTGGAGCTTTTAATCAGTTTTCAGTTAAATTAATTCAGTCCAACTTTATAACAGTCACAAAATGTCACCAAAATCACGCTGTCCCTCTAAAATCTTTCAGAAAATCACAAAAGTGTATTGAATTGTATCATTTGCTGAATATGGCAATAGATATCGTATCGTGAGCAGAATATCGTGTATCGTATCATGAGATTATTGTATCACTACAGCCCTAATCAGAACCTCCTAAAGGTTTACGTCTCTTTCCACATTCTGTGTTTTTGTGCAGGCGGTGTGTGGGCAGAGCTCCTGGTCCAAGTTCAGCTCAGTTGGTGGAAACGTGAGCTGGACTCACCCTGTTGTAGGAGCGAGCGTCTCTGTAGTAGAGCACTTTGAGGCAGCGCTCCACCAGATCCCGGGCTTCCTGCTTGCTGATGTCCGCCTTGTTCTCCACCACCTCCCTCATCAGAGGCTGGAAGCACAGCAAATCAGACTTTCATTTAAAAACAAACACTTTTCAATCCACAGAGTCCTGATTCACATCGAACACCTCAGGGGTTTGAAATTACACAGTCTGGGAATCCCGGATCCCTCATAAAAATCACAACTGTATTCTCATCATTGAAGGACAGAAACGCGGCCTGGCCCTAATGCTAAATAAAAAGCCTGGCCTTGCTGGCATCACTCGTTACCATGGAAACGGAAGGAACGCACTGGTGGGGGGAAAAAATAGAAGCTAAATTTGATTCATAGGCTGCGTTCACACTGCAGCCTGAAGTGGCCCAATTCCGATTATTTTGACGTAATGCGACCTGTATCCGATCTTTTCATGGCAGTGTGAACAGCTCAGGTCGGATTCTTTTTAGAATGTGACCCATATCCGATACGTATCCAATTCAAATGCGATTTAACGTCCAGGTCTCATTCATCCGAACTGAACGTCACTGATTCTCAACAAATCTCTCTATTCTGCGTCCTGATACGCGCAAGTGGGAAGAAAAACAACAACCATGACGGACTATATGAGGATAAAGTTGTTAATATGTTGCTCCGGTCGGACAACAACTTCAAATATATAAGCTAAGCTCCACCGTTAGCCTCCATGTTTACTTCCTCAAACTCTGAGCTCTTCTTCTTTTTATGGCAGTTGGCAGAACACTGAGAACGCTGACGCTATAGCGCCCTCTACTGCGCATGCGGGACACTTTCAGGTCGTTCACACTGCAGATCACATACAGGTCCATTTACTGGCAGTGTGAACGACCTCGGCAAAAAAAAAAATCAGAATTGGGTCACTTCAGGTTGCAGTGTGAACGCAGCCATTGTTTTGTCCTACAGTTACGATTGAATTAATTCATCGTGATCCCATGATAAACGCACATTTTTTTTTTCCAAACATTTAAATTGTGAAAAGTTGTTTTCTCTTTTCACACGGGGACTCACCTGAGCCAGGTACGCTCCAAACCCGGTGGCGACCGTAGGAGCCTCGTAAGCAACGCCAAGCTTGTCCACATAACCCAGGAAAACTGGAGAAGACGAAACATTTAGGGAAGTAATAAAGTTAACAAAGCAGCCGTGGGAAGAAAGAGCAGCAGCTGGTTTACGTTTAATCAGTATAATCAGTATTAGCAGGTCGGTCACAAAATATCAATTAATCAAATGATAAATTAAAACAAACTCAATCAGTTTCTTTTTCTACCAAAAACTGGACGACAAAATTCTTGTAGTCTCACTTAGTTCTTATATTGAAGGATCATTTTGTTTACAGAGACTCCATAATTAAATGTATTTATTGGTTCTGTTGTTTTGTTTATTTATTTTGGATATTTAAAGAGTCTCCCAGATCCAATGTTAAATGTTCATTACAATTCAAAGCTTATTGATCTTTGAGAATCTGTTCTCAACCATTACATTAAAATGGTCTCAGAACAACAATATAATCGTTTAACGCAATAACCATTTAATTTTGATCAATTAAACAAAATTATAATTTATTTATACAAATAAAATAAAATTATATAAGACGTAATAATAATATTATTGTAATAAAATTATTATTATTCCTTTTATTTAATTTCCCTTTGGGATTAATAAAGTATTTTTGAATTTTGAACAATTTATCATCCAGTGTTTAGTATTAGTAAGCCTTCTGCATACATACAAATCATGATTACTAGGGCTGTATAATAATTTCAATATCGCCATATATATATATATATATATATATATATATATATATATATATATATATATCGATATTTCTTCCTAAAAAAAAAAAAAAAAAAAAAATCAATATTCATCTGCAAGTATCGTAACATCCAACTGTCACCTTGTTCACTCACTGCTTGCTTCACCAGGTCATCAGGCTTAGAGTGATTCCTTCAGATGTTCAGGTTAAAAAGGTATCAAACTATTCAGAGCAGGAACTTGGTTCACTTTATTTACTTTACTAATGCATGTCAGCTACAGTTTGGACTGTTTCAATTAAAAGAAACATGTTTTCTCACCACTTCTTTGATTCATTTTGTCCAGCTGTCCACTTTAAGTCTGTGTCCAACCAGAGCCAGGTATTGTGTAGTTGGTGCTTTTAATCAGTTTTCAGTTAAATTAATTCAATCCAACTTTATAACAGTCACAAAATGTCACCAAAATCACTCTGTCCCTCTAAAATCCTTCAGAAAATCGCAAAACTGCATCGAATTGTATCGTTTGCTGAATATCACAATATATATCGTATCGGGGGAAGAATACCGCGCATCATATCGTGAGATTATTGTATCACTACAGCCCTAATGATTACAGAGTGGAAATAGAGAATATTTATTTGTATTAAAGTGCAGTGAACGACGGCCGTATGGACATTTCTGCTCACCTTTCCCCGTTGTAGAAACCTCCGATGACCACGGTGTTCCACAGAGGATTCATCTTGCTGCGGCGGTTGTACATCACCCTGGTCAGCCAGGAGTGGATGGCCTTCGGGCTGTAGCTGTGTCCGTCTCCCAGCAGCTCCTCGTCGATGCTAACAGCAGAAACGGCATTTACATGCGGAAAGATCCAGAGTCAGCGCGCAGGTTCCGTTATTGAGACGAGATATTCCTTTATTAACCCCGCAGTGGGGAAATTTACATAGTTACAGAGGACGCAGCAGGACCAATATAAAAATTTAGATCTACGAAAAGAAATATGAAAAAAAATTCCAGCTTATTGCTTGTAGTGGAGAGTAGTGAACTACTGAGAGCAGCGGGTGTTGTGCAGTCTGACGGCGGCCGGGAGGAAGGAAAGACCTGCACCAATTAGTCGACTAGTCGATTCTTTTCTCTGCAATGACTTTTTTCTGGGCCAGTCGACTAGTCGCAATCACGTGGCAAAACAGATTTTTCCAAGGAAATGAAAGAAGGTGGACTAGGTCAGTTCGTCAGAAAGCTCAAATTGTATAAAAGTATAAATGATATAACAAAGAGAAGCTGTAAATTACAGCATAGGCTACCAATAGGGGCCTTGCGCGGCGCGGTGGTTAGCGCGGCGCGTGTAGCGCGGCGCGCCGCATGTAGAGACTTTAACCCGCGGTAGTCAGGAGTCCGACTCCCGTCCTCCATTAGCTGGGCCCAAGCCTCTCTCAGCTCTCTGACCCTTTACAGCCACATTGCTGTCAAATAAACTAGTGCCAAAAACGTCCTTAAAAAAAAAAAAAAAGACTACTGTAGTAATGTGCTACAATGTGGCATGATGTCGGGCATTTTTATCCCCAACTGATCAGCGTCACCCTGTGTAGTGAAGCTTCTAACCTGGCAGCTTTGCGCTCTTATAAAAATATGGTTTGACAACATCTGTAAACTAAGTCCAAGCTTCACCCTGAGGGTCTGAGGATCTCTGCCTCCGTCTGCATGTCGGTTCAGAGCCGCTGCTCTGAACCGACAGGCTTCGATGAATTCAACTGTAACCAGACGGGATCCATTCATAGTAAGTTTGGTTTGTCATGTTCCAAAAGCTCCATTATGGTCAGTGTGACAATTTGACTCCTATAAGAGTAACTAGAGATCATCAGCGTCAGCCGGTGTTTGGAAAAAAAGAAAAAAAAAGTCCGACCCGACTTTGTGCAACGAACTTTTCTCCGCTGCTCACAAAGAATGATGTGTTTATTGCTCTTTTAATTCTGCATAATAGACTCAGTAAAACCTGGAGAAGGGCAGGAGGTGTAGGGGTTAATATTTACCGTGAAAATAGCTGATAAAGCCTCCAAGTAGTTGTGAAAGGTTTTTGCGCTTGCGTCACTATGACGTCATCGCGACTAGTCGACTCGACTATCATCACGATGTTGTCGACCTTAAAACATACGTAGTCGTTGCACCACTACAGTATTCAGCTGGAAATTAGAGATCAGGTTCGATCGCTCAGACCTGGACCCTCAGAGCCACATAAAGACGGTTACACAGTCGGCCTTCCATCACCAGAAGAACGTTCCCAGGATTAGACTAGAGGACTACTGTGTCCCAGTAAGCGTTTCTCAAGCTTCTTCAGACCTAACCAATTTAACAAAAACACTCAGGAATCACCTAGCTTCTTAATATCGACACCCTGAAATTAAAATATTAGTCTCTGAACTCATTTATTGTTTTGTTTTCTTTGGTCATCCTAATGAGAACTGTGTTGGTGTTTAGTACATGTGAATGACCATGACAAAACCGTGAACATATTGGGACGTTTTGAGTTATTTACAGATTTTTAAGTGTGGTTTCTAAGCAGGTTGTGCTTTTAGTCCCTAATGAGGAACTTACACCATCTGCTCGATGACCTGCTTCAGGTACTGGTAGTCAGCGTAGTCCCCTGACGCTCCCAGGATGGTGTTGTCGTTCACCTATTTCAAAAATAAAAGACATTACAGACAGCTTTCAGTCATAGAAATGTCCGTTTTCTTGTTCTTGTTGACAGCGGTCGTCACCTTCATGAGGCGGGAAATGTTCCTGAACCGCGCCAGAGAGCCATAAGAACCCAACATGTCCGCCGCGATGATGACGCCGCCTGTGAACTTCACACCGAGCACCGATGTGCCAGTTACCATCGGGTTACTGCGAAAAGAAAGAAGAAATATTCAATATGACTGTAAAAGCCTATAGAGTCTGCATGTCATCGTTTGGTGAAAATATTCCTAATGAGTAACGAATACAAAGATCAGTTTCTCTACAGTAAAACTAAAAGTTAATAAAGATCTTACAAAACTATTAAATATCTATTTTTCCATTCTTACTTTTTTGTTACCATATAAAATACGGCAACATCTATTTCTGTGTTCCTGCGTTTGCCTTCTCAGTTGGGTGGTTTCATGCTAATAGAAACATAATTACTCTCTTGAATTTTAATGAGAATATGTCAGTAATAGGCAAGCCTGTCAAAAATAAGCAATTAAAACGAGATAATTTCATTTTGAAGCAAAATGTTTCGGTTAGAGGTGTTTTTTATTTCTGTTTTATTAATTGGTTTTTGTTGTCATGTTTTATTTTGGATATTTAAAGTATCTTCTGGTTGCAGTGTTTTGTGTCCTTTACTAAATGTAATTTCATTAGTCTTTGAGAGGGTGAACTTACATTATTATGCCATTATTAACATATCACTTGAAAATGGTCTCAAAATAATATTATAATTTATTCTAATAATTACTGGAATGATATATTATCCAGCAAAATTTATGTTTGTGACAGGCATAGTAACAGGCACCTAAAACTACTTTATTTCCATGACAGTAAAATAATATTACTCAACTACTCTTGAAATCAGGATAAAAATGAAAACATAAGCTTTTTCTCATAGTTTCGCTATTTATTATTTTAATAATTACTTTAACTTTTTCTGTTTTTATTTTAAATTGTTTAAAGTAATGTTTTTATCTTTTTCCCCCAAAATCTGTCTTTTTGTGTTTTTATTTTTAATAGTTTAAAGTAATGTTTTTATCTTTTTTTTTTTTCAAAATCTCTGTCTTTTTCTGTTTTTATTTTTAATTGTTTAAAGTAATGTTTTTATCTTTTTTCCCCAAAATCTGTCTTTTTGTGTTTTTATTTTTAATTGTTTAAAGTAATGTTTTTATCTTTTTTTTTTTCAAAATCTCTGTCTCTTTCTTTTTTTATTTTTAATTGTTTAAAGTAATGTTTTTATCTTTTTTTTTCAAAATCTCTGTCTTTTTCTGTTTTTATTTTAAATTGTTTAAAGTAATATTGTTTTTATCTTTTTTCCCCAAAATTTCTGTCTTTTTGTATTTTTATTTTTAATTGTTTAAAGTAATGTTTTATCTTTTTTTCCAAAATCTCTCGTCTTTCTCTTTTTATTTTAATTTTAAATTGTGTAAAGCACTTTGAAACGCCTTGTTCCTGAAATGTGCTATACAAATAAAATTTGATTGACTGATTGATTGATTTAAAATAATTATTTTACTTTTTATATCTGGGAACAACAACAATCTGCTGTCTAAGCTAGCTGAGCTAACAGGTTACGATGCATCAAACGCCTAAAAACAGATTTAAATATATTACCTGATGTCTGATCATCTTTATCATTTAATTACCAAAACAACTCGAAGTGTTTTCTCGCTTCACTAACGTCATAAACCCAGATGTTGAATGTTTTCGCCGTGGTTAGCAGCAGCCGTTCCTCCATGATGATGCAGCACAGCAGCAAACCGAAACCAGAACCGGGACATTACCAGGTTCCGGTTCCGAGCCAGACATCTACTCACAGTGTGTGTCGAACCGGGCCGCATGATGTTCCGAGCCCGGCGCTGCTGGTGCCGGGGAAAGAATAAAACTGTCCGGGCTTTGGTCCGTTTTCCCAGAAGTTCAGCTTCACACCGCTGGACTCCATGTTGAATATGGCGGAAGTGACGAGCCAGTCGCCCAACGTCACTTCCACCCCAACTTTATGTACAATGACATGGCATTTCGTCATGATTTTGAAGGAGAAAATAAAGTTTTTACATTTACACAGGGATGGTTAGAGTAGCCAAAAATTGTACACAGGTAAAACTGGCTAAACTTCAACATGTTTTTACTCAAGCGAATTTAAAAAGTAGAAATAAATTACTCAATTCAATCTGAATTCAATTCTACGGAAGAGGATTAGGGCCACCGTAAAAAAAAAAAAAAGAATTAAATCCTTGAAAAAAAAAACAAGGATATTTCTGAGCGCCAAAAGTCGAAATTTTGCAAGAAATTGCACCAAAAAAAGAATTCTGACTTAAGTCAGAATACTTTAAGAATTAAGTAAGAATTTAAGTAAGAATTCTGACTTAAGTCAGAATACTTTTTTTTTTTTGGTGGCCCTAATCCTCTTCCGTAGAATTGAGAATCTACAAAATCTCAGATCCTGACTTTAGAGATTCTGACTTTAAAGTCAGAATTTAAAGTCAGAATTCTGAATTCTGACTTTAAAGTCAGAATTATATATTTTTTTTTTGGTTGCCCTAATCCTCTTCCGTACAATTCAGATAAATTTAATCTCAAAAAGGTTTTTTATTTGTTTTGTTTTTTTACATTGTAAGTTCAGAAATTTCCATGGTTTATCTACAAAATTTCTGGTATTGACCTCAAAATGTCTGAGTTTTTGTTAGCAAATTCTTGATTTTTGGAGCTCAGAATTGTTTCAGGTTTTTTTAGAGAATTTCTGAGATTTATCTGAAAATTTCTGAGATTTTTCTAAGAATTTTCTTCATTTTTGAAGCTCAGAAATTTTCAAGATAATCTTCAAGATAATATACTCAATGCTCAATTTTTGAGTATTTTCTTGTAAATGTTAGACTTCTGGAGCTCAAAAAATTTAATTTTGACAGACGGAGAACTTTAAAGGGCATTTACTTTTTAGGAAACAAAAAGTAAAAATACAAACTTCTAACAGCACTGTTAAAATATGCTGAAAAGTTTTGTTTATGTCTTATCACGCAGATAGATTTTCTAGAAGGAAAAAAAACAACAAAATGTCTGAATTTAAAAGTAAAAAAAATCTGAAAAAGTGTCTGAAATTCTTAGAATAATCTCAGAAATGTTCTAATATTTAATAAATTTTCCTTATTATTTTTATTTGTGGATTGGATTCCTCAATCTGGAACCTGATTCCAAATTTTGTATCACAAACAAGCAAAAAGGCCTGCAGTTCATCTTATGGACTTATTTACATTAATTTCACTTAATTCTTTTGCTTTTGCTATGACTACTTACTTTTTTGTGTTCATTTAACTCAAAACTTACAAATCTTTAACCTAAAGGAACTTTTCACTTTGACTTTACTTAAAAGAATTTAGTTCAATGCCAGTTTTGTATCCTATGCACTCTAAAAAGAAAATGTTGAACCAACTTAATTGAATTGCTTCTATGGGTAACAAGCAATTCAATTAAGTTTATGGCTGATAAGTTGGATGATTAGAATAATTCAATCCAATTCAATTTGGTTCAACTTAATAAATTAAGTTGGCTAAACTTAATTGAATTGCTTGTTTCCTATGGAAGCAATTCAATTAAGTTGGTTCAACTATTTAGTGTAACTTTTGAGTTAAATGAACACAAAAAGTAAGTTGGCATAGCAAAAGCAAAAGAATTAAGTTAAATTAATGTAAATAAGTCCATAAGATGAACTTCAACCCAAAAAACACTTTTTAGAGTGAACTTGATTTATTACGATCATCCAACTCAATTCACCAAGTCCTTCCAACTCAATTGGCTCAGTTTTTATAACTCAATTCATAAAATTGAATTGGATGATTACGATATATTGAATTGGTTCAACTTAATAAATTAAGTTGGATAAATTTAATAAATTAAGTTGAATAAACTTAATTGAACTGCTTGTTACCGACAGAAGCAATTCAGTTAAGTTGGTTCAACTATTCTCTTTTTGGAGTGCAGCTGTCAAACCTCAATAATAGGAGCTGTGTCGCCTTTCGCCATGCGGACTGGTTCAGCAGGAACCAACATGAATGCCGCGGTCTCCACCCCGGCGCGCCCGCCTGCGGTCACGGTTGCCACAGCAACGGGGTGGGACCCTTATTGCTGCAACACACCTCCGTTTCCTTCATATACCTGAAGGTGAGGCGCAGCTCAGGTGTCAGAGTCCGCTCATAAACGGACCAGCTGAGTCACCAGGTGTGGAGCTGGTTCCGGTTCCGGTCTCCTCTCCATTTGTCCAGAACCTGCCTCACCTTTCCTCACCTGTCCTCCCTCCTCCTCCTCCCCCCCCCCCCCCCCCCACACACACACACCTCACCTGCCGGGGCTGAAGGAGCCGCTGTAAGTCTGCCCACTTCTACTCTAAAGCAAACTTTTGTTTTAATCTTTTCTGTGGCGTTGGACTTTTACATTTCAGCTCAGTCTGTATTCGGCGTTCTGCCAGAGAGGTGAATGTAAATGAGAGCAGGACGGCTTGTGGGTTTGGTTTTGTTGTTTTCCCGGTTCGGATCCAGTGAGCAGGAATCTTAGCGCGGCAACATTTGTCCAGCCTTGTGTCAACAGTTCAGTTTGTTGCAGCTGTTTCTCATTTCAGCGTTTAAGGGCGTCTGAATGACCCATTACTGGTTGAAATGATCAGAAAATATGCTTTATTTCTACATCATGGTTTCCAAAATGTTGGTCACTGGGGCTAAAAAATGTCAAGCTGGAAGAAGTACAGGGGCCACAGACTTTTTAATGTTTTTGTTTTAAATATAATTGCAAAAATTATTTTATTTAATTTGTACCTGTTCAGCAATCAGCTAAACACAATATTTTAATGACAATGAAAGTAGTCAGATTTCTATGACAAGATATTGGGACAGTGTTTCTCAACCCTGGTCCTCAGCGCCCCCCCCCCTGCTCTGCATGTTTTAGATGAGGCTCTAGTCCAGAACAGCTGATTCAAATGATTGCATGACCATCAAGAACTGCAGAAACCTGTTAATCACCCAGAGATACAATCCAGGTGTGTGGCAGAAGGGAAGCGCCTAAAACATGCAGGGTGGGGGGGCTGAGGATGACGGAGAGGACTGGAGCCCCTGGAAAAAAGAAAAATAAACGGCTCTGACTTTAATCTCAGATTTATGAGCATCTCAGACTTCTGAGATAAAGTCTGACTTTAATCTCAGATTTATGAGCATCTCAGACTTCTGAGATTAAAGTCGGACTTTAATCTCAGATTTATGAGCATCTCAGACTTCTGAGATTAAAGTCGGACTTTAATCTCAGATTTATGAGCATCTCAGACTTCTGAGATAAAGTCTGACTTTAATCTCAAACGTCAGAAGTCTGACTTTAAAGTCAGATTTTTTTTTTCTTTTTTCCAGTGGCCCTAATCCTCTTCCGTATGAGGATGACGGTTGAGAAACACTGTATTAGGACAAGAAAAACGGGAGCAAATTTCTGCCAAAAAATCTCAGAAATTTTATTTTAAAAAAAACGAGGAAATTTCAAAGTTTGGAAAAAATTTCAAGAAAGACCTTAGAAATTTAAGATTTTTTTTTTCTTGAATTGTTTAGGTTAAACTCAAAATTTCTGACATTTAATCTCCCAAATTTGTAACTTTTGGACCCCAGAAATTTCCATGTTTTTTCCAGAAAATTTCCAAGATTAATCAAAATAGCTCTCTAAATTTTGGACTTTTTCAGACTTGTGAATTTCCAAGTGTTTTTTTTTTTCTCAAAAATGTCTGAGCTTGACGTTGAATCCAAATATGCTTCTGTTAGCCGTTAGCTACTCCATACAAAGTGTTAATGTTAACAAATGCATATCTGTATACAGAAAATAAGTGTGAAACTCCAAGTCATACAAATATGACCTAAATATAGAAACGTGTACACAGAAATGTTGCATATACTGTCTAGATTTGAGATAAAACTTTAAAATGTTGTTTTTAAAGCTGATTTTAGTTGTATTTTGTTCAGTCAGTCCAACTTGGTAAAGAATAAATAAAACCCAGGAGGAATATGTGTAAAATGACTTTGTTTGCACCTGTGAGAGTAACTGTAGGAACTAGTTTAGATGTGTGTTATTTACTGAAAACAGGTTTGAGAAGGAAGGTGACGCGGCGCAAAGCTGTTATTTTTAAGTTCCTGCTTCTGCCAGCCAAATCCGGCAGCATCAGTTCTGTCCGAGTCCAAAACGCAAACGACTGTATTCACCTTCTCCTCCATGAACAGAAGCAACATGGAGTCCACAGAAGAAAAGCACGAAGAAGAAACATCCAGGTCAGAGGTCAACCTCAGTACTTTGGCTTTATTTAACTTGGACACGATCGTTTTAGTCGTGTAAAATACTTGAATTTTCACCGTCAAAGTAACCGCTTTATCCACTGTGTCTTTCTGCAGGATCGTTTTGGGAGATGAAAACTCTGGAACCAGCCAACGAGATGCTGCAGATGAAGGCATTTCTTCTAGAAGAACCACGACGACAGGTCCATCAGCCGCTCACTTCACTCTACTTTTCAGCAGAAATGTCGTCCATGGCCGCCAGGAACTGCCACATCAGGAGCATGTAGAAAAACGTATTTCTGTACCGTCACAAATAAAAGGTTTACTGAGCTCTACCAGAGCCAGGTTTTTTTTTTTTTTTTTTTTTTTTCATTTTGTGGAAACGTGCATCCTAATATCTGATGTCTAATATAATCTCATACCTAATATCTTCAAGAACTTTCATTCAAAAAGTCAAAATTAAAATTCAGTTGTCATTTGTATTGGATTATCCAAATAAGTGTGAAGAAAAATGTTGTGCACTGCAAAAACACAAAATCGTACCTTTTGGTGTAGTTCCTAGTGTAAATATCATCTTGTATTAAGTTAAAACTAACTTGCAAGTAACTTTTCAGGAAAAATAAAGGACCTTATTTCAAGTAAAATACAAGTTCCACAATCAATGGGTGCTGTGCCGTTGCCTAGCAACGCCAGCCAAGCCCAGTCGTTGCCTAGCAACCAGAACTAGTTCCACTGAATATTTTTTTCCATGTTGTGACTTAAAATAAGGTTGTATACCTTGTTGAAAAGTTACTTGTAATTTAGTTTTGTCTTATTTGAAACGTACTGAGATTTCTGCACTAGAAACAAGACCAATGTTGTGTTTTTATAGTGTTTTTTTATCTTTTGAGTGATATTTGCTCTGTTTGCAGTTGCAGTTCTGAAGACGCCATTAAGCGAATCTCAAAAGAATCAAACTTTTTTTTTCTTAATCTGAAATAAAAATCCAACTTGTTTGAAAATGTCTCCCAACAGAAGACGAAGAAATGGGTGGAAGAGAAAGTGGTTTCATGGCAATTCCAGATAGGGACTCGGGTAAGAAACGGTCACTATCATCAATTTGAAGACAGGAGGACCATCTATAAAACAATCTGTAGGTTTTTCAAATGTCCTTTATTTTAGGTGAGGAGGAAGGAAGAGTAGAAACACCTGATGCAGATGAGGAGGGTGAGAAATGTTGTGAGATTCCTTAAAATCCCAACCTCAGAAATGTGTCTTTTCTCATCAGTTTTATTCTCTTTTTATTGCCAGAAGGGATCCAGGAGCTGCCTGAAAGCCAGACAAGTGAGTTTACCAGCCTTTTGTCTTCTCCCTCCTCAGTTTCTTGACTCACTTCCTGCTTTTCGTTTGTTCAGCTGAGGAATCTGAATCGGAGCAGAAACCGTTAACATCCAGCAGCACGAGACCAGGTACAACTTCCTGTCATCATACAGCTGGTGTATACGTCTTGGTGTTTTTTTTTATTTAAGTTTTATTGACTTCTGATGAATTTATATTTTCAGTGCACTTCTTTTACGTCACGTGTGTCAAAGTCGAGGCCCGCGGGCCAAATTCGGCCCGCCATAGCTTCTTGGGTGGCCCTCTAGACTCGATGTGATGCATAAATGGAACCTTCAAGATAACATTTGTTTGCTTAAATATGATCAGTCAAATCAAAGTAGTTTTCAAATTATGTCAGTTGCTCCAATTTTGCCCTGCACCTTTCCATGTTAACCTATAATTGTGAGTTTATTAAAAATTTTCCACAGTGTGATGCTAACTATTTAATTTGAAAGCTAAAGACATGGTTTGTAAGCTAAATATTTAGCTTGTGAATTAAATATTTAGTTTTGACCTCCAATATGTTTAAATGTAGAAATGTCAAAATATGATTTTGGAAAATAAACACCCACATTTTTTCATTATGACAGACTAAATAAAGCAAATTATTACTGTGCAACCTTACAAAATGCACGCCATACAAGTGAAATAATCTGCCAGTGGAATTGGCACTGGGTTGCTAGGAGACGGGCTGAACTTGGCTGGGGTTGCTAGGTAACGACACAGCGCCTAGCAACCCTTAATATTCCTTTTTAGAGGAATATTAAGGAATTAATGACTCAAACAAGCTCTGCTGAAAAGTTTCTTATCATTTACTTTTCTCTTATTTCAAGTGTACTAAGATATTTGCACTAAATGTGATCAAAACAGTTTAAGATTTTTCTTGACTTCTTTTTAATATCAGAGTAGAAAGCATAAGGTGTGATTTCTTAAGATTTTGGGTTTATGCAGTGAAGGGAAGTTCAGCGTTGGCTAGAACAGAAAAACCTAAAAGTTCATATTTATTCCTGATTGTGCGATTGTACGTAAACATCCTGACTGTCCATCATTTCGGTCCTCAGTCCCGCCCAGCAGTCTGAATCTGACTGGGGAACGACAAATGAAGAAGAAAGTGCTGGCAGCTCCAACTCTGAGTGTGTCATTAGGTGACGGTTTTATCTTTTTATTTATTGTTGTTTTTTTAAATTTATTTACGTCTTTCTGTGTCAGCCTGTTTGTTGTAAAATGATGGCATTCCTCCTCCAGGTGGCAGCGAGTCGATAAAATCTGATGACCTACAGTCCAACTTTCTCTCCCCGTCACCTGAGGATGCAGAGGACACGGCACTGGATTTTGATTTGGACGCCTTGGAGACGCCGTCCGACAGCGAGTCCCTGCACTTCCCCCTCTACGACCTGGACCTGGATCTGGAAGGTAACCGAAGGTTAGCAAATCATGAAGCCACATGAGTAAATTCACATCTTCTTCTTCTTCTTCTTCTGTAGACGACATGCGGCGCCTCGGTGTGGCCTCCCATCGCCTCAGAGTGTCCGAGTCCAGATCCAGGTCGGGCTCTGGAGCTGGTTCTCTACCGGGGCCTGACCAGTTTGGACTGGGACCCTTGGAAAAGGAGGATGTGGTGGACAGCAAAGGCACCAGGTGGCGCTGTTTCACAACAGGTGACCCTCCTCAGGAGTCCAGGGTCGACATGAGCGTCCTGGAGCCGTATCTCAGAGTTCTGTCACACGGAGGTTCGACCCACTTCCTGAACATCTAATTAACCCTCACACTGCAAAAACACAAATGTTGTTGTTTTTGTTGTTTTTTTTGGTCCAGTTTCCAGTGCAAAATTTCTTAACATACTTGAAATAAGAAAACTTGGCAAGAACCTGTCAATAACTTGACACTGAGGAAAAATTACTAGTACAACTGGCAGATTATTTCACTTATAACATGGGGAAAGTATTTTGTGACAAAATCTGCCAGTGGAACTAGAACTTGTTGCTAGGTGACGGGCTTGGCTGGCGTTGCTAGGCAACAGTGCAAGGAACTAGTACTTTAGAGTCAATATTGAGGAATTATTTGCTTAAAAAAGCTTTTTTAAAATATTTAACACTTTGAATGGAGTAGTTTGACAAATTATGGATTAACAAAGTATTTTCTATTCTAACAATAATAATAATAAAATGGATTTTATTTATAATGCCTTTCATAGAAAATAAAAACAAGCAATTAAAATGGAAACAAATAATTAAATGAATAAACAAAAGAAATTGAAATATATATCCAAGAAAGTGGAAAAAAATGTTGCTGTGTCTTGCTGAAAAGTTGAGTCTCGTTTGAAGTGTACTTGCACTAGAAACTAGACCAAAAATAGTTGGTAATATTTGTCAAGGTTCTGCGTTTTTGCAGTGATGGTTGTTGACCTAACCAGCGGCTGCCATTCGTCAGGTTACTATGGAGACGGCGGGGATGACATCATCGTGTTTTCCTCCTGCTACCTCCCGGAGAACAGTCTGGAGAACTACCAGTATGTGATGGACAACCTCTTCAGGTGAGACACTGAAACCAGTCAGGTTACTGATTGATTATTGGATTCTTTACCGTTTCTGTTTCCGGCCGTCAGGTTCGTCATCGGGACTCTGGAGCTGATGGTGGCAGAAAACTATGTGATAGTTTATCTCTGCGCTGGAGGGCAGAAGGAAAAACTCCCAGGAATCGGCTGGCTTAAGGAGTGTTACACCACCATCGACCGCAGGTGACGCATCGAAACGTCAGACTCTGGCTGCACTGCAAAATACAAAATCTTACCTAGTATGGTTGTCTAGTTTCTAGTGGAAATATCTTAGTTTAGTCTTGTTTGAAGTGTACCAACTTGAGTATCTTTACAACAAGATATATGAGCTTCTTTAAGTGAATAATCTTTTAATACTGATGAAAAAGTATTTGGAAATTGGCAGATTATTTGAATATTCTATGTTATAACATAGAAAAAAAAATTTTTTTATAAAATCTGCCAGTAGAACTAGTATTTATTTAAGCAATAATTTACACAATAAAAGTGTTTACATCTTTCCGAAAAGATATTTAAGTTTTTGTCTTATTTCAAGTGTACACTAAAATATTTGCACTGGAAACTAGACCAAAAATACTTTAAGATTTTGTGTTTTTGCTCTGAGATTTTCAATAAGTCCATTTGGGTTTATTTTTGCACTAATAAATGATTTCTGAGAAATAATCATATCATGCTACTACTTATTAAAATATGGGATGAAAAATATGCTCTTTGGTCTCATTAAAATGTGGTAAATGTGTGTTAATTATAGCCCTTATGAACAATTTAAAGCTGCAATTTTGATTTAATTATGAGAACAAACAGAAATATTTCAAGTATTTCATAAGTTTATGATCAACTTGTGAAAAGGGTTGTATTGTTGGGTTATTACATTTTTCTCCATTTCTGTGAAAGTTTTCATAAGTCCATTGGGCTTTTTCCTCTTCTTGAAGTGTTATTTATCTCAATATTTTTGATCTGTATTTTTAATTATGTAAACGATGAAAATCTGATATTTTAAGAGTTTTGCATAATCCACCTTTGCTTTGGGGTTTCATTTAAAGTGTTATTTCAGTAGCGTGCCAGTAGAGGGAGTACTTTCTCTACAGTAAAAAAAAAAAATGTAAAGCTAATTCAAGTCAACTAAACTTATCCAACAAAAACACTAAGGATAAATTACAAAACTCAAATTACATTAACTGATTTATATTTTAATGTCATTAAATGTTTAGATGTGCAATTTGAGTAAACTATTTATTTCTATCTTATGAGTTTGTTTGGCATCATCCACCACATCAAACACAAAATCTGACAAAGTATTTTTGGTTTAGTTTCAGTATTCACTTAAGTAAATTATATATTAATATTGATGAAAAAGTGAAATGATCTTCCAGTGGAAAAAGATGAGAAAGATTTAAGTTAAAATGTGGGATTTCACTTAAAATATTGGAAAACTCTTATAAGTTAGATAATCTGACATCTGTAGTACTTTTTTTGTCAAAATGAAGGGATCATTTGTATATTTATACAAAACAAGCTCCACTATCTTAAGTTATTTTTGTCTTATTTCAAGTGTAGTAGAAACTAGGCCAAAAATATGTGGTAAGACTTTGTATTTACAGTGTAGGTAGCAGATGAATTTATCTGTTTGGAGATCAATCGACTCTAAAATCTTATTTATTTGTAGATTAAGGAAGAACCTGAAGGGTTTTTATGTGGTCCATCCCACCTGGTACACCAAAATCATCGCCACCATCATCAGACCCTTTATCAGGTTTGTTGCATCTTCTTCTTCTTCTTCTTCTTCACTTTTTCCAACAGCAGAAGAACAACAATCCTTTATCTGTGTCTGTTTAGCTCCAAGTTCAGCAGAAAGCTTCAGTTCGTCAACACGCTTCAGGAGCTTTCCCTCTTCGTCCCCACTGAGCATGTGCAGATCCCAGACTGCGTCCTACAGTGAGTCAAATGCAAAGGATCATTTACCCAACAGTTTAACTCCAAACTAAAACCACTAACAACAAGATGAGTCTGGTCGATAAATCAATAACGTGTATCATGATAGACATGTGAATTATTAAACATGTCTGATAGAATATTCAATAAGTAGAAGATTTTATCAGAATTGCACAACTGACTCGCTCATTCTTTGGTTACCTAGCAACTCATTCATTTTCCGTTGCCTAGCAACAACTTGTAGAACTACTGGCGCAGTAGCAGTTTAAGGTTTTGCCTCACAAAACAAAAAACACTGGAGTGAAAACGGTATAAAATAGGAAAGCTCACATCACCAGTTTGGCAGAGTTTCAGATATTCAAGACAGTATTTATCCATCAACTGGTGTATAACGCTTTAATAGTGATGTTTTTCAGCCTTGGAATAACAAGGAGATGCAATATTTTAATGATTTCTGTTTTTCCTGCAGATACGACCAGGAGCAGTCCAGGTGAAGCTCAGCCTGAACAGATCAAAACATTTCTCTCTGTATTTATTGTTCCTGCAGACTTCCAGTTTCAGGATGAGGATTACAAAACTCTTACAGTTTTTATCTTGTAAACAGTGTTGATGGAAGCTATGGAACTATGTTTCAAATAATTTCATATTTTTATTTTGAAAAGAGAAGAACAACATAATGCAAATTAACTACAAACACAAGCTGCCTTATTTTACAATTTTTTTGTCTGAAAATTTTACAAGCAAAGGTGCTGACATGTCACAATAGATTTTAAAAATGGTGATTAAACTGGTGTAAAAATTAGGAACTTTTTTAAAACATGTGAATCACCATTTTAATAAGACTTCAAGTAAATAAGAACTACATATATTTAGATTTTTTTCATTTTCTCCATAACCTAGTGGCGTTGTTTTGTGGGGGGGGGTTTTTTTGTGTGTGTGTGTGTTTTCTCTACACATTCAGTGTTATGAATGAATTTTCATTCATCAAACCCATCTGGATATGTGGGTGCTTATTTTTAGTTTTTTCTGATCAATAAAATTTTATAGTAATACTTGTTAAACTTGTTTGTCTTTATGTTTCTGGAAACGGTGAACTCTATGCTTTTGGAGCATTTGAACCAGTTACATTTCTGCAGAAGTCACAGAAATTGAATCATAATTCAGTACGTACTTTTGCAATCTGTGGAGGGAAATAACACGGACTTCATGAGAATATGTGGCAATATTTGAAAAACAGCTGAGTTCACAGATTCTACTGTGAAACAGATCAGCATGTTGAATGGTCAAACATTTCTTTGTGGGTAAAAAACGGCAAAGTCCATTTTTCCTTTATTTCCCCTTATGTTTATACTTTACGCTGTGTGTCAAATTCCTTTGCTAATGGTCATAATGTCGGCCATTAAAACAGATTCTGAAAGGTCTGTAGATGTTTCCAACAATGGCTATTTCATGGAAAATTTGTTCCAGTTAAATTCTCCAATGTTTAAATTTCACTCATAGTAACGTGATATTGTTTCTTTTAATCGATGTAAACCAGAATGTCTCAGATATCAGCATAAAATCCCACAAATCCTGTAATCTTAAAAATACGATCACACACGGTGAAACGTGGTGGTAGAATGATGCTGTGGATCAGAGCTGATGTCCTGCAAAAAAAGTATCGTCTAGTTTTAAGTGGAAATATTAGTACACTTGAAATAAGGCCAAACTAACTTAAGATTAACATAAGTTAGTTCCTTAACCTCGAAAAAGTTCCAGTGGCAAGGGGCCCTGCGTTGTTACCTAGCAACGCCAGCCCATCGCCTAGCAACGCCAGCTCATCGCCTAGCAACAGAGTTCTAGTTCCACTGATTATTTTGCATATAACAAGACATTTTTCCCATGTTATAAGTGAAATAATCTGCCAGTGCAAGTAGTTTAAAATTAGTATGATATGTTGATTAGTAGTAATATCAACATATATATCGATATTTTCTTAGAAAAACGATATTCATCTGCAAGTATGGTAACATCCAACTGTCACCTTGTTCACTCACTGCTTGCTTCACCAGGTCATCAGGCTTAGAGTGATTCCTTCAGATGTTCAGGTTAAAAAGGTATCAAACTATTCAGAGCAGGAACTTGGTTCACTTTATTTACTTTACTAATGCATGTCAGCTACAGTTTGGACTGTTTCAATTAAAAGAAACATGTTTTCTCTCCACTTCTTTGATTCATTTTGTCCAGCTGTCCACTTTAAGTCTGTGTCCAACCAGAACCAGGTATTGTGTAGTTGGAGCTTTTAATCAGTTTTCAGTTAAATTAATTCAATCCAACTTTATAACAGTTATAATGTCACCAAAATCACTCTGTCCCTCTAAAATATTTCAGAAAAGCAAAAGTGTATTGAATTGTATCGTTTGCTGAATATCACTATATATATCATATAGTGAGCAGAATATCGTGTATCGTATTGTGAGATTATTGTATCACTACAGCCCTAAAATCAATATTGAGGAAACATTTTCCTTAAAACCAGCTCCTACATGTTGCTGAAAAGTAACTTGTAAGTTAATTTTTGCCTTGTTTTAAGTGTCTTAAGATTTTTGCATTAGAAACGGGACCATTTGGGTAATTTTTTAGCACAGTGGTGAATTTGTGCATTCTAAACATGTGCATATGTGCTGAACAAAGTCAAAAATGTGTAAAAATATAACACCCTAAGGGTCCTGGTTCTCCTCTGATCCAGATCGTTATGAAAACATGATATGAACACCACTTTGACCAAGAAAATGGACGTTAATAAAGATCTAGGAAGCGTATAACTAAAGGTGGAAGCTCTAAATATGCTGAACCACTTTCTGAAGTTCCCCCGCTAGTTAAACCACGACGTAAATCAGAAAAGTCTCGTGTAAACCGAAGGTTACGTCAGAGCTGGAGTGAGGTTACAGTAATGTCAGGATGTGTCTGCGCGGCCCGTTTGTCAGGATATGGATCTGGACAGGAAGGTGGTGAGGAAAGGCTGCTGAGGAAACTCCATAAACAGGAACACGGAGCGGATCATGCGCTGGTCCCAGTTCGCTTCACGCTTTCAGAACCAGTTCAAAGGCATGAAGAAAGTTCCGTACGTCACGTTTTCTGGTTCTGTTCCTCTTTCCCCAGGGTTCTGTGTTCCTACATGCATGTAAAACACATAACAGGAACCTGAAAATGGGGAAGAAACTAAAGCACACTGGGAGCACTGGGATGGCTCACTTATGTGATGGTTTTCTTCTAAAGTTGATTAAAAACATGAAATATTACCAGGTATTTTTTGCGTGTGGATTATTTAGTCATTAGCATAACAAAACCTACTCGAGAGCATAGTTTTTCAACAAGTTACTCATGTAAGTAGTTCCTACCCAAACCTGGTCATTAGCAGTAATAATTTCAGTTTCCACTTTGTTTTGGTCTTATATAATGATTATTTCCAATGAAATATGTTGATGTTTGTGGTTGTAATGTGACAAAATAAGGAAAAGTTCATATTTGCAAGCCACTGTAAATCAAAAAGGGAAAACAAAACAAAAACATTGAATAAATAAAATCAGCTCTTCACCAGGAAACAAGAACTGACTGTAATAACTTTTATTTTTATTATGTTTTGATAATTTGTCCAGTCTCTATTATTATTTTTATATATTTTTTACATTAACTTGTTGACGTGACACCTACATTTCACCCCTGTTGGACAATAAATGATATTTCTGTTGTGACATGTAGAACCAACCGTCTGTTTTTGGCTAAATTTACCCAGAATGCTCGGTTTGTGTAGTTTAAATCAACTCAGCCATGTTATCTGTCACCAGATCGATGTCAGGAAACGACACCCGTAAACATTATTTCTCCACATCTGGCGAATTGAAAACTGAAGCCCAACATAAATCAGGAGCAAAACGCTTTCAACTCGGAGTTTCTCACCGTACAAAATGTTTACGCTCTTTCCAGCCAGAGGAGTAATTTCCTAAACAACGGTTTTCGTTTTGCAGTAAACTGTGTATCTGCCTGTAAAAGGTCCTGGACGTTTTTTCATGTGTTTCCCCGGCTCCAAACGCCAGGCAGCAGCGACCACATCTTTCATTTTTTGGCCCCCCCACCCCGGTACCGGACTCCGGTTGCCGTGGAAACGCGGAGTTTAAACCGCCATTATTTCAGGCCTGTGGTCTCCAGCGCAGCTGCTTGTAATAAAACGTGATCCTGAAGTGTGATGCCATGTTTGAACTGGGTCAAAACATGTTGTAAGGAGAACTGACTGCACTGCACAGAGCTAAAAAAAAAAAAAAAAGAAAGAGTATTGGTACTTTTGTTTTAAAAAGTGGTTAGTTGTAGTCAGTGTTGTACAGTAACGAAGTAAAAACACTTCACTGCTTTACTTAAGTATATTTTGGAGTACTTCATACTTTCCTTGAGTATGAAAATTTTTGATAACTTTCACTTTTACTTCACTGTATTTCCGAACTTAATTTCATACTTTTACTCCGATACATTTTCAATGTGTGGTTTAGTTACTCGTTACAAAAGCGAGAAAGAAACGCTGGTGTTTTGACCCACCTACTGATTGGCTGCTACAAAATCGGACACTAATGGAGCCCCATACGACATGAACCATATATGGATATGTGGTTCATGTCAGAATCTGGTTCAGTTGTAAAGCAGGTTAAGTTAACATTGTGCTATAGGTAAAGCACCTAATGATGCCTGCAGGTTTATCTATTAGCAGGTTTAATTTTTCCTGCACTTGGTTGTGTTACTTTAACTGTATTTGACAAGTTTACCAAAATATAAAAAATTTAATTCAAACTGCATTTGCCTTGTTTTACTTTTTACTTATACTTTTCATTACTTGAGTACATACATTTTTACAGTAATTCCATACTTAAGTACAAGACATTTCAGATACTTTAAGACTTTAACTCAAGTAACATTTCAGTCAGTGACTTGGACTTTTACCAAAGTCATATTTTGGAGAGGAACCTAAACTTTTACTTGACTCTGAGATTTCAGTACTTTATACAACACTGGTTGTAGTTTAAGTTTAGCTTCACCAAGGAGCCAAACCAAGGGCTTTAAATTCAGTGGGAAACATGCTTAGCTTTTTAACCAGTGTTTATTTGACTTTGGAAACAGCACAACTTTACAGAAAACTCACATTTTATACACTTCTAATCATATGTTTCTAACCAAACAAAACTGATAAAAGGTTTTAATAACATTTGCCACAATTAGACAAAGCTACAAAATATGTAAGGAAAATTAATGTTTTGAGCTATATAACATAATGTTTATGTTTAACACATGAATAAAAGCATGTTTATGTTACACTTAATGTAAACATAAACATTTGTTTAGCATGCATGCGGTCTCATTAATTCAGATTTTAGTTGTCCAGGAGTTCTTGTGTTTTTTTTTTATTAGTTTCCTCAACAGAAAAGCTGCTTGATGGTTACTGGGGTCTTTGTTTGTTTCACAACTAGCATTTTATGCTAGCTGTGCTAGCTTGAGGAGCAAAGTAACTTAATAAATTTAACTACAGCCAATCAGAAAGATGAGCATAGAAAGAAAAAAAACATTTCAAGAAGCAATTTTAATTTATATTTTTTTAAATAATGCTTGAAAAACTAATTAGGAAAAACTTTGTAATTAAAAATTTATGGTAAAAACTTTAGTAGATTCAATATCACACTCATAAAATAATGAGCTAAATCTCTTTTTTGCCATTTGGTGACAATATTTTGTTTTAGCATTTTTTTCCTCATCTTCCCTCCAACTTTCTGAGTCCCTCTTAGCGCCCTCTGGTGGCCCTCCATGGGACCGCGGCCCCCACTTTGAAAAACACTGCTGCAGGTTATGGTTCTGCTATTGTTAAAATGTGCTAGGATACAATATTGATGGCTATGAAGTTATTATGATCAACTGTTTATTTAGAAGCAGGTTTTCCAAAACTCCAGTGCCTTGAATAAGTTACAGTGACTTCCTGTCAATTAGGAAAGTCTCAGCTTTCAAATGTTTTATTTAGTCATATCTAAAGAATTTAAAACTGGCACAATGTTGCTGTTTTTTTCTGGCAGGTCATTTCTGTTACTGCCCACACTCACCAAAATATTGTGGTGTTAAAATAAAGGATTTTCACCACAGAGATGCAGAGAGATGGAGGAGAAAACAGCAGATTTATTCAGCCGCCATGAGACATTTATTACATAAGGAGAATAAAGTCACTCTGTGGGTCCGTTCCTGCCAAGGAGGTTACATAACAAAACAAAAACTGAAAATACAACAACAACAACAAAATTACCATCAGTTACACACAAATCCCCCATTCAAAATACAATAAAATCACTGCATATGAAGGCATGTAAAGTTATCAAGGGGGAAATTTGATGTATTTTGATGATATACTGAACTAGCAACTGAGATTTGATCTGATAACAATAAAAAAATAATATATTTCAACAATTTTGCCTTACAGCTGATTTTTTAAAATAACAATACAACCTTCTGTTTGATGTTTGTTGAGCTCACAAAAAGTCTCAAAGTTTAACTTGGTGAGGAATAAAATGTTTTAATTTGTTCCACAAATCTACCAAAACCAAATTAGCAGACTGTCACAGGAACAACTCTTAATACCTGTTTTGTCAGAGCTTGAAACTATGACTGCAAAACATACTGTAATATAAGAGTTTCATATTGGTCAATATCAATAATTATTGATTAGATTTCAGCATTAAATATCTGTAATAAGCCAAACTTTTCCTCTTAAACTGCTACTGCGTCGGTTACTCAGCAGGTTGTTGCTAAGCAACCAAAGAATGAGTGAGTTGCTAGGCAACCAAAGAGCTGAGTCAGTCAGTTGATTCCACCAACTTAAATTAACTTATGTAACTTTTTGGCTGTTACATAAGTTGAGCTGCTGAAGTCTTTCCTCTGCCTACATCTCCCAGAATGCTGTGAGGTTATACTGAATATTATATTGTATTATTTATGATTTATTGATTATATATTTTGTTATTGATTTAATGTCCAGTCCTATGTTGTCTGCTTAGTAGTTAAAATTTGATGGACACCTCAAAGACGAGCCTCCAGTTAAGTTTTTTTGATTGTTTAAAAACACATTTGACACACAAAGACTGACAGAAATCAACTTTTTTGGGGGGGATGTCAAATCATTCATAAAAATAATTAATTTTAGTCGATTATCTGGATGTTTTCTGAGGATGTAAACAGATTTTTCATTTCTGGTTTGGACTGATTCTGAATCTTGTGATCAACAGTCATACATCAATGATATGCGACCTTCTGACAATATCAATAGTATTTTAGAAAACAACAAAAAGCACATGGATGGTTTCGTAATAATGTCGGAAGAGATAAGCATCAAATTTCTTCTTTAAGGTGAGTCCGAAGGGGAAAGTGCTTTCCAGTGCTGTTGGAGTGGATGGGAACCAAACAGGAAGAGGAAGAGGAAGAGGACAAACTGTGGTCGAGATAAACAAAAGGAACTGGGCTTCAGCAGCCAGAGACCAGGTTAAAGTTTCCACCAATCAGAGGGACGGGGACAAAAGGTCGGCATAAATGTGAAAACGTTTCTCCCGTTTGTTCTGCAGGCTGAAGGAGTCTGGGAAGAGCCTTCAAAACTCACACGTGGCGTCCAAATGGGCCGATCCCAAACGATCTGCTGTACGCAGCCAAAAGTATTCCAGCTATTTATTGCATTAGTTCAGGCATCTGAGCTGAGGACTCTTCAAATACTTCTGTAAAACCTTAAAAATGTCAACGGGAGGTTTCGAGGTCTCTTTCACACACGCAGGTTTTGGGTGAAAACTTGGATTAAGAGTCTTTGTGAGCCATAAAAGGAACAAACTCACACAGCGAGAGGAATCAAATTTTTCCCTTCAGAGGAAATTCACCATCGCTTGTGTCAACCGCTGGGAGGAAGTGGACGGTTGCTATGACTACGGCAGAGACGGGGAGAAACACCGTGACTCAGTGGTTTCCGTGGAAACCAGGGATTTTCCCTCAAGTAAGTTATCGATACGTTCATCACTTTGGAGTACTACCGCATGTATTTTTGATTTAGTTTCTGATTTAACTTTAAAAATTTAATTTAAGGAATTAGAAAACTCAGCAATATTCAAAACTAGCTAGCAACTGTTAGTTATTTGCACTAAAGGGTCCCACATGTCTAAAATCAAAAGACACAAACCACATCACTTGGCAAAAAAAAAAAAAACATATTAGGAGACTTCTGCTTTTCTAAGTACCTACTGTAGCTGGCTGTGCTGCAGTAACTTACATGAGAAGATTTTATGCAAACAGGAATGATAAGCTAGCATTCGGTATCGTTAGCAGTAGAAATGTATCCAAAGCTGTTTAGTAATTTTACTTAGTGGAATCAGATAAAGAGTAGTGGCCCGAGTATCGAGCCCTGAGGTATTCCATAACTAACAACGGAGTGCGAGGAAACTTTGTCATTAATATGAACAAATTCAAACCGACCAGACAGATAGGAGCACGCCACACTGCAACAGTTCTCTTGATCTTCAAGACATTTAAGTCTGTATGGTATAATTAGTGGCTGTATCACAGCATACCTTTACTTACTGACAACAGTTCGGTTTATGTGCCACCATGAGCTCTTAGCTCCAAAATGTCAGTTGAACTTAAACCAAACAGGAATTGTGGAAACAGGAATAATGAACATAGATTCAGTTTCAGCTGTTTTTATTTTTGTCCATCTGTATTGCAATGGCTTAGCAAATAAAACTCTTTTTTACAGGTTTAGCTCACCACTTTTATAGCAGTGGCTATCGAGACTTTTAAATTACAACTTTTCCAATTTCCTGTAATATCAACATTAAATACCCTGTAATTATCTGCTCGAATGTTTAAAAACAAACATTAAAAAAAACATTTCCGATTTATTACGACCACAAAAGGTTCTCTCTGTTTGTAGCAGCTAATGATGCTAACGCTAGCTCATGTGCAAACAGAAATGCTAATGGAGGATTTGGTTGTAAATGTGTTATTCTCTCCATTTCCATGTTCCTCCAAAACAGTGTGACGCCTAATATTTATTGTATTATTCAAAAACCTTTACAGCAGCAGGGATTCATCCAAGTCATTTTTCATCTTCTTGTAGCGGTTAGCTTTCCCTCAATCCCAATGCTAAAGAGTTGATTTCAACCATGACTTCTTTTTTATTTAATTTTTGTTTGTTTTTTTAACACATCAACATTTTAACAATTCAAATAAAAGCAGTAGTAAACAGGAACTTTAAACCACCTTGCTATATGACATTGCTAACGCTAGCTTAAATGTTAATTCCTGTTTTTCAATTGAATATTATTTTTACGGAAAATAATATTAAACTTCACTCCTATGGAAATGATAAAAGTCTCCCAAGTATTTATAGTTTTGTCTTTTCCGGATTGTTTAATTACATGTTTGGACCAGAAATTAAAAATCACAGAAAGTTTAATTTGTAACAAGTCTGGATTTTCACTCCCATTAAATGTGTGAAGGTTTAATACTTTGAAAATATAAGAACTTTAGTGACATGACAATCAGTGAACATACACATATTTTAACTCTGTCTTTTTGGTGTTTCATTGAACTGTTGACACGTTTGGACCTTGATGTAGGTACAAAATATAAAAGAAAAGTATAAAATATTTACATAAATGTCTTTCAATTATTCAAAAATACTTGTTTCAAAGGGACTGTACAGTTTTATTTGGCACTGCAAAAGATTTTATTCTTACAAAGTGCTGTAATTAACAAACGATTAACGATTAACCAAAAAGCATAAAACCTGAACAAATTTAATACATTTTGCTTTTTTTTTAAAAAAAAAAAATCATCTGAAGTAAATATTATAGCTCAAAGTGTCTCAAAATAGTTTCAGTTGCACAATATCTCAAAGTGTTTAAAACTTTACTCAAGTCATGAAATACAGAAATTTTGACACGTAAAAACTTAAAAGCCTAAAATCTAAAACAAAAATCTAAATAAGCAAAATAAGATAATCAGGATGGGGTGAGACACCAAAGAAACGAGCAATATAAATTCAACATATATCACACATTAAATCCCCCAAAACAGCATAAAATAACACAGATTTTCTTTGAAGTCAAGCACTCTCAACATAAAGCAGTCAAACTCTACGTCTGAAATGTCTTAAAATACTAGAAACATCTTCAACAGTGATGGCCGAAAAAACATTTCTCTTGTCCCAAGCCAACACTGGAGCGGGCCGAACATTTCTGTTCTAGAGTAAAACAAAGATTAAAAGAGAACTTGCAGACATTTGGGTTGTTTATACTCAACTGGGAAACACTATGACACACACATTCACATGTCTGTGATCTTTTATACCTTTTTATAGGACCTCTGCTGACATCATGCAGTCCCATGGCCTCACTTTGGTTTCTCTAAAAACAGAGGCCGGGACTTGCCATAAATGTCCACAAATAAAATTACCGAAGTTCCCCACAATGTTCAGATATTAAAAACACACACACCACACACACACACTTACACTCCTCCCCCTCAACACACACACACACACACACACACACACACACTCCAGTCCAGTGTAGGATTAAAAAAAAAAAAGGGACTTTCCTGTCAACTTAAAACAAGAGTCTGTCGTCACTGAGCACCCAGATGGTGACGACCAACCTGAAGGATTCTGGGAAATGAAGTCCAACGATGTCATCAGACGTCTAACATTGGGAAACAGTAGACAAAACACCAGGTGCTGAATAATGCACTGCAAAAACACAAAATCTCACCAAGTGTTGTTGTTCGACTTGAAATGCAGCAAACTAACGTCTTTTAAGTCAATAATTCCATAGTATTGATGGGAACATACTAGACCCACGAACAACAGGCCCTGCGCTGTTACCTAGCAACGCCAGTCAGCCAGCCAAGCCGGTCGCCTAGCAACCAGGTTCCACTGATTATTTCACTTTGAACATTACTTTTTTCCCTAGGAAAAAATTAAATAATCAGCCAACAAAACCAATTTTAAAGAATTAAAGAAAGGTTATTTGAAAGGTAGTTTTGTCTTATTTTAAGTGTACGAAGATATTTGAACTACACAGTAAAACTGCCAGTGTTGAATTAACACCCAAAAGTGTCTATATGTGTCCAAGTTAGCAGGTGTTAAAGTAACACTTTAGAAGGTGTTAAAAGATTGACACCCATTTTTTTTAAATTAAATTAACATAGGTCTATATACTGAAATGGGTTTAAGAAAAGTTAAACTTTACATTTCTGTGTATTGTTTGAATATTTTCCACTGGATTTGATTGATATTGGCACCTTGTGGGCCAATTATTTACTTTTTTAACACCACATTATGTTTTGTGATCAACACTACACTGGTGTTGCTTTTAATATATTTTAACACCAGCACTGTTGTAATGTTAATGTGACACTCTGTAGTGTTGAATTTGACACCAGCTGGCTTAGACACATATAGACACTTTTGGGTGTTAATTCAACACCGGCATTTTTACTGTGTAGAAACTGGACCAGAAATACTTTGGTCTATTTTGTGTTTTTGCAGTGTAAGAGTTCAGCAGAATAAAATATCTTGACAATTTAGAATCCCCAGCAGTTAAATGTTGTTCTTATATTCCTGCTTGGATTTGTTTTGATCATACGATAAAAAGTTATGTCTAATTTAATACTGATGAGAGACCTGGTGCCAAATCTCCCACCCAAAAACAAATCGTGTATAATTCCTGTCTGGCTCCCCACTTTCAGACCTGACCAGGGTGAGAAAAAGAAACACTAAACATTATTCTGATTATTACATTTGCTGTATAATTTTAACGTGTAGGTTCCACTGTTAGTCAGTGTTGCTTCAGCAGGGCAGCAGGTGATGAAGCCGTCGGCTGGATGGCGGAGGACAGGCTCAGAGGTTCAGGGTGCGGAGGAGGTCAGTCAGCTGGTCTGAGTCAATTTAATACAATCCTGAAGACAAGAGATTTAAAATTAAATCATTTAGTGTGTAGTCAGCATGCAGGTAAGGAGTCCTTTACTCCATTAGAGTCGTAATCCAAGAGAAACTTGATCCTCAATCTGTGTAAGAGCTGATAAATCAAAAGGAAGCTTAAACGCCGACATGAATTTCATATTTTTAAACAATGAAAATGTATATCATTTAATTAATATCAAGGCATTTTGAGGTTTAATATTTTCCACACACAAAACAGGGCGGTTCTTGTGTGTAAATCTAAATTAAAAACAAGAAGATGTGGCGTTGGTTTTTTACATGATTATTATGTAAAGGAGGCTTTACTACTGTGGTTTTCAAACACAAAAGAAAGTTGACATCGACAGCAATATTACATTTTTTTCCCACATGACTTACATTTTCTTTGCTCAAAATGAACAACTTTCCAACCCCATGTAGCATGTCGCTAGCACTACAACGCTAATATTACTGTAATAAATAAAATAATAAAACTGTTAGCTTGAACATAAGCAGGAATGATGAGTGAAATTAGCTTTTTGCTGTGTTATTTTTTTTATATTTCTGTCTTATTTTATAGCACCAAAATATTTTTAAACAACCAGCTCTGCAGTAATTAGCAGCTAGCTTTGATGCTAATATTAGCTTGTGTTCTAACCCGAATTGATAAATAATGACTCGGATTTTAGTTGTGCAGTTGTTTCACCTCTGTCCTGCTCTAACCCAGTGCGACAACACTCAGATTCTGTGTAGATGTTTTAACTAAATGACAATGGGAGCTTTAAATTACCTTTTTTTACTTCCTGTTGTGGCTAGCCATGCTAACCTAACGGTAGCACTATGCAAGTTATGCTTAATGAGAAGCTGTAATTTGGCTTCAGTTCTGCAAAAGAGTCACAGATGACAGACAAAATTTTATTTGAATGTGTAAAACATTTTGAGTTTTCCACGTCTTTATAGAAACTCTTTCCTGAAGGCTGTTTTGCCCGCAGCCACAGAAATGGTCACTGAAGCCTTCAGCTCCCAATACTTTGCTTATTATTTAATTTTGGGGATCTAAATAAGATCTACTGGTTAAAAATGAGGAAAATTTTGCCAAAAAGACACACGGCTGTGATCAGACTCAGCGTCATCCAAGGTGAGAGTTACTGAACAAATAATGAATCATAAGGTTTTACAGTCACAATGCTTTCGACAGTTTTGCAGGTTGTAACACAGACTGAGTTACCCAACATTAATCTGCTCTGTTTTTTCTGCTCAGAATGAGAGTTGTGTCCTTACCGGCTATAACAGGCTGTTCCTGCAGTTCATGTTGGGGCCTTTAGACCTCATCTGCTCCTGAACAGACCCTGACTGTTAAAAAAACAAGAAAAACACTTAGTCACACCTGACAGGAGACACACAGCACATTAAACTATCCTCACAGGAAGGGACAACGATAAAAACAAGAGAGAAAACCAGTTATTATGGAAAACAAGTTAGATAATGCATGTTAGTTTAAAATAAAATGTATGAATTAGTAAAATAACTCCTTAAAAGCAAATTGAACACTTACTTTTTATCAAAAGAAAATATACATATATTATTTAGAAGTTAATTTTAGACATAAACGAATTTAAATTTTAAAAAATAATTATTCATTTAATTGTTCATCATGAATATTTTAGCAAGAATGCATCAAGTGGTTTCTGGATGAAAAGAAAACGATAAAACGCTCGTCTTTTCCAGCAGCCATTGTACAGCACTGATCAAAAGTGTTGGAGTTCCACTTGGGTTGCTAGGTAACGGTGTACTGCAAAAAACAGTAAATCTTACCAAACAATTTTGCTCTTGATTCTAGTGCAAATAGTTTAGTAAACTTGAAATAAGACAAACTAACTTAAAAGTTCATTTTCAGCAAGATATAGAGGCTTGTTTTAAGTAAAAAATTCTTTATAAATTGATAAAAAAAAGTTCCAATTCGATTGGTAGATAATTTAACTTATAACAAGACATTTTCCCATGTAAATGTTATCTGCCAATAGAACTAGAACCTTTTCATCAATATTAAGGAATTATTTACTTAAAACAAGCCTCTATATCTTGCTGAAAAGTTTGTCTTATTTCAAATGTAATAAAATATTTGCACTAGGAACTAGGGCAAAATTACTGGGTATGAGTTTGTGTTTTTGCAGTGTGCAAGTCAATTCTCACTTAGCATTCAGGAGATTTTTGAAACGGCTCATTTTCCCAACACCAAACAACATTAATTTATGTCAAAATAAAACGGCTGGTAGGTTTTTTTTTAAGGTTTTGGTCCATTTTTAGAAGGAGGGAGGAAAATGGAAGCATAAAAAGTAGAGCTGTATAATAATATTGATATCACGATATATATCGATATTTTCTTTTCTAGAAAAAAATCGATATTCATCCTTAAGTATGGTAACGTCCAACTGTCACCTTGTTCACTCACTGCTTGCTTCACCAGGACATCAGGCTTAGAGTGATTCCTTCAGATGTTCAGGTTAAAAAGGTATCAAACTATTCAGAGCAGGAACTTGGTACTTTATTTACTTTACTAATGCATGTCAGCTACAGTTTGGACTGTTTCAACTAAAAGAAACATGTTTTCTCTCCACTTCTTTGATTCATTTTGTCCAGCTGTCCACTTTAAGTCTGTGTCCAACCAGAGCCAGGTATTGTGTAGTTGGAGCTTTTAATCAGTTTTCAGTTAAATTAATTCAATCCAACTTTATAACAGTCACAAAATGTCACCAAAATCACTCTGTGCCTCTAAAATCTTTCAAAAAAATCGCAAAAGTGTATTGAATTGTATCGTTTGCTGAATATCGCCATATACAGTATATATGTCATAGCGTGGGCAGAATATTGTGTATCGTATCATATCTTGAGATTATTGTATCACTACAGCCCTAATAAAAAGTGAATTTTGCTAACAGAAATCCCCTTTAAGCAAGTTTAAGTAAGCAAGCCTGACGTATTCTTGCATTCACACCGGACGACACCGGAGCAGGATTTCCAGGCCGGTCCAGGACGACCTCAGTGACTAGCAGAGTGGATGCAGATTTCCACATGCCAGATGTTAAGACAGAAAAGCCAAAATAGAAGCAGGAAGGATGCAGTGCCACAAGACGCTTCCTGACCCCCCCGCGCACACAGAGAGCGCCTCTGTCCTCACGCTGGGCTGAAAGCCTGGCCGTCTCCGTCTGCTGGCAAAGCTGCCCAGGTTTACGTTTACTTTCTCTCCCGAGTTAAACCGTAAAGGTCCGGCTGCCGTCTCACCGGCTGCAGGCCGTCTCCCATCTCCCCGGAGCCGATGTGCGTTAGGTGGATGAAGTTTGTCGGCGCGCCGATCATGCTACGGTCGATCTTCCTCCTGTTCTTCTTCTACACAGAGACAGAGAGAGTTTCCACTTTAGAGAAATGAACAACGGAGGAGAAAGGACGTTTGAGAATTATGGTTGAATGTCATTAACGGGGTTTTAACTGAAAACATGCTAAAAGGAAATAAACGTGGACAGATGGTGCACCTGTTGCTCTGCACTGCAAAAATACAAAACCTAACCAAGTAGTTTTGGTCTAGTTTCCAGAGCAAACATCGTAGTTCACTTGAAACAAGACTAAACTGACTTACAAGTAAATTATTCCTAAATATTTATTCATAAAAAAGTACCAGTTCTGTTATTTCACTTATAACATGTGAAAATGTCTTGTTATAAGTGAAATAATCTTCCAGTGGAACTAGAATTTGGTTGCTAGGTAACGGGCTGGGCATGGCTGGCGTTGCTAGGTAACGTCACGGTGCCAGTTGACTATCAGTGTAAGTAACCAGTATTTTTACTTTTTATCAATATTAATACATTTTTGTCTTAAAACAAGCTGATGATATCTTGCTGAAAAGTGATTTGTAAGTTATCTTATCTCAAGTGAACTAAAATATTTCCACTAGAAATATATACATACTTGGTAAGATTTTACATTTTTGCAGTGCATGTATCTTCTTAATTTTGTTTGACTTCCATAATGAAACATTTCCTTTGTGTTTTTGCAAAAACAGTAAGAGTGAGAATTAAAATAAAAGCAGAGAAAACAAAAATATCATAGGCATTAAAAATTGAGGCATAAAAAGAAAAGACACAAAATGAAACGGAGGGATGACAAAAAAGGCACATAGAATAAACTGCTGTGTTAAACTAAAATTGTTTTCTATTTTCAAATTTTAGAACAAATGAAAAAAAGAATATTGGTATAAATTATTAGAAATTGAAGAAAGAGAAACCATATTTTGAATCTAGTTACTTCTCAGAGTCAGTTATATATTTTATATAAAGATTTTGCATAAGTATTTAAAGAACAGCTCTTGTTTCTTGTTGCATCCATAATCAAAACCATTTCCTTATTGGTTTTTAAGAGCCACATGTGGCTCTGGAGCAACAGTTGCACTGCAAAAACAGGTATTTTCGGCTGCGTTCACACTGCAGCCTGAAGAGGCCCAATTCCGATTGTTTTGACGTAATGCGACCTGTATCCGATCTTTTCATGGCAGTGTGAACAGCTCAGGTTGAATTCTTTTTAGAATGTGACCCATATCCGATACGTATCCGATTCAAATGCGACCATAACGTCCAGGTCTCATTCATCCAAACTGAACGTCACTGATTCTCAACAAATCTCACTATTCTGTGTCCTGATACGTTCAAGTAAGAAGAAAAACAACAACCATGACGACTAGATGAGGATTAAGTTGCTAATATGTTGCTCCGGCTGGACAACAACTTCAAATATATAAGCTAAGCTCCACTGTTAGCCTCCATGTTTACTAACACTGAGCTCTTCTTCTTCTATGGCGGTTGGCGGACACTGAGAACGCGACGCTATAGCGCCCTCTACTGCGCATGCGGGACACTTTCAGGTCGTTCACACTGCAGATCACATACAGGTCCATTTACTGGCAGTGTGAACGACCCGGGAAAAAAAATCAGAATTGCCAAAAACTCAGAATTGGGTCACTTCAGGCTGCAGTGTGAACGCAGCCTTAGTCCGGTTTGTAGTGCACATATCTTCATACGCTTGAAATAAAAACAAAAAAACTAAGTTTTCAGCAAGATAAAGAGATGGTTTTAAGTCAAGGATTTCTTAATATTGATATAAAATACATATTTCAAGTGTAGTGAGATACTTGTACTAGGAATTAGGCCAAAGTTGGTAGGATTTTTTGCAGTGTGGCAGACCACTGCCCTAATGTGACGATTGTGGTGTTGAAATACTTTCATTTCTTTCTGATGCGTCTCTTTTGTTCCTCCGATGGTCTGTCCCTGATGTGTCTCCACATGTCCACATACCCTCAGTCTCAAATCACCACACTGAATCATGTAGGAACAACAAAACATGACGCAACAGACGGAGGAAAAGGAAAAACACCAGAGGAACCAGGAGGCCTCCGCGATCAAACAGGAGCGCCACACACTTCAAAGCAGCGATTACAACAGATTTTACTTCAGAAATTACAGCCAACACCTGAAATTAGGTTTCAATTTAAGGCTCCTTCAGAGTTCAGTTCCTTTTGGTGCATTCAGGGACACTGGGAGTTCTGGGAATCAGCCAGTGAAACCCCTCATTAAAACCTTGCTCGCCTCCCGAAGTCCAGTAAACCCCGCTGTGTGGAAACACATCCAAGCCGCAATCAGAACCATTTAGATGTGATTTAAGAGGCTTATGCTCGAGATTATCCAGAGCCTTTATGTAACGCAGCAGAACTACAAGTGATGGGTGAACACAAGCGAGACGACAAGCCTTGTAGGAGTGAGAGGAGCTGCAGGATCGTTTCAGACAATATAAGTTTACAAAATGGTGCCGATACACTGATCAGAAACTGGTTATCAATGCGTAAGAAGAGATTCAAGAGGAAAGTAAACCCACAAATAAAACAATGAGAAGAAAATGCAAAAAACAGCTGAGATAAAAGAAAATGCATAAGAAAGATCAGGGCTGAAGGGGCTTGGACCTCTGTTACACCTGCTGCTTTTATTAGGGCTGTATAATAATATCAATATCGCGATATATATCGATATTTTCTTTCCTATTAAAAAATCAATATTCATCTGCAAGTATGGTAACAGTCCAACTGTCACCTTGTTCACTCACTGCTTGCTTCACCAGGTCATCAGGCTTAGAGTGATTCCTTCAGATGTTCAGGTTAAAAAGGTATCAAACTATTCAGAGCAGGAACTTGGTTCACTTTATTTACTTTACTAATGCATGTCAGCTACAGTTTGGACTGTTTCAACTAAAAGAAACATGTTTTCTCACCACTTCTCTGATTCATTTTGTCCAGCTGTCGACTTTAAGTCTGTGTCCAACCAGAGCCAGGTATTGTGTAGTTGGTGCTTTTAATCAGTTTTCAGTTAAATTACCGTATTTTCTGCAATATAAGGCGCACCGGATTATAAGCCGCACCTTCAATGAATGGCCTATTTTAAAACGTTTTTCATATACAAGGCGCACCGCATTATAAGGCACATAGAATAGACGCCACAGTTATGTTGCCACCCGTCGGTATTGAACGGGACATGATTTGTTCCGTTCACTACAAATATGGATGTCTATAATAAAAATTGGTCCTGAGTTCTATATATAGCATCTGCACCAGTCATTGTTTCACTCACGGTTTTGGTGTTGCCCTATTGTGCCCAACTGCTTTCTGGTTAGCACAGACCAACCGACACGCTGCCGCCGCAGCCTCTGTCTCTCTTCCACCGACCCCCACGGCTTTAAATGTATAGTGCTGGTCCCTTGGTAACTCTAGCCGAAGCTCCCGGATAAATGTCTAAAGATACTTTGTTGACATAAAGAATGTCAACAAAACAGTCCGATTCCGGTCGCCAGGAGAACCTGGAGAGCGACTGGAATGGGGCGTCTGGACGATGGTCACCCGTCTCCGTTCGCGCACAGCATGTTGGTGGAGAACGTGATGCTAGATGACCTGCAGACGACCTGATTATTAGGTGGGTAGGTAGATACATAGACATGTCTATGGGTAGATGGTCAGTCAAACTTTATTAACAAACCAGTTTTTTGACAACTAACCCAGCATGCACTGCGCGCTTCTTCTACGGGGAAAATGAAGTCGGCAGCTGCTTACCATAGTTGCTAGACCTGTTGCGGCTCAATATTGGACCATATATTAGGCGCACCGGGTTATAAGGCGCACTGTCGGCTTTTGAGGAAATTTAAGGTTTTTAGGTGCGCCTTATAGTGCGGAAAATACGGTAATTCAGTCCAACTCTGTAACAGTCACAAAATATCACCAAAATCACTCTGTCCCTCTAAAATCTTTCAGAAAACAGCAAAAGTCTATTGAATTGTATCGTTTGTTGAATATCGCAATATATATGGAACCGTGGGCTGGATATCGTGTATCGTACTGTATCGTGAGATTATTGTATCGCTACCCTATTGAAGAAGCGACGCTGCAGGCGTGTATTCGATGAGGGAGTAACATTACGACAGGCTGTGAAGCTCTTACGTAACGCTGCCCCCCTCTAATTTCATTAGCGGTTTCAAATGTTTGAAGGAAACAGGGGAAGTTTCCTGAGACGGAGACTCGGACCACACACTGCAGCGGCTTCAACCAGCTGGGAGTGACTCACCGGCCTACAGTCGTCCTCCTCCACAGCTACAGCTGCCGCCATGGCAACAGTAATTAAAAAAAAGCAACCGGGCAGCGCTGACGGACAAACTGGAAGGAATTTGGCTCTTGATTTCATCAGTTCGTCGGGTTGAGGCGCTGCAACAACGAGGAGCTGCAACTTTCAGCTCAACGGTTACGCAGACTCTCCTTGCTTTGGTGGAGCTCTCTGTTTCAGATTTACTTGTGGTCATTTTAGCAAAACCTTGGGATTGCTCACACAGCTACGACTTTGCCAGATTTTAATGGCAGCGGTAAGATTCAACAAACTGAGGCCTAATCTAATCCTGGAGCAGTTTATGTTACGCAACAACAGAGTCGCCGCAATTAAAGTGGAGCGGAGGGGAAAACGTCTCTCCTGGCAGCGTTTGTGTTGCTTCTTCTTCACCCCAAATATCATCATCACCTAATCTGAGTCACCAACATCAAAGGAACAAGCTGGAATTTCAAAATAAAAGCACGTCACAGACATGAGGAGCTGGTCCTGGTCCTATGTTGTGTTTGAACTCCATCAGCCGTTCAACAAACAAATAGTGTTGACTGCAGGCCACTTTACTGCCCGCAACATCTTACAGCGAATCCCCCAGTAGGAGTCAGTTACCAATTTTACAAACCACTGAGAGGTAAAAGCAATTAAAATCACAAAATATGGGGCGTAAATTCCAATAAAACCCATCCATAATATTACAAAGTGAAACTCAAAGGAAAAGATGCAAAAGTGACAAAGAAGAAATGACACAAATGGACAAAAAGGGTAATTTAAGAGAAAGAGAGACATATACACTGCAAAAACACAAAGTCCTACCAAGTCATTTTGATCTACTTTCTAGTGTAAATATCTTGGCACACTTGAAATAAGACAAAAACAAACTTACAAGTAACTTTTTAGCAACATGTTGCTAAAAAACAAAGTTATTTAAGTAAATATCACTAACTATCGATTAACAGAAATACTGGTTACACTGACAGTCAACTGGCACTGTGCCGTTACCTAGCAACCCCAGCCAAGCTTAGCCTGTCACTTAGCAACCAGCTCTAGTTCCACATGCAGATTATTTCACTTATTACAATACATTTTCCCATTTTATAAATAAAATAATCTGTACTTTTTCATCAAGATTAAGGAATTATTCACTCTAAAAAGTCACTTGTAAATTTGTTTTGTCTTTTTTTCAAATGTATTAAGATATTTGCATTAAAAACTAGAAAAAAAATATTTGAAAACGTATTTAGAGGCAACAAAAAAATGCTTGGAATAATAAACACAGACAATCATATTTTTTTTCTCATGTCTGATAAAACATTCATTTCCTTGACATCATTTTCTGGAACAGCTGCAGTTTTACCGTGCAGATCCTCGAAGAGAAACGGCTATTTTTGGTTCCAGAGTGAAGTCCCTGCTGGCTGCTGTGTGTCTCAGGGTGTTTGCTAAAGGTGTATTGTTGCAGCGGTACAATGGAACAAACAGAAAACTCTAAAAATACAGGCGGAGGAAGGAGGGAGGAGGTCCCTGGAGGGAACCAGCGCAGAGCAGAACTTCCTCCCAGGACCGCCAGCGTGCACCGAGTCTGTACGCTCAGTGTGGTGGGGTTTCACGCCCATACTGCCAGGGGCCCACGCTAACTCTGTTAGCTATTGAACATGTTAAACATCACAGTTCAGGTGAGGCATTCACATGCACTCGCCATGGGGACGGCTGTTATAAAATCATATTTAATTTCCCTTTGGGATTGATATGATAGTTTTGAATTAGGTTTGGAATGATTTAGGTTGTTTTCACACCTGATAGTCCAGTAGGCTGGGTTCAGTTGGGAATCAAAGTTACAACACTTGTTACATTTTCATTTGGTGTGGTTCACTTTCACACTGGACTGTCAAACAAACCGAATATTTTGGAAAACTTGTTCCCCTCCTCGCCTGTGGTGGCGCTGCAACAACGACCACTGAAGGAAATTACATGAAAACCAGAGAAGAAGACAACTTGCTTTTTCACAATTCGAAAAGCATCAGAGTTTAGTAGTTGTAGGATTTGTCTTTGGTCTTTGTAAATGACTACGATCCATTTCTTCCACCGGTGCCAGACGAGCGTATTTGTTTTGATTGTATTTACCCAGAAATCCCTGCACTATAGTTCCCTTCCTGTTTTCTGAGCCGTCTCCGGTCCGTTTTCCATTCATATGCGTTAGAATCACACCAGAGTTCACTTTAATTGAACCAAGACTTTGATTTCTAGGCAGACCAGGGTTCGCCTTTTCAGTCCACATCAGAGTTCGATTACCCATTCACACCTCTTCAAACGAACCGGACTTACTTGAGTTCGACTAGAGCGGACTATACAGGGCTGGTGTGAATGCACAGTTAGTCAACAAGTAATTTTCCAAGATGAAACCTGCACAAAATACATCTTTAATTGATTCTAAGCTAAAATTGAGTAGACACATTTTCATTTTTTGTGGATTTCTGTGTCAGGCTGCACTTTGGTGCATTTGGTATCACTGTTGAGTTTTAATCTTCTGCTGAAGTTTGTTCTCAATGTGAATGCATGACTTCTCTCCTGGTATTCCAACATCTTCCCTCAGTCCCAGGTTAATAAGTTACTCCAACATGCTCTGATAGTGCAAATACCCAAACTCTTCCTAGGTATTTCTTGTCTAGTTTGTTGATCAGATATCTTAGTACTCTTGAAATAGGACTAAGATGTAAGCTTGCTTTAAGTAAATAATTCCTTCATTTTTAAAAAGTTCCAGTTCCACTTGCAGATTATTTTACTTATAACATGGGAAAATGTTATAAGTGAAAGAATCTGGCATTGGAACTGGAATTTGGTTGCTAGGAGACGTGCTGAGCTTGACTGGGGTTGCTAGGTAACGGCGCAGTCCCCGTTTATTGTGAAATAAGTGAAATAATCTGCCAGTGGAGCTAGAACCTTTTATAAATACTCAAGAATTATGGACTTAAAACAAGCTCCTATATATTACTGAAAAGTTACTCGTAAGATAGTTTTGACTTATTTCAGGCGTACCAAGATATTTGCACTAGAAACTAGACAAAGATACTGAATGAATGAATTTAAATGTTAAATCAAACAATTATTAATCCAATTTTAATGTGACAGTGATGCCAATAAAGCATGAAACTTGACTGAATGGAACCGTACATCCACGTTTTCTTCTTGTCTCTCTTAGCAACACCTGAATCATAATCAGGTTAATAAACATCAGAAGCTAAATAGTTTCCACCTGCAGTGACTATAGAATAAATGGCTCTGTTAGTACTACTGCATGCTGTTTTGGCATGAAGTTTAAAAGGGGAACTGAGAGCCTGGTTCTGTTTTTGTTTTCTCACTGGTGAAGACATTATGGGGACACATCTGCAAATCCAGTCGCCAGGCTTCAGGTTTGAACCTCGTTTAGGTGAATCAACAGTCAGCGCTCAGGTAAAGTTAGCTTTACAGATTTCTCCCTTCTCATTCAGTCCACGTTCATCTGTTGACTTAAAACAAGCTCCTATATATGACTCAAAACTTTATGCAAGGCTGGAAATGCAAATTTAAGACGTACAATAAACAAATCTCATAATACGTGACTGGAGAAATTAGAAAAATGCCAATAAGCTAACTATAATTTACACAAATCATCTCTTTTCCTGAATGTTTTTTTTTCCTGTGGAACGTAACTACAAATTATTTGTGGAAAATTCACCTTTTGCAGTTCTTTATGAAATATTCTTAAAAATAACACACAATGTGCTACTTGAGATAACATCGGCCGTTTCTTTTCCTGGATGCTAACTGGTTGAATGGCAACAGAAGAAATAATAACATGCATATTTAGCTTCTAGTGCTAATGTTGCACTCACAAAACAGACAGGAGTCCTTCTTCATTTTAGTCTTCTTCAGTCCTTACTAACCAGTTTAGTTTCCACCAGCTGTGTTACTGGATATTAAGGTCTATTTGGTGTTTGAACTATTGAAATAGGTTGTTATAAGTGTTTTTTGGGGGGAATCTTAAGTACTGTTATATTAGCGATTAGCAACGTTAGCACTACTAACAACAATCCCGTGACTTTTCCCAGCAGAGTGAGCAAATTCTTACCCTGCCAGGATTTCCTAATCCAGAATAATCTGATAGCCAGAAATGGGCTCCTCAAAACGATGAAAAGGAACAACTTTGTTTCAACAGATTCAGATTCCTGTAACTTCAGGCTGTAGGGACGCCGACACGACCCTGCTGACAAAACGTTATTTACAATCTAGTTTCCCCTCAGAATAAAAATAGTCTTTTTCAAAATTTCCACACCGAAGAGTTTCAAATCTGACCCAGTTATGCATAAAATCAGCTCATTATGGGCACCAGACAATTTCTCAGTGCATCTTCAGTGATAATAAATAATGTATTAATCCAATTGTTGGTAAATTATTGTAGGTGAACCATTGAGTTGATCAAATATCTAGAGCTTTCACTGTATTTATATCATCAGACTTTCTTGAAAAAGTGTTTTCCTTTGCAGTTTTGCTATAAAAAAGACTTTTAAAATTTACACTGTAAATAATGAACAGCAGTAATTTGGTTTGGTTTAATTAAAATGTGGGTATTCATTTTTCAAAGCATTTTCCTCTATGCTACTGACACATTTACAAATGCAGGAGTCCCAAACTAAATATTTAATTCACAAGAAACCATTTGGGAAATAAATATTCACAAATATTGAATTTGTGACTACTAAAAAGTCATGAAGTTGTTATTTTCTAAAACAAAATATTTTTTCACAAAAAATACATTTCCTAAGTACATGTTTAAATGGGAGCTAAATATTAGTTTTCAAACTAAAGATTTAACTACAAATTAAATATTTTTTGCTAACTAAATATTTATTTCATATTAAGCAATTAATTTTCAAGCTAAACATTTGATTTTCAACTAAACATTTAGTTGTGAATACTACAAATTAAATATTTTTCTAATATTTAGTTTTCAAACTAAATACGTAACTCCAAACTATTTATTTTTCTAACTAAATATTTATTATTCAAAATCAGTATTTAGCTAAGACCTAAACATTTATTTGTGAACTAAATATTTAGCTTTAGAACTAAAGCTAAAAAGATCTAATAAGTGAACTCCTACATATTTATCCTCCATGACAGAATAATTAAACCAAATTTATTCTGTTAATTTTTTTTGCAGTGTAACTTTAAAATGGCTTCCCGTGTGGATCAGAACCAGAGGTGCTGGTTTCTCACCGGAGGAGGCTTGGCTACAACGCAGCAGCCCATCTTGTGCCAGAAGTCGCTCATGCCGACGGTCTGCCTGTCCAGCGGCTGGCCGTTGCTCTCTGCTGCCGCCCTGCAGGCCCGAGAAGGAACTGCAGTCTGTGGATAATCCTGGGGCATCCAGACAAAAAGCCACACAAATGTAGACAGTCAGAGGGTAAAACCCTGAAAAAACCCCACCGTAGATGGAAAAAAATAAAAATCTACAGGAACTCTAGGTGGTTCAGACTGGGGAAAAAAAAAGAAAATCAAGATATCCGCAAATTTCCTCTGGTGAAAAATCCTCAGGCAAAAAAATTAAAATTAAAATTTACTCCTCAGAAGATTCAAACGTTGAAATCCAAACATCCTGCAAAGACAGAAAAAAAAAACCATGACAAACGTTTTCATTTTCCAGATTCAGAACATTAAATAATTCAGTCTCGTTATAAGTTTAATCCTCTGGTTCGTCGTTCTGAACGTTGCTCCTTTTATTTATCACATTATTCGCCTTTCAGTGCCTCAGCGACCAGGAATGATTTTTATGCCTCTGCGGTTGTCCACATCAAAGACTCAAACAGCCAGTGTTGTATAGTAACGAAGTAAAAACACTTCACTACTTTACTTGGAGTACTTCATACTTTTATCAAACATTTTTGATAACTTTCACTTTTACTTCACTATATTTCTAAACTTAATTTCATACTTTTACTCCAATACATTTTCAATTTGTGGTTTAGTTACTCGTTACAAAAAAACGAGAGAGAGAAATGCCTGAGTTTTGACCCACCTACTGATTGACTGCAACAAAGTCGGACACATATGGAGCCCCGTACAACCCCATACGCCATGAATGGCGTATGGGGTTGTACGGGGCTCCATTTGTGACATGAACCATATATGTATATGTGGTTCATGTCAGAATCTGGTTCAGTTGTTAAGCAGGTTAAGTTAACCTTGTAAGTAAAGCACCTAATTTTCTTAACTAAATGTTGCTGCAGGTTTATCTATTAGCAGGTTTAATTTTGCCTGCACTTGGTTGTGTTTATTATTTTAACTGTATTTGACAAGTTTACCAAAATATAAAAAATGTCATTCAAACTGCATTTGCCTTGTTTTACTTTTCATTACATTACTTGAGTACATACATTTTTTACAGTAATTTCCATACTTAAGTACAAGACATTTCAGATACTTTAAGACTTTAACTCAAGTAACATTTCAGTCAGTGACTTGGGCTTTTACCAAAGTAATATTTTGTAGAGGAACCTAAACTTTTACTTGACTCTGAGATTTCAGTACTTTATACAACACTGCAAACGGCCTCAAGTTTCTAAATTACCACAATCAATCTGCAATCTTTAAATGGCTCCACATTAGATTGCTTTATCTGCTTGATTTAGCTTTCTAAAACAACAAGACCTTTACCTAACCTTCAGCTATTTTCCCAAATCAAAGCCACAATGCAGAGCAGAGCTGCACATTCATGAAGCTACCAAATAAGGCTTGGTCAGCGAAACACTAACGGCGTATGTGATTACATTTTTTAGATGCTTAAATAGCACTTATGGTCCAAAAATCACCACATTTCCAGGAGAAATGCTCAAACATGAGCGAGTCGTCTGAAGACGTTGAGGCAGTCTGTCATTGGGCTGCATGGGAACCAAACCCTGGGAGACGTCAACATTAAGCGTGACTAAACATTAGGTGTGGTCCAAACACGGAGCAGCAGGAAGTAACACAAGCAGACACGCACACCAGGAGCTGCAGGCCTGGAGGAGCGGCGCCGGTGGGTCAGATCACGAAAACTACTCACCAACAGCCTGAAAATGACACATCACCATCATTAAAATTAAAATATTAAACTATTTTCTTTGTTCTTTGAACAGATTCTGAAATAGTCGATCTTTAACTACCAAGTGTTGTGAGCATTAATAACATTTGCGACTATTTTTAACTTGGAAGCAAAACAAGAGAAAAATAGCCTGGAGCTGCTTTGGCAGCCATTAAATATAAATATAATCCACTCATTTCTACGTACTCAGCTGTTTAATTTTAATTTTTTTAAATTTAACAAAAGTAAACATAGTTTTGAAAGCTAGCACCTCTTAGGACCAGTTTATGTAGCTTATCTGCAACAAAAAAATAACCTGGGGTTTAGTTACTCTTTTAATAAAATAAGCAAAAATATTCCACTGTTTGCAGTACCGGTTGTTCAACCCAAAGAGGGCAGCACTGAGCTGGTTTGAGTCTAAATATTGCAAAAAATAAACACATTTACAAAAAAATGTCTCAATTTGCACATTAAAATAAATATTGTACCCGTAACTATCAATTTATAACATTTTTCTGCAACAAAAAAAGTTGATTTGAGGTTTAGTTACTCTGTAAATGGAATAAACTAAAAAATTGGACTGTAACCAATGAGAAAATTTGGTTGCAGTACCCACTGTTCAACCCAAGGAGGGCAGCACTGAGCCGGTTTGAGGCTAAATTTTGCACAACATTTTTTACAATTTGCACAGTAAATTGTAAAGTTACTTGCTGACAAGCGAGAAACTTCTTAGTTATCTGAGCAAGAAGTTTAGATAAGCAACTGAACTTCAAAACAAATTAAATTGCTGCTTTTATTGCTTAGAAAATAAGTAAATACTGTAAAATGTAAAAAAAACAAACATTTGAAGACCAAAGATCAGGCTTCAGCAGGCACAAAATGTTCAACTGCAGGCATCGAATGTAAAAATTATTCATCAACCAGAGGAAACCTGTGCCTTCAGGGCAGATTCTGTTTGAGGGATCAAGTGTTTCCTGATGGTTGAAATTAGTGGGACACGTTGCTGGTGGAAGATCTGGATCACAATTATCTCCACCTGATGTTTTCATCTGCGGTTCAATTAAGGATAATAAATCTGCTTTTTCCCCGTTTGTTTCTGTATTTCAACCAGATGAACCTCGGCTGGATGGCGGCGGGAGGCGTTCGCTGCGCCCCAATCAAGGGATCCAACTGCATCTATTCTGAGTCGGCTCTGCCTGTTCGAAAACTATCTGGAGTCCCTCCAACACATTTCAGCAGATGATAAGGGAGGAATGTGGAGACCAGAAACATGTAGCTTCATGCTTGACATCCACAAAGATCAGCAGAGAGGAATTCAGCCCGAGGGGTCGGCTTCGCCAAGGAGAGGACTTCCTGTTTGGGAATCAAACAGTTCATCAGACTGAAGTCTGAAGGTCTCCACCAAATCCTGGGGATTTTTTAAATTATTTTCCATTTTGACGACTTGGTTCCCATCATCAGCTGGTTTCATCTGGACTCAGACAGGCACTCAGATCCTGTGTTGTCTGAGCGAGCCGTCACTCGAAAAACATTCCACACGTCTGAGCTTAATCTTACATAAATCACCCAAACCGTCGTTTCGACACATCAGGACAGAAAACGCCTGTGTGTGACGGTTTTGCCTCCGTTCGCTGCTGTCCGTTCGTAAAAACACTTTCGCTCTCAGGGTTGGTAACGAACGTGTTCACCTCTGGATTACAACCAGACTAAAAACTGCGTATTACCAGTAGCGGATAGACTAAAACCGGCATTTTGTTTTATAAAATTTAAATCTAAATTTACAAAACTTTAATTTCTGCAGTTTTTCTGTGACCTGCACTGCAAAAACACAAAGTTTAACCAAGTTCTTTTTGTCTACTTTCTAGTTAAAATATCTCAGTGTTCTTGAAATAAGACAAAACTTATGAGTAACTTTCCAGCAACCTGTAGTAGCTTGTTTTAAGTAACTAATTTCTTGATGTTGACGAAAACGTTGTAGCTCCAGTGCCCAGGGGAACTAAGCCGTTACCTAGCAACCCCAGCCAAGCCCAGGCCGTCACCTAGCAACCAGTTTTATTTCGCTTTTAACATGGGAAAATGTCTTATTTTGTGTTAAAGTATTTCTATAATGAATATTAACCAATTATTCACTAAAATCAAGCTCCTAAATCTCACTGAAATGTTGCCAATAAGGTAATTTCTGTCTCATTTGAAGTGCATTAAAGTATTTTCCCTAAAAACAAGATTTGGTATTTTTCCAGTGAGACAGCAGAAAAATTCTGCTTTATGTTAAATATTAATATAAATAAAAAAAGACTTTGACAGGACTGGAGAAAAGGGAAGCAAAGAGGCTCAGTTGGGTGTCAGAATTTGAAGTGATGCAAGTTTTCAGGAATTTGCATTTCGCCGTCTGCAGTGGATAGATGGACTGACGAATGGCCGTTCATGAGTATGAGCAGCACAATGGTGCAAACTCAGTCTAAACTTCCTGTCCTGCAGTCTGTTTGTTCGTCCGCTGTAATAAATTTTGTCCCATTACTTCACTGGGAGGAGGTAAAACTGCCTCCTCCCCTCCCATTGTGTTGTTTGCAGGTGGCAGGATCCACAGTCTGCGCAGAAAACTTGTTTAATTCCTGCTTATTTATTTAGCTTTGCTACCGATCTACAGTTCTCCAGCCTTTCCGAAGGTCTTTGACTCCTAAACCAAATGATTTCAGCTGCGTTTTGATAAAAGTGACCATAAGAACTATTTTAAAATTCTTTTTTTTAAGGTAACTGTGTTGCAGTAATTATTGTCCCACAAGCACAAACAGTGCTGCTAAAGAACATTCCCATTTGTAATTTGCTTTTTAGGGACACAAAGAAGCATGATTTATATAATTAGACTGCATCAAGTAAGTGCATTTAATCATAATCATCTTGTCACTTTAAATCCCAATAAGCTGCTGTTGGCCACACCCCAAATCTCAGTATTTATACCTGAAAATGTCTGCAGATACATGCACAATTATACAACCGAACATCTTTGAAAAGCAGAAGTGGAGCTTCCTGCACAACCAACAAGAATGAAGGAAAAGACAAAACACTTGTCTTTTCCAGCAGCCATTGTACGGCGCATACAGCAGGAGAACCAGCTGAACAAACGTGCTGGAGCTTTGATTGGGTTGCTAGGTAACAGCCTGGGCTTGGCTTGTGTTGCTAGGTAACGCCGCAGAGCAGATGAATGTGACTTAATCAGGAGATTTTTCAAACACCAAAAACATTAAATTACTGCCAAAAAATAGCATGGTGGTTTTTGAAAGCACTCTGCTTGTTTTTAGAAGTGATGGAAGCCCAAATGGGAAAATAAATAAATAAACCAAACATATCTTCTCAAAAAGTCAAACATGAAACATTATGCTGCCTTCAGAAAGCGTGCTCCTACTGATCAGGGAGAATTAAACTACTTATGAAAAAGTCTGGTTGTTTGAAATATCTATTCAACAAATACAGAAAGATTCATGCTTAAAATACATTATTATTTACTTTAGTGTGTCTTTTTTCCAGTTTTTGTGACATATTTATCTGCTGGACAGTCGAAAAACATTCAAAACAACAATAAAAACAAAAAGCCACGGGCGCCACTGGCCTGCTGATGTGAGAGCAGCTGAGCGACTATCAGCTGGAGGGGAGAATCAGCTGAAACGCCACAAAACGACAACAACAGCCCGCCTGTTGGAGGCGAGCGGCTGCAGGTCACACGATCGCACTTCAAGCAGATGGGAAAGAAACGCTTATTTACACAAGATGGCCGAGACGTCTGACCTCTGGTTTCACAACGACCCCGGCGAACTTGATGACTAGTGTCAGAAAAGCCTCGAGACAAAAACCTGAAAACTGAGACATGGCTGTCTTCCTCTTCTCTGTGGGAATTAGTCACTTCTGCACTGAAAAACTCCAATGAATGAGTTAAAGTCCAATAAATTAATGTTAATGTTAAAACAAAGCAAATACATTTCCTGTTTAAAAGCGACTTTCTTGAAGTTCATTATCGATTTTAACAAACGTTTAATGTCAAATTATGAACATGACTGTGAAAAAATCTGAGGAACTGCTGCCAAAATAATTGCAATTTGACGTTTTGTAAGCTATAAAAAAGTCCCGTGTAAAACATGAAACATTTAAATAAAACAGGGACTGAGCTGTTATTCTGCCCCACTTCCTCCTTTACAGACCTGGTCACACTTCCTGCTGCAGTTTGTCTGAGACCATAAACAGAATGTGATAAGACAAAAACAAAAGGACAACCAAGGACATCAGCTGAATAAAAAGAAATGGGTTCAGATTAAAGAAGAAGAAAAAAAGGATGGAACCAGGAAAAAAAAAACAGGTTTTGGGTTTCACAAAATCTCCTTATCGTTGCTTTTCAAGAAACTATAAAATCCTTTCAGGATTTCAGGATGATTTACTATTTTAGTTTTATGATGTACAAACTAAATAAGCTTCCAGTCTTTTCATTAACTCCTGTTGTTGTTTTTTGTTCTTTATTATATCTCTTTTTTTGCCATTTTTGGTACAGAGAAGCTGGTTGCCAGGGGAAAATTTTGTTTTACAAAGACAATATCTCAAGATAAAATATTAATTATGATAAGAACTTTATTAATTCATGTCAACCTGAAGAGTTTTCACTGATTCAGACATTTACTTGGAAAATATTAGATTTTGTGATAATTATTTTTGACTTTTACTCTAGTACAAGTTCTAAATAACAACAAACAAATGACATAGAAAGCAACTCTGCACCTTGATTATTTACATATTTACATATTTTCTGTTACTTTTTATTTAGAAATACAATCATTTTTGATGTTATGCCTTTTTGTTTTACATTTTTGAGTAAAAACTGTGAAATCCTGGTAATTTTAATCAGAGCTCTGGTAGTGTTGGACTCTTACTGGCACCACTTGAAAGGCAATGACTCGTTCTCTGTCATTTACATACTTTTACATCAGTTTTTAACATTTTTTCTAAGTAGAGACACTATTTAGGGAATGTATTTTAATTCATTGAGGGTTTTTTGAATCTTCACCATTCAGTTTTACCCCATCATCACATTAAACATGAGGCTAGACTGTTGATTGCTGCTTTCAGATGGCTGATCAGGGAGTAAACGTTTCCTTTATGGCCAGACTTCCAGGCAGAAATTACGTCTTATTCTCAGATCTTCATTAACACTGACCTCAAGAAACCTAAAGTCCCCATAAAAAATGCATCATTTGTTTTTATGTGTTAATATGCGCCGCAAAAGCTGGAAAGGATGGACTGCGTCACCAAAGCCACTTCTCTTCTTTGATTAGTCAGCGCCCGGATCTGATGAAATCAGAGGGACCTAATGGACTGCAAAGTTCATACGTAAAGTAGTGGATTATTCATCAGGATTTCTGTAGTTTTCCAGGAAGTGGCCATAAGAATCATTAAGAAATACCTTCAAAAGTTATTCCTTATTGCTGTGAGCCTGTTAATGTGCAACACAGTGGAAGACAAATCCAATAAAGGCAAAACACGTTGTGGTAAATTCACATTTCAAGCGTCTTTTTCGTTCATTTGGGTTTCAGCCGCCTCCGAAAACAACCCAAACCCACCCGGGCATTTAATGTTCTAGGTGTCTGGAAAATGACCCGTTTCTGAAATCTACAGAATGTAACCAGGAGGCGCTGTGCTCATCGTTACCTAGCAACCCCAGGCAAGGCCAGCTCGTTACCTAGCAACCCCAGGCAAGGCCAGCTCGTTACCTAGCAACCACAGAAGGTTCCAGAACAGCCAGTTCTAGAAAGGAACTCAAACTAGTCAGTTGACCAGACTGAGATCTTATTGTTTAAGAATGATTTTGAACAAAAAACATCTAATGATCATGTTTTGTACCAGTCCTAACCTGTTCAGGGAACAGGTCACTTTAACCTCCTGAGGAGCAGCGCAGTTAGCTAAAACTACTCCAATGTTTCTTAGTTTACCTTATTTAGTAGTTAGTTGGTTAGCAACATATTTTCTGTACCTAGTTTTGGGTGTTAGTTGGTTAGCTAAACTACTCCAATGTTTCTTAGTTTACCTTTAGTTAGTTAGGTAGTTTAGTTGGTTAGCTAAACTACTCCAATGTTTCTTAGTTTACCTTTAGTTAGTTAGTTAGTTAGTTAGGTAGTTTAGTTGGTTAGCTAAACTACTCCAATGTTTCTTAGTTTACCTTTAGTTAGCTAGGTAGTTTAGTTGGTTAGCTAAACTACTCCAATGTTTCTTAGTTTACCTTTAGTTAGTTAGTTAGTTAGTTAGGTAGTTTAGTTGGTTAGCTAAACTACTCCAATGTTTCTTAGTTTACCTTTAGTTAGTTAGGCAGTTTAGTTGGTTAGCTAAACTACTCCAATGTTTCTTAGTTTACCTTTAGTTAGTTAGGTAGTTTAGTTGGTTAGCTAAACTACTCCAATGTTTCTTAGTTTACCTTTAGTTAGTTAGTTAGTTAGGTAGTTTAGTTGGTTAGCTAAACTACTCCAATGTTTCTTAGTTTACCTTTAGTTAGTTAGTTAGTTAGGTAGTTTAGTTGGTTAGCTAAACTACTCCAATGTTTCTTAGTTTACCTTTAGTTAGTTGGTTAGCTAAACTACTCCAATGTTTCTCAGTTTATCTTTAGCTTGTTCTTCTGTTTTCATCCGTCACTCCCACAACGCTTTCACTGAAACAAAACCACACAGAGCCTAAAGCTTCTTTCACTTTCAGGTTATGAAGTCCTGGTACTTTTCCGCGCCGTATTACTTTCTCCTACTACTCTGGATTATCTGCAGTTATTGTCAATTTTACACTCTATTTTTGCTTTTCAAAGGATCTTTTTTACATAATCTTCCAAAAATGTCAACATCTGACAGAAGAAAACTTATCCTTTTTTCCTTACAAATCTTTACTTTTTTTATTTAATATGTAAATAGAAATAAACCTGTTTGTTTAAAAATGACAACAAAATTGTGAATTTGTTTTCCCCCAATTTTAGCTCTGAGTGAGTTTAATTTAACTGGACTGAGAGCAAAAACGGCTCTTTGACTTTTAAAGATTCCTGGTAAATTTACAGCATTGTGGAAAGAAAGTTTTCCTTCCTGGAAGCATCATATAAGCAATCACACGGTGAAACATTTGGCTCGGTGTTTCTGTTTATTGCAAAACAAAACCATTTTTTCCAAGCTGTAAAACAATTTAAATGGTATGATGATAATGCTGGAACATATTTGGGACTTTGTCAAAGTGACAGCCTTTATTAATGTTCCTTTTAAAGCTATGTACTTATTGTTCCAGTTAATACAGAATAAAAGACATGTTGTGCTACATTTATGAAACTATTAGTTGTTGTAGGTGTTTACAAAAGTGATTTTTAATGAGTCAAAGTCCTGAACTCCTTATCAGGTTGTCAGTGAACTTCTTGGACTTTCTATTTGCGCAGGTAAGTGAGAGCTGTAAAATAAAACCTTTTCATGTTGGCGCAGAGTAAACACCAGCCAACAGGACGTCTCTCTCAGCTTTCCCTCTTTAAAAAATGCTTCTTTACGACAGGAAAGCGTCGACCCCTGAATATGAAGGCAGGGCGTTTAAGGTGGCAGAAAGCGGAGCGGCTACAGCTGGAGTCCAGTTTCACAATGGCGCCTTTTCATCCAGACGTTTAAAGGTAGAAAACTTTCCAGCCGGTGACCCTCCTGTTCTGACACAACGAGCAGCTTTCACTTCTCTCCCCCGGGAAGCAGAAAGTTAACACACCTTAAAGTGACGCAAGCCTTCGGGTTCACACCGAACAATAACGCCGATTCAAAACGCTCCATCGATTATTCCAACCATCAGTCATAAGAACCGTTTACACGTGTTTTATTTAACCACTTAAATCTTCTTTCGTACAGTATAAGAAGAAGGATTAAACGATCCAAATAATTCAGTTACTTTTTAAAAATAAGAAAACATTTTATGGCTTACGAAACAACAACATGGCATTCCTTTAGCACGTTTGATCATTTAAGTGATAGGTTTTTGAATTAATCGATTAATAATTGGATAGCACAAGGTTCTTAATATAAAATGTTGTTGTTTTGTTTTTTTCTTAGATTTTGAACAGAATCTAAGAAATCTGAATCAAAAACTACGGCTCTGGAGGAATTCTGGGTAAAATGTATTTCCACTCAAAATGTATCTACATTATTTTTTACAGTTTTAGCTCTGAGTGTGGTTTTTAGTCTCTACACTCCAGTTAACCATTAACCAAATATTATATTAGCTGACAATTCTTTGAGTAATCGATTAATCGCAATCGATCTGATTAATTGTTTCAACCCCAACTTTGTTGGATTTTTATAGACCAGAAAACTCTTTTTTTATTTATTTTTACAGAAAATAACTAACAAAAATTTATAAATTTACATCAGCCTCTTTTAAATTAACATTATATTGCCTATAATAGGATAACACATAATTCCTTTAGTGTACGTTTGAGCATTTGTAGATTAATTGATACAATTTTGCATTAATCAATAAATTGGACAGGAAAAGGTGCTTTATAGTAATTTCTTTTTTTACTTTTTTTTTTTACAGAATTTTAAACAAAACAAAAACTATGCTACTTGAGTTTTCTGCAGAATATATTTCAAAACAAAAGGTTTTTATTCATATAAATGCAAATTTTATATCATTTAGCAGTTTTGGCTTAATTATTGCTCTGAATATGTTGTTTTTTTCACCAAATGGCCATTTTTCTGTTTTTTAAGGAGTAACTAATTACTAAATTAGTTGATGATTATTTCAATAACCGATTAATCACTATTGATACGATTAATCGTTTCAGCTCTAGTCTGATAAACATAAGATCAAATTAGATGTAGGTTTTTATTGTGCATCCATCACATATAAAACAGTAGATATATAGATCTATAGAGCAAAGCAGAGATTTTCTCTTAATTTCCAAATTTAAATCAGTTTCATTGATCCAAGTACGACAACAGAGCGATAATCTAAACACCAAGACTAAACCAACTCCACTTTTGAATGTCAGTTTCTTACAAATCAGGGATTAAATTTCCTGCAAAACACATAAAAGCATTAAAGAGTCTCTGAACCAAACAGAGACTCTTTGTTTTGGTTCAGAGAGTCCAAAACAGAGTAACTGAACCCAGAACCAAAACCCAGAGTGTTTTGGTTCTGGGTTGGTGAGAAGGTTCAGTAAAGCCTCCTGCAGTGATTTAACTGGATGCAGGTTGTTGAAGGGATGATCTCAGCGAAGCGTTCGACTCCATGACACACACATCCGCTGCTGAAATCTGAAATCCAGCCAAGCTGACGTTTAATGTCAGTGAACCGGGCCGACTGTGGGAACCAGATAACAAAAGAAAACCCAGAAATAAACATCTGAGACAGAACCCTTCCAGGAATGTCTTAGTAATCACATAATTACTCCAGGGTCCTTAAAACAATTTGGGAGACACTTCAGTGAAGACGTCAGTCCTCAAGCCTCCATATTTTAGAAGCTACGTTGACGCAACACAAGTTGCACAACAACGTTTATCCTGACTGCACTTCATCTGCACCATAACATTTGTGAGATCGGAAAACGTTTTCCACTTTAGAAAGAGGAGATTTCTTGGCCTCCACCATCGGTTTCAGCCTTGAAGGGGATCTATAATGAAAGATTCACATTTTGCAGATTTTTATTCTTCAATTTGAGTCTCAACTTCTTCTAGAAACAACCCAAGTACTTTAAAAATAATCACCAAGATATTTATTGGCAATAAATTAAAGCTTTTTTGTGTCTGGAAAATGAGCCGTTTCAAAAACCACCTGAATGTTAAATCACATTCGATGGGTGATTATAAATGAGTAGATTTGATCCTAGTTACCATGACAACAAAAAGAAACCAGGAAGCTTGGAAAAGATTATCAGTTTATGTGGCATCTAACATTTTTGTAAGTAGATTTTAGTTACACAGGTTTTTCCTAATTTATACGATTTATTCTTGAGGGGGGGCCGCACAAAATCAGCTGAGGGACCACAACTGGCCCCCGAACTTCACTTTGAACACCTTTACCCTGAAGAAAATGCTATTTTTATGTCTCTATGTGACATTTTCAGATATTTGCATAATCCCCAGCGACTTATCCAGGTCCAAATAATTAAAAATAGTTTTACTTGGAAAGAGGAATGGATTTATATGGAGAAAATCTGATCTCGTTATCTTGAAAACAGCTTTTCAGGCCGCTCTCTGCTTCTATTTTGAAACTAAAATCCAGCATTAACAAGACAGGAACGAATTTATGAAACCAATTCAGAACAATTTTGAAACAACGTCTAAAATCACAATCACCAAGAAGTCCAGAAACATCAGGAACGATGCAGAAATCAGCTTCCTTGAAGCCAAACTTCTTGTATTTAACTCTTCCTGGAATCTTCAGTCGTTTCCCTTAAAAGAAAAAAATATCTTCTCATGACTTTGACACCCAGTCAGATGAAACCAGCCCCCCTGCTGCTGCAAACAGGACTAACTGGGTTATCTGTGAGGAGGTGAAACCCATAACTGGGTCACGGCTCAATGTAGCGTTTAGCTTAAAACGCTGCATTTGCATTTGGCACAACAACAACAAAAAAGACTGACTAAAAGCTCAAAGCTGCAGCAGAATTGATGAGAAATATCTGCTGGCTCAGAGGTTTTCTTCTTTTAATTTTCCAGAAATGTTTGCCTGGAGAAACGTGAATCCCAGTGGAAAGTGAGGGCTTTCCAAAAATGACTAAACATGTTGGTAACGTAACCGCCGTGCCGCTGTGAATACATCCCACAGACACTGGGAACAGAGCGCCGCAGTGTTTCCCTCCCTCCCGCTCACCGCTACTCCCTCTGCAGACCTGTAATTTGGCTCCAGATCTATAGATCTGCACCCAGAAACTAGAAGCTATCCGTCACAGCCCAGCAGTTATTTTTGGCCCATCCTGAGCAGAGGGGTCGTCTGCGACCTCCGACCTCTGACTTTAACCTCCACCTTCTCGCTCTAGTCTTCTGATTGTTTCTGCTCTTTTTGTTTTTTTAGTCCAAGAAAAGAAAAATATTTTTTGTTTTTTTTTTCAGGAGAGTTTTTAGCTGCAGATTCATTTAAATATTTAGATTTTACAGAACTAAGCGATCAGCTTCCTCATTACTTGATTCGTTACGGTTCTTTACTCAAACTACACTGCAAAAACACAAAATATTACCAAGTATTTTGGTTTGGTTAGTTGAAATATCTTAGTACATTTGGAATAAGACAAAACTAACTTACAAGTAACTTTTAAGAAAGAAATGGGAGCTTCTTTTAAGTCAATATTTGGTTAATATTCATGAAAAATACTTTATTAGTTAACAAAAAATAAGACATTATTCACATATTAATAGTGAAAAAACCTTTCAATTGAACCAGTAATTTTTTAATCAATATTAATGAATTATTTAATACAAAAATCTTCTATATCTTCCTGAAAAGTTATTTGTAAGTTACTTTTGTCGTATTTTTAGTTCATTAAGATATTTGCACCAAACTTGACTGAAAATACTTGGTAAGATTTTGTGTTTTTGCAGTGCACAACTCAGACAGACAGTGCACTGCAAAAACATCAAATCTTACCAAGTAATTTTTTTTGGTCTTTTTTCCGGTGGAAATGTCTTGAAATAAGACAAAACTATCAAGTAACTTTTCAGCAAGAAATATGAGCTTTTTAAAGTAAATATTTCTTGACTATTGACTAAAAAGTGGTAGCTTTTTCCCACGTTAATCTCGAAATAACCCGTTAGTAGTTTTTAATCAATTTTAAGGAATTATTAACTCAGAACAAGCTCCAACATCTTGGTTAAAAGTTTATTCTACGGTAGTTTTGCCTTATTTCAAGTGAACTAAGATATTTCCACTTGAAATAAGACTAAAATTACTTGGTAATATGTTGTGTTTTTGCAGTGCACAGAGGAGAAATGAATAAAATGGATTATGTGCGATAATTTCACCTCGTCCGGGCAGGAAATCAGCCCAGAGAGCGGAGGGTAATGAAGCCCAGGGGAGTTTTCCTCCCATGAGTTCTGGTGGTATGTTGTATCCTGTGACCCGTTAGATTCTCTGACCCGATTAGAAACTTCACTCTGCTCTCTGGTACCTTCAACACAACCTGAACCTTCATTTCAGGAGGCAAACAAGCTTTAAGGCTGGTGATCTAAACTGAACCAGAAAAGCAGTAATTACTAACATGTTTCCTGCCCAAAGCGAATGGGAGCAAAGGGGCATCTGAAAACATTTAAAAGCCTCTAATCTAGTCTCAATCCACATGGCAGGGCCATTCAAATTACGTGAAGTGACTCTTGTGTACAGTAGATTAATAATTCACAGATTAATCTGTCCTCCAGGGAGGTGGTTGACCTGCGAACTTCAGCTAACATCTGGAGATTTCATGCATTTTAATCAGTTTACACGTTTCTCCGGTGAATTGCAATGAAATAATTGTTCGTGTTGCTTATTTTTAGTGAAAAAAGAGGCAGCGGACTCACCGGAGAGGAGCAGCAGGGAGGCAACGAGCGGCTGAAGGAGTGAGATCATGAACCAGCTGCAGCTTTCTGACAGACTCTCTGCCTTTCTCTCTCTGTGTGGCTCCAACCAGGAAATCCGCCCTCTTTTTTCACTGGAGACCTTCATTTTTCTCTTTTCTCCTCCCTTTTGCTGCTTCTGAACGGCCGAACAGCGCCTCCTTCTGGCGTGAGACAGTCATCGGAGTACAACACGCAAAAAATTAATTTCAAAATTTGCTAGAATAAAAAAATTGAGATTGAGTTCGGAAATTTTCTAGAAAAAATAAGAATATTTGAAAAAATTGCTGGAGGTGAAAAATCTAAATTATTGAGCTTTATTTCAGACATTTTCTTGAAAAGGTTAGACATTTCTGAGTTGAAAAGTTCAACATTTGCTATAAAAATCAGAGAAAAAAAAACCCAAGAAAATTTCTGAATTTAAAAAATTGATAGAAAAACCAAAATAATATTGAGATTAATTTATGAGATTTTCCAGACAATTTTAAGAAATTTCTTAGCATGAAAAGTGAAAAATGTGTTAGAAAATTTTCAAAAATTTTGAGATTAATATGAGAAACCTATTTAGAAAAGACAAGGTAATTTCTGAATTAGAAAAGTGGAAAATTTTCTACAAAATATAAGAACATTTCTGAACCTGAAATTTGGGAAATTTGATAGAAAAACCCCAGTAACATTTAAATGAATCTCAGAAATTTTCTTAAAAAAAAGGTATTTTATGAGTTTCAAAAGCTAGAGATTTTCCATTTTTTCTGAGAATAGAATAGAATAGAATTAAATAGAATAGAATAACTGTTTATTTGTTTAGCCAACTACGCCTCCATTAAACTCTTCTTGAGCCACATAAATAAATAAACTAATGAATTAATTAAGTTAATATATTTTAACCTCGTTATGTGCGGTACCAGCGTGGCTCATTGCCAAACCCAGAGGAAATGTAGCCCAGCGTACCGGAAATATTAGCTCCTTTCAAAATAAAACACACTTTCTTAATATGTAGATATAAGTAATTCTGCATAGATATATTTTTCATGGAATAATTGCACTTAATTTACACTAAAAGTACATTTAATCTTTATTAAGATCTATTTTTCTTGCTTTGTGGATGGAAACTAAAACATCAACAACATCTAAAAACTGCAGCCATTTCAAAAGGCTCGGTATTACAGGTCCTTTTAAAAATATTAGCATATTGTGATAAAGTTAATTATTTTCAATGAGGTAATTGAGGTAAAAATTAAACTGTCATATATTTTAGATTCATTTCACACCAACTAGAATATTTCAAGTCTTTTATTGTTTTAATACTGATGATTTTGGCTTACAGCTCATGAAAACCCAAAATTCCTATGTCAAGTGAAATAATTCACTTCAAAGAGGGTCTTCCTCTCTTACTTTGAAGTTCAACCGGAAGTGCTTCTGTATAAAACTCCGAACTTGACGCTGAGCTCATTGAAGCTGCGGCAGAACCTCAGCGGCGCCACCTGACCCACCGGCTCCCAACAGAACCCAGTGGAAATCCAGGTAGAAAAACATTTACCTGCAATTTTATTTAGTATTTATCGCTGTTTCTTTTTAATATTCTGGGGTTAATCTAAAAATAAAATTAGGCTTCTAAAATAAGGAGATAGACACTCTAGTTAGTCTAGTTTTGATTTATTTAGTGAAACCCGTTTTTAATGTATTATTTTTATGGACCGAGTCGTGAGTTCTGCGCCGGCCAACGCCTCAACCTGCCGCTGATCCTCCACCGCCACCAAAAACCAATAATCAATATCTCAAACAGCCGAATATAGACGGCAGATTTTAACCCGCGTCTTTGTTTATTTGACGCCGAGCAGCCTGGAGGTTTTAGTTTGCGCTGATCTGAATGAGCTGACGCACGCAGGACGCGTCTCCAGGAATAAAACCAGCCTGAAATAAAACCCGCAGAAATCTGAGCGGCATTTCCTTCTGCGGTGACCCAGTTTCTCATGTCGGTGTCAGGAATAATCCGCGTCTGTTTGACGGAATAGAGGATGACGGATGCAGAACCACACCCGGCTAACAACAAGTCACCTCCAGCATCTTCTAATTCAGCTCCAACGGGACCGTCCATTTTGGTCTCTGCGATGCTGCGGCTTCACAAATGTATTTACTTTAAATGTACTGCATTGTTTGTGTTTTTTTATATTGCTAATAAAAGTGTCAATAAAATAAAAACACGGCCGGTTATGTAGTATTGGTTTTTATGCCACAATTTTACAAAATAAACGGATAACAAGTTACAAGTCCTGATTTGTGAGCTGCTGAGTTGATGACATCACAAGAGGTAAACGAATCAAGCTGTAGGAGAGTTTTTGACCGATTTCAACAGATTTTGAAGCATCTTTGTTGCATTTTGTGTTACCAGGGATTCAACTGTTTGAGCTGCTTAAAGCTGCAATACGTAACCTTTATAAAATATGTTTTTTTTTTCCTTTTTTGTTGAAACCATCATCATGTCACTCTGTTACGAGATAATTAACTGTCTTGAGATTGAGTTCAGAAATTTTCTAGAAAAAATAAGAATATTTGAAAAATTTGCAGGGGGTGAAAAAAATCTAAATTATTGAGCTTTATTTCAGACATTTTCTTGAAAAAGTTAGACATTTCTGAGTTTGAAAAGTTCAGCATTTGCTATAGAAATCAGAGACAAAAAAAACCCAAGAAAATTTCTGAATTTGAAAATTTGATAGAAAAACCAAAATATTGAGATTAATTTATGAAATTTTCCAGACAATTTTCAGAAATTTCTTAGCATGAAAAGTGAAAAATGTGCTAGAACATTTTCATAAATTTTCAGATAATATGAGAAACTTTTTTAAAGAAAAAACAAGGTAATTTCTTTAAATGTACTGCATTGTTGTGTTTTTTTATATTGCTAATAAAAGTGTCAATAAAATAAAAACACGGCCGGTTATGTAGTATTGGTTTTTATGCCACAATTTTACAAAATAAACGGATAACAAGTTACAAGTCCTGATTTGTGAGCTGCTGAGTTGATGACATCACAAGAGGTAAACGAATCAAGCTGTAGGAGAGTTTTTGACCGATTTCAACAGATTTTGAAGCATCTTTGTTGCATTTTGTGTTACCAGGGATTCAACTGTTTGAGCTGCTTAAAGCTGCAATGCGTAACTTTTATAAAATATGTTTTTTTTCCTTTTAAATATTTGTTGAAACCATCATCATGTCACTCTGTTACGAGATAATTAACTTGTGAACAGATCAATCTGTCTTAGTGCACTGTAAATAAGACAAACGCAACATTAAAGTAACTTTTCAGCAAGAAATCTGAGGTTTATTTAATATTTATGAGAAAGTATTAGTTCCACTGGCAAGTTACTCCACTCATTTCACAATCACTGTGGCGTTACCTAGCAACCCCACCCAAGTCCAGCCCGTCACCTAGCAACCAGCTCTAGTTCTACTATATTTCACTTGTAACAATATCAGTGAAACTATTACTTTTTTAAATCAAAAATACACTATTATTGACTTAAAACAGCTCCTATAGTTTGCTTACAAGCTACTTAAAAGTTCATTTTCCTATTTCAAGGGAAATAAGATTTCTGTATTAGAAACTGGACCAAAACACTGCAAAAAATAAGATTTTGTATTTTGACGTGTTTAACTAAAAATGCACAATAATTTTGCTGTGTATCCTTTTCTTTTTAATAAATTGATATTTTAAGTAAAAGGTTTGAAAAGGGGACTGAAAGTTGTACAGTTTCTTAACTCGTTGGTCAAGATGTCAATTTTAGTTTATTCAGCAACAAAAATGACTCTAGTCTATGTTTGAGTAAAAGATTACATTAGATTTACTATGGCTAAAATAAGAAAAACAATTGTTTTCTGCATAATAGTTTCTATTAAAGATGTACATCTGTTATTGAAAATTGCAGACAAAGAAAACCAAAAAGTCTTTGTCTGCATCAGGTCCATTTGCTGGAGCAAAACATTCCTATACTGAGGAGGTGGTGAAAGTAGCACAACTTCAACATATTTCTACTGAAATGAAAGTAAAATGTAGTGGTCGGAGTAAAACATTTTGCTCAAATACTGAGTAACTGATCAAATTATTAATCATTAATCACTAAATGGACCAAAATATGGAGTTAAGTGGAAATTTTGGTATTTTAAAGATGAAAATGACAATAATTCATATAAGCAGCAAAAAATATCAGACTAAATAACATTTTTCCAAATCAGTTTCTTTCAATAAACAACTTATGAAACTTTAACAAAGCCTGCAGGTGTGTCTGAGTCTGGTGAATCTTTGGTTAAAACATGTTTGTTTTTCAATCAGTGGGTAGAAAATCCAGAAATTTTACTCTAATTTTAGTACAGCGTTAAAAATAATCCTAAACATACATTTTCACAAAAAGTTACTAAAGTGAATCTAATGGAATAAATGTAACCAGGTCCTATTCCACCCTGCTAATCTACGTCCAGGGCCCCCTCAGCACTGCTGCATGTGCCACACATGGCCCCTGGGCCTCACTTTGGACAGCGCTGTGTGTCTGTTCATGTTTATTTTAAACATTTTTGTTTGCAGACTGCGACAGGATGGAGAAATCCAGCAGCCAGTACGACTCGTTCCTCTTCTGGAGGCAGCCGATCCCGACCCTCAACCTGTCGGAGTTGGAGGATCTGGGATTCGCCGTCGGCGATCCGATCAGCAGCAGCAAGGCGAAGGACAAGACGTCCCAGCTGCGCGGACGGGACGACGAGGCGAGCTGATAGTTTACAAACCGTTTCTGAGTTCATTGGGTCGTCGTGTCCCAGAACCTGCAGCATCTTTACGCTTGTTTTCCCTTTCAGGACGAGGAGTTGTCCCAGTTTTCCTCCTTTAATTACTGGAGAGCTCCCATCGCCGATGTGGACGCTCTGCTGGCTGACCTGAACCTGCTGCCCTGAACCCGCCAGAACCTGAGCCCAGATCTGCCCGACTTCATCCAGAACCGTCAATAATCTGAGACTAGACCTCCTAATTCTGCAACCAGACTAAAGCTCACCTAATTATCTAAGGTTATTTATTTACATCTCAGTTTGTTCAAGTTTAATTATTTGGATTTTACAAACTGCAACACCTAGAAACACCTCATGTATTTTGCATAGATTTAATCTAAAATAAATGAGTTTATTTTAATCTATCTGCACATTTTGGCTGCAGGATCAAACGACTTCCTGTCTCATTTAGTCTGATTCATCTGGTATGAAATAAGACTTTAACACCCTGCAGTATGATTTTTGTTTTATGAGTTAACATTTGTGCCTTTTGTCGTTTTCTTAGAATCTGCTGTACTAACAGCAAATTCTTCATGTTTTAATTTATTTATGCATGTATTTATTTTTGTCACTTGCTGCTGTTGAGCAAAACGAAACTTCAGAACAGACCTGACACCAGAAATAAAAGGCTCCTTTTTTTGAAGAGTCCAGTCTGATTTATTTAAAATGTATCAATCCCCCCCCCAAAAAAATACAATCCGAGTAAAATATTGAGGTAATTTTAAGAAAAAACCTCATCCTGTATATCTGGAGTAAGTTTACACTAAGATACCATGAAAACTGAAGCAAAACAAAATTCAGTCACAGTATGTTCTTTCTTTTAATAAGTTGTATTTTATTGCATTAAACAAGTATTTTAAAGTAATAATAAAAAACTTTACATAGTACAAAACCATTTATTTACTTTTACATGACAGGGAGGAGCAGGAAGGCATTTGAGTAAAAAAACATTGTATAATTTTATAAACTACCAATCACACTTCTCCCAAGATTCAGCAGAAAATGAGTTAATTTAAAAAATTGTGTTTTCACACCTTAAAGAAAAATCCAGTTGTGTATCATTTCTACCGGTTTAAACGTGAACGATACGTGGATTATTGAAACAGGCAGCATGGAGACACGCAGATAAAGTCAGTAAGTAATCTTAACACAGAACCAGCTAGATCTCTTTTTTGTTTGCTTTTGATACAGTTTAAAATATAGTTTTTAAATAAAAATACACAAAAAACGTAACATATTTTTGCCTTTCAAGTTGAAAACCCGATAACACTCACTTTGCAAATTCTCTAAACCAAGTAGTTTCCACGGTTAAAAATGTGTTTATTTTAGGGAGTTGAGCTAAATTTTTAATTAAATTCAGCTATACGGTAAATTCAACTCCGACATTTTTTAAATAGTGTCCTAGAAGGGAGAGGGGCGCTCTGATATCCCCACACTGTTCTGGGATCAGCATGTTTTCTGACTTCCCGTGAGTCTCAGCGTTATTCCCGCTGCAGTAAACTGATCTCTGGTCTGTTCCGGTTCGCGCTGGCTAAGCCCCGCCCACACAGGGAGGTTAACGTATTATGGCTTCCACCTCCGGTGTCGCGGCGCCGCCATATTTGTATCAGACAAAACACAATAATCAAAGAGTTTTTAAACGGCTCCTCGGCGGGTGAATCCCTGCCAGACTATCACACGCCCCTGTTGAAATACGGTTACGGGGTTTACCGGGTAGCAAAAGAGGCAAAAACCAGCCGAAATTTAACTTTATAACCATTTGAACGCTTACGGGCTAACGGCTAACATAGTTAGCTGGTAAACAGCAGAATGAAAAAAGTACGCATTTCCTGCCACGACTTTCAAAATAAAATGGAGGCGGTGATAAGCTGGTATTTTGGTGAAATACTTTAGCGTATTTTGACTCACAAAAAACTTATCTACACTTTAAGGCTTTAATTTTTATACCGTATCTTTATATGTATTGGAAGAATATTTACTTTACAAGTGGCTAAATATTCTCCAAAAATACTTATAACACATGTAAAATGCAAAAAGTCAGTGAGCAGTTATGTTAATTTTTCTAATATTTTTGACAAAAAGCTTCTAGTCAGTGTTGTCTCGTGCCATATTTTTAAAAATAGTTTAGTCTGATGTAATTAAAACTCTGAATATAACATAATTTTTTAAATATTTCTGTACAAAATCAAATCTACAAAGAATTGGTCAAATATTTTAGTGGTATCCATGGCACAGGTTGTGATCCAACAGTGTGCAGCTCTGAATTTAACACAATACATCTTAGTTGAACTTTAAAGCTCAAATGACAAAGTATTTCTGGTATTCTTCTAATTTATATGAAATATTTGACCATTTTTAAATCTAACGGAGTCGCATTAATCGAAAGACTAGATAAAAGCTGCATTTTCGTGACATTTAATTTTCCTAAATCGAAATAACGAGAACTAGTCTTATTTTGAAGGCTCAACATCAACTTCCGGCTGCGTAACTGCTACCGATTGCTAACTTTCAGCAGTAAACAAGCTCTGAGGACTACGACAAGCTACACAGGTCCCAAATGCCCGTTTTTTAGCCAATTTTGAAACATATTCTTCGCATATCTGGCCCATGCTACGTCCCGGAGAACCATAAAATCGCACAAATCCTCTTCACGCGGCGGGGTTTGCGCTTCTTAGCCGGCTAGCTTGCTAACATTAGCAGCGAGGAGCAGCCTGGTTGGAACCCGAACAAACCTGAACGCGGTAAGTAGCGCGCTGCCGTCCTACGCCAGGATAAGACTCGTCTTCTCCGAGCTTTCTTATATTTAAAGATTACAGAAATAACCACAAAAGCTGGAACAATACCGCCACACACTCCTCCGGTAAGCGCTTTGGCGGCGCACGCTTGCAGAATGCAACTTAACCGGATGTGGAAGTAGTTTTTTCTCCGTGTGTAAAATAGGAAATTTCTGTGTGACTTCCCCCGGAAAACCAACAACTTAATATCAAACAGTTTCCTGTCGGTGCTTCTGTTTATTTGTCGGTAGCACCGGCGGAGATGTTTTCATGTGGAATGCCGTGGAAAGCAGCTTAGATGGGGGGGAAACGCGGGGGAGGACGTGGCACATGGCGGACTGTTTTCTGGCCGTGAAGGCGCGTAAAATGGCTCCTCGGCCCCGGAGACAGAAAGTCTCGTCCCGCTCCGCTGTTTCGCAATAGCAAACGCTGTTTGTTCGCAGGAGTTCCATTATCGGACGGGACTTTTTAACAGTTGTAAAAATATTAGATTGTCGTTATAAACTCACAGAAGGTCCTCAAACTAATAACTCGTTTTACAAAATGGCCACACTTTGATTCTTAAGGTGTTGTTTCTGTATAGTTTAAGGAAAAAGGAAGGTAATAGGCTAATGCTTGAATGCGAGTAATTCCATAATCGGACACATATGAATACGTATGCGTGGTCCGGTTTATAAGACCGTAATTTGCGTTTATAAATTTGTTTTTGAACCGGAAAAGTTGTCAAACTTCTTTTTTTTTAATTAAATTATTGAAACTGCATAAGTTTTTATTTTGTTGTAAATGCAGTTTGGGCTGAAAGGCGGGGTTTTGTCCGATAATGGACACACGTTTAGCTTTAAACCCGTTACAGTGAATGGAGGGGGAAACTAGCACACCTTCTGTTTTGAAAGCAATTTTTAACTTTTTATTTGGAGAGTTTCAATGAAATAAAATGAGATTAATTATGTTTTGGTGTTTAATACATAAATCCACTTAGGCTTAGTTAAATATTCACACTGAAAGGCATCATTAAAGTTTTTTAATGATAGATTTTATAAGCTATCACCAGCATTAAAATAATATTTTCAGACATAAGTAAATCCGTTTATGTGGATAATGTGTGAGACTAATTGCCAAAATATTTGCGAATCATTAAAACCATTGTTGTAAACATTTAAAAACTGTTTAGGTTTTAAATTTAAACTGGTTTTACTTTGATCTATTTTAAAACTGCTGTTAATTCATTTTCCTGCCTTAAAAACCAAATAAATATATTTTTAATAGAAGTAAGATGTTATAGTTTGGAGTTATTTTCTGCTTGTGTTTCATTTTCATGTTTTAGCCACAACATAAACTGAAAATACAGTCCAATAAATGTTAATAATAATAATCAATTTAATTTATAATGCACTTTTCATTAATAAAAATCTCAAAGTGCTATGTGGTGCGTCTAAAAACATAAAATCAACAATCAAAAACAATTAAAAAGACTGTCATTTAAAAGTGGGGTAGGCTTGTCTAAAAAGGAAAGTTTTCAAGCCAGTTTTAAAATCGGGACAATAATTGCGGGGCTCTCAAATAGTCTGAGAGAGAAACGAGGAGCCACAGCAAATACCTGATCACCCAAAGTTCTTAGTTTTGATCGAGGAAGGTGGAGAAGATTGCAGGCTTGGGATCGTAGGATCTAGAAGGTGAATGTGAAGTAAGGAGGTCCTTCAGGTAATCCGGTGAGGTTCCATACAGACAGTGATGGGTGATAAGTGCAATTTTATATTGAATCCTATAGGTAACAGGAAGCCAGTGAAGCTCGTGAAGAGCAGCTGTGATGTGGTTGAATTTACGAGTCTCACTAGGATCCTGGCAGCTCTGTTTTGGATATACTGAAGTCTCTGAAGGTGTTTTCACTCCAATGAGCAGCGAGTTACAGCAGTCGAGTCTGGAGGAGACAAAGGCTGGATGAGGGTCTCAACATCCGAGCGGGAGAGAGATTAACGAAGTTTGGAAATATTGCGAAGATGAAAAAAACAGGTTTTAAACAGGTGCTTAATGTGATTTTAAAATGTGAGGTGAGAGTCCATTCGAACTCGAAGGTTTGTAACAGCGGAGGAAATGGGAATGTCTTCTCCAGAGAATGAAATACTGGTCAGAGTCGAGGATTGAACCTGGTGAGGCGTTCCGATCAGTTGGCCTCGGTTTTGGAAAAGTTCAACTGAAGAAAGTTCTGGTTCATCCAAGTCTTGATCTCCTCCAGGCAGAACGTTAGCGCAGTAAGCGGAGGTGAAGTAGAAGATGATCCCGTTGTAATGTAAAGCTGCAAGTTGTCCGCATAACAGTGGAATGAGATATTATGCCGATTAATGATTTTACCTAAAGGCAGCAAGTAAAGAGAGAAAAGCATCGGCCCTAGAACTAATGTTCAATAACTTACATTTTATTGAAAGGTACTGACGTTTTCAACCCTTTATTTGTGTTAATTATGATGGTTTTCTGCTTGCAGCTAATGAAAAAAACAACAATTAATATTAGACTTTACATCAGACCAATAAACTTTGCTACAGAAATTGTTCAAAAGGCTTTTAATCTGACAAATGAGCCTCATCAGAATTCATTTAGTAATTTACAGACTGTGGCTCATGCTGCTAATCTAAAATCTGTGTATTTTGGATGAGTATAAGCACCGAAAGTGTTTTTTATGAGCTGCTGCTCTGATGTGTGTTAGATGTCGCTGGTGGATCTGGGGAAGCGGCTGCTGGAAGCAGCAAGGAAAGGAAACGACGACGAGGTCCGAAACCTGATGGCCAACGGAGCGCCGTTCACCACCGACTGGGTGAGACGCCACAGAACTCCTCCACAGTCTTCTGTCCTACCTCTAAATTATGCAACGACGCGATAAAAGAAAAGATTTTTTCTCATTTTGTCATTTCCAACCACAGACTTTTATGTATTTTATTCAGAGCTGCAACTAATGACTATTTTAGTAATCGATTATTTGGGCAGTTAATCGGATAAAAAAAACATTTGGCACATTTTTCATTGAGCCTCTAATAATTTTTAATACAATATTAGAAATGCGTTAAAAATGCCAACAGACAAATAACTCAGTTCCTGTAGATTGATTGACTAATTTTTGGATTAACAGATTGACAAAACGTTTAGGCAACTTTTGTCACTTGATTATCAATTGTAGCAGATTGTTTTAGCTATTAATTTATTATTAAATCGGTTAACAATTGTTTTAGTAATTGGTTAATCACAAATAATTGTTTCAGCCCTAATTTTACTGGAATTTCATGTCGTACACCAGAAAACAAACTTTTTAAATGTATTTTTTCATATTTTCCGAGGAACAAAATGGAGAAAAGAGTTGGTGAATAGTTTGATCTGAATATTAATAATGTAATACAGAGTTCGGGTGGTTCAAAACAGAAACGTATTATATTCATTCTGTTCTGTTATAACAGCATTTCTCTCTTTTTGTGCTTTTGATCTCACTTTTCCACACCGACCAGCTGAAGCAGCCAGTTTATTCACTGCAGTGACGTCGCAGCTGTTTAATCTGCATGTGACTTCTTCTTCTTCTTCTTATCCTTCCTCTTCTTCTTCTTCTTCTCCTTCCTCTTCTTCTTCTTCTTCTCCTTCCTCTTCTTCTTCTTCTTATCCTTCCTCTTCTTCTTCTTCTTATCCTTCCTCTTCTTCTTTTCCTTCCTCTTCTTCTTCTTATCCTTCTTCTTCTTCTTATCCTTCCTCTTCTTCTTCTTCTTATCCTTCCTCTTCTTCTTATCCTTCCTCTTCTTCTTCTTCTTATCCTTCCTCTTCTTCTTCTTCTTCTCCTTCCTCTTCTTCTTCTTCTTCTCCTTCCTCTTCTTCTTCTTCTTATCCTTCCTCTTCTTCTTTTCCTTCCTCTTCTTCTTCTTATCCTTCTTCTTCTTCTTATCCTTCCTCTTCTTCTTCTTCTTATCCTTCCTCTTCTTCTTCTTCTTATCCTTCCTCTTCTTCTTCTTCTCCTTCCTCTTCTTCTTCTTCTTATCCTTCCTCTTCTTCTTCTTCTTCTCCTTCCTCTTCTTCTTCTTCTTATCCTTCCTCTTCTTCTTTTCCTTCCTCTTCTTCTTCTTATCCTTCTTCTTCTTCTTATCCTTCCTCTTCTTCTTCTTCTTATCCTTCCTCTTCTTCTTCTTCTTCTCCTTCCTCTTCTTCTTCTTCTTCTCCTTCCTCTTCTTCTTCTTCTTATCCTTCCTCTTCTTCTTCTTCTTCTCCTTCCTCTTCTTCTTCTTCTTATCCTTCCTCTTCTTCTTCTTCTTATCCTTCCTCTTCTTCTTCTTCTTCTCCTTCCTCTTCTTCTTCTTCTTCTCCTTCCTCTTCTTCTTCTTCTTATCCTTCCTCTTCTTCTTCTTCTTATCCTTCCTCTTCTTCTTCTTCTTCTCCTTCCTCTTCTTCTTCTTCTTATCCTTCCTCTTCTTCTTTTCCTTCCTCTTCTTCTTCTTATCCTTCTTCTTCTTATCCTTCCTCTTCTTCTTCTTCTTATCCTTCCTCTTCTTCTTCTTCTTATCCTTCCTCTTCTTCTTCTTCTTATCCTTCCTCTTCTTCTTCTTCTTATCCTTCCTTTCTCCTTCCTCTTCTTCTTCTTCTTATCCTTCCTCTTCTTCTTCTTCTTATCCTTCCTCTTCTTCTTTTCCTTCCTCTTCTTCTTCTTATCCTTCTTCTTCTTTTATCCTTCCTCTTCCTTCTTCTTATCCTTCCTCTCTTATCCTTCCTCTTCTTCTTCTCTACCTTCCTCTTCTTCTTCTTCTCTTTTTCGGTGAGAGGAGGGTGAGTGGAGAGCGGAAGAAGAGTGAAAGAGCGAGCGAGTGTTTAATTTCTATATTTGTGTTTTTTCTTACTGTTTTTTCACTTGGTGTTTATGTTAATTGTTTAGCTGTGTTTTGGTGTTAGTTGTGTCACGTTTTTAGGGGTTTTTGTTTAGGTTCGGGTGTGGCCGTCAGGCGCGCCTGGCTGGCCGGCGTCTGACGCCATGGTGGTGGTTGGTGGCGGGTTTTTCTCCACGCTGACGCGGAAGAACGGCGTCAAGGTGGGCGCCGGTTCTCCGTGTAGCGTGGAGGAAGTTTGTTTAGCGGTGGGAGAGTTGATAGGACATGGGGCCATAAGGTCGGCGGCTCGCATGAACGGAGCTGTCGTCTTGTTTGTAGAGAAGGTGGAGCAGGCCCAACGGTTGGTGGAGGTAGGCGTCTCCGTCAACGGCCTGTTTTTGCAAGTCTCCCCGCTCACCTTGCCTTCTACGAAGGTAACTCTGTCGAACGTGCCTCCGTTCATTAGCGACGAGTTTTTGATTAAGGAGCTGTCTCGGCACGGCAAGGTGGTGTCACCAGTGAAAAAAGTGCCGTCAGGGTGTAAATCACCATTGTTGAAACATGTTGTCTCCCATCGGAGACAACTGTTTATGATCCTTAATAGACGGGATGAGGAACTGAACTTAAGCTTTCGTGTTAGAGTAGATGAATTTGACTACATCTTGTTTGCAACGTCCTCTAACATGAAATGCTTTGGCTGCGGCCAGGAGGGGCACATTGTAAAAATGTGTCCCAACAGGGCCGGGCAGAACCCGCCGGGTTCAGCCAGGCAGCAACCCGTTGCTGCTGGGCAGGCGGGGGACCCGCATGGTGAGGCGGCGGGGGAACCCGCTGCTGCTGCGGCGGGAGAACCCGCTGCTGCTGCGGCGGGGAAACCCGCTGCTGCTGCGGCGGGGGAACCCGCTGCTGCTGCGGCGGGAGGACCCGCTGCTGCTGCGGCGGGGAAACCCGCTGCTGCTGCGGCGGGGAAACCCGCTGCTGCTGCGGCGGGAGAACCCGCTGCTGCTGCGGCGGGGAAACCCGCTACTGCTGCGGCGGGAGAACCCGCTGCTGCTGCGGCGGGAGAACCCGCTGCTGCTGCGGCGGGAGGACCCGCTGCTGCTGCGGCGGGGAAACCCGCTGCTGCTGCGGCGGGAGAACCCGCTACTGCTGCGGCGGGGGAGCAGGCAGAGGCTGCTGTTGAGGAAGTGGTAGTGGAAAGTGTGGGAAAGGATGAGAGCACAGTGGTGTGTGGTGATGGGATGAATGGTGGTGGTGAGGGTGAAAGTGAAGTGGGGGAGAGAGATGGTGTGCAGGGAGAGCAGCGGGTGAAGGTGAGGAGCGGTGGAGAACATTCAGGGTGTGGAGATCAGGGAGAGACAGGAGAGGTGCAGGTGGAGGGACAGAAAAGTGCAGAGGTATTTACTGGAGCTGAAGTGGCAGGAGAGGCGGAGGAGGCCATGGAGTTGGAGGCTTCAGCCCCGTTAAAGAGGCGAAGCAAAAGAAAGAACGTGGTGACGGCCGAGAAGGCCAGTAAGCAGGTTTCCAAGCTGGCTGCAGAGAGGAACGAGGTGTCAGACAGCAGCGACGCTGAGAGCTGGATCTCTGACAGCAGTGAGATATCTGTCACACAAATGAATAGCAAAGCACCTAGATACCCTGTAGAATCTTTTAGAACGTTTTTAAAAGAAACTAAAGGATTCAGAGGAATTAAAATTGAGAGTTACTTTCCCGATTTAAAATTATTTTATTTCTCTGCAAGATGTCACATAAGGAACAAAGAGATATCAGGTTTTTCAGACAGGGACGTGTTTAGATTAAAGAAAATAATGACCAAAGTTAGGAAACAAATTTGATTAAATGATGCACAGTAGCATTTTATTACTTATTTTAGTCTTTTGGTTTTTTGTTTTTAGCTTCTTTTTACCCAATATGGATTCTTTTAAAATAGCATCTTTGAATCTTAACGGGGCGAGGGAGGCTGGAAAACGAGCTTTAATATATCAAATGCTCAACCAAAAGAAAATTGACGTCATCTACCTACAAGAAACACACAGTGATCATTTAATTGAGACAGACTGGGTCAGAGAGTGGAGGGGGGAGGTCATTTTAAGTCATGGCACCTCCCAGAGTGCAGGGGTGGGCTTCCTCTTCTCAAGAGCGTTCACCCCAAACTCCACAGAAATCGAACATGTCGTTCAGGGGAGGTGCCTTTTAGTTAAGACAAAATTTGATCGTTTTAGTATAGTTTTTATTAATATTTATGCTCCCACCACCAATGCAGAGAAAAAGCGTTTTTATGAAAAAATTGGGGAACGGCTGGGTGATTGTGGGTCAGAGGATTATGTTTTTGTAGGTGGGGATTTTAATTGCACCGAAAACGAGTTTTTAGACCGCAATCATGCAGAGCCGCATCCAGCAGCCCAACATGCTCTGCGGCGGCTGGTCTCATCCAATGGCCTGGTGGATGTATGGAGGAGGATGCATGCAGGCGCCAGGCAGTATACATGGTCCCACCTTAATGAGGATAGAATCTCTTTAGCCCGTCTTGATCGTTTTTATTGTTTTAAACACAATTTTAATGTGTTTGAAACATGCCAGATTTTACCGGTAGCTTTTACAGATCACTCGTTGCTTTTAGGTAGTGTTTTTATCAGAAACATTTTACCTAGAAGCGCCTACTGGCATTTTAACTCGGCACTAACGTATGATCGGGGTTTTAAGGAGGTTTTAGCTTATTTTTGGACTGGTTTTAGACAGAGAAAATCTGATTTTACTAGTCTTAAACAGTGGTGGGACCATGGAAAAGTACAGATCAAGCTGCTGAGTCAACAGCACACTCTCAATGTCACCCGTGACATTACCAGATCTATCAGAGATCTGGAGATAAACATCGTGGAATTGGAACAACTTAGTGAGTCCACAGGAAATCGAGAGCATATTGAAGCTCTCAAATCCAAAAGGCTAACTTTAGCCAACCTGCTGGAGAATAAAGTCCAAGGCGCATTGGTCAGGTCCCGGGTCCAGAACATCACGGAGATGGATGCTCCCTCTAGCTTTTTCTTCAGCTTGGAGAGGAAGCACGGGCAGAGGAAGCTGATCCACTCCTTGCTGACGGACACAGGGCAGCAACTGAGCGAACCGGGTGAGATCAGAGGAGGGCGGTGGAGTTCTACCGTGCTTTGTTCCAAAGCGAATACAGGGAGGACGAAGAACTGTTCGGGGAGTTCTGCAATGAACTACCCCAGGTCTCCGAGGAGACCAACTCTGAGATGGAGCGCCCCCTGGGGATTCAAGAGCTCCACACAGCCCTCCTCGGCATGCGGGGCCAGAGGTCCCCGGGCGTTGACGGGCTCACGGTGGAGTTCTACAAGGCCTACTGGGATCTTCTGGCCCCAGACCTGCTTGACGTCTACAACGAAAGCCTGTCCACCGGTTCGCTCCCCTTGTCCTGCCGCAGGGCGGTCATCACCCTGCTGCCCAAAAAGGGCAACCTGCAGGACATCAAGAACTGGCGCCCTGTGTCCCTCCTCTGCACCGACTATAAGATCCTCTCCAAGGCCCTGGCCACGAGGCTGGGGAAAGCTATGGAGCAGGTCATCCACCGGGATCAGACCTATTGCGTCCCCAGCAGGTCCATGGTAGATAACATCTGCCTGATTCGGGACGTTTTGGAAGTCTCTGGTTCATTGGGTTTACAAACTGGCTTGATTTCATTAGATCAAGAAAAGGCATTTGACCGCGTTGAACACGGCTTCCTCTGGAAAACCATGAGGGGGTTCGGGTTCAGCGAGGGTCTCATTGCCAAGATCCAGGTACTGTACAGTGACATTGAGAGTGTGCTGAAGATCAACGGTAGCCTGTGTGCTCCTTTTAGGGTGTGTAGAGGCGTTCGGCAGGGCTGCGCTCTCTCTGGGATGCTCTACTCACTCTCCCTGGAACCCCTCCTCCAGAAAATACGCTCCCGTGTTCATGGTCTGGTTTTACCTGGTTTTAGTAACAATATTGTTTTATCTGCCTACGCTGATGATGTTGTTGTTTTTATAAAAGATCAGCAAGACGTCAGTGTTTTAACCAAGATCACAGAGAATTTCTCTGCTCTGTCTGCAGCGAGGGTGAACTGGGGGAAGAGCGAAGCCCTGGCCGTCGGTCAGTGGTCTGCTGGGCCCCCGGTTCTCCCTCAGGGTCTTATTTGGAAAAAAGACGGTTTTAAATATCTTGGTGTGTTTTTAGGCAGTAAGGATGTTGTTAACAAGAACTGGGAAAATGTTGAACAGAAAATCAAAGATAAGTTGGCCAAATGGAAGTGGCTACACTCCCAAATGTCTTATCGAGGCAGAGTTTTGGTTTTAAACAACCTGGTGGCATCACAGCTGTGGCACAAACTCAATGCTTTAGACCCACCATCTGGCCTACTTGTAAAAATACAGGCAGAGATGGTCAATTTTTTCTGGACTGGTCTACACTGGGTGCCACAGTCTGTTTTGTTTTTACCGAGAGAGGAGGGGGACAGGGCCTTGTCCACCTGGCCAGTAGAACTGCAACTTTCCGCCTTCAGTTTATACAGAAATACCTGACAGGATCTCCTGTGTGGAGGGATGCGGCCAGCTGTATCCTCAGACGTGTTAATGGTCTGGGGCTGGATGCTGCTCTGTTTTTAACTGATTTCAGTCTTTTAAAGTTAAAGGGGTTGCCTCAGTTTTATCAGGGTGTTTTTAAATCCTGCGCTCTTTTTAAATTGCAAAGAGCAAAAACGCATAGTTCTCTGCATTGGCTTTTAGAAGAACCGTTGGTGTGTGGAGCGAAACTGGATGTCCAGGACAGCAGCGTGCCGGGCCTGTCTGAGGCGCTGTCCAGGTCCGGGACCGTGACCTTGAGGTGTCTGGTGGAGGTGGCGGGACCAGACCTCTCTAACATCCAGGAGGTTGGCTCGCTGCTCGGGTCCGGTCCGTCAGGCTGGTACAGCGCTTCCTGGAACGGGTGAAGGAGCAGCTGACAGCTGAGGAGAGGCGGCTCCTGCAGCTGCATACAATGAGAGAATGCCTGCCTGACCAGAATGACCCGTTTCCAGATGTGATCCTGAAAACTGATTTTGAGGATGACAGTGGCCCCCTGCTGGACATGACAGAATTGGATTTGTGCAAAACAAGTCCAAAGATTTTGTACAGATCTTGTGTAAAGACATTGAACAAGAGAACTCTCCACAAAAGATCCACCAATGTGTGGAATGACAAATTCAAAGGACAGAAGCCTCAATGGAGGATTTTGTACAAGCCTCCAATCAAAAAAAGGACTGGTGACCTCCAATGGAGGATCCTGCATGGAGCCATCGCTACAAATTCGTTTTTATCGGTCATCAGTCCTGGGGTTTTAAATGAGTGTCCATTTTGCAGTTTGTCAGAGAGTGTTTTTCATGTTTTTACGGATTGTGTACGTTTAACTGGTTTTTTGCATTTTTTAATGAGAGTTTTTAGCCTGTTTGGCGTGGTTTTTACCAATTCTGTTTTTATCTACGGTGTGCATCACAGTCGAGCCACCAGTTTTAAATCCCGCATTTTAAACTATTTAATCGCAGAGGCCAAAATGGCCATTTATTTAACTCGACGGGACAAAATGCAGGCTGGACCTCAACTTGATGTGGTGGCTCTGTGGAAGTGTAACGTTAAAGCCAGGCTTAGATTGGAGTTTTGCTTCCACAGAGCCACTGGGGACTTAAATAGTTTTTTACAACTGTGGGGTTTTAATGGTGTATTGTGCACAGTTTGTGATCAGGGAGAACTAAATTTTAACAAATTGCTGATGTAATTATTTATTTACTGATTTTAGTTTTTCATTGACCTGATGATTATGTGAAAGTGCATTGTTAAACAATTGTAAATAAACGTTTTTGGTAAAAATCAAAAAAAAATCTTCTTCTTATCCTTCCTCTTCTTCTTCTTCTTATCCTTCCTCTTCTTCTTCTTCTTATCCTTCCTCTTCTTCTTCTTCTTATCCTTCCTCTTCTTCTTCTTCTTATCCTTCCTTTCTCCTTCCTCTTCTTCTTCTTCTTATCCTTCTCTTCTTCTTCTTCTTATCCTTCCTCTTCTTCTTTTCCTTCCTCTTCTTCTTCTTATCCTTCTTCTTCTTTTTATCCTTCCTCTTCTTCTTCTTCTTATCCTTCCTCTTCTTCTTATCCTTCCTCTTCTTCTTCTTCTTATCCTTCCTTCTTCTTCTTCTTATCCTTCCTCTTCTTCTTCTTCTTATCCTTCCTTTCTCCTTCCTCTTCTTCTTCTTCTTATCCTTCCTCTTCTTCTTTTCCTTCCTCTTCTTCTTCTTATCCTTCTTCTTCTTTTTATCCTTCCTCTTCTTCTTCTTCTTATCCTTCCTCTTCTTCTTATCCTTCCTCTTCTTCTTCTTCTTCCTTCTCCTTACCTTCTTCTTCTTTTCCTTCCTCTTCTCTTCTTATCCTTCTCTCTTCTTCTTCTATCCTTCCTCTTCTTCTTTCTTCCTTTCTTCTTCTTTTATCCTTCCTCTTCTTCTTCTTCTTATCCTTCCTCTTCTTCTTCTTATCCTTCCTCTTCTTCTTCTTCTTATCCTTCCTCTTCTTCTTATTCTTATCCTTCCTCTTCTTCTTCTTCTTATCCTTCCTCTTCTTCTTATCCTTCCTTTCTCCTTCCTTCCTTCCTCTTCTTCTTCTTCTTATCCTTCCTCTTCTTCTTATTCTTATCCTTCCTCTTCTTTCTTCTTCTTATCCTTCCTCTTCTTCTTCTTTCTTATCCTTCCTCTTCTTCTTCCTCCACAGTTGGGGACGTCGCCCCTCCACCTGGCCGCCCAGCACGGCCACTACTCCACCGCCGACGTCCTGCTGAGAGCTGGCGTCAGCAGAGATGCCCGCACCAAAGTGGACAGGACCCCGTTGCATATGGCAGCTGCTGAGGGACACACAGTCATCGTAGAGCTGCTGATCAGGGTGGGGCTTCAGGACCGACTGGCTGCTCTCTGTTTCAGTCGGCCATCTTTTCTTTACCTTTATGACATCACCTGGTGGAGTCAAAGACCAGAAAATAGTTGGACAGAATTGTGTTTTTGGACTCTTAGCGTTCATTTAGCGTCTAGACAGAACAGTGGACGGAGCGGATGATGCTGAATATTAAAAATAAAAAACAAAGAAGAACTAGTTTATAAGCAATAGATGAACCAAATTATAAACAGTAATTCAACTAGTTTTTAAACAATAAGACAGCTAGTTTATACTAGGGCTGTACTGATACAATAATGATACGATACGATACACGATATTCTGCCCATGATACAATATATTGTAATAGTCAGCAAGTGATACAATTCGATACACTTGTGCGGTTTTCTGAAGGATTTTAGAGGGACACAGTGATTTTGGTGACAATTTGTGACTTTTATAAAGTTGGATTGAATTAATTTAACTGAAAACTGATTAAAAGCACCAACTACACAATACCTGGTTCTGGTTGGACACAGACTTAAAGTGGACAAAATGAATCAGAGAAGTGGTGAGAAAACATGTTTCTTTTAGTTGAAACAGTCCAAACTGTAGCTGACATGCATTAGTAAAGTAAATAAAGTGAACCAAGTTCCTGCTCTGAATAGTTTGATACCTTTTTAACCTGAACATCTGAAGGAATCACTCTAAGCCTGATGACCTGGTGAAGCAAGCAGTGAGTGAACAAGGTGACAGTTGGATGATACGATACTTGCAGATGAATATAGATGTTTTTCTAGGAAAGAAAATATCGATGTATATCACAAAATCGATATTATTATACAGCCCTAGTTTATAAACAATAGAGGAATTAAAAACAGTTTGTAAACAATTAATCCAGTTATATCGTTATGTAAAACCGCTAAAACTTTAAAAGTAGTAAATATAAAGTGGGGGACAAGACAAACAATAAAATCCTAAACATGATTGTAAAGTAGTTAAAAAAAAAGCAAAAGTCTTTAATGATCACATGAAACCTTTATGTGAAACGACTAAACGTTGCATCGAGACTTTCACTCTGTGCTCTAAATGCAGACGACCAGATAAATTCATGTGAATTAATGTGTTAAATCGTGTTTGGCTTCAGAGCGGTGCGGACATCAACGCCAAAGACATGCTGAAGATGACGGCGCTCCACTGGGCGGCGCAGCACGGACACCACGGCGTGTGCGACACCCTCATCAAGCACGGCGCCGACGTCCACGCGCGCAGCAAGTTCGACAAGACGCCGTTCGACATCGCAGCCGACATCCAGAACACGGAGCTGATGCTGATGCTGCAGGTGAGAGGAGCTGCAACATCCAGCCAAATTAAGCTGCTTTTAATTATCACTGCAGCTGCAAAGCATCTTAAACATTTACTCTTTCTGCTGGATGTCGCATCAAAGTGCCAACCAATCCACTGTAGGAGCTAATTAGCCAGATGTTTGCTGGTGTCTGCTTACAGGAGAGCATGCAGAACCAGGTTAACATGAACCAGGTGAGCATGAACGTGGAGACCAGCAGCACCACCAACCAGCCGCAGTTCATCATCCAGGGAATTCCTGCCATCCCTGGAGGCGTAGTGAACCTGGCGGAGCTGCTGAACAAGGCCAGCGCAGGTGAGAACTAGGGCTGCAGTGATACAATAATCTCACGATACGATGCACAATATTCTGCCCACGATATGATATATATTGCGATATTCAGCAAACAATGCAATTCAATACACCTTTGCGATTTTCTGAAAGATTTTAGAGGGACAGAGTGATTTTGGTGACATTTTGTGACTGTTATAAAGTTGGATTGAATTAATTTAACTGAAAACTGATTAAAAGCACCAACTACACAATACCTGGTTCTGGTTGGACACAGACTTAAAGTGGACAGCTGGACAAAATGAATCAGAGAAGTGGAGAGAAAACATGTTTCTTTTAGTTGAAACAGTCCAAACTGTAGCTGACATGCATTAGTAAAGTAAATAAAGTGAACCAAGTTCCTGCTCTGAATAGTTTGATACCTTTTTAACCTGAACATCTGAAGGAATCACTCTAAGCCTGATGACCTGGTGAAGCCAGCAGTGAGTGAACAAGGTGACAGTTGGATGTTACGATACTTGAAGATGAATATCAATTTTTTTCTAGGAAAGAAAATATCGATGTATATATAAAAAATTCCCTTCTCACCCTCCTTGGTGGTCTCCTCTCTCTCTTTCATCCTCTGACCTCTGACCTCTACCAGAGGCCTGGGAGCTTGAGGTTCTCCTCCAGTATCTTGGCTGTGCCTAGTACTGCACATTTCTGGACTGAGATGTCTGATGTTGTTCCTGGGATCTGTTTTAGCCACTGCTCCAGTTTGGGGGTTTCTGCCCCGAGGGCCCTGATGACCACAGGCACCACTGTGGTCTTCACCTTCCAGTTCTTTTCCAGTTCCTCCCTGAGGCCCTGGTATTTCTCCAGTTTCTCATGCTCCTTTTTCCTGATGTTGTATCACTTGGTATTGCTACATCCACCACAACGGCTTTCCTCTGTTCTTTATCCACCACCACATGTCCGGTTGGTTCGCCATTACCATACCATATATATATATATATATATATATATATAATATATATATATATATATATATATATATATATATATATATATATCGCGATATCGATATTATTATACAGCCCTAGTGAGAACAGAAACTGAACCCAAAACGATGGTTTTGGGTTCAGTGGCGTTTAGATACTCTGACCTGGAGAAGACGAGGAACTGAATCCTTCTGAGGCCGAGGAGGGAAGTTTGTTATACTGTCACATGAAAACATGAGAAACATCAGCGGTGTTCAATGTGCGGCCCGCGGGCCGTTTCTGGCCCGTTGACTGATTTTGTGTGGCCCTCAGTTCAAAAAGATACAATTCTGAACCCGTCCAGCACAGATGGTTTTTATTTATTTTTATAAAATTATCAACAACATAATTTTCTTACAGTAGAAAATGTAAAGTACAACAAAAGTATTTAGTCTTTGTATTACTAAGCTTTTATGATTAATAGAACCATGAACTTTTACTGAAATGTCAACTTTGCTGAGCCCAAATCAACTTTTATTTAATTTATTAAACTTGGCTAAATATAGCAAGCGTTTTGAAAGAAAGTGACTGAAATCCTGTTTTTAATAAATTTATTTAATTATGTTAAGAAGAAACTGAAAAGTAGATTTTTAATCAAACCATCAAATTTTATTTGTATAGCACATTTCAGCAGCAAGGCATTTCAAAGTGTTTACATAATTGAAATAAAAAGAGACATTGAATGAAGAGTGAGAAAGAGATTTTTAAAAAATAAAAAAAAGATTAAAAAGGATAAAAACATTTTATGATTTCAGCTTAATGCAGAAATTTGCAAATTTTTGTTACATTTTTGTCTCATATATATCAATATATTATTATTTTATATTTAGTCTAGATTCATTATTTATCTGTATGCTTGTATTTTGTGTTTTTCAGTATTTTTTTATACGTACTCATTGTGCATTGTTGCCTTTGTGCAATGAATTAACTCTAGTAAAATCTATTTCCTGCCGGAAAAAAATCAGGCTGCTTTATTTGCTTGATTTAAATTTTTATAAATATTCTCTTGACCTTTTGATTTGAATTTTCAGATGTATAAGTATTTCTTTCAGCCGGTTGTAACGTCTGAGCCTCCAGCTGAATAAATGTCTCTCTCTGAAACGTTTTTGCTCTGCAGGAGAGTCGGAGGAGGCGATGGCAGCCAGCGCTCTGGACTCCAACATCCAGCATGCCGCGGTGGTGAATGAGAGCGGTCAGCGGGTCATCACGATCGTAACGGACCAACATGGCAACCTGCAGACCACGGGGGGGATGTCCCAGCCCTTCTTCGTCACGATGCAGCACGGACAGCAGAGTAAGTCCCAGGCTGAGGGCTGGAGGCTGCAGGACGGGTTGTGTGCCGATATTTATTGGCTTGTTTGTTTGTTTTTTTTCTGTCAGTGCTTGCAGTGCCGGCCAACACGGTGACGGAGGAGGTGGTAACAGAGGAGCCGCAGCCTCCGCCCTCCAGGAAGAGGAAGCTGGAGGTGACCAACAACCACAACGACACAGGAGAGACTGTGAGTACTTCCTGTTCACGTAGCTGAATTACATTTAACACAGGGTTATTACTTTAAAGCAGGGAATTCTGGGTAAATACGATCAAAACTAACGCAAGCGTCTAGCGCTAGCTAGCTGCAGAAATGGCTCATAGTCTTTTGCCAAAGACAAAAGAGAAATCCGACAACCGCTAAAACGTACATTTCACGAAGAAGGAAGTTGAGTTCTTGTCTTCTTCAGAGGTTTTCATGTTATTTCCTTCAGTAGCTCTTGGTACAGCGCCCCCACAGGAGAGGAGGGGGACAGGTTCTTTTCATTAATTTGGATTGTTCGACACAGAACAGCTGAAAATGTAACATATGTTGCGATTTTGGTCCCCAATCAAACCGAGTCTACCGAACTATCAGGTGTGAAAACTTCCTTAATGTAATAAACAAGATCACATCATCTGGATGTGTGTTATTTAAATCATGTTCAATAAATAATTCAAATTGGACATGAGCCGCAGAATTGAACATTTCTGTTGTAAATAAATTAATTTTGGAGATATTAAAAGCTAAATCAAACTTGCCCAAGTACAGCACCATGTGGAACACCAGAACTGACGGACTGGTAAATGTGGAGAAACTAAAACAGAAGACAAACTTTGGATTATCTGGTGCTGATGGGATTTTCTGGTCGGTTCGGTTCTCTATTTTGTCTGTTTCCATTGTAAACGTTTCTTCTTCTTCGCTCTTCAGGAGCTGCTGCAGAGACAGCTGCAGGAAGCTAACAGGAAGGCTCAGGAGTACCGGCAGCAGCTCCTCCGCAAGGAGCAGGAAGCCGAGGAGTACCGCATGAAGCTGGAGGCCATGGCCCAGAGCCAGGCCAACACCAGCAACGGCAACGCCGCGGCCGGCGCCAACGCCGCCAGCCCAGAGGAGGTGGTGGGAGGGGAGGACGAGGAGGAGGGCGGCGCCGGCGTAGTGGAGGAGGAGGGAGAGATGGTGGTGCTGCAGGAAGGGGGAATCATCATGGAAGGGAGGAAGGTCAGGTGACGCTGGTGGAGACGGGCGGCGAGGCGACGCAGGTCGGCTCCTAACGCAGGAGGAGGCGCATCGTAACAGGAGGCGGCTGATCGGACTCATTTAACTGAGACAGAGGGAAGCAGCTGACTCTCCACAGGAAGTACTGAGCGTCCGAGTCGAGATGGATTCCTTACAGAGACGCGGACCGGCCAGGAAAGTTCAGCTCTGCTTCATTTTAAGCCCCAGACTGACCGGGTGCTGACAGACCAGCTGACCGTCGCTTCGATGCGATCCAACAGAAAGGGAAAAGATGCACGAGCTGACATGGACCTTCACGTCACGTTTGCTTTACGTTGTCATCCGTCTGCGAAGGTCAGGGTGAGGAAATGTGGGAACGATTCGCCACGGAGACGAACGTTTCTGTTCCTGGTGGAGCTACGTCCTGCTTCCCTGTTCGAAATGTGACTCAAAAGAAACTTAGACCTTCGGTTTGGCCTAATTCAAGTTTGAACATCGGAGAATCAGAGCCACGCTAGGAAATAAAAAAGTATAAAATCACGAGATTAAAGTCATAACATTATGTGAATAAAGCTGAAATAATACAACAGTCATAATACTATAAGATTCAACTCGTATGACAAGAATAAAGTCAAAATTATACAAAAATAAATGTGAAATAATACAGGAATAAAGATGAAATAATATGAGAAAGTCGTACAATAATACATTTAAAATCACCTGAAAATAAGGTCCAAATAATAAAAGTATAAAGTCATATTACCATTTTATTGTGGTAATATTATGACTTTATTGTCATGATTTAGAATTTATCCTCATTATTTTTGATTTATTTCTTTAATAATATGAATTGTTCTCATATTAGGACTTTATTCTCATATTATTTTGACTAAATTCATGTAGTATAACTTCATTCTTGGACCATTAAGACTTTGATCTTGTAATTTTATGATTATCCTTTTTTTCAAATCTATACTCTAATTATTTTGACTTTATTCTCCTTATCCTATGACTTTATACTCGTAATTTAAATTTTTATGATCGTTTCTTTTCTTAGCGTGGCCCTAATACTCTGCAAGTATGTCCTCTTTGAAGGCCAATAGCTATCCCATCAGACCCATTTGTTTTTGTTTTTTTAAACATATATTATGTACTGTTTTTGTCATTTAATTTAGTAAATCCCAAAGTTAGCCGACCTCGTGTGACCATAACTGAGCGATTATCGAGACACTGCGGTGATTCCTTCTAATGTGATCTTCATGTTCAGTGTGTTTGGAGGGGACTTCATCATATCCAACATGACATTCAGATCCGTCATCACTGCAAAAACACAAAATCTTACCTAGTAGTTTTTTTTAGTTTTGGTCTAGTTTCTTGTGTTAGTTTTGTCTCGAAACAAAACTAATTTTTAAATAACGTTTTTAAAAAAAAGATTCAAGAGCTGGTTTAATATTGATGAAAAATACAAGTTATTTTACTTTTAACGTGGAAAAAGATCCTGTTATAAGTGAAATAATCTGCCAGTGGAACTAAAACTGGTTGCTAAGTAACGGGCCGGGCTCCGCTAAGGTTGCTAGGTAACGGCTTTAGGTGGAACTAGAACGTTTTTCATCAATAAAAGGTAATAAAAAGGGATTAATGACTTAAAACAAGCCACTATGTTTACTGAAAAGTTACTTGGAACTTAGTTTTGTCTTATTTAAGGGTTCCAATATATTTTCACCAGAAACTAGACCAAAACTACTTGGTAAGATTTTATGTTTTTGCCGTGTTTGAGTCCATTATATTGCAATATTAAATTATTTAATGCCAAACTAACTTAGCAGTTGCACAGATATTTTATTACATTTTATCCTAACAGAAAACCCACTCAGACAGTCCAAAACCAGGTAAAATATTTAAATTAAACCTCGAGTTTAAAAGGTAAGCCCTAAACTGTTGTGTATATTAAAGGTGAACCCAGATCAACTGTTACAGGCTGGAAAGGAGAAGGTTTTCCCTCCAGAAGCTGAAAAATACTTGATGTCTTCCCTTTGTCCGTGCATCCTCCACCTTATCTGTGATCTTCGTCCAATTCTGCAGCGTCGTCTGCGGTTCTGGTTTGGAACCAGCTCTGCACAGTGTTTCTGAAGGCCATGAATGTTTGAGGCTTCAGGACGGACTGGATGTCGGCTCTAAGCTTGATTACACTGCAAAAACACAAAGTCAAACCAACGAAGTTTGGTCTAGTTTCTAGTGCAAACATCCAAGTAAACTTTAGATAAGGAAAATCTCATGTTTGAGCAAAATTGATTAATAAAAGTACCAGTTCGATTGGCAGATTATTTCATTTATTTTAAGATACTTTTCTTATAAATGGAATAATCTGCCAGTGGAATTGGTTCTTTTTCAACTATATTAACTCATTGTATCTTGCTGAAAAGGTATTTGTAATTTAGTTTTGTTTTATTTCAAGTCTTCTGGAATATATGCATTAAAACCCAGATTTTGTGTTTTTGCAGTATGATTTGTGGTTTGTGTTGAAACTCGTTGTTTTGTTGTGATTTTTATCAAAATGGTTAACATTAACTGATCAGGCTTTCCTGGCCATTTCAGGTTCAGATTTTGACCAATTTCCTTTTTTTTGCCACATAAAAGTGAAAATCTGTAATTTAATTATTGCTAAACTGCAAATGACATGTTTGCGGTTAATCATTTCTCCACCAAAACATGGAGGGAATTCTACATTTTGATCAGATCTGCTGACCAGAGCTTATTGGGGAAATATTGGCTGATTCCAACTCGATCGGTGCATCTCTGTGAAATCTGTATAAGGGCACCAACTTTCTCATCTCAGTAAAATCTACAGATGACTATCGCCTCAAACTGAAGCAGAACAACCTGTTTACAACTTTACGGTTTGTAAAAAAAAAACAAGTTGTGGAAGTAAAATGAAGTACTACTAACCTCATTTAGAATTGTTTTGGCTTTTTCTTGCAAAAAAAATCTGAATTTTCTCTCAATTAGTAAAAACTCAATAAATTAAACGAATGCGCACCTTCAGGAACCTTTTGAACATGAAGGAGTTTAGAGTTATGTTGGAGATGAATCCCCTGAAGCCAAACACATGCTGGTCCAGTTCGTGTTGCTGAACTTCACTGTACTCGGACCGATCACATGTATTCTCTCAGCTGCCTGCCACCCGCCACTTCAACCTGAGACTAGCTGTTGTTTGTGTTATAGTTATTTTTATAAGCTTTGCAAAACCAACCAACCCTTTTCTATGTACATATAAAGTTGTTTTTTTTAACTTTACCTACTGGCTTCTCTGTGACATTGATGATGATGATGATGATGATGATGATGGATGGCTGCCTGCAATTAAACATAAACTTCTTTTTTGTTTTCGAAGAACGTCTTTGTTGTGTCTTTGAGATTTCAAAGCGATGATGACCATACATAGTTTGCTTCATTTATTTATGAGCTCTCTATAGTGTTTGGAGCACAGCGTAGCTCTGTAGTTTAGCGTTGGTCATGATATTTTTGTAAAAAATAATTGTATTTGTAAATATGTTTACTTTTTTTTAACTAATCTTCATTTTATTACGTTCTTTTTCAATAAACTTTGTGACATTTAAAGCAACACAATATATGGCAAGATAATTTATTGGAAAAACTCAATATACTGTAGATTGCATGCATATTAAAATTGAATGTTGTTCCCCAGATTTTTATTTAATTAATATTTATTATCTTTAAAGTAGAAACAGGCCCACAGCATCACAGATCCTCTAGTGATTTTCAACATATTTACCTATTATTTTAACACACAGCCACTTTAATTTTTATGCCAGAAATCCAATTATTATGGTATTTGAGAAAAGTCCCATATCAAAATCTATGTTTATGTTTGTGATGATGGGACAGAAAAGGCTTCATTTTTTTTTTACCATTAATCCCAAACAATACTTTGGTAAGGAAATGTTTTCTAATAGAGTGATCCTGAGAAGTTACAACAGCATGCTTATGAGTTTGTTTGTTTTTTTACTTCCTTGCCACCATTGTCTCTGTGAGCAGCGGTAAGATAAAAATAGGTTCTCATCCAGCCTAGTGGCCAGTTGTCATGTCACATTTGTAATACAGAGACAAAGAAAGTCATGGATTACTAGGAGTTGCCCTTATGAACTGATCAATTTTACAAAAAGGTATATGTAGAGGATAAACATCCATATACATCGATTATAACGGGATTGTTAGGGGCACCAACTACTGAGCTACTCAGTAATGTGATGAAATATTTTGGATATTCCTACATTTTTTGTGATATTAATAAAATATATATTTAAACAACACATTTGGCAAAAAATGACATTAATATTTTTAATTGATTGATCAGATCAACAACCCGACAAATTTAAAAATGTCGCCCGCATCCAATACTACAACTCCTACGCTTTTTAAGCCATCCAGATAAAGGATTATTATGCCGATGATCGTGACTGACGTCGCTGTCGACCAATCAGAAGCGAGGAAAACAGGGACGGCCAACCCCGTTCTTTGGGTGGGCGGGGCTGTAGTGGAGGGGGCAGGGCGCAAGTTATCATGGAGGATCAGTAGGCAACTTGCGGCCAACAGAGAAGGGCAGCTACCCGTCTGATCCCCGGGACTTTTCTCAACTGCTCCGCGCTCGGTTCTAAACAACCACACGCCACAGTTAAACATGGATATGAAGAAGAGGATTACTTTAGAGCTGCGGAACCGAAGCCCAGCAGAGGTAAGCGACTTCGACTGTAAGAAGGCGGTAATTGTCCGTGATGCGCGTCCGGAGCCCGGACCTCGCTTCTCGCCTTCCAGCACTTACTTACTCGCTTTATTGAGTTCGACGGGGCTAATCGCACGCTAAACTATATTTATCGACGCGCTGACAGTATGAGTTAGAGCCCCCAGCTCGTTACAGTTGTTTGAGGGATATGTGGAGCATCTTACGGGGGGGGGGGTTTGCTCGGTCGTACCGCCCCCCCCACCCCCCTGCTCTCCGACAAAATTCCGTCTCTCACTCCGGCTCAACGGTCGATACCCTCCGCTAATTCCTTCAACTTGTTCGGCTTTAACTTTTTTTTATTTTATTTATTTATTTTTTTATCGTATCTGCTCCTCGGGGAAAACTCCTCTTTAAAAAAAATAATTATACTATTTGTGTTCAATCTGTTTTTCCTGGAGTACGATGTGGGTAAACAACAACTCATCCGATGTCCGTTAGAGACTCGCTCGTCCTTTATGAGCGGACATTTTTAAGTCGCCGCCGCTTTAAACTTCGACGACATTTTCTTACAGCGGACTTTCTCTCAACAGGTCCGCGCAATGTCCACTTTAATTCACACTCTAATTATTATCTTTTCGTGTCTTTTTTTTTTTTTTTTTTTTTTTTGCGGTGGTTTCGGTTCGACCCGCGCAAAGGTCGGTCACAGGCTGCGCGGCGGAGCGGTAACGCGTTACCGACCTGCCGCTATACAGAAAGCGGATTAGCTTTCGTGTCGAGCGGCATTTTCGACGACGACGGCGAAAATGTCGACTCGGTGACCTACAGAAACTGGTTAAGACAAGGCGGCGTTACACCGCGGTAACGTGGCCACCAGGTAACCGGGAGTCCGGGGTGTTTCAGCGACGGAATAAGGACGACGTAACGGAACAAGATGGCGTTACACCTGAGCCGTTAGAGTACAAGAAATTAGATTACTGTGTGAAAGCTGCGAGCGCAGATATTGGTGTGCCCGGTTGTGTCGACTGCTTCCATAAACCGGTTCTTTAAAGCTGTGTGTGTGTGTGTGTGTGTGTGTGTGTTATATAACCAGCAGCTCAGGTTAAATAATACTCCAAGTTAATTTACTTGAACAGATGAAACGCTGCGGTCATGTTTTATAAATTGGGGGAAGCCGGCAGATGGTTAATGCAGAGAAACCTCCACCTCCTCCTCCTCTTCCTGCAGCTCTGCATGCAGATTACAGTGGGTTAAACCCCGCACAGATGATGATGGAGCTGCAGGCTGATGCTCTGCTCAGGCTCTTGCGTTATATAAGGCTTGGAAGACCAAAGGATTCTGGGAAATGAAACCAGCTACTGCACAGTAAAAATGCCAGTGTTGAATTAACACCCAAAAGTGTCTAGATGTGTCCAAGTCAGCTGGCGTTAAAATTCAACACTACAGAGTGTCACATTAACATTTACAACGGTGCTGGTGTTAAAATATGTTAAAAGTAACACCAGTGTAGTGTTGATCACGAAACATAATGTGGTGTTAAAAAAGCAAGGAATTGACTCTATCAATCAAATCCAGTGGAAAATATTCAAAATAATACACAGAAATGCAATTTCAGTATTATAGACCAATGTCAATTTAACAAAAATATGGGTGTCAATCTTTTAACACTTTCAAAAGTGTTACTTTAACACCAGCTGACTTGGACACATATAGACACTTTTGGGTGTTAATTCAACACCGACATTTTTATGTGTAGTCAGAGTAAAACCAGTGGTCTCACCAATACAACAGGAACTACACTGTTATTTATTTACACAAAACACAGGTTTAGTTAAAGCTGCAATACTTAACTTGCATAACATATTTGTTAAAACTATCACCATGTCATGAGAGTATAATATGAAATGGATCAGATGATCCAGATCGATCTCCTCCACATCCTCCCTGAGCTGCTATTACCTTCTGAAGAAATGCACCGCTCCCAACCAAAAACAGCCAATCAGAGCCAGGAGGAGGGTCTTAGCGCTGTCAATCATTCTCATGTACTGCTTAGTTTGCTAAAGGGGGAGAAACAACTTACCCTTACTGGAAAACTATTAATCTGCTGTCACTGGTGGCCATGCTAACTGGCTTGAACATTCACTACATAGGAGGAGCAGCAACACAGAGTGATTGACAGCGCTAAGACCCGCCTCCTGGCTATGATTGGTTGTTTCTAGTTGGCACTCAGACAAGGTTAGATTATTATTATGTCTCATATTATGCAATCATGACAGACAGTTTCAACAAACGTGTACAAAATATTTATTTGAAAAAGTTACATACTGCAGCTTTAATGGAGACCCAGATGTTTAAACTTGTTCTCCTCTTCCTCCTCCTCTTCCTCCTCCTCTTCCTCTTCCTCCTCCTCTTCCTCCCTGCTCATTACAAAGTCATCTGCAAACATCATAATCCAATGGAGACTGACCTCATCTGTCAACCTTTCCATTACCATTACAATGTCTTAAAAAATAAACATTTCATGTACAGAAAACTATATTCAGATACATTAATATTGTTGTTGATAACATTATTGTTGTTTTTAATAGTTATTAGCTTAGCATATTTATTTGTATCTATATGATATATTTTATTAGTAGATACGTGTTACTAGTCAATAATAAATATAAAAATGAATGTTATAAAAAAAGTCAAAGACTAAAATAGGTCAGTGTAAAAAGAAATTAGAATGCAAGTAAATAAAAAATAATTATTCACATTTTATTATATTTAAATGATTAAATATTGAACATGATAAACATAATAATTTCCACTATAATTACTTAGTGTAATAATTATCCTATAATATATGAATAATAAGTATGTAATAATATGGTAAAACATAAATAATATAATTAATAATTACCAAATATAAATGCAAAATATATAATTCTAGATGCAAAATATATAATTCTAGAATTTATTTATTCTGCATGAATTTATTTATGCAGAATAAATAAATTCATTTATAAATAGAAATAAAACGTATTTCTTTGTATAAATGTAAGGCCCGTGCCCTTTTTATTATTTTGTTTTTCTGTAAAATAAATTTTTAATTAATTAATTATTGTTTAATTTCATCATCAATAAACATGAACCAGATTAGTGTAACAATTTCTAAATTAACTGACAAATTAATGTGACTTAATGACCATTATTTAAGCTGTTTTTGCTCAATCTAAAGCAAATTGTATAAAAACCTTCTGATCCATTTGCAGTCATAAAAAGTGAGATGCTTCAGTTTCTGCTGTGTTTGGTGAACATAGAAGTATTGATTTCTCATCAATGGGTTTATCTTTCAGATTGTGGAGTTGGTTGTGGACAACAGTCGATCTGCTGATGGCGAGGTCGAAGGTCTGACGGATGAGTTCACCGAGCTGGAGTTCCTCAGCGTGGTCAACGTCGGTCTGAGCTCACTGGCGAAGCTGCCTTCACTGCCCAAACTACGGAAGGTGAGCCCAGCTTACCTGTCACCTGAACCACAAACATCCACACTCTGACTTTGAGAGTTTAAAATAAAGAGATTTAAATTAAAATGTTTTTTCAGAGAATCAACATGCTAAAAAAAAAAAAAAGCAGAATTAATTTAAATAGTTCAGAAATGTCTAAACGAAGCGTTTTTTTCTCTTTTTGTATTGAATAATACATGTAGTTCATCTGTTAGTCCTCCAGGTGTCGCCATGGTGTAAAACCCTAAACTAAACAATGAACTTTCAGATGGCAGGAATAAGTAGGACAAAAGTAGTTTCTCTTGTTTCACTAAAATCATGATCTTATCTTATGAGCTTATGATTATCTCCAGTTTGTAGATGAGATAAACTCATCCAGACTGGTCTGCTGGTGTAACATTTTAGTTAAAACTGTTCTTCTTATCTGTGATTTTCAGCTATAAAACTCTGTTTCTGAATGTAGGCTCAAGCAGGAATGTCTACGTGAAGTTATTTTTGTTCTCCTGAATATTAAACCAGTCATTTTCCTCTCAGTTGGAGCTGAGTGACAACAACTTATCGGGGTCTCTGGAGACTCTAGCACAGAAATGTCCCAACCTGACCTACCTCAACCTGAGCGGGAACAAGATTAAAGAGCTGAGCACGTTGGAGGCGCTGGTCAGTTACCTCGTTTAGTATGATTCGTTTTAGTTTGTCATTATTATTAGGAGAGTCTGACTTTGTGACGTTTCCTGCTGCAGCAAAACCTGAAGAGCCTGCAGAGTCTGGACCTGTTTAATTGTGAGATCACCTCCCTGGAGGACTACAGGGAGAGCGTGTTCGAGCTGCTGCCTCAGGTGACTTACCTGGACGCTTCGACCAGGAGGACAACGAGGCGCCGGACTCCGAGGCCGACGACGAAGGTGAGAGGAAGACCTCCACGAGCCCGGTTTAATGGGCCGACACGACTCGGCACCACGGACGAGGGCGAGGCCCACCGGAGCAGGAACAAATGCTAAAACACTCTAATCTCAGAACGACGACTTTTTCACAGAATTCGTATCTTTTCCCTGGATGTTGTCTTTTTCTCACAGTTTTGACAGAATCCTGATTTTTTTTTTTTTTTTTTTTTTAAACAGCTTTATTTCTGTTCATTTTCAAATACATGACAAACAGTTATATTTAGTACATTATTAAGAAACAGTGGGCGACAAAAACAAACACAGTAGCAACTATTCAACACAACTGGTCATGCCTATTAAAGTGTCAATAAATCAGTCATTATTAATTCCCCCCCCCCCCCCCCTACGTCTCTCACTTACAGGACAGTACAGGTCCAATTAGTATGATTACACAACCACGGTACTTCCAGCTTATGTCTGAGCTAATCCAAGAGTCATTCCGAATCCCGGCCAGTCATATCCATAGATGGTAACATTTCCATAAATGGGCCCCATTATGCCCCAATGCTGCTTGTTTTCCTCTCACATTATAAAGTATCTTTTCCGATTTACAGTAAGACACCAACTCATCAATCAGTCTTATTGATGGAGATTTTTTTAGATTTCCAATTTTTTAAAATATATTTTTTTGCTGCTATGCTTGCAAGAAGAATAAAGTATTTCTTATAATAATTTATTCTAATAGTTGTTAAATCTCCTAAAATCCACACCTTGGCTTCTTGTTCGATCTGATATTCCACAACTTTTGATGTGATCTCAATCATGTGTCTCAAAAAGTTTCCCATTTTTGGGCAGTACCATAGCATATGCAGAAGGTCCCCATCGGTCACCTTGCATCTCTGACATTTGGAAGAAATTTTTTTGTCCATTTTATTCAATCTATACGGAGAGTAATATGTCCTATGGAATATATTAAATTGAGTTTGCCTATGGTTTGTAGAGATTAACATGGTTTGTGACTGTTCTAATAGTCGACTCCAATCCTCTTCCTCGTATACACATCCAATTTCCATTTAATCCTGAGTTTTAATCACAAAATTTTAATTCCTTTCTCGGAATTTTGACTTTAAACTTAGAATTGTTACTTTTTGTAGTGTTTTGGCTTTTTTTCAGAATTCTTACTTTTACCTCAGAATTTTAACTTTTTTTAGGTTGTGATTTTGACTTTAAACTCAGAATTTTGACTTTTTTTTTTACAGAATTTTGATTTTTCTGAATATTTTTCCTTTTTCCTAGAATTTTAACTTTAATCTCTTAAAACTCAAAATACAAAACAAATTTGAGTGTGGAATAAGTGCTGGTTTGCATATCCTATAGTAAGGAAGAAACTAATATGTGATAAATTTTTATATACAAACGACATAATTGAAGAGTGTTTGGTTACTTGTTTGAATTTAGACAAAGGTTGACAGAATTAGAATGAGTTTAGAGCAGTGGTTGTTAACCTTTTTTGAGGTACCGAACCCACCAGTTTCATATGATTCTTATCCCCTCACTCCCTCCCGAGATACAATATACTTTGTGGTATTCTGATTTAGTAATGTGATTATATTAGTTGTGTTTCCACCCCACACCACTAGAGGCAGTACCAACCCCAAAAAGATGCAATTAAGGAGCAGATTTAGGCTACAGAATTTGGTAAAAACTTTGAGCTTTGCTGAAGTAAATAAAGACACAAGTTCAAATCCCTGCTGAGAGTGAAGCTCCTCCAATCAGGGCTCCTCTGATTAGCTAAGCAATGTAACGTGATCCTCTGATTGGCTAAGCAATGTAACGTGATCCTCTGATTGGCTAAGCAATGTAACGTGATCCTCTGATTGGCTAAGCAATGTAACGTGATCCTCTGATTGGCTAAGCAATGTAACGTGGTTCTCTGATTGGCTAAGCAATGTAACGTGATCCTCTGATTGGCTAAGCAATGTAACGTGATCCTCTGCAGAAAGTGATGGCAAAGCGGGGCGTCATCACGACTTTACACAAGTGTGTTTTTACCTCAGAGGCTCCGCCGAACCCCTGAGACCGACTCATCGAACCCCTGGGGTTCGATCGAACCGGGTTAAGAACCACTGGTCTAGAGTCAGAATCCTGATAAAAACGTCAGATTTAGTTTTTGCTTTATTGTCCCTGATCCTCTTCCGTACGGTCCTGCCCTTCGTGGGAACGTTTCTGTCTGCTCGTGAAAACGTTGGGTGTCGGTCTCTGCTTACAGACGAGGACGGCGAGGACCGGGCGGGTCCGACCGGCGACTACGGGGAGGAGGATGACGAAGAGGAGGATGAGGATGGCTCAGAGGGAAGAGAGGTGGGGCTGAGCTTTCAGGTGAACCAGGCCAACCAGGTGGGCAACTCGCCTCTGAAACCTCAGGACTCATAGCAGCCTCCTCCCTCCATCCCTCCCATCCCATCAGGCAGCAGAGAACAGAGTCCTGCATCAGAGCTGCTGCTGGTTCTGTTAGACCCGCTCCAGTTAGATGGACTCTCCTCATACATAGTGTTGTTGTGGACCAAGTTCAGCACCAGAACAACCACCACTGACGGTCCACACTGCAGAAACACAAAACTGTTTTTGATATAGTTTCTAGTTCAGACATCTTATTACACTTTAAATAAAATAAAACCAAATTACTGAAAAAAAATAAAACTAAATTACTGAAGCTCATATATTTTGCTGAACTTTTCAGCAAAATATATGAGCTTGTTTTAAGTCAATAATGAGTTTTAATAGTTCCAAGATTATTTCACTTTTAATATGAGAAAATGTCTTGGTTTGCTCTGAGCGATAAATCAATTTGATCAATTGATCAAAGAGTTAATGTTTGGGAAATAGGGACTTTTTTCACCAATGGACTCCTTCGGTTCTGTAGTTCAGAGTGATGTCAGTGGCGGCCATTTTGTTTTAAAGTTTCTGTTTAACTTTGAGTTCAGGTGAACTCTACAAATATTATGACTGTACCTTGGAAATAAAGTCACAGTATTGCAAAAATACTGTTTTAGGGCAAGAAAGTCGAAATAGTGAGAGAGATAAGCGTTAATATTATCAGAATAAAGTCGAAATTTTAGAAGAATGAAGAAATTATTTTTTGAGAAAAGTTACAAAAATAAATTGTCTTGAGGAATGTTGAGAATTGTGTGAAGTTGTACTTTGGAGTAATTTTTACAAATAATGAAATACTTCACTTTTTAATACGTCATGATCAAATTATTATCAGTGGCAGGACTTTAAAACGATTGACAAACCACACGGCCTGATCTTGTCATGTCAGATTGAGATGACTCAATCAGAGCTTTTCTCATTAAAGCAACTTTATTCTGGTAAAACTGAGTCTTTATTCTGTTATTATTATTATTTTATTCTCATAATCAAACAAAAACTTTAATCTGGCACTAATTCTTTGCAGTCCAGCTCACAGAAGGGATGGCTGAAACAAGATCCACTTTTTGAAAGTATTTTCTGCCATTTGTAATTTATTTCTAGAAAAGAAAACAAGAAAAAAGTTGATTAAAATCAAATCAGAGATGAAAAATCTCAGATTTTACTTTTAAGCCACATGCCTTAGTCTTATTTCAATCTACCAGTTAAATTAGTATATTTTAAATCAATATTAAGAAATTATTGACTTAAAACAAGCTCCTGTTTCTTGCTAAAAAGTTACCTGTAAGTTAGTTTTGTCTTATTTGAAGTGTACTAACATTTGCACCAGAATAGAGACCATAAGTACTTGGTAATGTTTTGTGTTTTTGCAGTGCGTTTTGAAGCCGCTTTTAACTCGCGAAGCTTCAGATCCAGTCAGAGTTGGTCTGATGGTTGTTGACTCGGTCTCCATGTTGTCCTGACGAATAGACAAAGAGCCTCATTAGTGTCGTCCAATCAGAAACGCCTAACGGTTTTCACCTTTTTACCTTTATAGTTTTACATTACTCTCCGTCTCTTTTTGTGTCTGCTCCTCGTTTCAGGACGATTACGAGGATGAGGATGACTATGCAGAGGAGGAAGGTGAGGATGATGCAGCTGGTTGAAACTTTTACTGTTTTTACTAGAATTGTAAGTGACTGAGACAAAGTGAAAGGAAAGTGATCGATTGTTTTCAGTTTTCTTTTTCAAAAACTGAAACTTCATCGTTCTTCTTCATGAAAAAGCTCAAACTGAGTCAGATGGAGAGTTTTCACGTTTTTTCCACAATCTAAACTGGAGCTGCAATTAATAATTATTTTAGTTATCAATTAATCAGTTATTCTGGAGATTAATCAATTAATCAGATAAAAAATGGACTAATTCTGCATGTCTTTCATTTAAGCTTTTCTAAAACATTATTAGAAATACATTAAGACAGACAAATAAAAAATAATTCAATTCCTTTTTAAATAATGAAACATTTTATTGCCTAAAATGCAATAGCTTAGCTTCCTTTAGTGAATTTGAACCAGGTTAATATAAAAAATGCCATCTAAAGAGTTCTGGGTGAAACATTTACAGGCAAAAGGTTTTTGTTTATTTTATTAATAAAAATATATATATTTTTTGTTCATTTTTGGCTTAATTACTGCTCTGAAAAATTTGTTCTTTAAGCAAATGGCTTTCTTTGACTCTTTATACTTCCGTTAATTATTAATCAGTTATTAAATTAGTTTTTAATTATTTCAGTAATTGATTAATCATGATTAATTCAATTAATCTTTTCTGTCCTTATGCGGAGCCCCTTGTTTTTGCTATTTTACCCATTAATGGTTTATTAATTTAAATGTAAAATGTATATATTTTTTGCTTCTGTTTTGGCTTAATTGTTCTGGCTTTAACTGTATTGTTCTTTCAGAAAATGACTTCAATTGAGCCTGTATGCTCCAGTTAACAATTAATTGATTACTAAATTAGCAGATAATTATTTCAATAGTTGATTAATCATGATTAAACCGATTAATCGTTTCAGCCCTGTTCATAATGTGACAACATGATGAAGTCTTAGTGGTGTAGATACCTTTTAAGGCTCTTTGTGTCCTCTTGTCTCTGCAGAGGAGCAGCAGGATATCAACTAAATAACCGATTAATCACGATTAAACCGATTAATCGTTTCAGCCCAGTTCGTAATGTGACAAAACACGATGAAGTCTTAGTGGTGTGGATACTTTTTAAGACTCTGTGTGTCTTAAAAAGTAAGACACACAGATTTATTTAAATAACCGATTAATCACGATTAAACCGATTAATCGTTTCAGCCCAGTTCGTAATGTGACAAAACATGATGAAGTCTTAGTGGTGTGGATACTTTTTAAGGCTCTGTGTGTCCTCCTGTCTCTGCAGAGGAGCAGCAGGACATCAACTAAATAAGTTGATGATTATTTAAATAACCGATTAATCACGATTAAACCGATTAATCGTTTCAGCCCAGTTCGTAATGTGACAAAACATGATGAAGTCTTAGTGGTGTGGATACTTTTTAAGGCTCTGTGTGTCCTCCTGTCTCTGCAGAGGAGCAGCAGGACATCAACTAAATAAGTTGATGATTATTTAAATAACCGATTAATCACGATTAAACCGATTAATCGTTTCAGCCCAGTTCGTAATGTGACAAAACATGATGAAGTCTTAGTGGTGTGGATACTTTTTAAGGCTCTGTGTGTCCTCCTGTCTCTGCAGAGGAGCAGCAGGACATCAACTAAATAAGTTGATGATTATTTAAATAACCGATTAATCACGATTAAACCGATTAATCGTTTCAGCCCAGTTCGTAATGTGACAAAACATGATGAAGTCTTAGTGGTGTGGATACTTTTTAAGGCTCTGTGTGTCCTCCTGTCTCTGCAGAGGAGCAGCAGGACATCAACTAAATAAGTTGATGATTATTTAAATAACCGATTAATCACGATTAAACCGATTAATCGTTTCAGCCCAGTTTGTAATGTGACAAAACATGATGAAGTCTTAGTGGTGTGGATACTTTTTAAGGCTCTGTGTGTCCTCCTGTCTCTGCAGAGGAGCAGCAGGACATCAACTAAATAAGTTGATGATTATTTAAATAACCGATTAATCACGATTAAACCGATTAATCGTTTCAGCCCAGTTTGTAATGTGACAAAACATGATGAAGTCTTAGTGGTGTGGATACTTTTTAAGGCTCTGTGTGTCCTCCTGTCTCTGCAGAGGAGCAGCAGGACACTCAGGGACAGAAGAGGAAGAGAGACGTAGACGATGAAGGCGAGGATGACGACGACGACGAGGACAACTAGTCGTCCGTCCGGCCGTCGTCTGCGTGTCGTCCCGCCCCATCTGGACCCAACCTCCACCCAGCAGCGGCCGCGGCGCTGTGACCCGAGATAGTTGGTTTCAGTTTGTTAGAGAGTCACTCGTTTTTTAGATTAAATTATATTTAAAGAGAAAGAGATTTGATGTAAACTTTACCTGTTGGCTCCAGCTGAAGACTCCACACGTTTCCCTTTAACAAAAACAAGAGAAGAAAACCTGCTTCAGGGTCAAACCCAGTGTTCGCCCACAACCAGAAACCCCGGACCCGAATGCTGGGCAGCTGACGTTCTGCTCTCCTCAGGCTGCTGCAGCTCCTGCCAATGTCAATCTCCAAGCACAGAGACCCGCTAAACACGCCTCTCGCAAATCTTCAGGGAAAACCTTTCAAACCGAGAGCCGATCACTCCCAAGCTCAGATAATACGAGGGATTTCTGTCCACATCCATAACTCCAGGTTGTTTTATTACAGAGAGCTGCTAAAAAAATCACTACACAGGCTTTTTAAAAACCCTCTGAAAACAGAAACCCAGCTTGAACCTTCGAGTATTTCCACTAAAATAATCTTACATTATCTTACCAAGTAGTTTTGGTCGAGTTTCTAGTTCAAATATCTTGCTACACTTAAAATAAGACAAAAATAACTTATGAGCAACTTTTCAACAAAATAAGTACTAATTTCACTGGCACTGCGCGTCACCTAGCAACCCCAGCCCGTCACCTAGCAACCCCAGCCCGTCACCTAGCAACCAAGTTCTAGTTCCTGGCAGATTATTCCACTTTTAACAGGACATTTAATTCAGTTCAATTCAAAGATATTTTATGGACCCCAAAGGGAAATTAAAAGTTTTTCATTTAATGTTTTAATTTTTCCCATACTTCAAGTGAAATAATCTGCCAGATGAACTTTTTAACTGATATTAAGGAAATATTTTCTTAAAACAAGCTCGTATTTATTGATGAAAAGTTACTTGTAAGTTAGTTTTATGATATTTCAAATGCACTAGAAACTAGGCCTAATATATGGGAACTAATTGCTGCTTTCTATTGGAATAATTTAGTATTTTAATAAAAATCCACTATATATCTGTCTGTCTGATTGGAAGCTATGATTTATTTTCAAACCTCTAAATCATGAGTGTCCAAACTTTTTGTCACATCAAAATTAATCACAGGCCAAATATCATTTTAAAAAACTAAAAATGGGTTTTTTTTAAACCTGTTTGACAAAGTAGACACCATCTAATTTAATTAAACAAATAAAGTAATTTGATTTTTTATAGGAACAGGATAGCAGATTAAATAGTTTTTGTATGTTTTCCTTGTCATTTTTAAAGCTTATTAATTCATTTGGTTGGGACAATGCACATTAATTAACATTTTCTTTAAACTTTGCCAGAATTATTCTTCATCCATCATCCTGCTAAAAACAAACAAAGGCTATATAAACACTGTTAGAATGGCTAAACAATACACATTTTGTCAATAAGTGAAGTCAGTAAGTACAAGACAATTACAACACAATTATTAGTAAAAATTATAAAAAAAAAATAATCCAAATGATTAGCTAATTATTTTAGGCTCAACTGAATAAAACATAAAATATTTTGTCTGTTCTCAGTGATTAAAGCAGGATTTCGGTCAGTCTTCATTTGAAAACACTTGCTGTCAGGTGAACTTTAGAGCATCAGTGAATGAGCAGATGTGGTTCTGGTTACCATGACAACACTTTGTTGCAGTTAACATTTTTTAAGTAGATTTCCGTTCAAAAGCCGTAGGTTTGTCCCAATTCATTTAATTCATTCTTTAATTATGGTTGGATTTGGGTCGCAAAAAATCAATTCCAGGGGCCGTAAATGGCCCCCGGGCCCCACTTTGAACTCCCTTGCTCTAGATTATGTCTAAATCTTTGCAATTCTCCTGTTTCAAATGATCCTGCAGCGACAAAACCCACAGAAAACCTTTTAAAGACAAACTTAAGAGCTGATTGGTGCCGCAGCTGGTTCCCCGTCAGAACCTGGGAGCCCTTCAGGGAAGCCATGTTTGTCAGGGCAGAGCCGCGTAGATCCAGCCATGTCCGCTCCTCTCCAGGTAGTCATAGGAAGACCTGCCGCCCCTCAGGTCCACACAAGCAGACCCTGTCGTTTCGGTGTGTGTTTGACTCGTCGTACGTCGTTTTTTGTGATAGAGTGGAAGGAAATCTTAGATTTGTGGGTTTTCTTTGATTTGAGTGTTTTATTGTTTTCTTAATGTGTTTTTTTCTTCTTCTTGGTTTATGTTGTTTTGAATCAGCAGCTGTTAATATTTTTAAAGCGAGCGGCTCATTGTTTGTTTTTTAAACTGTCAGATCACCATGATGTCACAGATCAGGCTCCGCCCACTTCCGGCTCTCGTGCTCAGATTTTAACATCCTTGACTCCTTTCCTCGCCTCCTCAGGCTCTCTTTGTTGTAATCAGAAGGGGGCGCTGTGGAGTAACAAAGTGTCAAACCAACATAATGACAACTACAAGTCTGAAAAAATAATATTTCCAGTTTTTATTTCCTATTTAATCTTTTAAATGTTCCTTCCTTATGTCATTGACTTTCTCCCTCCTTGTTTTATTCCTCTGTTTCTTATTTCCTTCCTTTTTTGCATCCTTTAATATTTTGTTTTTATTTTTCTGTCTTTCTTGGTTCGTGCTTCTCTTTCTTCCTTTATCAATTCGCTGTTTTCTTCCACCTCTTCTTACGTTTTTCCTTTCTTTTCTGCTCCTCTCTTGCATCCTTCCTTATCTTCCCCTTTCCTCTTTTCTCTTTTTCCCCTCCTATCCTTTCTTTACATCTTACACTTATTTTTGCCCTTCCTTCTTTTCTTGTTTCCTTTCTTGCTTTTTAATAGTATATATATATATATATATATATATATGATTGGCTTGTTTAAAGCCAATCATTTCTTAATATTGATTTTAGAAAATACTACTTCCACTGGAAGATTATTTCACTAAAAATGTGTTGTGTTAAGTTAAATCACCTGCCAGTGGATTTTTTCCTTTTTAACTCAATATTAAGCTGTAATTGACTTTAAAAAGTTCATATTTCTTGATGAAAAATTGCATATAGTTTTTTCTTATTTCAAGTGTACTAATATATCTGCATTAGAATATTTTCTGTTTTTGCAGTGTAGTTTTTCCTTCTTTTATTTCTCTTTTTCTTGCGGATTTTGAATTTTAATCCTGACCTCAGTTATAAACATCTGCAGTAAACACGAGGTGATTTCTTGATTCTGAAACTGGGAGCTAAGCTAATTTAAGGAGAAGTGAAGGAAGTGGAGGAAGCCTGAATTAACAAAGGGAGACATCTTTGTTTTTTTAGAGCTGTCATTTTAAACCAACTTAGGCTCAACCTGCTGTTTGACTTTCTGTCTGTCTGTCATTTTGTTATTTTTATGATCTCTGACAGATCAGCATTAACAGTGTTCATTAAAATCTATTTATTATGACTTCAGTTTGCTGCTGCGTTTGTTTGCCTCCTCTTCTATGTTTTAATTTCCTTAACCCTCTGAGTGACGACCACAGTCTTCTGGTACTGGGTCCTTTTGCTACTTTTGTCATTTTGATTCAGAATAATGTTTCGAATAAGACTTTCTACTGTGTTTTATTTCACACAGAATTAATTCATGGTTTAAATATTTTCACTTTTTTAAACACAATTACAACAATTTGTAGAACATTTTTAAAACAAAATGACAACAGCAGCAATTTTACAACAACAATGATGAAATGTCAATAATGGACAACAACGTTAATCCATTATATGTGTGTGGGCATGTGGGGGGGGGGTGCAAAAGAGCACATTTCTTGAAACTAGCTACTTAACCAGGCTAGCTAACATTACTGTCTCTATTCTGTTATGTGTATCACGCATGTGAGTGTGTATATGTGTATAATTTAGGTCGCGGGGTCAGCAGCCTAAGTAAGGAGGCCCAGACTTTCCTCTCTCCAGCCACTTGTTCCAGCTCCTCTGGGTGAACCCATGGATTCCCAGAGCAGCTGAGAAACATCGTCGTCAGCGTGTCCTGGTCTCCCCTCCTCCTGGTGGGACGTGACCTGAGCTCCCCACCAGGGAGGCGTCCAGGAGGCAGCCTGACCAGATGCCCGAGCCTCAACTGGGTCCTCTGGACGTGGAGGAGCAGCGGCTCGACTCTGAGTCCCTCCTGGATATCTGACCTTCTCACCCTCTGTCTACAGGAGAGCCCAGACACCCTACAGGAAAAACTAAGTTCGACCGCTTGTATCCATGATCTCGTTCTTTTGGACTTGACCCAAAGCTCCTGACCGTAGACGAGGGTGGGGTCACCAGCAGATCATTTCCCCTAAAACTGGACATTTTTCATCTCTTACTAGTGAAATGGTCTCTAGTACTTTTTAATATCAATATTAAGAAGTTATTGACGCAAAATAAGGTCCTATATCTTGCTTAAAAGTTATTTTTAAGTTAGTTTTGTCTTATTTAAAGTGTACTAAGAACAAAAATACTTTGTGTTTTTTGTGTAAGTTTGGGTTTAGATATGACACATGTTAACATTTACAGAAAGAAAATTAAAATACATAACTTTAGTTGTCATGAATTTATTAAATACAGTAGTTTCACTTTCTGAGTCAAATTGTTGAATTTAATGAATATTTGTTTCGTTATTTCTGTAGATTTTGTTCATCCAGCAGGGGGCGGTCTTCTCTTCCTGCGTCTTCCTGCTGAGCTTTAAATTATAAATGACTTCAGCATTTCAGAAATTATATTGCAGTTGAGTGTTGGAGCTAAATAAAAGTCTCATCTCACAGCTTTCTTTCTGTTGCATCTTTTATTTCCACTCTGATTCCGTTGCCGTTTTTCAAAAACGTTTGTGTCTCTGTTTGATTTGAGCGACATTTGATCTGCAGAAGCTGCTTGAGACCAGCCACATTAAAGCAGGAGGGAAGGGAGTGAGGAAAGGAAACAAGGAGGTGAGATCAGGACTCTAATAGTCGTGACCTCCGATGCTCAGCCTCCGTTTTTATTCTCCTCCATTTGATCTACGTTGTGAAATTTAAACAGCTCAAACAGATAAACTGTCCATTGATGAAGGCAGCAGCTGCGAACACACACAGTGACACACACACACAGTGACACACACACACAGTGACACACACACACGAACACACACACCACAGTGACACGCACACAGAAACACACACACACAGAAACACACACACAGTGACACACACACAGAAAACACACACACACAGTGACACCACACAGAAAACACACACACACAGAAACACACACACAGAACACACACACACAAGTGACACACACACAGAGACACACACACAGAGTGACACACACACAGAAACACACACACAGTGAAAACACACACAGAAACACACACACAGTGACACACACACAGAGACACACACACAGTGACACACACACTCACAGTGACACACACACACAGTAACACACACACACACAAAACACACACACAGTGACACACACACAGTAACACACACACAAAGTGACACACACACAGTAACACACACACACAGTGACACACACACAGTAACACACACACACAGTGACACCACACACACAGTAACACACACACACACAGAAACACACACACAGTGACACACACACAGAAACACACACACAGTGACACACACACTCACAGTGACACACACACACAGTAACACACACACAGTGACACACACACAGTGACACACACACAGTAACACACACACACAGTAAACACACACACACAGAAACACACACACAGTAACACACACACAGTGACACACACACAGTAAACACACACACACAGTAACACACACACACAGTAACACACACACAGTGAACACACACACGTAACACACACCAGTGACACACACACACAGTAACACACACAAACCACAGTGACACACACACACGTGACACACACAACAGTGACACACAACAGTACACACACACACAGGACACCAACAGTAACACACACACAGAACACACACACAGTACACACACACAGAAACACACACACACAGTGGACACACACACAGTAAACAACACACAGTGACACACACACAGACACACACACAGTACACACACACAAGAACACACACACAGTGACACACACACACAAGAACACACACGTGACACACACCACATGAACACACACACAGTGAACACACACACAGTGACACACACACACAGTAACACACACACAACAGTGACACACACACAGTAACACACACACCAGACACGACACACACAGAACACACACACAGTAGACACACAACACAGTGACACACACACACACAGTAAACACACACAACAACACACAGTGACCCACCACACACAGAACACAACACAGTGACACACACACTCACAGTGACACACACACACAGTAACACACACAGTGACACACACACAGTGAACACACACACACAGAACACACAACACAGTAACACACAGACCACACTGAAACACACACACAGTACACACACACACAGTGACACACACACACCACACACACAGTGACACACACACACGACACACACAGTGACACACCACCAACACAGTAACACACACAGTACACCACAGTGACCCACACAGTGACACACACACACACAGACAACACACCACAGACACACACACAGTCAGACACAACACACAAACACAGTAAACACACACACACAGTAACACACACACAGACACACACACAGTAACACACCAACACACACAGTACACACCAGACACACACAGCACAAACACCACAGTACACACACGACACCAAAAACCGAAACACAAACCACACACAACCCAGCAACACACAGCACAACCGACACCACGACACACAGCACACACAAACACACCAGTGCAACAACCCAACATCACCCCAGAAACACAGAACAAACCCCACACACAGACCACACAACACACAGACACACACAACACAACAAAGAACACAACACACAAACACACACAAGAAACACACAACAACAACACACACAAAAACACACAACCAAAAACACACAACCATGACACACACACAGAACACACAACAAACACAACAAACACACAACACACAGTGACACACAACAGAACACACACACAACAACATAACACACACAGTGACACACACAAAAAACACAACACACGACACACAACAGTACACACCAGACACCACACACACAACACACAGTACACACACACAGAACACACACACAAACACAACAAACACACCGACACACACACAGACACACACACACACAGTGACACACACAGGAAACACACACACACACACACACACAGACACACAACAACACACACACACACACACACACAACAACCACACAAAACACACACCAGAAACAACACACAGTACACACCCACAACCACACAGTGACCCACACACAACACACACACAACACACACAGACACACACAACACACAACAGAAACAACACACAGAACACACAAGTGACACACACAATAAACACACACATACCACACACACACACAGTACACACACATAACACACACACAGTAACACACACACACATGACACACACAACAGTGACACACACACAACAAAACAACACAACACAGTGACACACACACAAAACACACACACAACACACACCACAGACACACACACAGTACAACACAACACACACAGTACACACACAAAAACACACACAACAACACACACAGACACCACACACACACAACACACACAACATGACACACACAAGTACCAACACAACAACACACACAACACAGTGACACACACACAGTAACACACACCAGTACACACACACAAAAACACACACATGACACACAAACACACACAGTGACACACACACCACACATACACACAACCAGAAACAACAACACACACACAGACACACACAGTACACCACACACACACAGAACACACACACAGACACACACACAGAAACAACACACACACAAACACACACACAAGAACACACACACACAGTACACACACAACACACAACACACACAGTAAACACACACAGTAACACACACACAGTACACACACACACACACAGTACACACACAGACACACACAAACACACACACAGACCACACAACAGAACACAACACACACCAGACACACACACAAACCACACACAGTAACACAACAAGTGAACACACACACAGTACAACACCACACACAAGAAACACACAACACACAACAGACACACACACAGACACACACACATACACACACACAACAAACACAAACACACACAGTAACACACACACACAGTGACACACACACAGTAACACACACACACACAGTAACACACACACACAGTGACACACACACAGTAACACACACACAGTAACACACACACACAGTGACACACACACAGTGACACACACACACAGTAACACACACACACAGTAACACACACTCACAGTGACACACACACACACAGTGACACACACACAGAAACACACACACACAGTGACACACACACACACACACACACAGTAACACGCACACAGCGACACACACACAGTGACACACACACAGTGACACACACACAGTGACACGCACACAGCGACACACACACACACACACACACACACAGTAACACGCACACAGTGACACACACACAGTGACACGCACACAGCGACACACACTCACAGTGACACACACACTCAAAGTGACACACACACATTAACAAGCACGTCTCCTCTGGAGTTTCCTGTCTGAGAAAACACTTCAAATAAATCAATTCATCTCATGATAAATTAAAACAGACTCAGTCATTTTCATGATTGTTTTCTTAAGGTTTTGGTGTTTTGGTCTCAACTTTCTCTTTTTTTGAGGAACAATTTTGTTTACAGATTTCATAATTGATTTTATTTGTTGTTTTGTTAATTCATTCAAAATGTCTTCCAGTTACAGTGGTAAACATTTGTTACAAATTAAAGTTTATTGATCTTTGACAGGTGTCCTTCATGCCATTAACATTATGTTGCTTGAAAATAAACTCAAAACAGCAGCTATATAGATTATTGCAACATGTTGTTGAATAATTTGATATAGTGACAAACATTTATAAAGGAAGAAGAAGAATCATTTATAGTGTCGCCTTAATGTGGTTGAAAAGCTTTAGATCTTATGTTAGGGGTTGATTTTCCTGAAGGAATAACTGTGAGCTCGTTGGTTGGTTAGTTAGTTTGGTTGGTTAGTTGTTTGGTTGGTTGGTTAGTTGTGTATTGATTGATTGGTTGGTTGGTTAGTTAGTTAGTTGTGTACTGGTTGGTTGGTTTGGTTGGTTGGTTGGTTGGTTGGTTGTTGTTGTGGTTAGTTGTTGGTGGTTGGTTGGTTGGTTGGTTGGTTGGTTGGTTGGTTGTTGGTTGGGTTGGTTGTTGGTTGGTTGGTTGGTTGGTTGGTTGTGTTGGTTGGTTGTTGGTTGTTGTTGTTGTTGGTTGGTTGTTGGTTGGTTGGTTGGTTGGTTTTGGTTGTTGGTTGTTGTTGGTTGGTTGTGTTGGTTGGTTGGTGGTTAGGTTGTGTATGATTGATTGGTTGGTTGGTTGTTTGGTTGGTTAGTTGTGTATTGTTGGTTGGTTGGTTGGTTGGTTGGTTGTTGGTTGGTTGGTTGGTTGTGTTAGTTGTGTATTGATTGATTGGTTGGTTGGTTAGTTAGTTAGTTGTTGTGTACTGGTTGGTTGGTTGGTTTGGTTGGTTGGTTGTTGTGTATTGATTGGTTGGTTGTGGTTGTTGTTGGTTGATTGGTTGTTGTGTTGGTTGGTTGGTTGGTTTGGTTGGTTGGTTGGTTGATGGTTGGTTAGTTGTGTATTGATTGGTGGTTGTTGGTTGATTGGTTGTGGTTAGTTGTGTATTGATGGTTGGTTGTGGTTGGTTGTTGGTTGGTTGGTTGGTTGGTGGTTAGTTTGGTTGGTGTTGTTGTTTGTTGGTTGGTTGGTTTGGTTGGTTGGTTGGTTGGTTGGTTTGATGGTTGGTTAGTTGTGTATTGATGTGGTTTGTTGGTTGATTGGTTGGCTGGTTAGTTGTGTATTGATTGGTTGTTGGTTGGTTGGTTGGTTGGTTGGTTGGTTGGTTGGTTGGCTGGTTAGTTTGGTTGGCTAGTTGTGTATTGATTGGTTGGTTGGTTAGTTAGTTAGTTGTGTACTGGTTGGTTTGGGTTGGTTGGTTGGTTGGTTGGTTGGTTGGTTGGTTGGGTGGTTGGTTGGTTGGTTAGTTGTGTATTGATTGATTGGTTGGTTGGTTAGTTAGTTAGTTGTGTACTGGTTGGTTGGTTGGTTGGTTGGTTGGTTGGTTGGTTGTGTTGGTTTTGGTTGGTTGGTTGGTTGTTAGTTAGTTGTGTATTGGTTGGTTGGTTGGTTAGTTGTGTATGATTGATTAGTTGGTTGGTTGGTTAGTTAGTAGTTAGTTGTGTACTGGTTGGTTGGTTAGTTGTGTATTGATTGGTTGGTAGGTTGGTTGGTTGGTTGGTTGGTTGGTTGGTTGGTTGGTTGGTTGGTTGGTTTTGGTTGGTTGGTTGGTTGGTTGTGTATTGTTGTTGGTAGGTTGGTTGGTTGTTGGTTGGTTGGTTGTTGGTTGGTTGGTTGGTTGGTTTCTTGGTTGGTTGGTTGGTTGGTTGTATATTGATTGGTTGGTAGGTAGGTTGGTTGGTTTGTTCTGTATTGACTGGTTGGGTTTGGGCAGTGCTGCCGGGAAACAGATACTGACCTCCTTGTTTCTGTTTGACATGCAGCTTTTCACATTAAATGATCATAAAATTAGAAATGTTTTATTTCTCTGTAAAGCAATAGAATATTTCCCTCAATAGGCATCTGTGCAGTACAAAGGGAACATTCAACCAACAGAATCCATATTTACATAGCGCTGTGTCAGTGCCAAAGTACTTCCTTATTACTGCACTGAGTTAAATATTAAATACCATAACCCAGAAAGATTTGGTTTGACCGTCATTGGTAGATGTTCCACAATAAATACAAAAAACCTCTTTCTACATTTGCACATTATGATATGTTTCCAATAACCAAGCTGCAGAGATCATTTCTGTTTCTCGGAAACAATCCCACAGATCAATACGAAGCACATTTATCAGCTTCGGCTTGCATTTCCTCAGAGGAGTCAGTCAGTCTATAGCGCAGCTTTTCTGATGAAATATGAATCAGTCCCTGCTGGCAGGGTTCATGTTCAGATGCTGGCGCGTTAGCAGAGACTTATGGGTCAGATTTAAGATTAAAAAACGCCTTTCTGACCGACTCTGTGTGCTTTAGGCTTCACCTCCCAATGAGAAAGGTTTTCACTTATAAATTCAGAATATCTAAGTTCTGTCAAATTGTGGGTTGTGACATCCTGATGCGTTTTAGCTCCTCTGAAATATTTAAACTCTTTGACCTAAAAGCCTTCTGCTGGTCATGGTCTTTTCATGAGACATGGATACATGCAGATGAGACACAATTTCACGTTTCCTCCAAGTTAGCTGGTAATTTTGTGTGTTTGGGTGAGTTTTTAGCAGAGTGATGTTTCCACTGTTTCATTCTGAGAGCAAAAGTGATCATCACATCATAAAACAGTATATTAGGTAACGGTTACTATCCAGGATGACATACAAGTCAAAGTAATGCACTCCAGTGTGTGTGTGTGTGTGTGTGTGTGTGTGTGTGTGTGTGTGTGTGTGTAATAAACAGGAAGTATTTTTAGTTCTGTTGCTACGTCGGATGACGAGCTGCAGCTGATGTTAATGATGTCAGCCTGGTAGTCGCTGCCCAGGGCCTCGGAGCTCCACAGCATCCAGGATCGTGTTGAGGCTGCAGATCGAGTGTTGATCCCGCCCTGAAGACGCGGCTTGACTTAAAATAAAGAAGATAAAGAAACGTTTGGCATCCTTAGGGCTCCATATCTGTTTTTCCCAGATGATGTGATTCTTTTGGCCGATGAATTTCAGCACTAGTGTGGAAAATGGCGGATTGGGAATATTTTTTAAATATTAGTTCGTAACCTGAGTTGGTTAGTAACTAGTGACATTTACTCAGTTACTTTTACTTGAGTAACCTTTTTTGAAAAAATGTACTTTTAGGAGTATTTTATCTACGCTGTGCTTTTTATTTTTACTTCAGTATTTTTATTATAAAGTATCTCTGCTATTACTTAAGTAACATTTCTAGATTTTCTGAATGAAAAATAAACCAGAGACACATTTAGCTCACAGTGAGAGACTGGATGGATGGATGGATGGATAGATGGATGGATGATGGATGGATGGACAGATTTTGAGGATATGGTGGATGGACTGGATATGGATAGGGAGGATGGATGACGATGATAACGGGAATGGATGGATAATGATGGATGATGACATATGATGATGGTGGATGATGAATGGAGATGATGGATGGATGGATGATGGATGATGAGTGGATGAGAATGGTATGGTGGACGATGATGATGGATGGAGATGGATGGATGGATGGACAGATGTGAGGATGGAATGGATGGATGGATGGATGGATGGATGGATGGAAGATGATGGATGGATGGATGGATGATGGATGAGGGAGATGATGAATGGATGGATGATGGATGGATGATGGATGGATGGATGGATGGATGGACAGATGATGGATGAATGGATGGATGGATGGATGGATGATGGATGGAGGATGATGGATGGATGATGATGGATGGATGGACGGATGATGGTGATGGATGGATGGATGGAATGGATGGATGGATGGATGAGGGATGATGGATGAGATGGATGGATGATGGATGGATGGATGGATGACGATGATGATGGATGGATGATGGAATGGATGGATGGATGGATGGATGGATGGATGATGGATGGATGGATGGAGATGATGGATGGATGGATGGATGGATGGATGGATGGATGGATGATGGATGATGGATGGATGGATGGATGGATGGATGATGGTGATGGATGGATGGATGGATGATGGAGGGATGGATGGATGGATGGATGGATGGATGGATGATGGATGGATGGATGGATTGATGGATGGATGATGGACAATGATGGATGATGGATGGATGGATGGACGGATGATGAGATGGATGATGGATGGATGGATGATGGATTGTGATGGATGGATAAATGGATGGATGGATGGATGGATGGATGGATGGATGGATGATGGATGAGGATGATGGATGGATGGATGGATGGATGGAGGATGGATGGATGGAATGGATGAGATGGATGGATGGTATGGATGGATGGATGGACGGAGGGATGGATGGATGATGGATGGATGGATGGACAGGATGGATGGGGATGATGGAGATTGGATGGTGATGGATGGATGATGGATGAGATGATGATGATGATGATGGATGGATCGATGGATGGATGGATGATGATGGATGGATGGAATGGATGGATGGATGGATGGATGGATGGACGGATGATGGATGGATGGATGGACGGATGATGATGGATGATGGCGATGAGGGATAGGATGTGGATGATGGATGATGAGATGGATGGATAGATGGATGGATGATGGATGGATGGATGATGGATGGATGGATGATGGATGGACAGATGATGGATGGATGGATGGATGGATGGATGGATGGATGGATGGATGGATGATGGACGGATGGATGGATGGATGGATGATGGATGGATGGATGGATGATGGATGGATGGATAAACTGATGGATGGATGGATGGATGATGGATGGATGATGGATGATGGATGGATGGATGGATAGATCGATGGATGGATGGACAGATGATGGATGGATGGATAGATGGATGGACGGATGATGGATGGATGAATGGATGGATGGATGGATGGATGGATGGATGGATGGATGGATGGACGGATGATGGATGGATGGATGATGGATGGAAGGATGATGGATGGATGGATGGATGGATGGATGGATGGATGGATGGATGGACGGATGATGGATGGATGGATGGATGATGGATGGATGGATGATGGATGGATGGATGGATGGATGGACGGATGATGGATGGATGGATGATGGATGGATGGATGATGGATGGATGGATGGATGGATGGATGGATGATGGATGGATGGATGGATGATGGATGGATGGATGGATGGATGGATGGATGATGGATGGATGGATGATGGATGGATGAATGGACGGATGATGGATGGATGGATGATGGATGGATGGATGATGGATGATGGATGGATGGATGGATGGATAGATCGATGGATGGATGGACAGATGATGGATGGATGGATGGATGGATGGATGGATGGATGGATGGACGGATGATGGATGAATGGATGGATGGATGGATGGATGGATGGATGGATGGATGGATGGATGGACGGATGATGGATGGATGGATGAATGGATGGATGGATGGATGGATGGATGGATGGATGGATGGATGGATGGATGATGGATGGATGGATGGATGGATGGATGAATGGATGGATGGATGGATGGATGGATGGATGGATGGATGGATGGATGGAGGGATGATTGGATGATGGATGGATGGATGGATGATGGATGGATGGATGGATGGATGATGATTGGATGATGGATGGATGATGATTGGATGATGGATGGATGGATGATGGATGGATGGATGGACCAGTTCATTGTTTGTTCCTTAGTGAATGTAAATTTGCCCGATGACGTCATGAATCGGAACCGGAAGTGCTTTAATGTCCGGCTGAATAAAGGAGGTCGGCTCCCATCCCCCTCCGTAATCCTCACTGCCTTAACAGAACAAGCTGTAACACTGACCTGGAACACCGACTGCGTGTGTGTTGTGTGTGTGTGTGTGTGGGGTGTGTGTGTGTGTGTGTGTGTGTGTGTGTGTGTGTGTGTGTGTGTGTGTGCGTGGTGTGTGTTAATAAAACATGTAAAACACCGCCGTAACTTCCCCCTCCTGACGGAACCGAAACATCCGTGCCGAGTCACACAGATTCGGTGTGAATAATTTACTCTGATGCGAACATGGACGGTCCGCCATGTCTGCCGGTAAATAAACGTGTTATTAAAGGACCATGGAAACCAACAGACACAGTCTTGGCACCTGTTCTGCCTGCATATGGGGAGCCGTTTGAACAGCTACACTGTAAAAAATTAACAGCCTGTCGTAGAGAGAGGAAAATGCGAGAATTCATTTTTCAAATTTATATTTTCACCAGGGTTATTCATACATTCACCAATGTCAGAGGTCCAAGCTAAATATTTAATTCACAAGCTAAATATTGAGTTTGCAAAATTAATATTTAGTTTTTGAATTAAATATTTAGTTTGTAATTTAAATATTTAATTACAGACAAAATATTTGCTATTAATGAGCTAATCTAAATTTTGACTAACGATTAATTGACAAGCGGCAATTTTCTTAAAAAATTTGAGTTATTTTGCACAAAGAGAGAAACAGAACCACATAAAGTACATTTTACAGTCACATGCTGTTTTTATTTTAATTATGTAAAGCACTTTGAAACGCCTTGCTGCTGAAATGTGCTGTACAAATAAAATTTGATTGATTGATTTTTCATCCCACATCTGATTCTGTTTGGACTATTTCTCTTTTTCTGGTATTACCTCCGCCATCTTTGTTTCTGTATGAACTGGATACCTTAAGGACCAGTAACGCCCTCTGCTGGTTGGCGGCCAAACTACAACACTAAAAGAAGGACTAAATAATTGAAACTAATTTTAATCTAATAAACAATTAATCATAAGCTAATTAATTATTTGTATATTTAATTCAAACACTGACTAAATTTAAGTTAAAGATAACAAGAAAACAGATTTTCTTTGGTTTCTAAAAGATGGAACATCTTCAGGAAACAGTCGTGATTTATAGCGGTGTGACCTGATTTTAAGTTTGAAATCTCTACAAGCGACTTTATTGATTTTGTTCAGTAAAACTAAACATAACAACTGATATCTATTCTTTATTATGCATTCAGTTTCTTTATTTTGCAAAAACCAAATGCAGAAAATTCTAAAATGACACTTCAGTGGCGTTGTAAATATCCTTACTTTACATGGCAGTGTGGACTTTGTCCTCTGTGTTAGTTAATATTGATTAATCGTTAGAATAATTACTAAATTAATCTTTAGTAGCAGCTCTCCTGTAATCATTTTCAACTCACACATCTTCAGAGGTATTGAAAAAAACCCATTAATTTCCTATACTGTCATTTAAACATAGTCAGTAGTAACTGTCATGTTTTTTTTCAGGAAGGATGAGATATTTATAGGGGTATTTAAAATAATGAAGCCCCTCGTTCTGCTGCAGATCTGGGTTAAATCCCCATGAAGAGCTGTGAGTCCGTTCAAAATGCCCGCTAAGCGTTTTATTTGCAGTTCATTGGTCCTGGGCCTTTTGTCCTGTCAGACCATCGATGCTTCCTGGGAGTCTGTTCCTTTAAGGTGGGCCTGGTTTTCTCATTCTGCGCGTTTCCTGCGGCGACACACAAATGCAGCGTCCATAATGGCAGCAGATTAGTCATCAGGAAATGCTCATGCATGCATACATGATCACCCCCACACACACACTCTCACACACTCGTAGCGATGTTGGTGTGTGTTGTGGATGGAGGTGGAGCTGCGTAATGGAGCGATGCTCTTTGTCCTGCCCTACATCTGCTCATCTATCCGCGCAGCTCAGTGACCCATTCTGGGTGTTTGTGTTGATGATGAGATGAGAAGTCACATAACGAGGATTCAACAACCTCATGGGCACAAAAAGATGACAATTTCATGCAACTTCTTAGAAATATAAAGGCACTGTCAGTGGTTTTTCTATGCGAACATTTTTCTTTTTACAGCCTGTGACAGCTAAATGCTTTTTAATTATTAATAATTTCAGACGGCTCAGTAATAATTAATATTATGCGCTTATGTTTGAATTAGCATCTTGGTATTTTTGCTATAGTTCAGAGCCAGCCCTTTTCTAAAAGTCAAAACCAAAGCTTCAGTAACTTAGCAATTTGAGAAACTTTTATAAAATGTCTTATTTGTTAAAACTGTCACCATGTCGTGACAGTATGAGATAAATAACCTAACGATCTCTCTCTTCCCCCTATATAAATGGACCGCTCCTGTCCAAAATCAACCAATCAGAGCCCGGAGGCGGGTCTTAGTGCTGCCAATCACACTCATGTACTCTAATAAACGTGTTAATGGCTAAGAAACAACTTACCATTACAGAAAACTGTATATCCAGCATCAAACTCTTACATTTAAGTAAAAATATACTACAAGAACATCTTTTAACTGTTTTGTAAAGAAATAAATGTTTTACTGCAACTGTTTTAAACACAAGAGAAAAGTAGTTAATCTGAATTTTGGCATCATTTAAGTAAATGTCAAAGTCTTCTTTATTTTATTTCACAACTTTGCAGTTGCATTGTGTATTTGCAGCCGTGTAAGTTCATACAAGTTAGTCCAAAATGCACACACATACATCACCATCCACATATTAGTCTAACAACCTTGTTTTTTATTATTATTGTTATTTAAACAAGAAATAAAAATCATCAGCTGGTAAGGTCAGACGAATCGACCTGCTTTGAGTCAGTTTGACTCAGAAGTTTTCTATAAACCCGTCATGGTGTTGAAACCAACCTAAAGCAAACCAAAGCAGGGGAAGCTGCTCACCTTACCAGCAGCTTAGCTTATTATAGTTTGCATTAGCATTAGTTGCACAGGAAATCAGCAGTGTTTTTGTTTTGGTGTTCCCATAATGCATAAAAAACATGAACAGATATATCTGAAGTCAAGTAAAATCAGCAAACCACGCAGGAACTCATATTTCTATATAAACAGTGATTACAGCATTGGATTCTGCCTAGAAAATGTTTTTTTTTATGTGCATAAACATAAATAAATTACAAATTAATACAATTGTTTCACGTCCTCTCAAAATCTCACAGTACAGATAACTCACAATGTGATTTAGCTCTGCCAGCGTCAGTGCTATTTTATCCATGCTCTCAGTATTCATGACAAATGTGCAAAAACTCACAAACTGGAGAAAAAAATTGTTCAAACATTGCAACACTGCAAATTTAAATAAGAAAGTTATATCTTACAAAATGTGACTTTTTACAGAGACAATATTCAACCTTAACAGAACATTAGCAGGTCTTTAACATCCTTCATGTTCCCAATAAAACTGAACTTTTAAAGTTGTGGAATTTTTTTCTGCTGTAAATTTGTAAAATGTACGTTCGGATTTACTCAACTTATTCATTGTGTCATTAAATAATCAAGAAGTGATCAGGAACAGCAGTTATTTAGCCAAATCGTATATTAGCTGACATTTTTCAATTTGATCAATGTCGTAACAGCTAAATAAAATTAATGTGAAGCGACCCTGGTGTGACTAACGGCCGTTAGCTAGCAAGCTAGCTAAAGTTTCAATAGAACGGATGATTTGAGCTAGCTAGCTAACCGTTGCTAATTTCACCGGTTTTTGGTGCCGTCTACATGCAACCATAAAAAACATACAGGTATTTTTTTTATTGTTTATTTGTGAACTGGCTTTAAAACAACATTTCACATGCGCAAATTGTATTTTAGTGCAGCTATAACCATGTTTTATGAGTTGTTTTTTTGACGTTGTAGCCTACGTAACCGAACGACACTTTGCTTTGGTGTATTTCTGCGGCGGCGTCACAGCGCCACACACAGGTCTGGAGAAGTTACTACAGTATTTTGCGTTACGTTCAGAGTTTTTTTTTATGTGGATGAACAAAACATCTGGAAACAACAGCATAGACAACAACCGTTTTTCGAAACATCAACAAATATAAAGATTGTTTTTATGTCGCCAAGGCCTCTATGTCTTTGAAAATTTCCAGAGGTGTGTTTATAGATTGGTTAACTTCACCTGCATCATAAAAATTACAAATGAAGTATGAAAATACCTTTAATATTCAGAGGGGGAAAAAAGAGAACTTGTAGACAACCCAGTTTTTCATCCCTAAACAAGCGTTATTAAATATCAATAGTATAACATTTAAAAATATGACATAATCGTTCAAGCGTCCTAGTTAGTTTTCATTAGTAATGAGTTGCATAATCATAAGATGTTTTTAAATTAAAGTATCTTTATGACACCTAAGATTTTGAAAGATATGGTAGAATTACAGAAAAAATGTAATTTATATTAAAAAAAAATCTTTATTGTGATGAATTGTGGCCAGTTATTAGTTTTTGAGGTCAATTACATTTTCACACCGGATCAGGTTAGTTTGACTATCTTTCTTCCCTTACTAACTGAAATCATTATTTGGAAACCTCATTTTGTATCTACTCAGTTGATTTTTTCTTCATATTAAAATCTATTGGATGAACTTTATATAACAGAAGCACATTTGTTAATGTTCTGATGGGAAATAATTTAAAGGGACAAATTAATTATTCTAAAAAAAAATCAAACATTATGTGAGGATTTAATAAAAAGTCAACAATCAGCCTCAAATATTCAGCAAATGTGCAAATAAAATCCTGATTTCAGTTTTCAATCATACAGTAAAAGCTGGTTGCAGCAATATTTTTACAAAGAAGTTGAGTCCATAGTGCAGCGTTAATAATATCTGAGCTGGTCTGCGGCTTTTTTTCAGCCTGAAATTACAAACAAATAACAAAAATCAGTTATTATTGCTTCTTCTTTTTTTTTTGCTCATTTTTTACAACTTCAAACTCCCTGATTTTGGATGTAGCTTGAAAAGACTGAGATTATTTGAAAATCAATAATAAGCTGGAAGGAAGCTTCAGCAGATCTTCTGCCCATTAAAGGAGACCTATTATACATTTTTTTACTTCCGTTTGGGTTTCTGCTGCTTCTAAAAAACACCAAGCGCTTTAAAAAAAACCCACCAACTCATTCTCTGGTGAGAAGTTAATGTTTTGTTTTTGGTATTTGGCTAAAGAGCCGTTTCAAAAATCTCTCAGTTGTTGAGCCACTTTCCATGGGCACTGCGCCGTTACCTAGCAACCACAGCCGAGTTCCGCCCGTCACCTAGCAACCCAAGTGCTGCTCCAAGACATTGGTTAGCTGGTTTTACCCATAAAACTATCCTAAAATGTTCCAGGAAGCATAATAGGTCACCTTTACGCTACAACTAAATCAGGCGATCAAACAATTTCAAAAACGTTGTTTTTTTTAAAAGAAATGCTACAGAGAAGACTCAGTGATATATCAGCAAATAAGCAGGTAAAAGTCTTAAATCAGTGCAGAAATCGGGAGTTCATTTTGTTTCTTTTAAAAAAAGTCATTTTGTGCTCTTCATTGACGGCCATAAAAAGGTTTGACATCTTGGTTTAGGTTAACGGAGAGGATTTTCTCGAAGCTGTGCAGCGTGGTGAGAGAAGGTGCAGCGGAGCTCCCCTCCATTAAAGCTGCGTTAATTAAAATGAAATGTGGAGCTACCGCCACCGACGGAGGTCTCCTGACAGCAGAGAGGGGGTTTCTGCTTGGTGACAGGCTTAAAGTCGATGAATCCCGGGAACAAAACGGATCCCTGGTTTTTAAATAATCCACATTTATCGTCACGTGCATCTTGTTGCCTTAATCAATGAAAATGTTGAAATCTTTTTGGATACACGATCAAAAATGTAAAAATTGTGTAAACGTTGTTAGGTTTTTGTGCATACACTGCAAAACACAGAAAATCTTACCAAGTATTTTTGGTGCAGTTTCTAGAGCAAATATCTTATTATTAAACTTGAAATAAGACAAAACTAAATTACAAATAAGTTTTCAGCAAGAAATGGGAGCTTTATTGTAAATAATTACATAATATTGATAGAAAAGTTCTAGTTCAACTGGCAGATTATTTTACTTATGAGAAAATGTCTTGTTATCTGTACTAATCAGTGGAATTAGTACTTTTTTGTTAATAATAAAGGGAAACCCATTTTGCACATTTTTAAAACTTAAATCTGGGTTTTTACTGCTTCTAAAAAGCCTAAGTGCTTAAAAAACACCTATCTGGTGTCTGTAACCTCACAAATCAGCAGTCACTGCCCGTTGCTTAGCAACTTAATCTGAGGTCAGGGATGTTTGCTTTGCTGTTTGTATTCCTCTTATGTGGTGTACAATGGCTGCTGGAAAAGACAAGTGTTTCTTTTGTTGATTTACCATCCAGAAACCCCTTGCTACGTTCCTGTTGGTTGTGCAGGAGGCTCTACTTCTGCTTTTCAAAGATGTATGGTTGTATGATTGCATATCTGTTTGCAGCCACTTTAAAGTGAGAGTGTAAACATTGAGTTGGGGGCGTGGCCAACAGCAGCTTATTGGGATTTAAAGTGACAGGACGCCCTAAAACAACTGGAAGGAACTCTAAATAGCAAAACTTGCCAGTCTGATAATGATTTTGTGCAAAACATGCAATGAACTGTTTGTATAACCCATAGATCTATCCTATCCTGTTCAAAGAAGCACAACAGATCAACTATAAGGAACTATTTACTTAAAACAAGCCTCTATTTCTAGCAGAAATGTTGCGTTTCAGTTAGTTTTGTCTTATTTCAAGAGCACTAAGATATTTGCACTAGAAACTGGACCAAAAACGATGTGGTGAGGTTTTGTTTTTTTGCAGTGTAAGCATGCAGAGTAGCGCTGCCGGAGGTTTGTCGTCATGGCGTCTCGGACTCCTCGTCGTCCTCCGGTGACGTCGGGGAGGCCGGAGTGTCGTCCTCCTCTCCGGCTGCGGTTGCCGCGGTGGCCGCAGGCTGCAAAGCCGCCGCCGTCGTCGTCATCATCTTCTCGTAGGTCCTCCTGCGCTGCCGCCTCAGCGTCTGGCTCTGCAGCTCCTTCACCTCCTGCAGGACCTCCTGCGCCTCTTTCCAGGACGACACCGCCTCCTCCAGCAGCCGCTCGGCCTCGGCGCGCCGCCGCTCCACCTCCTGGTCCTCTTCGGGCGGCTCCACCGGAGGAGAGACTCGGAGTTTGTCGGGGGTTTTGGGCAGTGTGGAGTCGAAGGATCTATGCAGACCAGGGGAGTTTTGGTTCTGCTGGTTCTCCTTAATGATGCCCAGATGAGGGGAGTCGGTTTCGCTGCCCTGCAACGAACCGGATCCCTCCGCCTGACAGGAGTTGGATCTATTCAAACATGGCGGCGTCTCGGGAGTCTTCTGTGGAGGAGAATAATCCTTTCTGCTGGAACCCGATGACCCCTTTGGTTTTGGGGCGTCGGAGCTCTTCGATCGAGGCGAGGCGCTCGGATCCTTCAGGCGAGGGGAGTCAGCGGCTTTAGCTGCAGGAGAGTGAGACCCTCTGGAGCGAGGCGAGTCGGCGGCTTTGGAGCGGTTCTTTTTGGCTTTGGATCGAGGAGACTCTCTTCCTCTGAGGCGAGGCGAGTCTTTGCCCCGGAGGCGAGGCGAGTCGCTGCTCCTGCTCCTCGGAGACCCCGACGATCTGCTGATGACGACAGGAAACTCTGTCAGCTAGGACTGAAACGATTAATCAGATTCAGCGATTCTTTAAAATTATCGTCAACTAATTTAGTAATCAATTAATCGTAAATTAGAGCAGTGGTCCCCAACCTTTCAATTACCGCGGACGGGTCAAGACTTGGACAATTTAACTGCAGACCTGGGGGGAAGGGAGGGGGGCGGCGCATGATCCATAAGATAAGTTTGGTTTCTACATGGCGAAGCAGTTTGTAGCTTCATTGCCTCATTAGCAGCCGGTCGCCGCATGTTACGCAGAGCGGCTTGTAATGTGGGACTCACCTACCGGTCCGGGATAAATCCATCCTCCTGTCTCTCTGGGCCTTTTCCCCTTCGCAAAGAAACTTTCCAAAGACATCTGATCTGTTTCTTACTCATTTTGCTGCTTGTGGCTCAGTGTTGGCGCGCAAGTAACCGAGAGAATCCGGTTAAAGGATTTTCAAAATAAAAGATCCTCCAGATTCAAATAATACATAAAACGGGGACCACTGAATTAGAGTATACAGACTCAAACAAGTCTAAAAAAACAACCTATTCAAAGCAATAATTTAACAAAGCTGGACAAAATACAGTTTGCATTAACTGGATCAATCAATTAATTGTAAACTACATACAGACTCAAAAAAGGACATTTGGTGGAGGAAACCTCAACAAACTCAAAGCAGTCATTTAACCAAACTGCACAAAATATTTATACATTTTGCAAGTAAGATAAAAACACCTATATCTATAAATATTTTCACCCAAAACTCCTGAAGTGACATTTTTTTTATATTCACCCGGTCAAAATTCACTAAAGATTGCATTTTAGGAAATAAAGCATTTATTTTCCTAACTAAAAAAGTAACGGAATTGTTTATTTGCATAGTTTAACGTATTTTTAATATTGGATACAAAAGGCACAAGTGCTTAAATCAGTGGTTCTTAAACTTTTTTGAGGTACCGAACCCATCAGATTCATATGCGCTTTCACTGAAGCCTTCTACAATGACAAATAAAATGATTTTTTTCCAAATTCAAGACATAATGATCTTTTAAGATCACCAAGTCTTCTTAAAAGGTAGAGTCTCTGAGAACAGTTATACAAAATATAGTCAGTGTTTTCAGCAAAGTTGATCTGACTGTCCAGGAACGACCGAAGGTATTTAAAATTTGACACAGTTTCAACAGGTTGGCCATCGAGAGAAACTGGAAACACATTAAGGTTTAGATCATTTAATTATCTCTACATTCTTAAGAGAATGAAAAATTAATAATAAATAATAAATAATTTGCGGTATTCTGATTTAGTAATGTAATTATATTAGTTGTGTTACCACCTCCACACCACTAGAGGCAGTACCAAACCCGAAAAGATGCGACTAAGGATCAGATTTAGAAGAACACAGAAAGCTACAGAATTTGATAAAAACTTTCAGCTTTGCTGAAGTAAATAAAGACACAAGTTCAAATCCCTGCTGAGAGTGAAGCTCCTCCAATCAGGCTCCTCCTCAGCTCTGATGGCTAAGCATGTAATTGTCCTCTGATTGGCTAAGCAATTAACGTGATCCTCTGATTGGCTAAGCAATGTAACGTGATCCTCTGATTGCTAAACACTGTAACGTGATCCTCTGATTGGCTAAGCAATGTAACGTGATCCTCTGATTGGCTAAGCAATGTAACGTGATCCTCTGATTGGCTAAGCAATGTAACGTGATCCTCTGCAGCAAGTGATGGCAAAGCGGGGCGTCATCACAACTTTACACAAGTGAGTCTTTACCTCAGAGGCTCCGCCGAACCCCTGGGGTTCGATCGGACCGGGTTAAGAACCACCGACTTAAATGAAAAATTTGTAGAATATACCTATTGGTTTATTTGATTAATCGTCAGACTAAAATAATCTCTAGTTGTAACAGAAAGTGATGAGACCAACCTGGAGTGGGGAGAGTCTGAGCCCCTGAGGTGGTGAAGCCGAGGGGAGTTGATCCCCTTCAGGTACGCTGAGCTGCCGCCTCGTTCTCTCTCCGCTTTGGCCTTCTGCAGCTCCTATAAACAGCGACATTTACCATCATTTCACAGCTTGCAGTCGGAGGGACGGAGCTTTTCTGAGGAAGTCCGACCTGCAGCCTCATTTCCTCCAGCAGCTCCTGGGCTCTCTGCATCCTCTGGGCGATGAGGCTCTGCAGCTGGCCGACAGGCTGGGCGGAGGAGCCGCTGCCCGCCTCCTCTTCGGTCGGACAGCGACGAAGAGCCGAACGAAACTCTGACCGGATCATTGCTGGTCTGGAAAAGCAGATCCGACTATTAAATCATCTTCTTAAACATTTATGAGCTTCTGTGTGTTCAGAGCACCAGAAGTCCTTCAGTTCACTTTCAGTTTATGTGATCGTTCTACTTTTCTGGTCATTAGGTTGAAATGTGCGCTTCAAAAACAAAATTTTACCGAGTATTTTTCGGTGTAGTTTCTAGTGAAAGTATCTTAACAGACAAAACTCATTTACAAAAAACATTTCAGCAAGATACAGGCGCTTGTTTTAAGTCAATAATTGCTAAATATCGCTAAGAAAAAGTACTAGTTCCACAATCAACTGGCTCTGGACCGTTGCCTAGCAACCCCCGCCAAGCCCAGCCCGTAGCCTAGCAACCACGTTCTAGTTCCAAAGGCAGTTCACTTATAACAAAACATTTTTCTCACGTTTAAAGTAAAATCATCTGTCTGTTCACTGGAGCTAGTACTTTTTCATCAATATTAAGGAATTATTTACATAAAACAAGCTCCAATACGTTACTGAAAAGTTTAAGTTAATTTAGTCTTTTTTCAAGATATTTACATTAGAAATTAGACTAAAAATACTCTAAGATTTTGTGCTTTTGAGGTACAAATACACTTCAGTAAAGACTTGCTGCTGTAACTTCATCAAAAATGTGAATCTGTAATGTTTTAACTTAGGAAGAAGGTGAAAAAGTCTCTGTGTCAATCTGATAAATAACGCAATAAAATTAAGAGTAAGTACAAAAGCCAATTAGAGAAATCCCATCAGCAGCTCCAACTACAGAAACATCCAGGTTAAGTCAACAGAACAACCATGAACAACCAAATTAGAGTCACTGACTCACCAACACGTGGTTCCTTTAGTAAACCGGAATAACTGGTGAAAATCCCAATACATGCAAAATGAGAATATGCAAAATCCAGACAGAAGCGCCTCAGTTGGGATTCAAATAGGAAAGAGGTGGAAATGCGTCTCTCTCTTATCTACAACCAAACCAAGTCCACAACAAGTTAAAAGCACAAACAGGGATCACATTAAAAATCAAATTTGTGCTCACAGTTTGTGTGTTGCTTTGATGAGCCATGATTTTTTTATTAGAGAACATATTTTCAGATTCAGTGCTCATATTTCACTTTTCCTGCATGAGTTAATTGTTCGACTCTCAAAAATCCCAGGATTTGTTAAAGTCCCCATAAAATTTAATTGACAATCTTTGATATCGTTCCTGATAGAATAACGATTAATATATTTAGACGTAACAAAAAATAAATCAGTGTGACTGTAATTTATTAAATATGACATATCTGGAACTGAAGAGGTTTAGGGCGACTTCAGAAATTAAAGTCAGAATTCTGAGATTAAAGTCAAAGTTTTGAGATTAAAGTCAGAATTCCGACTTTAATCTCATTATTTTTCAGAGGCTCTGCTTGTCCTCCAGATTACAGTGCAGATGAAGGAGTTGATTTTAAAACCTGTCATTTTTCTAGGTTATTGTGAAAGTGGATCAAATTAAATTACCAGAATATTTGATCCAGAGCCTCTAGCAAGTCAATAGAACCGCTTCAAGATGATAATCTAGGAATTTCCAGCCAGATTAAGAGGTTAATCTGTGGATATTTCACCTGGAGGACAGGACTTCATCCATGGAGGCGCAGCGACTCCGACCCTGCATGCTGAACCTCTTCCCTGGCTGCGGCGTTCGAGACTGGGCCTGAAGGACCTGAAGGGGCAAAGGTCAGATCAGCAGTTTGTGGCATAACCAGTTCACAGGTGGTGATTTACTGACCATAAAATTGCACAAATAGGAATTACAAAAAGGAATTAGCTCAATGGAAACGCACCAATTTAAAAAAAATTAAAATCTTGTTTCTCCAGGTGAGATGGTTCATGCTGGTTTGAAACCTCTACTCCCTGATTTTTACATCCATGCGTAGCGACAACAAATGACGAATCCTGCTAGCCTGGTTGATTTGCTCCAACCAACATGCATAAATATTGATAATTGTCTATATTTTTTGTTTTAAGTGTCTGACATTCTGCCAGCTGGTGATGTGGCTTCCCTGATTTATCCTCAGTTTTCACTTCACAGCGTTGTTTTTTATTTTTAAGTAGCTATGAAACACAAAGGAGAAGAAACCTTAAACTGCTGCTGTGTCAGTTACTCAATAGGTTGTTGCTAGGTAACCAAAGAGTGAGTGAGTGAGTTGCTAGGTAACCAAAGAATGAGTAAGTTGCAAGGTAACCAAAGAGTGAGTGAGTGAGTGAGTGAGTGAGTGAGTGAGTGAGTGAGTGAGTGAGTGAGTGAGTGAGTGAGTGAGTGAGTTGCTAGGTAACCAAAGAATGAGTGAGTTGCAAGGTAACCAAAGAGTGAGTGAGTGAGTGAGTGTGTGAGTTGCTAGGTAACCAAAGAATGAGTGAGTTGCTAGGTAACCAAAGAGTGAGTGAGTTGCTAGGTAACCAAAGAATTAGTGAGTTGCTAGGTGACCAAAGAGTGAGTGAGTGAGTGAGTTGCTAGGTAACCAAAGAATGAGTGAGTTGCTAGGTAACCAAAGAGTGAGTGAGTTGCTAGGTAACCAAAGAGTGAGTGAGTTGCTAGGTAACCAAAGAATGAGTGAGTTGCTAGGTAACCAAAGAGTGAGTGAGTGAGTGAGTGAGTGAGTGAGTTGCAAGGTAACCAAAGAATGAGTGAGTTGCTAGGAAACCAAAGAGTGAGTGAGTTGATTCCACACTGCAAAAACACAAAATCTTACCAGGTAACAGTTAGCGGATTATTTCACTTATAGCATGTGGAAAATGTCTTGTTATGCCAATAAGACTAGAACTTTTTCATCAATATTAAGGAATTATTTACTTAAAACATCCTCATGTATCTTGCTGACAAGTTACTTGTATATTAGTTTTGTCTTATTTCAAGTGTATTAAGATATTTGCTCTAGGAACTAAACAAAAATTACTTTGTACGATTTTGTGTTTTTGCAGTGCACCAGCACTGCTTGGCTGGTCATGAGGCTAATGTCTTCTCTTTCTGCCTACATCTCCCAGAATGCTGTGCGATATTTATTGCTATTTATTTATTATCCAGGCCGTCTCCAAACCAGTAGATGGAAACAAACCAAACTCACGTTTTCTTTTTACGACATTTTCAACGTCCGCTCACAGACCTCATGACAGATGGATGGAACACAGCGAGCGTCTCACCTGGACTTGCTGGTTCTTTTGGACTTTGGAGGCGTCCAGGTGTGGCTGTTTGCCCCAGGAGCACTCGCTGCCTCTCGGCAGGCTCCCCGTCTTCACTTTGGGCTCTTTGGTCGTCACCCGCAGCTTCGAGACGTCGGTTCCTGCCCGCTGACGACCCCCGACCCCGACTCTGGAGCCCTCTTTCTGCAGGTCGACCCGGAAGCTGTCCTCCCAGGATTCGTCGTCGTCATATTCGAGGCAGAAACCGTCCTCCTCGGCAACCAGGTCAAGGGTCAGCATGCCGTGGGAGGAGGTGGAGGCCTGAGGTTTCAGAGACGATCTCATGAAAGGTGGTAATCCAGAATAACAGGAAGGAGGAACGGGGGATGTTTGTACCACGGCCATGAGGTGTCCTCTGGTCGGCAGCCGGCGGCTATGAGGGATCTTGGCCCGATCTCTGGTCAGATGGTCCAGAGCGCTGTCCTCCTCAATGGTCACCTGAAAGCCCAATGGAGAGACATCAACATTTCCACCTCAAACCCTTAAAAACCTCTAGGCAGACCAGGTCAGACCTCATCCAGAACTCTGTTCTTGGCCTTGATTATAGCCACGTTCAGCGTGTTGATCCAGGACTCCTTCTCCTCCGGACTCACAGCCAGAAACACCAGGTTGGGAACCTGAAAAAGACGACGTTTAATCTTTTCTGACCAATGTTTTAAAGGTGACCTGTATATCGTTCCCACCAGTCTGAACCGGAAGTAATCTGCTCCATCTTGGTAGGCGAGAACAACGCATAGCGGAACAACGGCTTAGAGACCAACAAAAAGGAAACATGGACACACTTCACGAACATACAAGAAAAAGAGAACAAAATGGCTGCTGTCAGGACCAACCCGTATGAGAAGGAAAATATGTCAGACGATATGGACAAACTGCCTTTGCTCTCAAACTACGAGATGGTTAAAAATTGCTTAGTGAACAGGAAGAGTTTGTACGACATGGAGGAGATTCACAAACTGGAATCATTGGACGCATACGATCATATTTAAACGGATTTATAAAGAACGTACGAACTCTTCACGTGAATATCAAGGTTCTGGTGACTGGCAGAGTACGTACACGTACTAACAAACACCAAGGCTATATGTCCTTCTTAGCTAGCAGATTTAGTGGCTTTATAGAAAACCTTCCAGAATATTAATCTGTAAACTGAAGCGGACATAATCTACTGCACACGAAAAAGCTGTTTCAGTCACGTTTCCTCTGCCTCAGTTCAGAGTTTGCAGGACTGTAAGAAAGAGTAAGCAGGAAGACTGGCATGTGAAAGTGTTTCAGGGATTATTCTGCTGTAACTCACGGACTAATGGGATTCTGCAGATTAAGCTTTTTCAGGGGGTAAAGAAAAAAACAGTCAGGGCTCGGCCAGTCAGAGCCGCTCAGGGCGAATGGGAGGGAAATAAACGTTTAGATCCACCAATCCTGACGGAGGAAACGCTCCAATGGGGCGGCTGGACAGTCGGGACGACATAATCTCCGGAAGCAGAGGACAGACGGAGACGAGCAGAGACACATGGAAAGGACGGACTGTAGGAAGTTTTCACATCTGGAAAGGATAAATGCAGAGCAACCACCCATAAAATAGCTGATGTAACATTCTCACATATCTCCCTGTGGACAGGTCTTTCCGGTTCCTGACCAGCTTGTTCGACTAAAACTTTGTGAAACTGGACAGAAAGTAGAGGATGAAGTGGAGGACGAAGAAAAACAACATAAGCCTGGGGATCAGGAAACAAAAAAGCAAAAAACAAAGTGCAGAAACAGGAAGTAGAGGACAAATTAACCTGCAACTCAGCAGCCATTATGTGCAGGTTAATGGGAATCTGTTGGTTCTGAAATCAGGATTTCTGATAATGTTTGCTTTTCATGCAAAGGAAAGACGGTAAACAATGGATGGACAGATGGATTTTCTTTAACATTTGTTCTTTTCTCAGGTTTCTGAGTTATTGCAAAGTCTGAACTCTTAAAGTTTCTTAACAAATCAAAACATTACAGGAAACTTAAAGTTTCCTAAAATAAAATTAACATAAAAAACCAAAATAAAAACTTTCAAAGCTGCTTTTACTGGAGGCATCAGGAAGTGACAGATGACCATATGTCCGGTCATAAAGAAAAACATATCTTCCAATCATTTCAGCTGAAGCTTAAAGTCAAAGTAAACCCTGTGGATTTCCCTCATAAGCCTTTTCAATAGATAATCTGAGCAGAAGAAACCGGTCGGCTGAAACCGGACGATTAGCTGTGCAGCGTCGACATCATAAGATCTGAAAGTATGTCTCCGCTCTGCTCTGAATTATGGTCTGGTGGATTTGGGTCCTCATGAGCTGCAGCTGGAAAACAGAACTTTTCTCACACGGAGGAGCAAAACCTAAACGATTCGGTGTTCGGTCAATTTTCATTAACTGTAATCATTTAAATAAATTTAAATATCTGTTCACTGTTAGAACGGAGTTAATGAATTTTTTAACTATTAGTATTTACCGAGATTCACCTTAATGAATGTAACTGAAGCAGCACATTGTGTTCTGACTTTCATTATTATGTTATTAGTTTTTCTGCACTGTAAAAAAACATTTCTAATTTACAGTAAAATACCGTCAGCTGTGGTTTCCAGAATTTTATCGTATAAATACTAATTTTACCATATTTGTGTGTAAATTAGAGATTTTTTTACAGTGTATATTTAAGTAAAATTTAAAGAGCGGTTATACACTACAAAAACACAAAATCTTACCAAATATTTTTGGTCTAGTTTCTGGTGCAAATGTCTTGAAATAAGATAAAACTAACTTACAAGTAAGAAAAATATAGGAGCCTATTTTCACCCTATTTTAAGTCACTATTCTCTTAACTTTGATGAAAAAATACTAGCTCTCTGAGTACAGAAATATCTATACTAGTTATGTGGGAAAAATGTCTTGCTATAATTAAAGTAATCTGCCAGTGAACCGAGTACTTTTAAAAATAAATATTTAGGAATTAAAACAAGGTTCTATATTTTGCTGAAAATCTACTTGTAAGTTAGTTTTAAATTACTTCAAGTGTACTATGATATTTGCACTTTAATCTAGAGCAAAAATACTTGGTAACATTTTGTTTTGCAGTGTGCTAAGCTGTGCTAATGAATGCCGAGGCCTCCAGATCAAATTGTGTTTAAAGACCTTGGCCAGGCCAGGTAGTTTCCCTCAGCAGGTCGATCAGTGGCTCTGATTAAATCCAAGCCAAAACCGCCTTCATGTGTTTTGGAGACCGCTCCAAAGCAGGAAGTGGACTATAGCAGAGAGCATTCTGGGTAAATACAACCAAAACAAACACAAGAGTTCAGCGCTAGCAGAAGAAATGGCTTGTGGTTTTTTACCAAGAGACAAAAGAGAAATCCTACAATTGCTAAAATCTGGCGCCACTCCATTTTTGTTTACACTTTGTGAAGAAGAAAGATGTGACACAAAAACATCTTCAGATGTTTGTGTGTCGTTTCCTTCAGTGGTTCTTGATGCAGCGCCCCCACAGGCGAGGAGGGGAACAGGTTTCTCAGAGGTTTTAGTTCTTTTAACACAGTGCAGTGTGAAAGTGAACCACAGCAGCTGAAAACATAACAAAGTCTTTCGGGTTATCAGGTGTGAAAGTCTCTGAAACTGCAGGCAGAACTCACCGTGTTTCCTCGCTGCTTGCAGCGCAGCAACGTGAAGCGACTGTGGTTCTTCTTGCTCCGACTCTTCGCCTTCCTCAGCTCCTCTGAACGCTCGTAATCAGCCAGGTCAAACACTTCCTGGGCTTTACGCTCGTCTTTAACCTGCAAACACCAACACAGAAAAAAAAAACGCTCAGATTACATCACCACTGCTTAATCCAGATGCTTGGCGGCAGTTTCTGCTAATTGAGCAAAATCTGTGATTAAAGGAACCATGTAAAGTTTAAAATTCAGAGCAAGACACTGAGTGGTGGGACTAAAAAATAAACACCCAAAATGTAGCTAAACCTAAGGATGATACATCAGTCATAGTGTTTAATCAAAGTTTTGGTTTTAGAAGATTTAATTTTTTGAAAATCTGCATTTTTGTCACATGTGCAGTCATTGGGTTTCCATAGTTCAGAGTGACGCCAGCGCCTCTTGTTGAGTGTTTTATTTATTTATTAATTGGACTTTGAAACCAGGTCAACTCTATGAGAGAATATAAGGGCCAGGATAGGATTATTTTCTATTTAGTAAAGTAAACTTATGTTACAAGACTACAGTCATAGTATTTAAGCTTCAGTAAGTAGCTTTTACAAAATTTGTGTTTTCCATATTTTGTTAAAACTGTTGCCATGTTGAAACCAATAATCAGTGAAAAGATCAATTTTCTGCACTGCTCTCTGTCAAAAATAACCAGTCAGAGCCAGGAGGAGGGGCTTAGCGCTGTCAATCATCCTCACGTACTGCATCTGCATCAAACACAATTATGCAACCATAAATCTTTGAAGAGCAGAAGTGGAGCCTCCTGCACAGCCAACAAGAATCCAGCAAGTGGTTACTCAAGGTAAGCCAACAACTAAACACTTGGCTTTTCCAGTAGCCATTGTACAGCGCATACAGTGGTTAAACCAACTCACCAAACATGCTGGAGCTCAGCTTGGATTGCTAGGTAACGGCGCAGTATCCATCAAATGTGACTCAAAAAATTGGACATTTATAAAACGGCTCATTCCAGACACCAAAAACATTAACTTATTACCAACAAATGTCTGGGTGTATTTTTGTTGAAAGAGCAGAGATCCAAATGGAAATCTAAAAATGTCCAAAAAGTGAATTTTGTGTATTAAAAAAAGGTAAAAATCCCAAGTAAGTGGTGTTTTAAAGTATTTCTCCCTGATTTAGAAACATCTGTCTCTGCTGCTCGTTTAGCTCAGAGTCAATGACACAGAAATAAGCTTGTGTTTGTACCACAGATTGGACCATCTGGTTCCACCCAGCTGCTCACCGATTCCATGAAGAAACCTGGAACCAAAGGACCGATCCAAACCTCCACCTTGTGGCTCCGCTGCTATCGGACCTTTTATTCTGTCTGGGAGGGAAAATGCTTTTAATTGTGTTTCATCTAATGATGTTCTTAAAACTATGTGTGGCTGTTTGACCCCAATCTTCTATAATGTTTAATAATAATAAATAATATTGAAAACAGCTTTTTTAAACTGAATTATTGATCATTTCACACAAATAAGAGCAGCTGTTTCCATTCCAGTTTTTCACATTCAGGTCGAACATCTGGCTCATTAGCTTGAAGATTTTGACTCGTTTCATTCAGATAAATAAATATGATACCGTCTGTTCAAGATGTAAAGAAGAAAATCATTACTGCATTAAGTCAATGGTGGGACACAGTGTTTATTAGAATAAATATGGATGTTTTGCAGTGTTATTTTTATTAAATTTGGTTCTGGTTTATCTGTGCAGACGTTGAAGTTTGGTTTAGTGAAAATGAGTCAGGAGGCGATTCAGTGAGGAAAAATGAGTCGCCTTGCTCCATATTTCATTCATCAGTCGAGTTTTCAATTCGTTCAACTTTAAAAAGTTAATTTGGTGAAAGCTTCTGAGCAAAAAGGAAAACCAGCTGGGTTTAACTGAGAGGAAGAGACATTTATTCATATTTAACAAAACCTAACTCTGCTGGAGCAGCGGCTCTGAATAAATGAAACCAGCAACAGGGAACTTTATCTAGCCACTAATTCACACATGCACTTATAGAAATACTTCCAGGAAGGGTAATTTTATCTATTTTTCATTTTTATATTTCAGTGTAATCGTAAAAATAATATATGATTTAAAGAATGAAGATAAAAACAGTTTGACCACATTTTGCTAGGGTGTTTCTGAAAAAAAGCCAAGTAAATGTAAAGAGAGTAATAAGTTAGCATTTCACATAAACACCAATAAGGCTAAAAGTTGTGATGATTATAAAACCAAATGTTTTGTTTGGCTTTTATTGTCTGTGACAGTGAAAATATCGTACAGTCCTGTGATTTCCTTGTAATATTTTAACTAAATTCTGAGATTTATTATTCATTAAGAGAATTATAACACTGTCTTATAACATAAATAAATATGTTACACTTTGTCTATGTACGTTTAGGAATAATCCAGAATTATTTCTTCAAATGAACCAAAGGACCAGATTATGCTGTGACAGAGAGAATATAGATATAAGAGGGATCCCAGGATTTAGGTAACAAATTAGCAACCCCAGCCCGTTACCTAGCAACCCCAGCAGAGCCCAGCCCATTGCCTAGCACCTCCAACAGAGCCCAGCCTGTTACCTAGCAACCCCAGCAGAGCCCAGTCCATTACCTAGCAACCCCAGCAGACCCCAACCCGTTACCTAGCACCACCAACAGACCCCAGCCCGTTACCTAGCAACCCCAGTAGAGCCCAGCCCGTTGCCTAGCACCACCAACAGAGCCCAGCCTGTTACCTAGCAACCCCAGGAGAGCCCAGCCCGTTACCTAGCACCACCAACAGAGCCCAGCCTGTTACCTAGCAACACCAGTAGAGCCCAGCCTGTTACCTAGCAACCCCAGCCCGTTGCCTAGCACCACCAACAGAGCCCAGCCTGTTACCTAGTAACCCCAGTAGAGTCCAGCCCGTTGCCTAGCACCACCAACAGAGCCCAGCCTGTTACCTATCACCCCAGCCTGTTACCTAGCAACCCCAGCAGAGCCCAGTCCATTACCTAGCAACACCAGCAGAGCCCAGCCTGTTACCTAGCAACCCCAGCAGAGCCCAGTCCATTACCTAGCAACCCCAGCAGACCCCAACCCGTTACCTAGCACCACCAACAGACCCCAGCCCGTTACCTAGCAACCCCAGGAGAGCCCAGCCCGTTGCCTAGCACCACCAACAGAGCCCAGCCTGTTACCTAGCAACCCCAGCAGAGCACAGCCTGTTGCCTAGCACCACCAACAGAGCCCAGCCTGTTACCTAGCAACACCAGCAGAGCCCAACCTGTTACCTAGCAACCCCAGTAGAGTCCAGCCCGTTGCCTAGCACCACCAACAGAGCCCAGCCTGTTACCTATCAACCCCAGCCTGTTACCTAGCAACACCAGCAGAGCCCAGCCCGTTGCCTAGCACCACCAACAGAGCCCAGCCTGTTACCTAGCAACCCCGGCAGAGCCCAGCCCGTTACCTAGCAACCCCAGTAGACCCCGGCCCGTTACCTAGCAACCCCAGCAGACCGTTACCTAGCAACCCTTAGCGGAACTCCCACATTTGGTGAGTTGCTGCTCCCTGTATCACATTCATGAAGCCAAATGGACAAACTCCAGCTGGTTGCTTCCTCCAAGAGCTTCTTACTTATGACTCAAATATCTAGAAACCTGCGCGTACGAAGACGATTCTCCAGAAGTTCGAGATTCATGACCCGTCTGCCTGACAGCCTCTATGTGCAACTGGCATTTTGTTGTTGGTAACTGGCTAATAAACAGATGTTTTATGTCTTACAATTTTCACAAAAACAAACAATGGCTGTACAATGAAGCTTAATTGATTCATAAATGGCTTAGTCGGTGACATTTACCCATTTTCTCTACATCTGTTCCTTTGGGCACTGGTGCCGATTACATAACGGTCCATTATTGATTGGGAGACAGAAGAACGAGATTCAATTGCATCACGTTTTTAACACACTGGTGACGCCACGTTAAGCATTTGGTTCCAGTTTGAGTCCAAATGGGAACTCTCTCCATAAAACAGCGAACCGCTCAGTGGAAACGAGGAAACGCAGAACGTCTATTAAACTGGGGCAGTTCTTCTGTCTTTGTCCAGCAGGTCTCACAAGAATAAATCCAAAAGAATCTAACATCATTGTTCCAGTCGGCCGCAGCACGATGCTCATGCAGTCGCTGATTTGCATTTGGAGCTGAAACGAGTCGAGGAGAACACGGCTGCATCTGTAATCGATTAGAGATGGGATTTTCTGTCGCAGCTGGTGTCAGAACCAAATGCTGCAAAACAAAAGACAGCATAAAAATTCAGAAAATTAAATAAGAACAAATAAAAAATTATAATCAGAAAGACATAAAATGCAATAAATGAAGAAGAAAAGAGAAATTCAAGTAAAAGACACAGAAAGTAAATATTATATACTGTATATGAGAGGAGTTCTGTCACAATAAATCAGTTAATTGCATATAAATTAAAACGAGCCTAATAATTTCTATTTGCATGATTTACTGTTGTTTTTTCTTTTGTCTCTTTCTACTAAAAACTGGATGATAAAGGTTTCCAGTCTGGTGATTTGATCTCAATAAGTCACTTTTTTAAAGGATAAATTCGTTTACAGAGACTTTATAATTCATTTTACTTGTTATTTCTGTTGTTTATTTATTTTGAATATTTGAAATGTGTTTCAGTTCCAGTGTTAAATATTCATTAGAATTTAAAGTTTATTGATCTTTGAGAATCTCACATTACTGGATCATTATTACCGTACTTGAAAATGGTCTCAACACAATAATATTATCGTTTATTCTAGTAACTTCTGGGATAATTATATGTCAACTACTGTGACATATAAGAGAGACATTTTGTTTCCCTTTCAATAATAATAGTGAAAATCTTATTTAATCATTAATTTCAGGGTTTTTTTTGCTCCAAACCAAACAGTATAAAAAATCTAGGGCAGCTTTTTAGTGGCTTAAAATAATAAATATATATCTCTATATGTTTGTGCTTTCATGTTACAAGTATTTTTAGTTTGTCTGGAATGATGAATGTTAATGAAATATTGGCAGTATTCCATTTAACCATGATAACTTTGCAGTTTACGGATTAATTTAAAACGAGTTTGTTGAACTTGAGTAGTTTAATGAGTTAACAGTAATAAAAGTCTGTAACACAAATGAATAAAAGTCGCTTTCTAAACACTCAGAAACCTTTAAATGTATAAAACTGTTCCACTTCTTGATCATAATGAGGATGATTTAACATTCCTCTGTGTCATTTGGTGTGTTTAATGCTGCAGGGTTCATGGCAGTCACATGTAGAGACGCCATCGATACCATTATCAATACCACAATCTATACTATTTACATGGAGCCTGAGCCTCAGCGCCGCCGACATGGAGACGCTTCAGAAAATACCAGACAAAAACAGGAGCTCTGGGTGTCCGGACGATCAATTATCTGCATTTTTCATGAGAAATATCTGCATGAGGGAGGGACGTCTTCTCTGCTTTAGTTTCAGAGTAAAACTGCTACCTTTAAAAATAGAAATCCAACACACACACACACAGCGCCTCTGGCTGCAGTAGTTAGCGGACCCGGGTCATTCTGAGACGCAGAAACAGGATGAATCCCTGAGACTCGCAGTGAAACAAATATGTAATTACAGGAAAACACAGGCAGGCTCGTTTCTCCGCTTCAGAGCAGATTGCAGTGATTTACAGCTTCTCACTCACGCCTCAAACTTGTTTTCTTCTCACCCTTGAGCGCGTCTTTACCCAGAAATCTGATGATTTACGATGTAAATAATGAGATGAGTCTCCGCGCTGCAGCGGCAGCTAACTGGGTTGGGGTGAGTCATTCTGACGTCGCTCGGTCCGACCGGCCGGCCTCGGCAACAATAACAGGAACACGAGTTTCTGCGGCTAAAATAGAGCCGAACACACGAACAGAACCTCTCTCAGCAGAAACACGCACTTTATTCCTGACTCTGCATCCGCATGGAAACGTCTATTTTTAAAGCAGGGCAGCGGATGAACAGACTCTGGTTTGATGGAAGATGTTATCAGTATTTAACCGTCTGCAGAGTTTGTGTTTGCAACCAGTTTGTGATTTTCTTTTTTCTGGTTTCATCTTACTCTCTGTAATCTTTCCACTTCTCTGTCCCATTAGATCAGGTTTTAACAGTTTCTGCTTTTAGTTGAGGTGTGATCAGGCCTGTCGCAATTAAGCAACAAATCAATAAGTTACATGATAAATTAAATAGGGCTGTATAATAATATCGATATCGTGAGATAAATCAATATTTTCTTTCCTAGAAAAAAAATCGATGTTCATCTTCAAGTATCGTAACATCCAACTGTCACCTTGTTCACTCACTGCTTGCTTCACCAGGTCATCAGGCTTAGAGTGATTCTTCAGATGTTCAGGTTAAAAAGGTATCAAACTATTCAGAGCAGGAACTTGGTTCACTTTATTTACTTTACTAATACATGTCAGCTACAGTTTGGACTGTTTCAACTAAAAGAAACATGTTTTCTCACCACTTCTTTGGTTCATTTTGTCCAGCTGTCCACTTTAAGTCTGTGTCCAACCAGAGCCAGGTATTGTGTAGTTGGTGCTTTTAATCAGTTTTCAGTTAAATTAATTCAGTACAATTTTATAACAGTCACAAAATGTCACCAAAATCCCGCTAAAATCTTTCAGAAAATTGAGAAATTGTATTGAACTCTATCGTTTGCTGAATATCGTGATATATATATATCGTATCGTGGGCAGAATATCGTGTATCGTATCATATCGTGAGATTATTGTATCACTACAGCCCTAAAATTAAAACAAGCTCAATCATTTCCCTTTGCCTTATGTAATAATTTTCACTATTTTCTCTATTTTTACCAAAAACTGGATGACTAAATCTTTCACACTGGTGTTTTGGTCTCAAATAATTTTTTTTTCCAAACACAATTTGTTTACAGAGACTTTATAATTTATTTATTTGTTGTTTCTGTTTTTTATTTATTTATTTTATTTGTTTAAATGTCCTCCAGCTCCAGTGTTCAATCATTTAACTCTTAAAGTTGCTCTTAAAGGGCCGGTTGAGCCAGAATCTATTGGTAAAACCCATTAAAATATCTGTTAAAATATCAATAAACTGCTTTGTTTCAACATTCAATAAGAGTTTCTTAAATTTAACATATTTTTATGCTAATCAGCCCATCCAGGATTTTGTGATTTTTTTTGGTGTTTTTTGCAGTCAGAATCAGATTTCGTGGTGCTAAATTAGAAATATTTCTAATGAATTTTTAATATATTTGTGCTAAATTATGCTAAATGTGACTTTTTATTAATCGCCGTATCAATCATGGACTAAAGCTTCACATCAAATAATGCTGAGTCATTGAAACTAAATGTTTTTGACCAATTTTGAGAAATAATTGCAGTAAAATCAGAAAAAATGTGGGGATCTGTTGATTTTGTGAATTTTTCAGATTTGTAATGAACTGAAAGGACTTACTGATGTCCTCCGGAGTCTCGAGGGCCACATTAAAAGCTACAGCGGCCATATTTGGCCCCTGGTCCTGGAGTTTGACACGTGATTTAAATAATTTAAAGTGAGTTTAAACTAATGAATGAACAGCTCCTTCATATGCAAAACAACAAAAACAAATTGACCCACAGCTGAAGCCGTTTTGTTGTTCAAACGCCTCGCTGACAGACGGCCTCCACCTCCTCAGATCTGCCTGTCTGCACTCTGCAGAGATAAAACCAGCTCAGATGCAAAACTCAGAAGAAAGTGTTTGAGAAAGTCTGACTCAGCGTCCCGCAGCCTGTGTGTGGAGCTGCATAAAAGACAGTTACGTAATGCTGGAGCAAAAACAGAGTCAGTGTGAACACGTAGGATCCAAACTGCCTCACTGACAGGGAGGTTCGTCTGATTCCCGACACGAACAAACGGCCTGCAGTCAAACCAGGCAGCATTAAAGGGGACCAATTATGTTAAATTCACATTTTTCAGGTTTTTTGTGCTTTCGTTTGGGTCTCGACTGCTTCTGAAAACAACCAGGAGCTAAAAATAAAGCCCAGCACAGCCAGTTTTGGGGAACAAGTTAAAGATTGTTGGTGTCTGGAAAAAGAGCCATTTCAAAAACCTCTGAAATGTAATATTACAAATCAACAAGCCGTTACCTAGCAACCCCTGCCAAGCTCAGTCCGTTACCTAGCAACCCAGCTGGAGTTCCAGCATGTTTGGTCAGCTGGTTTTACTGCTGTACAATGGCTACTGGAAGAGAAAAGTGATTGTTGTTAATTATGCAGGAGGCTTTACTTCTGCTTTTCAAAGATCAGTCGTAAAATTTTGTTTCTGTTTGCAGCCATTTTCACATGAAAGTGTAAATATCGAGTTGGAGGTGTGGCTTATTTGGATTTAAAGAGACAAGACGCCCTAAAACAGCTCAAAATAGGCAGAACTGACCAGACTAAAATCTCATTAATTAGGAAGGATTTTGTGAAATCAAATGAAATTAATGTTTTGTGCAGTCTGTTAATCCTAAAGGAAGCATACTGGTCTCTGTTAACATTAGTGAATTTGTCTACCACACAGCAATAAAACGATTCAAACTGATGTGAAGCAGTTTCTCTAAAGAGGATGTTGGATTTTCATACAACAGGAACTTGATGAGGTCAGTTCAGGTGAAAAGCTCATGTTTCAGAGCCGACCGGCCATCGTCTGAGCTGGAAGTAAACACAGATTACAGCACATTGTTCCTCCCTCGTCTCACTAAAACATCCATTTTACATCAACTGACTCCATAAAACATCTAAACAAACAAAGTCACATCCTGATTTTACTGGAGACTCAGATTTATCAAGATTTTAATCAACATCACAAATGTTTGACCTGTGTAATTTAGCAAGAATGCAAATATTCATCAACTATATCCATATTTTATTGGACTGTTTAACTATTTGCTGTTGCCATAAGTCAAGTAATTTACCACAGTCAAAAAATGATAGTTATTTTATTCCTTTCAAATCTCTTTCTGGTTGTTTTATTCTTGATTTTGGTGTATTGATGTTGTTTAATGGATGTTTTTAATATATTCTCAGCTTTGTTATTTTGTGTCTTTTTGGTGCTTGGAAGAATTTTGTTATTCTTTTATTTTATGATTTGTTTGTCTTTGTGATTTTATATACATCTCTGCGGTTGTATTGAGTTTTAATTCTGAGTTTATTTAGTGTTTTTTATCTTTAGAGTTATGCGCTTCTTCTATTTAGGTGTCTTGGTTTGGGAAAATATTTGAAATTTTCCATTTGAAGCTCAACAAGTAAAATAAATTTTTGATATTTGGTGTCTAAAAAATTTGTCGTTTCAAAAACAGGGTTTTATGCCGTTACCTAGCAACCCAAGTGGAACTCCAGCCCATTACCTAGCAACCAAAGTGGAACTCCAGTCCGTTACCTAGAAACCCAAGTGGAACTACAGCGCGTTACCTAACAACCCAAGTGGAACTCCAGCCCATTACCTAGAAACCCAAGTGGAACTACAGCGCGTTACCTAGCAACCAAAGTGGAACTCCAGTCCGTTACCTAGAAACCCAAGTGGAACTACAGCGCGTTACCTAGCAACCAAAGTGGAACTCCAGTCCGTTACCTAGAAACCCAAGTGGAACTACAGCGCGTTACCTAGCAACCCAAGTGGAACTCCAGCCCGTTACCTAGCAACTCAAGTGGAACTCCAGTCCATTACCTAGCAACCCAGGTGGAACTCCAGCCTATTACCTAGCAACCAAAGTGGAACTCCAGTCCGTTACCAGCAACCCAGGTGGAACTACAGCGCATTACCTAGCAACCCAGGTGGAACTACAGCGCGTTACCTAGCAACCCAAGTGGAACTACAGCACGTTACCTAGCAACCCAAGTGGAACTACAGCGCGTTACCTAGCAACCTAAGTGGATCTCCAGAACATTTGGTCATCTGGTTTAACCGCTGTATGCGCTCTACGGTGGGTGCTGGGAAAAATTCAGCCATTTTCCCATATGAACGTAAACGCTGAGCTTGGGGGGCGTGGCCAGCAGCAGATCATTTGGATTTAAAGTGACAGCGCCCTAAAACAGCTCATTCTGAAAGGAGCTCAAAACAGTCAGAACTGAGAATTTTGTGAAAAACCGTAATGAATATGTTTGGACCACAGACCCGGCCCAACCTGTCCAAGGATCGGCTGCCGTTAGAGGAACACAAACTCTGGGAGTTTCTGTTTCATTCTCCAACATCACGTCTGACTCCTGAGTCAGTCACTAATCTCTGCTGCCGCTCCAGGACACAAACCGTCTCCGTCCCTCTCTGACACTAACCCACAGTGAGGTCGCTGACACCAAACAGCTGCTGAAGCTCCAGGCCCAGAACCCATCAGGCAAAACGACTCCCAGTCCTCCCAGTGCCGTCCCATTAACTATGTTTCCGTTTCGATCGTTCCTCACCTCCTTGTCTGAGATGTAGAGGTGATCTCCCTTCAGCACCAGGTACCGGCTCCGCCACAGCTCCCTGAAAATCCCTCGACCGCAGAACTTCCTGATCCAACCCGCCTTCTCCAGCTGCTGGACGGCGAGCGGACCGGAGTCCTGCAAGCCCTGAAACAGAAGAAGAAGAAGGTAAAAACAAAACAGCAACAGAACAAGAGAAACCACAAGTTCACAGCCAACATGACACCAACAAATCAGATAATTACAGAGAGGAGGGCTAATCAGATTAACCGATTATTAAGACAAGTGTTTTCTAATTTAGTAATCGATTAATCGTTAACTTAAAAAAGATAATTTGCTGAAAAAAAACAACGTACTCAGAGAAGTAATTAAGCCAAAACTGCAGAAATAAATAAATAAATGATAAATTTAAGATATAAAAAAAATCTCCTCAAATGTCATTCCTTCCAGGGATACATGAATAATCGTGACTAATCATTTGTTAAAATAATATTCAGGTTATTTAATAATAAGTTAATCGTTAACTATGGTTCACAGATTCAAAGAACAACATATTTAAGCCAAAACTGTACAAAAAATATATACATTACGCATTTAAGATGAAAATAAACATCTTTGTCTGTAAATATGTTTTACACTCAAATGCCAAAGTTAGCTTCACCTGGTTCAAATTCTGTAAAATTAAATCTTTTAATCCAATTATTAGTCAGTTAACCCTGAAGATAATCAACAGATCAATTCTAAATTGTATTGATAGATTAAGCAGGAAGTGTTGAAGTATTTTTATTTAATAAATGATCAGGTGTTCAGCAAAGGAATGCTGCATTATTCATTTTAGACAATACAATTTTGTTGTTTGTTTGTATCTTTTAATATATTTCTAATATTGTAGAAAACATTTTTAAATTTAAAATCAGCAGAATGTGGCAATTTTTTATCTAATTAATCGACTCATCTTCAGATTAATCGATAGATTATTTGATAACCAAAATAATTGAGTTGCAGGTCTAGAAAGAATTAATTGTTGTGTTATTAGTGTGTAACTATTGCATAAACGAGGAAAAGAAACGTTTTAATTTCACAAACAAAAAAAAGATTAACATTAACTCATAAGAAAATCAATTAATCTTATTTTTAGGTTTGAAAATGAGGAATGACTGAAAAACCAGATGAAAGTAGATTAAAAAATTAGAAAAAAACGAAGTTAAAGGGTAAAACTTTGGTCTGAGAGTAGAAGAAGAGGAAGAAAGGCGAGGGAGAAGTGAAGAGGAGGAATAACGAGCGACTGATGGAGGAGTGCAAATCTTCACGATGATCGTGTTTGTCATGATCTCACTGCTCTCCGTCAGTCTGACCTACTTTAATTGCATAACAGCCCGACTCTGACAGAAGTAAGAGGAAAAAGAAAGATGCAGAGATAAAGAGACGAAATGAAACCAACCAGGAGACGGGAAGCAACAGGACCTGACGGGAAGAACTTTCAAAGGGAAAAACTCAAAGAAACAACAAAAAAAGACATGAAAGTTGAGCTCAAAGTGGTTTGGGATGTTTTTATCTTCTGATCTGACAATAACAGGTTTCAGGATTCCACTTATTTATCTGGAGGGAAAGAAGAAGAACAACATCTTGAAGATTTTTCCCACAATTTCTGACTCCATCTTTAAATTAGTTTAGTAAAAAAAAAAAAATAAATTTCATCCTCAGAATGTGTGTGAAGCGTTAATCTGAGGATCCCAAAACCTAAATGATGGTGAAATGTCATGCAATATTCATTCAAAATTAAAATGTTCAACTGACCAGTTAAACAAAACCTGGGTGAAAACATAAAAACAAAAGAAAAGGCTTAAAAAATATAATTGAACTTAATTTATTTACACAATAGACGACTAATAAATACGTAACGAAAATGTTTATTCATTAATTCATCAATTAGATTTAAATTAAGTTAAAGTTATTGACGGAAACGTGGCAGTGGTTGGGAATTTCAACGGAGCAGCGTGATGAATATTGATAAATAACGAACCTGATCAGCAATCTGAGGGGTTTATTTCCACATTTACGCTCTGCTTTCTGCCAAAATTAAACATTAAAACAACTTAAACCCGGATGAACGTTCAAAACTGACTCCAAAGCTGAAAAATAAAAATGAAAATAAAGCACAAAACGTGTCTGACTGACCCGTCTGCTTTGGTTGCTTTTCTTCATCCTCCCTCCTCTTCACTCCCGGGGGGGGGGGGGGGGGGGGGGAACCGCTCAGTCGGAGCGCTGGGGGAAGACGGAGGAGGTTCGGTTCGGTTCGGTCCGGCCCGGTCCGGCGCTGCAGCCCGGACTCTGGTCGCTCCGGTCCCCGCTGAGGTCCCGGTGTCGGTGCCGCCGGTTGCGTCTCGTCCTCAGCGCCGCGGCTGTTGTCTGAACACTGGCTGCATCCTTCCCTCCTGCGCGTGCGCGGACCGCGCTGAAGCGGATGCTGCTGCGAGCGCGCGCGCGTACGAGGCCGCGCCCGCGCGCGCACACGGCGGGTTTCTGTTCAGCGAATTAAAAAGGGAGCGAGACAGCGACACCCAGCGGCACCAGGCGGGAAAGACACGTCTGCAAAGTTTTATTTTATCGAAAAGTCAAGCAGGAAAAGAGTGAGAAATAAATAAATAAAATAATAACAGATTTCATTTTAAACATGAAAACTATGAATTATGATTTAGATTAAAATTCACATTATAATATAAATTATAATACTCATATTATAATTCAGACAATGGACCTTACCAAGCTCCGCACAGAGACGCCCCTCGAAAGTCCCACTGACCAGGGGCGGAGCTATGGGGGTGTCGGGGGGGGGGGGGGGGGAGCGACGGCCCCCCGAACCGGGCCGGATGGGGGCCCGTGTCTGGAGGAGCCAGGGAGGGAGGAATGGTTTCAAGTCGCTTAAATGTCTGATTATAGACAGAGAAAGTGCGCAATCGCCTGTTGAGAAAGGAGTATTAAAGTCAACAGTTTCATCTTGTTTGGATGACATCAAGGTGTTTGAGCCACGCGATGCCTCCAACATTGTGCGAGTTGCAGCTAAATGCTACCGGTCGATGAGGAAAACAGCAGATCCTCAGACCCTCAGCATAAATATAGCTGTGGACAAGATCACTGACGCTTATTGTTCTAGCAAGGCTGGGTAAGTCGGACATTCTTGGTTTTGAGGGTGATTTCTGTTGGCAAATGTTCGAATAGGCCTGATACACGGTACTCGGTGGCTAACACGGTTAGCGTGGCTAACACAATTACCGTTTAGTAAAAAGCCTTTTCAGGTGAATTAAAATCTTTAATGTATGTCAGATACGGAACACATTGAATATTGATCTGTTCAGCTAACGTAAGACTGTAACAGGCTTCAAGGTGTAGAAGTTGTATCGGTGCTGCCATTATGCTGTACTTGGCTAAAAGGTTTTCATAATGAATGTGTTTATTATTGACTTTATTTTTGTCATTCACTAAACACAAAGAAAGCAAAGCAATAATACTTACGCCAGCAGACAATCCTTTGTTCTTATTGATCCTATGACGGTTGAGCTGCGAACACGGTCATGAACAAGCTTTGATCCAAGCAAGGCTTTCTGTTTCAGATTTTGGAAATCTGTGAATTTTAGTTCCACAAATACGATCAGGATACCTGACATCGCCTGTACAGATTCCCCACTGACGGTGGAGAACCATTGTTTTCGAGTCCTGACGCAAAAACTGTCTGTCGGTCTGCTAGTCCACAATGTACATTAGCATGAATTTGTGAGACGGTGACCCACTGATAGCTGCGCTGTGACGTAAAATGGGCATTAGCCAATGAAAAGCTGTCGCTGTGGTAATGTCCATTTGGCATAACTTGACAATTGTAGTAACTCATGTTTGCTACTTTTGCCAAACTAGTGTATTAGCACAGATTTCCATCTGCTCACTGCAACAAATCGAGACACATGAGAATGAATGAAACAACTTTAGTCTTCATCAGATTAAATATATTTATTAAACCCTACATGTTGTGTCAGGCTTCTGTTTCTTCCTTCTTTTCCAGGCAAAACTCTGCAGAGAAACAAAACACTTTTTTAAAAAAATAATCTGGTTTATGATCCAAATAATGGCTAAAATGGAGGTTAAATTTACAGAATACAGAGATTAATGTCTGTGAATGAACATGCGTATTCCTTATTTTCGTAATTTAATATAAAAGAAAACAGAGTTTAAAATCTTCTCACCAATTATGTAAAACAACGTCACAAATGTTTGGCTGTTATTTGGTTTCTATAACAACTAAAACATGAACCTTGAAGTCTGTCGCCCAGTTTTACCACTTCAGACAGTAACTTCAGTCATTTTCCTGACCTGCTTTCCCGTCGTAGCGGAAACTCGTCCTGACGTTGAACTTCAGGCACTCGGCCATCCGCCTGTGTTCGCTCTCAGCAGCTTTCAGCTCCGCAGCATCCAGGTGTTTCCCCTCACTTCCTGTTTCACAAAAATTGACAGGAAGTCAGCATCCTCTCTGCAGACAGAGAATAAACTCTTTGTAAAGTAGATATTAGAGAAGTGCAATGTTCTGCTTCGTTTTGTTTTTTAATTAAAAATATTGTTTGTTTTGTTGTGGTTTTCTAACAGGGAGCTTTAGATTCTGGTTTTGACAATAAGGAAGGACCAGGGCGGATGACGGTGTTTTAGGACTGTTGTAGACAGAATAAAAAAGGAAAATGTTGCCAAAAATTCAGACATTTTTTTTGACAAATGTTTCGGGCAAAAATATTACTGAATTTGCCCATTTCCCCCACAATTTTCTAAGATTATTTCTAGATCAAACAAGGAAATTTCTGAGCTCCAAAAATTCAAAAAGTAAAAAATGTATGATTTGTAATGGTTGTAATTGACTTCCTTCTGTAACTTACGGTAAAATACCGGCAGCTGTGGTTGCCAGAGTTTTACCATATTCACGTAATTTTACCATAAATACAGTGAAATTCTGGCAACTAAAGATTAAAAAATATGAATTTTACCGTATTTATATTTATAATTCTGGCAACCTGCTGGTATTTCACTGTGAATTAGAGACGATTTTCTTTTTTTACAGTGTGGGATATGTCAGTATGATTGGATTGAACTTATTATATTTAACTAAGCTACATTTATTTTACTTATTTTTTAGAATTTTTTATTTACATTTACACATTTCCAAACAAAACATTGCAGGTACAGGTAATTAAACGGATAAAAAAAAACAACAGATTCCCATTTTATTGGTTTCCAAAGCTTTCTATAACCTATATGCTTTAAAGACAGATTACATTAGTCCTAACAGAGCCAAAACATCATGTCTTCAAACATCTGATAATTTTGTCTTATTTTCCAACCGGTGTGGAGTTTTTGCAGAACAGTTTTAATCTCGTGTCAGATGAATGTTCAAAGTGTTTTCCTCACTGTAAATTAGCAGCATCCTCCCCGGCGTTCCCTTAAACACTCCGCGGTAAACGACGAGCAGGCAGGTCGGACAGGCCTGGTGGACGTCTGCTCGACCTTTGTCATCGTACGGAGTCACCACACCGTCAAACTCCCGCACGCCTGCAAGGAATCAGCAACAGTAACATCCCATCAACCGTTCCCTCTGTGCTGATCGGATTGCCTTCAATATGTAACTCAGGGGTGTCCAAACCTTTAGTTCTCTGAGCCAAAACTGGAAAATTTAAACCACAAAATTTGGCGAACCACAAAATTCATCACATTAAAAAGGCAAATTTCATTTATTGCCATTTTGTTTGTTTGTTTGTTTTACCTGCTAAAAAATTAATTAACATAAAAATGGCTTCGGACTGATGCCTTATTAGAAGAAAAACAGAACATCTCCAAATGTTTTGTGTTATAAATAGTTTTTACCATTTTTGACTTGTATTCTGGGGCCAAATACAATCAAATCAAGGGCCACAAATGGCCCCCGAGCCACACTTTCGACACCCCTAATGTAACTTTTATTAATATTTTTGCATATTTATTGAAACTGGCACCATGTCGTGACAGTTTAGTATGAGACTGACAATCTGTGAAAAGATAATTGCTTATAAAACTGTTTTCTATCAAACTACTGCAGTCATTATTGAGATAGTAACTCTGATTTTTATATTTTTAATCCCTTTCAGATTCTAGAACGTTTCAATCTAGAAGGTAAAGACTCCAAGAAACAGCTTTAATATTTTAAAATTAAGAACATCTTGAATTTACTAGCTTTTCTCTCCAGGGGGTAAATTATACATTCAGACTTAAAGTGCATCATCTACCATCTCCTAGCTTGATGCTTGAGTTAGCATATTGGTTGTTTACAGGGACAGATTACATTAGGGCCGTTGCTGATAAAAGTGTAGAAAAACGTCCATGGAGGAGTAAATTCCTGCCAAAAAAGTAGAAATAAATAAATAATAAATAATAATAAATAATATACAAAAGTATAAAAAAAAATTTGTTTTTTCTCGTCCAACACTGACCATCAGCATCCAGAAGGAGCGTATGGTTGGATGTCTCAGGATCTGGGACCGACAGGTTCCCACGGAAGATGAGACAGTTTCCAGCTCTGGAAAAAACAGAACAAAATTACGTTTGAATCAAATAACTGAACCGTAGAAAGTTACAGAGAGCAGATTGTAGAAACCCGGGATCTGGAGGTTCAATAAGCTCTGGATGGAAGTCAAGGGTTTTAATATGAGTTACAACATTTACTTTCCTTTTGGTATCGATAAAGTATTTTTGAATTTGAATTTACTGGACCTGGATCCTTAGGTAACGGACTGAGCTCTACTGGGGTTGCTAAGTAACGGACTGAGCTCTACTGGGGTTGCTAGGTAACAGACTGAGCTCTACTGGGGTTGCTAGGTAACAGCTCTGTGCTTTCTGATTTCGAAAGGTTTTTGAATCGGCTCAATTTCCAGACACCAGAAAACATAAACTTACTACCAAAAAATGTCTGTGTGTTTTATTTTAAAGTGCTTGGGTTGATTTTAGAAGCTGTAGAAACCAAAATGGAAGGACAAAACAGAAAAAAAACGTGAAAAATGTCCCGGATTAGTAAATATGACACGTAACGTGGCTCCCACTGTGTTTCCATTAACCATATGCAATCTGACATTTTGAAAATACATTCGCTAAATCGAAAGAAACTAATTTAAAACATGATGAAAAGTTTTGGTGCTGTGATGAAAATTGCTAATAAATAAATAAATAAATTTAAATTAAAAAAAGTCAGACATTTTTAGATTAATCTCAGAAAATTTCTTGTTTTTTTCTAGAAAATTCACAAAATTTTCAACTTTTGAAATTCCCAAACTTCATTGGTTTTTCTATAAAATTTCTGAGATTAATCCAAAAATTTCAGATTTTTTTGTATGAGGTTTTTCTTATTCCTAAAGGTCGTTGTATATAATCTCTACACTGCAAAAACACAAAATCTCACCAAGTATTTTTGGCCTATTTTCTAGTACAACTATCTTAAAACACTTGAAATAAGACAGAGCGGTTAAAGTAAAATTTTTGCAAACATTATGAGCTTGTTTTAAGTAAATAAATCCTTAACAATGATTTTAAAAAAACAAACTTAACAAAACTGTCTTAAATGAAATAATCTGTCTATGGAATCAGTTTCTTAAGGAACTATAGTATTTACTTAAAACAAGCTCCTACATTGTGATTAACAGTTACTTGTAAGTTAGTTTTGTCTTATCTCAACTGAAAATACCTATTTTGTGTTTTTACAGTGCAACAGAGTCAAAACGTTACCCGGTCCAGTTGAACCGGGTTAAACTCACACGATGTTTCGCTCAACAAACAGGAAACTCTCGTTGTTTTCCTTGAGCTTCAGCTCCATGACGGAGCTGTTGGCGTTCTTCATCAGCTCCTCGCCTGCCGGATAGTCGGCTATCGCCTGAACCAGAACCCACCGGACCTCTGTCAACTGGAACCAGAACAAATAACCAATCAGAAACTCTGCTGAGACGTCTGATGAGTCAAGATGTTCTGGTTTGCGATCTCACCTTGTGTAAGTCCTGTCGTTGCAGCTTTGGCGGCAGGTTGCATTCTTCAGCAGCGCTGCAGCTGAGCAGCATCAGAACCAGCATCAGAACCAGCAGAGGTCCAGTGGCGTGAAGCTTCATGGTTCAGGGAGAGAACTGACTGACCGAGAGCCGTCTGGTCACCTGGACCCACAGCGAGTCCAACACGAGTGTTTACTCTCAGAGAAGCAGGCAAACACTCCGACCCACTCACTCCCACCGGTGACAAAACCGATCAATTGACCCGCTCAGTCCCACCAATAACAGAACCGATCAATACTTTTCTTTACAGGTGGATACTTCTACGTCATTCCTGCATCTCTGAATTTCAGGAAAACATTTTCTGGTTCCAGTCCTGCTGATCTTGTTCAGATCTTGGCTTTTGTTTCAGCTTTCCTTAAAAAATATCCACTGTAAAAAATAACTCACTGATTCAACTTGACTCTTGGTTCCTTGTTGCGGTGAATCAGATAAATTGAATCCACTTTAAGTTTTACAGACATTATTTTATTCAACTCAGGAAAATGTTCAAAATTATTGTAATAAATTTAGTTAATTTATTTCCTACCCATTTTTTAATCTTGTAAGCACTTCAATTAATTTTATTTTTTGAACACTTTCGAACTGTATGTGTTCATACAGTTTTTTCTATCTTATACTGGATTAAATATACGACTGTCTTGAACGTTCCTGTGATTTTATATATATTTTTTTCATTTATTTGGATTATTTTGTTAATTTAAGGTATTTAAAACAGCTTCCACCATGACCAGTTGTAATATTTTAAATCTTGAATCTTTTTTTATTATTTTTTTGAAATTATTGCATCTAAGCTGACAGGAAATCTCTCCATTCTTTATTTCACATTTCATCCATTTAATTCAGTTGCTTAATTTTCACTCAGTCCCTTCACCTTTGACCTCCTTTCAGTCATTTTCCGGTGGATTCTTGAACTTTAGTGCTTCTTATCTAGACTCCAGTGTTCACCTTTTGTACATTGCATGGCAAATATGTGAATAGATCGATATTTGTGTTTTTAAATCATTTGGAGCGGTTTTCTATACTATTCAAAGTAAACTGAAGTTGCTTATTAACAGGAAGATCAGAAATGTACATACGGTTACAGAGCAGTCCGCACAAACATTATTTTAGAAAAACAAAATCCTTTACAGCAGAGAAGACCAATAAACTTGTTTTGCATAATACCTCAGTCACATACATGGACACTAATGATTAATAGTAATAAATATGTAATATGTGGTGAAAGTGTAACCCAGGTTGAGATAGCATCTTCATAAAAATTATAGTAAATTAGATAAATAGGAAATAAATAGGGAATTAATCGATCTTACAATTGTTAAAAATGTATATAAAAAAAGCAAAAATAAGAGACATTATAATGTCTCTTATTTATACACAATGACACAAATTTTTTATACACAATGACACAAATTCCAAAAATAGTTTCCAGTTTTTTTTCCAGAGTATTTTATAAATGTAAATTAAGGATACTATTTATTTTACCTAGGTTATCGTTCTATTTCAGTTCTAGTTAATACTATTTATCTATTTTAATTTACAGTTTGTTTAAATCTGTTTAATCTATTTTAGTTCTTTCAACAAATAATAAGCCGGCTGTTTTAACTTAATTTTTTTTGGTCTGTGATCATTAATTCAAAATACACTTCTCACTACTCCAGTAGCCGAACCTAGCTCTGGTCTTATTTCAAGTTCATTAACTGTAAACACATAGCGAGCGTTACAAAAGCAACAAAGAGTTTTCTGCTGCAATATACCTGATCTAACTTTAAAACAAAATTAAGAGTTAAACAAATATATTTTAAAATACATTCTAATATATTCACCAGTATTACACATATTCCAATTCCTTTCTGGTACAGATTCAGATTCCAAACACAGTTTCAACTCTGTTTTTTTCTCTTTAATAGTAATCCTTTCAAATTCACATTCAGTCAGAAACATGTAAAGGAAAACACTGGAAAGTTTAAGGATGTAACAAGAGAATCACTGCATGACAGAAGCAAAAACATGTTCCTTTAAATAAAAGATGAAAAACTGCACTTTAAATCGAGGACAGAAAGCTCCAAGAACCCTAATTACATAACCACTGCTTTGAAAATATTGATAAGAGTATATCAGTTGATTATATCCTAATTAATCAAATTTGAAGATAATTTCAGTTTTCTGGTCTGTTACAGTACACGATGTCAAGTCCTGGCAGCTAAGATGCAAACTGCAGAGCACATGCTTGAGCTACTTCAGTAACAAAAACCTCTGCTCTGGAAAAAAAGAAGTTAGAGCAAACATTTTTATTTTTATTTTAACCTTGATGCTAGGAAACATATTTCAGATGTAGGTAGAATGTTGACACGATTACTTTTGATATGCTAGTTAGCATTAGCACAGCGGTGCAGAGTTTGAAAACCCGCAAGCATTTCCTCAGGGGTTGCGGCACTGTTTAGATACTAATAAAAATATTATCAGTCATAGACCAAAGAAGGTAGAAAAGTAAACATGTTGTTTATGAATAAGCTTGAGTTGGCAGCATGGAAGCAAAGCTATCTGCTACACAAAGCTAGAAACAATAGCAGTTTTAAACTATAGCTAGCTATTACCTCATGTGTTCTAGGAATCTTAATATGTTTACAAAAAGTCATAGCTTCATAGTTTTGGCTCTGTTACAGAACAAACAAAGAAAAATGCTTTATATTTATGTTTCATGTGAAAAGGAAACTGAATCTTCACATGTTGTAATGAAAGCAGAGCTAGTTACTACAGGAAGCAAGTGTCATTTTCACAGCTGAAATTTATAAGCAGTTTTTCTTTAGGTTATTAAAATCCTTAAAGAAATATCTCTAGCAAAAGTCCTGCTGTTAAAGAAGACAGAAATAAATAGCATATTTTAAATGGAATCTTACGTTTTACAAATAAGCTAGCATTAGCACTGCAGTACCGCTAGTTAACTGCAAAGCTCTCAGAAGCCATTTCCTAAGACATTGTAGGATTGTTGATATTCTAATAAAAACATTATAACTAGCAGAGCTACTACAAAAGACAAATAATAATAATACATGCTGTTAATATGTAATGTAGCGCTAGCACTGAGCTATCTGCTACAGGAAGCTAACAAAGTAGCATTTAAGAATGAGCGACTCCTTGGTATGTTGGAAATTTGTTTTAGATATTTGGAGATTTGTAGCTTTCATCATGCAACAACATGTTGCAAAAATAAAAAATAAACATAAAACTGAATGTTCAAAAAATGTCACTGCAGTCAAGCTAGTGCCTACAAGAAATAAGAAAGAGCATTTTTAAAGTTTTCACAGTTGGACATTACTGAGATGCTCATAAAATGGTCCTAGAAATAAAGAGAAGAGTCAAAACGAAAAATAACCAATCTGAAGCTGAATCTTTACATGCTGTTGCTGCTACAAGCTCAGTGTTAGAATTGCAGCACAGCTAGCAGCAACAGGAAGTCACAAAAGTAGCAGTTGGAGGCTAATGAAAATTTGCCTTTCCTGTAGCAAAGACATTAGAAAGACATTCAGTGTGTTCAGTAGTTAGCCTTTGTTTTCCTGAGAATTTTGCTGCTACAAAGATTAACAAATATAAAAGTTCTTGTTTTGTGTTTATTAGTTTTCCAACAGTATCACAAACCTTTAAAGGTTATGATTTTTAAAGCTTAGACTGCAGCAAAGAATTAAGAGGTCTGTTGGCATCCTTTTCTTTTCCCATGTCATATATTTTAAATAAAATGTATTTAATATTATTATTCAAGACTTTATTCACTTTCGATGAGCTGAATCAAGACTCTGAGATGGATTTTCAACCCTGACCCGAGTGTACCGTTACAGACCTGAAAACAAGATTGTTCCCAAATCCTGATTGAGTAGCTCTTAATTTGCCAGTAATGGGTGTCTGTTAAAACACAAACCTGCTGGTATTTAAAAAAAGACATCCAGGTCATTGACGGATCTCTGAATACAGACATAGACAAGCGGAGGGAGAGATGAAGCTCATCATGCAGGAGTGAGAAGCAGAGTGAGTGTTCATCGCCTGGTGGAGTGGCGTCCACTTCCCTGTGCTCTGTCGCCGCTGTGACCCGTCGCCAGCATCACCTCTTCAAGGAAACTGGAGACAAAAACGATTTTTTTAAAAAAAAAAAAAGCTGAAATTAAACTGAATATGTGTGAATGTCTAATTTATGTGTTCACTGCGTCTCAAAATAGCAATAACATGTAAGTGCTGCTACATATATAGGTCAAAATCGGTTGACTTATTTGCCAAATTAAATGCGATTTTTCTCCTGCTGCGCTTGGCAGTTGGTGGTTACCACAGCAACCAGTAACTCACAGCTCCGCCCCCTTTTTTTCTGTTGCCGTCGGTAACTGTGGGGCAGAATCTGTCGAACTGATGTTCACTTAATTATTGGAGTAAATACAATGAATCTGACTGTGTCTGTTGTAAAGTCAATCTGCTGGACCCTGAGATGATCAGAGAACAGTTAAATATACATAATAATAACGGTAAAATGATCGAAGCCAAGATCCAGATTCAGACATTTTTAGTACTGAAAATATTTGGCCCTTCTTCTGGCCACAAACAACCGAAACAAGACGTCCTCCAAAAATGTCCCTGTCCAATAAACTACACATCTAAGATGGCAAAATCAAAAGATTGTCTGTTTATGCTTCTTTATAACTTCTCTTAGACATGGAGTTCCACAAGGATGAGTCCTTGGGTCCTCTTTTGTTTAATTTTGTTACATGCAGTGAAGTGAATCTAACTAATGAAAAAGCTAAAAATCAGAGTTTGAGCCTCTGACACCTCTTAGTATTGTGGATGGCGCTTCCTCCCAGCACAATCCGAACCCCCGGAGTGTTACGATTCAGGTTGTAAACAGTCAAAGCTTCTTCATACGTCGCTCCACCGATCAGGAACACCATAATGTCCTGAGGCCTGGAACATGGTTTCAAAATGTCACTTTCTGGAGAAAAATATCTGTGTATTTTATAAAGGTCTATTTTCATTCCCCAGCTCTAAACTCTTAATATTTCAGATGTAAAGAAAAAAAATCCTCCAAAACCAAGAATGAAATATGTGAATTTCTATCTGTGAGAGTAATTTCTGTAAGGATTTCCAGGTGTGCTACCTGTCTCTCAGGCTGCTGGCTCCCAGGTACGGGAACTGACTGTCTTTGAGTCGACCTTTAATCAGCTGATCCAGAGTGTCGTGCAGAAGAGGCTGATGCTGTGTGTACACATTCTCTACACCCTGAGAAATACATCAAAACACACAATAAAATGCTGTGTTTTCTCTGAACCCTGCAGTCAGCTACATGCTTCTTCAGGCTTATCTGATGAAGTAAGTAAAATTGTAAAAATTATTGCAGTACTTTCTAAGGCTAGACAATATTTAAACTCCTATGCCCTATATATTATGTACTGCTCACTTATCTTACCATATCTAAGTTACTGTGTGGAAATTTGGGGCAACACTTACAAAACGTCACTTAAACCATTATGCACATTACAGAAAAGAGCCGTTCGTTTAATTCATAAGGCTGATTTTTATTGTCATACCCACAATCTATTCATAGATTCTTATTTACTGAAACTCACTGATTTGGTAGAGTTTCAAACTGCACAGATTATGTTTAAAGTCAGGAAAAAAAATTTGCCAGAAAATATTCAAAAAATATTTTCTGAGAGTGGGGGGATATGGCTATAGAGAAAACCTAAACTTTAGAACTTTGAAGGCTCGAACAACAATGAAAATAATGTGCATTTCTGGTGTTGGTGTGAAGATCTGGAATAAACTCTCTAAAGAGCTGAAGCAAAGTCCAAGCATGAGACATCTCAAGAAAGGTCTCAAAATAGCTATCATTCAAAGGTATAAGGAAGAACAACTGGGATAATCCTGGCTGGGAAGTAAAAACTCTATGTATGATTTCACTAAGTGTATGCAGGTCTGTACAGATGTATATATGGGTGTATGTATGTAAATGTGTATTGGTGTATGTATATGTATATATCTAGGTGTACAAATGTGTCTGTGTGTATATGTAGTACTTTTATTTGACTGAGTAAATATTACTATAATTATTATTTTATTTTGTCAGCAAGGACATTGGAAATTTAGAATAATACGACAAATTCCAGCTGGAAAAGGGGTATGATTATATAAGTTATACTTCTTCATACTCCTTTTCAGACTCATAATCACCGATGTGATGCGTCTTCAAGAAAGTTACAATGTACTATGTGTTTATTTTACACTATCGGTGAAAGGTTTGTCTGAAATAAATTATCATCATCATCATCATCGTCAAGTAATATTCAAATAAATATTAAGATCAGATGTGTTTTTTTGTTACCTTTAGTCCTTTGAAGAACTGTTTGGTGATGGCGACAGCATCCGTCGGTGTGATGAGGTCACTTCCTCTGATTCTCTTCCCGCCGTACTCCACAACCGACTGAACCATCTGCAGCAGGAACGGACATCGTAAAGCTTCAATCTGCCATCCAGAGGCCGAAATCGGTAAATACATGCTTACGTAAAAATAAAACCACGAGGCTGCGATTACCCTGCGGTAGCGTTCAGACACTCCCTTCCTGCTCAGCTCCTCCATCAGCGACGGGAGGATGCTGCTGCTGTGGCGCTCGTACCTCAGAGCGTAGAGCATGACGAGGCGGACGGCGTCCAGCTCCGAAACCCGAGGATTCTGCAGCAGCCGCCGAACGTTCTGACAGACAAGATGGCTTAAGGGTGACCTACGATACTATGGACTACACAAAACATGTCCGGTACATCGTCTGCACACAATCATTCTTGGATAACAAGACTTTAGTCTGATCAGTTCTATTTCGAGCTCCCTTTGGATTTGGTTTTAGAAAAGCATTAGTAAAGCCTCCTGCACAACCAACAAGAATACAGGAAGTCTATTCTGAATGGCAAAACAACAACAAAACTTGTCTTTACCAGCAGTCATTCTACAGGAAATACAGGGGTAAAACCAACTGACCCAACATTCTGGTACTCTGTTTGGGTTGCTAGGTAACAGGTTGGGTTCAGCTGAGGTTGCTAGGTAACAGCGCAGTGCCCAAGGAATGTGACAATTCCATTCAAGTTCAATTCAAAAATACTTCACTGATTTACTGATCACAAATGGAAACTAAAGGTTAAGCATCATAACAAAAACATCAAACTGTAAAAAGAATTGGCAAAAATCAGTACAGCTACACCGAATCCAAAATAAGAAGGAACGGTTGTCCAAAAACGGCAAAAAATCTCAATAAAGCACAGAGCTACTCCCACCAGGCTTATTTCCAGACACCAAAAAACATTAAGTCATCGTCAAAAAATCTTTAAAAAAAAAAAAAACTTTAAAGAGCTTGGGGTTGTTCCCAGAAACAGTTGAGATCGAAACGTTCCAAATGTGAATTGTGCATTTAACCTTCTGCTCTTCTTTAGGTTTCTGACTAGAGACCGAGGTGAGATGATGAGGAGCGTTACCTGCTGAGCGTTAGAGTGGTCGTTCTGACAGGCCAGCTCCTGCTCCACCTCCGACACCTCCATCAGCTGCCGCTCAGACACCAGTCGGGAAAGCTCCCCCACCACCGTCACGTGCTTCGACACGGTTCCCGACATCTTCTTAAACTGAGGGTAGTTGTCCACAAATGCCTGCAGGGACGAGAAAAAAAAAAATCTAAAATCTTTGGCATCAATTAAGTATTTTTGAATTTACCGGAGCCTGGTTTAGGTTGCTAGGTAACGGGTTGGGCTCTGCTGGGGTTGCTAGGTAACGGCGCAGTGAGTGCCGATTTGTGGCGATACATTTGGAATGTTTTTGAAACGGCTCAATTTACAGACACCAAAAAACATTGATTTGTTGCCAAAAACCGGCTGGGAGTTCTTCAAAAATATTTGCTAGAAAAAAGTCCGATATTTTGAGATTAATTTCAGAAATTTTCTAGAAGAAAAAAAAAGAAATTTCTGAGTTTGAAAAATTTTAAATTTTCAACTTTTGAAATATAATTTTTTTGGTGTAAATTTGATCTTTTTTTGTTTGTATTCCATCTACATTAGTCCCCCCAAAAAGAAATATTGGATTCAACTTTTTTATTTTAGTTTCCTCAACTCAATAAACCAACCCAATAAATTCAGCTCAAAAAATCCCAACCTTCATGTCAGAAATGGACTCCAGCTTCTGTTGCTCTTTGGGTTTCTTTTTCTGGAAATCTTCCATCAGGTTCTTTATGTTGGTGCCGATCTCCCCGAAATTCAGGTACAAGTTCTGTAAACACAAATGTGGAACAGAACACAAAGTTATTTAAATATTTTACATGATGATTAATAATAAAGATCTCTTCTGAAAGTGTTAGTTAAACCATTAAAACCCGACAAAAGACTCAGGAGGAATGTCTTCCCAACTCAGAGAATTTAAAGGGAAGTGACAATATTATTACTTTACACAGTAAAAAATGCTGGGTTATTTTCATAACCCAATTTCTGGGTTGAAGCTGTTGGGTCATAGTTTGGGTTAGTTTGACCAAATATTGGGTCAAAACTCATAACTGGAGAGTTGGGTAAGAAATTTACCGGAAGTCTACAGCTTGAACACTTCGAATGGGTGAATGTGACTCTAGTGTGAAGCACTTTGATTGGTCAAAATGATTGGATAAAGAGCTATAAAAGTTCAATCCTTTTACCATTTATGAGTTTTAACCCAATTTTGGGTCAATTTAACCCAACGTTTGGTTAGTTGCCGTGACCCAATGTGCTGGTCAAACCATCAACCCAACCCAGTTGGGTTAAAACAACCCAGCATTGGGTTGGTCCATATATGACCCAGCGCTGAGTTACGAATTGAGTTATTTTTAACCCAGCACTTTTTACTGTGTACTCTTAAATATTTTTTCTTATTCTTCCTAATACTCCATCGTATAAGAGAAACCTAAATGACAATAGAGACGTAGAAGTAACCTTTAAACAACCAAAGCAACACAATAAACAACAGAAACTGTCAGAGTTTCAGTCGCACTGTGTTACTTTTGTTTTGTAAATCAGATTTAAATTTAATCAGCTTGTAGGTCTGAGAACGCAGAATTAGCTCAAAGTAAACAGGAAGCCGTCACGTTTTTGCTTCAGGACTCACGTTGGCGTAAAACTCGTCGTTCTCGGCGGACAGCACCACTTCCCGCAGGTCTTTGCTGATCCCTGGGACTCTGGACAGGTCGATCCGGTTGTTGTTCAGACCCAGCAGCTCGTGGACCATCGCCTGGTACGTCCACTGTGACACACCGACCGCGTCTCGTCAGCAGGGCGAACATTTCACCCAAAAACAAACATCCCAGCAGCACAGTTCATCCCCACTGCTCATATCTTCACAAAGTAACGAGGGAATTCAACACATTCATGCCTACAAGAGTAATAAAATCATGCACATTTTAAAAAGAACCTTAAAAATTCAATAATAAATAATAAAATAATGTGTAATTGGTGGAATTTATACTTTAAGTCTAGATAGTTTTTAATATTTTGTTGCTTGTGTGTTTTAAGGAATCTCATTTTGTCCTTTCGTAATGTTCCTAAAATGTTTAAATTGTTGAGGCGGTGGATTTGAATTTTATGTTTTGATTTTGTTTTTCTTTTGTAACATGTGTAAACGTATAATTTTATTATAATCTTTGTGGTGTGGATGCCAGGAAGAGGAATCTCTACTGTGCCAGAAACTAAAGAGGATCCTTAATTGAACAAATAAATAATTACTTTGTAATTGCTTACGAGCTCAAAATAAACAAAATGTACATTTAAAAAATACTTTACTGCCATCTTGATCACTTTGCAAACCAAAAATATCCGATAATGAAGAAAAACTTTCCAAAATGATGTCAAAATCATACCAAAAAAAAAAAAAAATCAGCTTTTAGAGACATTTTTATTTAGATTTAATATTTTATAATTAAGAATTAAACTTGCTAAAAGGGTTTAATTTAATTTCAAAGATGGGATCCAGAAACAGAATAAAGTATAAATAAAAATCCTCTAAAATTAAAACCCCTGTTTCTTGAGACAATTTTTTTTGTTAAAAAAACTTAAATGTAATTAAATAAAAGCTAATAATTATTAGAAATCTGTGTGTGACTGGTGACCTGGTTGAGCAGCGGTGTGATGGCGTCATCGCTGCGGTCGAGGATCAGCAGCAGAGGAGGAACTTCAGTCTTCCTGAAGTCAAACAGCTCATATTCCTTCGTGATGATTTGCTGAAAGCAGACAAACAAAATTTAATGATCCAAAATACGTTAAGCTTACAATTTCAATAAAAAAGAGAAAGACCAAAGTGTATTTTCTATGTTTTTCAAAATCCACGAGAAAACAAAAAAAAGAGCTTATTTTAAGTCCTTAATGCTAATTAAAAAGGTTCACTGGCAGATTACTTCGATTATTTCAGAATCAAGGGGCACTAAAGCCGTTACTTAGCAACCACAGCCAATCCAGCCCGTCACCTAGCAACCACAGCCAAGCCCAGCCCGTCACCTAGCAACCAGTTCCAATTCTACTGGTAACTAATTCACTTTTAACAAAACATTTATATCATGTTATAAGTAAAATAATCTGCCAGTATCAATATTAAGGAACTGCTGACTTAAAACCAGCTCCTGTATTTTACTGAAAAGTTACTTGTAAGTTACTTTTGTTGTGTTTCAAGTACACCAAGATATTTGCACTAGAAACGACGATAAATATTTGGTAGGATTTTGTGTTTATGCAGTGTCATATTTTCTTGCTTATGTATTTGTTAATAACCTTCACAGGATGATAGAGTAAAAAAATGGAAAATATTCCTTTGTTTAATTTTTCACTGAGTGTGTGTGAAAGTTTTGGTTCTCTGTTGTCAATACGAAATTAAAACTAATTTCGTTACTTGGTTGTAAACTAGTTCTTTTAGATGAATGAAAAGGAAAGAAATCTGGAAACTAAAACATATTTATACCAGATTTTCTGTACTTTTCTAAACCTAAGTATATATAAAAAAATCTAATTCCTTACTTTCAATGGACAGTTCAACTGTGGTTGTTTCAAAATGTGCTAAATAAAGTCAACATTTTGTAGAAATCAGTTTTCACTTTAACAGAGTGGGGGGTTTTGCAGTTCTTTGAAAGAAAATGCTAATTCAAGGGGCTGAATCCTTCTTGGAACAGGAGAAAAACAAGTTAAAATGTAACATGGAGCGTGAAACGCTGTTGTGGTGGAAACCTTGACGCTTTCTGCGAGGCGTTTGGCCATGTCAGAGGACAGCTGGTAGCGGATCATTGGACATTTCTTCAGAGCGAGCAGGACGGAGGTCAAACCCTGCGTGCAGCGCGACAACATGGAGGGTTCCCAGGTCCGACCCTGAAACACAAACCGGTTCTCAGAGAGACGCAGTGTGAACCAAACGGACTGTCGTGACACCAACCAACAGCCCATCAATCAGAACCAATCTGTTTCACCCAGTTTATTAAACAAATCAAATGTTAGACCCATTTTCACTGTCAAGAAGAATCAACCGCCACCAGTAGGTACTATCAAGACCTTTGTCCCGAGGTTCATAAAATCAGATGAAGGTTTGATTCAAACTGCTGCTGCGAGCAGGGAGCTAGCTCTAGCGCTAACAAAACGCTAGCAACAGCAGTTTGTTCGTTTTCATCAAAACGTTCTTAAATCAGAATCAGCAGCTCTCAACCTACCGGGAAATGGTTTCGGCCAGATAAAACCTGATCGGTGCGTCTCTGGTCGAGAAACAAAGATGGCGAACGTAAACATGACAAACATGTCAAAGCAACTCTCAAATAAATGGATGGACCCACTTTCCAACAAATTTAATAAAAGTATAAAACTTCCTGGCAACATTATTCTGTTCTGAAGAGCATTGGGATGAAAATAAATGCCACATTTTGAAGATTTTTCTTATAATCATCTATTCCTTTTTTTACATTAGAAATACATTAAAGATGCAAATATTTCAATTCCTATTTTGAATGGAAAAATAAAGATTTCATTGTCTTAAAGGTAGTAACAGCATTCCTTTACTGAGCATTTGGTCATATGTAGCAAAGGATCCATCTGCAGCTAAAAAAAATATTTTAACATCAACATGAAACTTTATTTTTGCAGAATTAAAACGCTAAAACTGCCTCTTGAGAAGAACATATTTACAGAAAAAGGCTTTTTTTAATCTTAAAAAACCTTTTTACAGATTTTGCTAATAAATGCTCTGAATGTTGTTCTATTAATAAATTACCTTTCTTGAGTCTGAATACTTAAATTAATGATTAATTGATTACTAAATTTGTTGACTATGTCAAATACCGATTAATCACAATTAATCCTTCCTAAAAAATTCTACAGTCTATTTATACTCTCAGAAATCCATCTTTGTTCATCTTAACTGGCTCACATCGACCCAAAAAGACCCCAATTTTAATTACTAAATGATCCAGTTTTGATGTCAGACACCAACATCGCCACAAACTGTGATCCAACAGGAGTTCTGACAGTCGTCCATCTGAACCAAAACTAACGTTTCAGGTAAAATAAAAACATCTTTTCTGTTTCATCACTTGAATTTGTGACACGAATCGCTCCATGGTTCAGGGATTTCAATCCCAACGAAAAATAAAAATATTTGTTCACGCTTACAAAACAAAAAACAGATCAATACATTGAAATTGTTTACGTTTTACCTAATAATTTATAAATTTTCTCTCCTTGTTTTGCTCTTACTTGTCTAATTACATAAAATATAAGAGCTTCCATCTTTCTTACCCGGGAAACTCCCTGCAGGTTCAGCGAAAACAGGTGAGGATTCACAGCGATGAAATCTCCGTAAAACTCCTGCAGAAAAACACAAACACACACACAGTAATTTGTTTTTTTCAGATGTTTACTTTATTCAGTTTTGCACACAGAAAAAAACCGATTCCACAAACCAAATTTTCCACATGAGAACATGTTAAAAAATGAAAATAAAACATAAATGAAAGAGAGCTGCTGTGAAACACATGGTAAGATTAGATATGATAAGAAAAGATCATCCTTTTCTTATAAAATATCTTCGGAAAACCACTCAGGAGTTCATGTAAAAAAATGTTTCATGTCAAATAGTGCAAAAAGAAAAATATATAATCTGATCAAGAAGTAGGAAACTTCAGCTGTCATGGCAGAAACAAATGAAATAAACAAAATAAAAAACAATACTGTGTAAAAATATACATAGGTGAATATATTTATATAAAAAATACAGATCCATGTATATAAATAAACCAAACACTAAATTGTCTCAATTTCTAAAGACAACTACAGTCCAGAGTTAATCTAGCAACTGTTTATTTCTGAAAAACAATTTCATTTTTAAATATTTTTAGCAAACTACAAACTCGCCAGACCATTTATAAAATCTCATATGTAGCTGCAGCCTCTATTATGTCTGTAAGTTTATAAACATTCGAGTAAAGCTAAAATGTTTCAGCTCTCACCTGGACTTCAGCCACCACTTCCTGTTCATCTGCCTCGGCCAGAGCTTTGATTTCACTCTTACTGATCACATTACTGAAGTCTGAAACAGACACAAACTTTACAAGGAACAAACTAGTAAAACAAGCATCTTTGTCACATCATACTCAGCCTAAAGCGTCTCAGTAAAACCATCGGCTGACGTACAGATGAAGTAAACGCTGTACTTTGGTCTTCTTAGCTCTTGGATTAGATGCTGCACGTTCTCCTGCAGCAAAAACAAAAACTAATGTTAGTCTCCCTCCTTTTTCATTTAATGTTCCAGCATGCAGCTGTTATTTTGTACATTTTTGTTGAAACTGTCACTTTGTCTTTACAGTAAGACATGCGACAGAGGAGCTCCTCTCCCAGTGTTTCCAGTTCTAACTAGAAACAACCAATCAGAGCCAGAAGGCGGGTCTTAGTGCTGTCAATCATGCCCGTGCGCGCGCCACAGATCATCTGTCTCATATTGCGCTGTCACAATAACAAATTTTACTGGATGATAAATTGTCTTAGTGATAAATGATAATATTTAATTGAATTTGATCTAGATCTCTACGATCACAAGACAGCAACTTCCTCCACCTTCCTCGATCCAGATTAAGGACCATGGGAGATCAGGCATTCGCTGTGGCCGCCCCCCGTCTCTGGAACTCTCTCCCGGATTATTTGAGAGCTCCGCAAAAACTGGTTGACTTTAAAAGAGGTTTAAAGACTTTTTTATTCAAGCAAGCCTATTCTGCCTCCACATGATTTTTATGATGTTGACTTTATCTACGATTTTAGTTGCACTGTGTAGCACTTTGAGATTTTTCTAATGAAAAGTGCGGTACAAATTAAATAGATTATTATTATTATTATTATTATTATTGTTGGTGTTTGGAAATCATTTTCAAATAATATAATCCTAAAACGAATTATCAAAGATCAATGAACTTCAATTCCTAATGAACATTTAACACTGTAACTAGAAGACACTTTAAATATTCAAAAAAATTAATAAAAACATCAAATAAAATTAATTATGAAGTTTCTCTAAACAAAATTATCCTTCAAAAAAAGGGATAGAGGTGATGAAAACACCAGATTGAAGAAGTTTATCATCCAGTTTTTGGTAGAAAGAGATAAAAAAAGAAAAACTATAAATCACACAAATGTAAATTATTGAGTTTGTTTTAATTTATCATGATTAACTGATTTATTGCTTATTGCAACAGGTCTAACTGTCATGTAGTGATAGTTTTAACAAAAACATATTTATAAAAGTTAGGTAGTGCAGCTTTGAAGAGCGTTTGGTCTGCGTACCTTGGTGGGACGAAGGAAGCAGATGGCCTTCAGGTGCTTCATGCTGTCTCTGCTCTGAGAGTCGATCCGTTCGAACAGGTAAACCTCCTTCTGCAGGATTTCAGACTGAGTGTAAACCACGCTCACTATGCTGGTCTGGAAACACACAAACCTGTTTTACTCTCATGAAGCCAGAATGAACCAGGCCGACAAACAAGGGCTAGTCAGATGACTCAATTAATCAGCTAATTTTAGGATCAATTCATTGCTAATTCGGGTATACAGACTCAAAATAAAGGCAATTTGCTGAAAAAAATAGAAACATATTCGGAGAAGATATTAGGCCAAAACTGTGCAATACATTAATACATTTTGCATTTAAGATAAAAATCATCTTTGACTGTAAATATGTTTGACCCAAAACTCCTCAAGTGTACAGAATTCTGACTTTAATCTCAGAATTCTGACTTGAAATTTTAAAGTCAGAATTCTGACTTTAATCTCAGAATTCTGACTTGAAATTTTAAATTTAAAGTCAGAATTCTGACTTTAATCTCAAAATTTTGACTTTCAAGTCAGAATTCTGAAACAGTCCTTAAAGTCTGACTTTAATTCTGACTTTAAATCTCAGAATTGTGGGATTAAATTTAAAGTCCGAATTTAATCTTTAATTTAAACTTTAATCTCAGAATTCTCAGAATTCTAAGAATTCTGAGATTAAAGTCAGAATTTTGACTTTCTGACTTTAAAGTCAGAATTGAAAATAATAATAATAATAATAATAAGATTCCTTTAATCTCAGAATTCTGAGATTAAAGTCAGAATTGAAAAAAATAATAAAAATAATAATTATAAAAATAAGATTTTTTAAATCTCAGAATTCTGACTTTAAATTTAAAGTCAGATTTATTCATTTATTTATTTCGATATTTTATTTTTTTAAATTCCTAATCTTCTTCCGTATCAAGTGGCATTTTGTTCAAATTCTGTATAAAAAGATCAACAGGACCAGGACCAGGACCAGAACCAGAATCGATGCTATGTAGTTGCTCCACTGCAACACCACGACTCTAGAGTTGCACCGTGTATCTCCGTTGGTACCGGACTGTTCCAGACGGTACCGGACTGTTCCAGACGGTACCGGACTGATCCAGACGGTACCGGACTGTTCCAGACGGTACCGGACTGATCCAGACGGTACCGGACTGATCCAGACGGTACCGGACTGATCCAGACGGTACCGGACTGTTCCAGACGGAACCACTCCAGCCAGCGGGCTCTCACCGTCTCCTTGTCCATGAGCAGAACCTTCATCCCGGGCCCGCTGTTCTCGATCATTTTGGAGATGTACTGCTTCACGGCGAGCGTCACGTTCATGATGGCGACGCGGAGACACAACTGCGACAAAAACAAACAAATGAAGACCAACCCAGCGGCAAAATGCCAGCAGCGCCCGAACCGGAAGCTCTGTACGTCTGGTTTACGCTGATGAGAAGATCTACCAGCTGAGCTCTTGAGGAAACGATCCTCTTCCGGGTCTCTGACGTCATTACGTACCACGTATCTCGTTGTTGACAGAGGATGGAAAAAGCGGAAGAAAGTTTTTGAATGAAAGTGAGGCAAGACTTTCTTTAGGAAAACTTGTGATAAAAACTCAATGTAATATAAAAAGCTTATTTTAAACTATTATTTATTTATTTATTGATTTATTTTATCATTATTTATCTCAATTTATATATATATATATATTTGAAGGATATATATATATATATATATATAGAAAGATAGATATAGATATATTTATTTATTTAATTTATTTATATATATATATATATATATATATATATATTTATTTATTATATTTATTTATATATATATAATAAATTATATATATATAATAAATTTATATATATATATATATATATATATATATATATATATATATATATATATATATATATATATATATATATATATATTCATTTATTTAGTCAATCAGAATTTGACTTTGTAGTTTTACACCAGATATGTTAAAGCTCACATATTCCAGAAAAAGTTTTTGTCTCATCAGTCCACAGAGTATTTTCCTAAGAGACCAGAACAAAATGTTTTTTGGGACATTTTGGTCTTGGCGTTGGAACTCTCTCATGGTTGCCATTTTTGCCCAGTTTCTTCCTCAAACCTGAATCTCAAACACTTATTTAAGTGATTTTTATGTTCCCTTGGTCTTTCATGGCCTCCTAGATGAGTCTGTGATCGATCCACTAATGGAGTAACTTTGGTAGGTCACTCCTGGAAAAGCGCATCACTGTTTTATGCCTTTTTTGATAATGACTTTCACTTGGTTTGCTAAAGGCTCAAAGCATCAGAAATGTATTTGTAATCCTGTAAGCTTACAAGTTATATGAAGCATCCAACATTGTGCATAAAGAGCATGGTTAGGCTTATCATTTTAAATGGTTTTCCATGAATAAATCTACCAGTGATCTACCAGTGGATTCTTTGTCTCTATGTGTCAATCAAACAAAACTGAAAATGTTTTGTTTCGGAGAAACTAGAAGTGTTGGAAGTGATCTAAGAGAACATTTGAATTCAAATGTTTCCATTTCATTTGACCAACATAAATGTTTTTGATGTATTAGCTCATTTTGCTAGCAGTCCCTGGGGGCAGGGTTGGTCATTTTTATAAACTGCTTGTGAGTCCAGCTGCTTTCGTTTCTACTTAGACTTAAATTGAAGAACATAGAATTTGTAGGTCATAATCGTTGAACAAAGCACCTGTTTAAAGTAAAACGTATTTTTATTAAACCCTTAAGCAGTAGTACTTAATTTAGGTAATTATTGTTTAAACACCTCAGTTGTATTCTGACATTTACAAATAACCACTGATATATTGAGTTATAAGGACTATGGAAGAAAACTGCACTTAATGCAACAAAGAAATCTCTGGTTGTAGTATTTGCTAATTCCTGATAGCATGCGTGTCATGCAGGAAGCTTTCTATTTCTAAAGACGTAAATACTTTAACTTTTGTATACTTATAAGGAAAACTATTTAACTGCGTTCTGAACATTAAAAAAATGAATATAGTTGGAAAATAATGGGATCTTTTGGTTTATCGGTTAGTCCGTTGCAATAACCAGATGCATGCTATTCCATTAGCATTCATATCATGCTTGAAGCTCTCGCCAACTACAACCGTAAATTGTTGATCTGCAAGTGTTTCATTATTGTTTAATCAATGTTCTGCTTTCTGATAAAATACATATAACACAGTAAGGGAATCGCTTAATGTAACACCGTCATTTTTACAATTTTATGAGAACACGCATGCTAATGCCTGTTAGCATGCGTAGCATACATTAAACCTTCATACACAACATTGAAGGAAAAAACTGAGCAAGACTTTACTGAATATTGAATAGTTTTATATCGATGAGAACACAGTGAGAAGAAAAACTCAACTTTTCAAACAAATTCTCAGTCGTTCAAAAATATTTGGGTTTCTGTATTCCTAAAGATATATATCACTCCGCCTCGTCTGAACTTAGTACCCGCCGTAGAAGAAACAACAGTAAAAGCACAGAGGGCGGAGGGATACGGCTGCCCTCTCACAACCAGCCTCTAACGTGTTTTTGGTGCTAAATGCTAACAGCAGAAATTCTCTGTTGATCATATATTCAGTCTTCATTTTTTTTACAATACAGACGTTTAGTGGTTTCAATTTTAATGGAATAAACAAATAGTTGTCACACTAAAAGCGAAGAGAAGGTAAGTGCACGCGAAATATTCTTGTCAAACGTATATCACACATAGTTTATGAAGTGAAAGAGTTAGCTGCCCGGCTAGCTGTTAGCTTCGTTAGCTCAACCCCGAACTGGCTCGGGAAGGTGGGGGCGAGATCGCGCATGCAGGGAGAGCCCTTCGTGTTTGCTGCAAAACACAACATTGCCAGTGATTTTCAAAACCGCACGTCAGGATTATTAGACTGAAAGTAAGTGTAAAGTCGTCAACTTTAGCTGCTAGTGCGCTTTGTGGTTGTTAACGTCGGTGTAGCGTCTTTGGACTGTTTTTGAACGGTGCATTAGTCGGTTAGCTCATCTAGCTAATTGAAAAGCTAAGCCTTAAAGAGGTAGTACATCAGGACAGCGTCTCAGAAACGTCAATTTTAAACAGCTTTAGACGCGGTCATTTAATAGAGTATGCGAATTTAAATTAACGACAAAAAGTTACAAATCTAATTAATGGAGAAAAGTGTTTGAAGTAGCATTTGTAGCACGGAGCTAACGCTACCCGCTAGGTGTGAAATTCATTTTTGTGGTTTACAGTTGAGGTGAAAAGTATTTAAGTTTGGCGATCAGTAGTTGAATATATATACATATATATATAATCTGTTTTGTTTCTGATCACTCACATATTCTTTTTTTCTCCTCATCGTGTTGACGGTTAAGATTTGATTTATACGGTATTTTATTTGTTTTTTGTTGATTTCAGAGGACCGATTTATATAGCTGACATAGTATAAAAATAGCCTGGACAGTTATTTAGAATTTTTAAAAATATCTAGAAATCCTAAATAAAACAAGAGAGTTCAGGTTTTGTCCCTTTGTTACTGTTAATATATATAAAAAAACCCCAATTTAAAAACATAACAAATGTAAAGCTATTTAAAAAAGTGATTAAAGCAGAGCCCATTTCAAAATATGATATATAAGATGACTGTATAAGAATCTCTAATGTAATTGATGATATAAATAGTATTTAAAATAATTGTACTCAGTTGAACATCATGTAAAATGGAAACTAGTTGTCTCTTTCTGATGTTCTGAAAGTTAATTGATAATAAATTGACCAGTAGGAAAGGGACAGGACATTACAAGATGCATCTTCTACCTGCTCCTTTTCGAACAGAAAATTATAAAATTTGCATGTCACATGGGCAAAATAATTTGTTTTACATTTTATTTCTTAAGTTTGTTTCATTGCGTTTCATTTCTTTTCTTTTTTGATTGTTTTTACTGTCTATTCGAAATAAATAAGTAAATAAATATATTTACTTTTTTGACTTTTTGCAGATGTTTTACCGTTTGTACGCACTTTAGAGTCATTAAAGGCACCGTTTGACATCTGATTACTTATTTTAATGCTTTTAGATTATTCAGGGTGTTTTGCAAATGTGTCTACAGTAAATAATTTTGTTTGCTTATAGCTTCATAAATTTATCAAGACGATAAATATTATCAAAAGAGCTTTTTCAGAATAAATGCCCACTTAAAAAAACATCAGACTCACCAAGTATTATTATTTTTAAGCAGAACCTTAATTCATGTCACCTGAAAAATAAGATGAAAGAAAATATTGCATCAAATCAATTCTTTGTCATTGTGTTGCTGCGTAAACTTGAACTGCACAGACGATTGCGTTGTCCTAAGATTTTTAAATTTTGGCACAGTGATGCTAATTTTCTGCATCGTTTAAGCACCAATGAACTGTTTGAGTTTAGATGTCTGATGGTGTTTAAACTTTACAAAGAAAGTGTATGTTTGTATTTAGAGTTTGTTTATTTAAAGAAAGGGGAATAAAGAAACTTAATGCTAATATGACGGTTTTTATCTACACTTCAAACCTCCAAGTAATGGTGTCTTGCTAATTTAGATTAATTGAAAGGTTGAATTAGTCCTTCAGTTTGTCGGAAAATGACCCATTTATATTGGTTGTGTTAAATCAGAGAAACAAATAAGACTTGCAGGACTGGATTACTACTTTGTTTAATCTAGTTGTACCTTTTATATTGTCTTTAATATAAAAAAAATCAGAACATTAAATAATTTAATTTGTATGTCTTGATATTTCTGAGCTGCTTGATATTCCAGTATTTTACACAGTTATTTATTTTTGCATGGAGCCTATAATAAATGTTGTGGGTGTTTTGTTTGCAGGTGAGGAGTGGAAGATGATGGAGGTGGAGACAGCGGATAAAGGTCAGAGTTCAGAGAGCCATCATAAAACAACATGTAGTTCAAAGTTTCTAACACTGACGCCAATAATCGTACGACTGGGTGGAGA